>OX101819.2:45445305-46077805 GCA_944452925.2 Chrysolina oricalcia | reverse complement strand
TACACTATTTTTCTGGCAAACCAATTAGGATTCTAACATATCATATCTTTCTTGATGGGAAAACAGCATTTCAAAAAATATTCGAACAGTAGTTGACAGTTACAATAATTTATGACATTGTCATGATATACTTGAGAATATTTGACATTTAGTATTTCAACAAAGTTTCAAAGCAACTTGATTGCTCATAATAATTATGTTTTATCGAATCAAACAAATTTTTTCTAACCACATTCATATGACCGTCAAGTATTTTCTGTTCTGTACAAAAACGGCTTCAAAGTTATCATTACAGCAGACATATTTTGATTCACAAAATGATGCGGCTAGCGGAATGGCTTTAAGATGGAAATTATAGTTTTGTACATTAATACCAAATAGCTCAGTGGTGTCAATTGAGTTGTGCGACATGATGATCACGGGTTTCACGAGTTCACATCCCTCTGCAATATTTTCTTTTTACTGACCTATTTTGCTATTAGTAGATAGCAAAATACTGTCATTCATATAAGTACCAAAAGTGGGTGTTTGGACAATCATGAGGTTTTATTTGCCAAAACAAAGAAATTTTTTGTACTAGTGAAAGAAAGAAATATTTCCACATATGTCGCTCATTTTACACTTTACGAAAAAAAAGTCAGATGTGCTTTGTTGTTGAGAATGTTATTACAAATCGAAATGCTTAAAAAAATATAGGGTGTTCTATTGAAAATAATATCATTTTATGAAATATTCTGAAAACGCGACTGTTAATTTTCATGTTAATGTTCATCGAGAAGGCCATTGAAAATGCTACTAGTTTGCCCATTTAAGCGAATTCGTAGCAGCAATGATAACGGAGTTGGCAATGGTGCCGACTTAATTTGGAACACCCTGTATATGTTAGAAAGAAATGTTATTGATTATATTGAGAAATAATCGATTTGTTGGCAAATCCTGCTAACAAGAAAAAAGTCCTGATATTAGTACAAATATATAATCGAATGTAAATAATATAAATAATGAGGAGTAAGTCTAATACTCTTTTCCACAAAAGCCTGGGGCAACGAGCTACTGTCATTAGTCACTCCTCGTTTAATCGAAGTTTATGTCTTATATAATGGGCTGATAGTTTGACACCAATAAAAGAATATCATGAATTCATGATTCAAACTCACCGGTGATTTAGTTTAATTATATTGAAATCATCAAATTATAATTAGTTCATTAGATATACGAATTCAGAATATTATTAATGAATAGACACTCAATAATATTAACGTTATTGGAATACCAAATAATTATAAAGTGTATATTTTCCTGTATATTTATTGTCACTCATGATTACCTTGGGATATAAGCAGACACTTAATTGAAGAGAAAAATTGTCAATTCTAATTAGTATTAGTCGATGTTCCTCTTTAATTCAACGGAATGCTTTATGCTCACCGAAATGGAAATTTAATTTTGAAAAATAGTGTTTGCTCATACGTGATTTAATTTCGACTGAGAGAATTATTCAAAATCATTCCTGTAATAGCTACAGTGACTGAATGCTAAATGAGAAGAACAGATATCGTCGGCAATAGAGCAAAATCCCAGGGCCGTCATACATTACTTATTTTTAAACGAAAGAAATGTGTAAGATTGAGTAGTGTTAGTATGTACTATGTTCGTATGCCTACCTGCTAGGTTGTCCAGATGACCATTCTTCAGATATTAGGGAATACAGGTTGTTAAAACATCACTTACTTTAATTAGATAGCTATTATACACAATTCATTAGTAACGTTCGATGGGTCAGTGGACAGAGTCACAGGCTCCCACCCCGGAGCTCCGAGTTCAAATCTCGGCTGAGACAACTTTTTTTTTTTTGAGCCAGCCAAACGCATCAAACTAGTCAGCTATCTTGGTTGGAAATTCTGTGAGAGGATTTTTGTTTGAAAAGATATTTGACTTGAAAACGGAATTTTGGTAAATAAAAGATTTTGTTAAGATTTCCTCATAAGATCCCAGGGCCTTCAGATATAACTTATTTTTAAAAAGATGAGGACTTACGTTCTGAGTAGTATCTCATGTACTCTCAATACCTGCGTGCTTGTGGAGTTCGCTCTGTGACACCTGGGCAGGTACCAGGTGAGGAAGGTAACTAAAAATGAGAGTTACTTAACTTAAATTTGTGTGGCTGATTTTTATGCATATTTTGTAGAATATCACTCTGAAGTAATTTGTGGAGCTTTAAAGCGTCTGACAAAAGTTCTGGTCCATGGAAAGCGTCTGACACTTTTGAAATCACTCAAGAGTAATATTCTACAAAATACATATAAAAATCAGCCATACAAATTTAAGTTAGGTAACTCTTATTTTTAGTTACCTTTCTCACCTGGTACAGGTGTCACAGAGCGAACTCTACAAGCACGCAGATATTGAAAGTACATGAGACACTACTCAGAATGTAAGTCTTCATCTTTTAAAAAACAAGTTATGTCTGATGGTCCTGAGATTTTATGAGGAAGTCTTAACAAAATCTTTCATTTACCAAAATGTTTTCATGTCTTTTCAACCAAAAATCCTCCCAGAGTCGAGCCGTTTCCAACCGAGATGGCTGAATAGTTTGAAGCGTTTGACTGGGTTTAAAAAAAAAAAAGTTGCAGGAGCCGAGATTTGAACTCGGACCTGCGGGGTGGTAGCCTGTGACCCTGTCCACTGACCCATCGAGCGTTAATAATTAATTCTGTATAATGGCTATCTAAATAAAGTAAGTGATGTTTTCACGTACCTTGAGTCCATAATATCTGAAGAATGGTCATCTGGACAAGCTAACAGGTAGGCATGCGAACATAGTACATACTAACACTACTCAATCGTACACATTTCGTTCGTTTAAAAATAAGTAATGTCTAACGGCCCTGGGATCTTGGACTACTAGTATCTTACAGAAACAACTACTCCCTACGACCGCGGAAATATTTAGATTGTTGGCAAAGTTTTTCTATAAGAAATAGTTTGCAAATATCTCTAGAACTTCTGGCTACAATTATGTTCTCATTCAAATAGAGAAACACATTCATACCGACTACATTATTGTCTATCATCAGTGAAGGCTAGCTCACTCAATTGAATAAAAAAGTTATGGTATTCCCAGGTAGCACATCATATCGGCTGAATCTTGGTTTCATATCGGACCAACTTAGATATATTGTATAAATGAAAAAATAATATTGGTCCAAAAGGGATGAATATTCAAAAAACAATATTATATCAATAATTTTGGTGGAATATTGCTTGAACCTGTTCTGACAGTAGAGTCACATGTAATATTGGATCTCGTTGATTTTTGAAAGAATTACTATCGATATTATTGAGGGCATGCACTCGTGGTATTATCCCCGATTATTTCATTCATGATGAAATAGACCAACCAGACACCTCCATTTTTCGAATATATTTTGTTTAAATAAGTGATTATTTCACAAGAGCTGTTTAATCGCGATTAAATGTTCGTCCTGCATATTGATTTTCGTCGTGTTGGTTTTCAGGGATTCTTACTATTCTTGACAACAGTTTATAAAAAGAACACTTATTTCTCCATTATAACTCTATTTTAGATAGGATTTCTAGACAAATATTTTGACATAAGGCAACAAAAATTCGTCAGAATTTGAAATGTATAAGCAGGATTTATAAATTGTGTCGCTGCTGCTTCCGCTGCCGTAGCCGTTGCCGTAGCCGCAGGCAAAATTATGACCAACTTATAGTTCTATTTTGTGTTCATGAGCGCCAACTGTATTCCTTTATGAACATATTTTTGTAATTCTTGTCTTTTGGATTATATAGATGTGGAAATCCTGCTAGTAGGTTTAGGAATACGCCTACATCAACATATATATTTCACTCATATTCTGACATTTCTGAATAAAATTAATTCATGATTTCAAACTACCTAAACAAATACATTACCTAAACTATGACTGTGACGTTTCGTTTATTTTTGACACGGAAATTTTGAGAATCATGTCATTTTCCGCTGCCGCTGTCGGCCAAGATAAAAGTTGGATGACTACCGGCGGTAGCGACAACAGCAACTGCAACGGCAGCGAATCTGTAAACGTATAGGTCATGAGCAACGGCACATCTATCTTCGTACGGCAACGTCAACTGTAACGACTGCGGCTGTGACTCATCTTTAAATCCAGCTTTACATGCAAAGGCTTCTTGAATGCATTGTAACCAAAGTAATAAATAAACAAACATCATCAACGAAGCGTTTGATTCTGAAACGTCTCGTATTCAAAGCTTAAGCAAAAATATTTTTCAATAAAGAAATTGTTAGAAAATGTCGGTGTTCATTATCAATAAAATTCTTTGTTGTTGGTTTTAATATACCTTATTCAAGAAATAATCTCGTCGTATATCACACGACCTATACATTTCAATGGATTGAACTATCGAAATATTTTTTGCATGATTGTGCTTATTGATAAATAATTTCATGCACCTTAATTTCAAAATAAAACCTCTCGACCTCCTCGCGGTCTCGGGATTTTGTAAAATTATTGTGCATTCAAATAATTTCCAAGCGAAATCATGCTAAAAATATTTTGATAGTTTAATCGATTAAACTTATAGGTCTTGTAATATAAAATACGATTATACACAGAATTATCGGCGAAAAAATTTTTCAAATGAAAAATATTACCAGGAACAAAAAGAGGGAATTCAAAGAGGTGGGAAGGGGTAAAAAGTTGTCCAAAAAGTGTTTCCTTTAGACATTCGGTTTTTTGGCATCTGAAGAAGTTCCTTGCAAAATTTGAAATCTAAAGATAGAACCTAAGTGCAGCGAGTTTTTTGATTTGTTTATTTAGTCACCCCTGAGGTCGGGCCCAAATGAAAAAGTCTTCCAGCCGGATTTTCTCGATGTAAAGCTCATGACAAAGTGAATGAACACAAAGTGAAGGATATGGGAGACGTCGAATTTTTGCGATGATCGATTTTGAGAGTAAAAATTTTCAATAATAGTTTTCCAGTTGTGCAGCTCAACTAATTCGTCTTCCGTTTCATCAGATAATTACTAGCCATCTTTAGGTAAATTATCATAACCGAAGACGTACAAATCGTCGAAAAATTCGATAGATATTTTCCCTCCGTACTGGATTGGACCCTGCCCGATTTCAAAAATAGTTGAAATTTGAGGTTTTCGAGGAATAGACTTTCATCTCACCAAACGGAAAACGTACCCATATCTTCTCATTGCGGTTTTGGACCCGAGGCTCTCTATCGGGTTTTTATGCGCATCTTTTATTACAAGACTTCATCGTGACCTCATCACTATTTTTTTAATTGCATCTTTTAAATATTTTGTCAATTCAATTAATAAAATTAATTTCTAAAACTGACTGTTCTTGAAATTGATAGTTTCATCGATATTAGACTTCACATTCAATAAACTAAACAAGACATTAAATGAACTCTCAGGCCGCCTACTGCGAGACGTGACATTTCATAGAATCCCTGTCAGGATTCGAGGATTTAAGTTTAAAACTATTATTTCATTAGTTATAGATTTATTAATTGGTCTGTTGTATTTTAAGTAACTTATTAAATTTCGTTTATTGAAATTGCCAACGAAGCAAATATCTCCAAAACAATCAATTCTTAGGTCATGGTATTGCACCCTGCCGTTTCCATATATTGATTTTTTTACCTAGAATTGATAAGATACATTGACGTTGCTACCTACTTCAAAGAAAATCAGGTTGATGTCACAGCAACATCATATTGACGTCACAATAGACTGGGAGATGGTGACAGATTTCAGGTGACGATTTTCTCATTTATGCCTCTGAGACCAGTGAAAGATATGACAACTCTGACAAAAATTATGAAAAATATGAGCGGTCGCCGCATGGCTTTCATATGAAAATTTCTATTTTCATAAAAATATATATACAATGTGTCCCACTTTGAGCAGCCACACCCTCATATTTCGTTTAGCATGGAATAATTCGAAATTTTCTTTTACTCAAGTTGAAGTACTCGGAAATACCTACCTTTATGTTTACGGAACCTTTGTATATTTATTTTCCACGGTTAACTACGACCAAATGAAAAGTGAAAAATTGGGAAAAACATACTAGGCATTATTTTATCGCAAAAATAATACCAGATTCTGTTTCAGAATACCTTAAAACCCCCAAATCTCAATGCTTGAATCATTTGAATATACAGGGTATCATCTGTAGCTGGTAGCATTATCAACTCTAATCCATAAATAATGCTTGGAAAATTTCCAAAATGTCTTCTCTTGTCACAGAATTTCCAAAAATATTTAATTAGTACTTTGATATATAGCCAAATATCACTTTTCCAAGGCTAACTCTGATCAGAATGAATGATACCCTGTATATTCAAATGATTCAAGCATTTAGATTTGGGGGTTTTAAGATGTTCTGAAACATAATCTGGTGTTATTTTTGCGATAAAAAAATGCCTAGTATGTTTTTCCCAATTTTTCACTTTTCATTTGGTCGTGGTTAGCCGTGGAAAATGGATATACAAAGGTTACGTAAACATAAAGGTAGGTATTTCCGAGTACTTCAACTTGAGTCAAAGAAAATTTCGAATTATTTCATGCTCAACGAAATATGAGGGTGTGGCTGCTCAAAGTGGGACACACTGTATATATGTGTTTTGGGACGATTTTATCGCCGCTGCCATGTACACTAACGGCATGTTAAGATAGACAAAAGCTGCAAAAAAATTATATGCATAAGGGATGCACGTGGCCAAAGGATATCAAAGATGGCGTAAACTTTTGAAAAAAATATTCAAATTTTAGACGATTTTCTCGTTGTTGCCAATTGAAATAATGGAAGTTTTCATCATGAATGTCTCATTAAAAAAGTGGCATAAGTTTTGCGTGTGTCGAAGCGAGGTTATGTGCTGGAATTGAATTTTTTATACGAAAGCCAGGCTGCGACCGCTCAAAGTTTTCATAATTTTTTTCAGCATTTTCATAAATTTGGCTGGTCTCAAAGGCATAAACGAGAAAATTGTCACCTGAAATGGATTTTTTTAGGTTTTAACTTACGTCTGACAAAGTATGCAAAAATACATAGTTATTTATTTGGTCTTAAAATGTATAGAATTGCGAATGTATTATTTTCATAACTATATCATGAAATACGTAAAACATGCACATTTTGCCTAATGCCCAGAAATCTATGGAAAAACAATGTTTGGAAACACATATAAATAATATGTTTAAATTCGACTTTCAGAAGTACCTATTATCACCCAGGAGATACATTTATTCATTGCAGAATAGTTTTATTGATTATTTTGATCAATAAGTCGACACATTTTTTCATGTATTTAACTTACATCAGGATAAGTATGCAAAAATACATAGGTATTTGGTTGTGAAATGTATCGAACTAGATATTATACAGGGTGGGCAACATAAACCAAACAGATCGAATATCTTCAAAACGCATGTGTTGTGAAGAAAATGCAAAAACACGTCGATTTTTAATTCAAGGGAAACATCTTCCTATCATAACCTCAACTGTGATACCTCTTCCCCCACCCCTTGGGAACTATCACACAAACAATTTGAATAGGACAAGTAGTAAGTGTGACACATCATTGAAAAGGTAATTTCAGCCATGTCAATTTTCGCTAACTACCTTTTTATTTTGGCGCCCTCTTGCGGGAAAACAACTGTTCCGTATTCCAAATCATAATACTTCATTTGCAAGCTTATTCGACATAAATTTGGTGACTATGCATTATGGAATTTTTCTAAAGGAAAAAACAAAATGGCCGCTCCATAGTGGCAGAAAGGTTTTGCAATTATGGTCCGATTCCATTAAAAATTGATATGAAGTGGGTTTCAGGGTAAGAAATTATGATTTATTTGTTAATGCAAAAAAAAAACAAGATGGTGGCTCCAAGATGGCGGACGAAATCTGTAATTATGGTCCGATTCGAATCAAAATTAGTATGTGGGGATTTTCAGGGTCGTAATTAATAATTTTTTTGCCAATGCAAAAAACCAAGATGGCAGACAAAATTTATAATTGTGGTTCGATTCGATTCAAAATTGGCATATAGGGGTTTTACAAGTTTCCAGTATGACTAAAATGAATTAATAAAATAAAAAAAAAACTATTGACTTTTTTTTATATGTGTGATGCAGGTGATTCTTTGCGTAAGCGAATCAAAATTCTACCGCGCAAGAATGTCTATTTTGTACTAGCGACAAGCTTTTGAATCTGTTACCTACGCTTAGAATAACTCACACATCTAAAAATAACTTTTTTTTTTCATCGCATTTGTATAAAATATTTTATATCAATTTTATTCAATTCTTTTCAGTCATGCTGAGAATCTGTACCTAAATCACCCACAATCGGATTCTAAATCGAATCGGACCATAATTACAAAGCTCATCCGCCATCCTGGAGCTGCAATTTTGTTGTTTTTTTTTTAACAAATATTCCATAATGCATTATTGTTATCGCAATTATGAACACCTACCAAAGTTCAAGTTGATCGGACAACTAGAAGTGGGCCAAAAGTAAGATGCAAGATTTGTCTCACACATTCATACTAACAGGGCAAGTTGAATAAAAGCTTCTGAAAAATAAAAAAATTGGACATTGAATGAACTTAAGAATTGGAAAACATTGCATAAATTCACAGCAGATGCTCAAAGTGTTCGCCATGCGTAAATTTTAGTCTCGGAATGCTTTCTGACGTTTTTGAGCAATTTATGCAAAATTTTCCAATATGTTAGTTCATATAATATTAATTTTTTAAATTTTTGTTATGTTTTCGTGAATTGTTCACATTAGCTGAAAAACAAACCAGTTGTTTTTCCCGCAAGAGGGCGCCAAAATGAAAAGCGAACACTCACGCATGTCTGAATTCCTTATGGAATTACCCTTTCAATTCTGTGTCACACTTAGTACTTTCCCTATTCAAATTGTATGAGTGACCAAGGGGTGGAGAGAGTGGTATGATAGTTGAGGTTATAATAGGAAAATTTTTCCCCTTGGATTTAAAATAAATTTGTTTTTGCATTTTTTTCAAAACACATGTGTTTTTGGTGCCGGGTCGAATCGAATCATAATTACAAATTTCATCCTCCATCTTGGAGCCACCATCTTGTTTCCTTGTATTGACAAACAAATCATAATTTCCGACCCAGAAAACCACCACGTATCAATTTTGAATCGAATCGGAACATAATTGCAAACCTTGTCTGCCATTTTGGAGCCGCCATTTTGTTTTTTTACTCACAAAAATTCCATATTGCATTGTCACCGAATTTATGTCAAATTAGCTTGCAAATGAAGTATCATAATTTGGAACACGGAACAGTTATTTTTCCCGCAAGAGAGCGCCAAAATATAAAGTTAGGTAGCAAAAATTGAATTGACATGGCTGAATTCCCCATGAAATCACCATTTTAATTATGTGTCACACTTACTACTTTTCCTATTCAAATTGTATGGGTGATAATGACCAAGGGGTGGGCGAAGAGATATGACAGTTGAGGTTATGATAGGAAGATGTCCCCTTTGAATTATAAATCGACGTGTTTTTGCATTTTTCATCACAACACATGCGTTTTGAAGATATTCGTTCTGTTTCGTTTTCGGTGCCCCACCCTGTATTTTCATCACCATATTACGAAATATGTAAAATTTTCTTATATTTTTTGCCTGATGTTAGGAAAACTTTGGAGAGACAATTGGAAACATAAGTTTAAATTCAATTTTCAAACTCATCATCACCCAGGAGATATATTCATATGTAATGGTTTTTATTGATTAGTTTGATCAATAAATGAACAAATTTTTTCAGGTACCTATTAAACTTAATAATAATAACCGTAATGGAACATTTTCCATAACTATATTATAGAAAACAAAAAATTTTCATATTTTGTCCGATACCAGGAAATCTCTGGAGAGATAAAGTTTGGAACCACATATACCTAAATCTTATTTCAAAATTATTATTTCAAAATTATCATCACCCAGAAGATATGCCATGATGAAATAGTTTATATTGATTATTTTGATCAATAAATGAACATATTTCTTTGGATATTTAAATTACGTGTCAGGCAAAGTATGCAAAAATACATAATTTTTTGGTTGTAAATTGGATCGAATATAACATTTTCATTACTCTATTACGAAATATGTAAAATACTCATATTTTACTTAATGCCAAGAAAACTTCGAGAAGTCAGTACTTGGAAACACAGGTGAACTATTTATTGAGAATAATTTATATAAATATAAAAATTAATTTAAAAATACAAATTTTAAATATAAAATAATATCAAGATGAAAATCTTCATTGAACTCCGAAAGTCGAAGTGATGGCGCATTTGCTGTTTCATCAGTTGGAGGAAAACCCGGAAAACCCCACAACTCCATCAGAATTTAGAATATCAACTTTCTCATAGAAAAAGACACATGCTCCCTGGCAGATGAGAAAATCAATCTGGGAAGAAACACGGCAGTCATCGAAGAAGTGCCAACAATTAGAATAAGGGTGTTTGCATATGTCCATTGGAAATGCTGCCGCTATGTTAGATATGGCGTAGATATTATAAACAGTATTAATTCCATTCTGAGTAGAATATTGGTCCAAATTCAAATTTTTAATTACTAGAAACACAATTGAATAAAATATGTTTATATTCGATTTTGAAAGAGATATATTATTGATAAGTTTATTTTCATTTTGATCAATACTTTTATGTTAATTGGGGAATATAACTTACATCTGACAAAATATGCAATAAACGTAACTATTTGGTCTTAATAATGATCATATTGACAAAACTGTATTCACGATTATATTTGAGACAATATGAAATTTTCATATTTATTTTGATGTCTGCGAATTATTAGATAGACAATATTTGAAAAAGTATATAAGAAATATGTCTACCTATATGCAATCTACACAGTTGACAGCGGAATTGCTAAGAAAATAATGATGGTAAATAATAAATTCGACATTGATGAGACTTTTTGAATATCATAGCTTTATCTGTAACGATAAATCATGACACATAAGAAAACAAATGGTAATTCTGTAAAATTTTAAGAATAATTCACCAGCCGGCAAAACATTTTGATGTTATTTTTCATTTAATTATTTATTCAGATTTGGGATACATACAGGTATAAACCCAAAACGGTGTCCACTGATACATATACATATTTCACAGTTTATAAAAACTAAAAATAAAAATTTAAATTGTAGATAGTCTTAATATTATTACAGATATAGATTACATTTATGAAAAATTTGTAAGTTTCTACGTATGATTCAGTAGTTTTTTTGTTGCCCATGCAGTACGGAAAATATTCTTCGGAATGACCAATAAGAGCTTAGAAACAGATTTGCTTTGTGGCTATGGCATCAGACCTCATTCAGGTATTCAAGAGAATCGAAGGAGAACTGATTTTTGACAGATGTATGAAAAATATTCTTAGTTCCAGTACCTAATTAATTAGCCTTAAGAAAATTTTTCATTTTCATTTGTGCATAATTTTTTTTAGCACAGCAGCGTTTATGTTTTCATTTATCTGTCTTTTCATTTGGTTAATACATCTATTTTTAGTAGCTGATCGTTTTATTTATACAAGTCAACTAATATGTATTCATTCAGCATAAAAAAGATCGACAGGATGAATACCGAAATATTGCTGAAAAATAGAGGGGGAATTTGGGATATGTTTCTTTTGAGATGTTGCAAATAAAACTAATTTCAATTAGGATATCTATGGTTCATATTCTGTTTATGGAATGTTTGTCGATGCTTGAGAGAAACGTTTCTGGAATGCAAACAATTTGTTGCTGAAACAATTCTTATTGAAAAAAGAAATATTTCATTTGAAATGTTTCAAGTGAAATTCATCTGAGGAAGGACATGCGTGGTTTACACAATATCGCTGGGATGATTCTGAACTTTTGAAGGAAACGTTACAACAAAACATAAGACTGTTTCACAACCATTTCAAAACAGAAACAAGTTTACTCGGATAATATGTACCTACCACGTTTCCTTGTACTAGTAAATCTTCCGAAAACAACAGACCCAATGAATATAAAGAATGTACTTCGTTACATCATAGATAGGTACCTACCTGTAAATCTTTCAAATAGAACCCATCTTCAGATACGAGATTCCATTGTGAACTTACTGGCAATTATCGTTCTAAGGAACTCCCACCTGAAAAACAAATCTGGAAATTAAATGTCTCTCCGACAAAAATCTATCGAAGAAATGCCATTTAATTAGGAGAGCAATAAAATTTCGCAACCTTATCGAACACAAATAACTGACAAGGAACCAATAACTTTCAGGAAGCTTGTCGTATATACCAGCAACTATTTGTAGCCAGTTTATTCGGTAATCTAGTTACGTACACTTGCAACTCATAATAAAAAAGTCATAACGAATAATTATGACGGTTATGAAAACAAACAGAAATTCACTCAGTCAAATTTTAAGAAGTTTTCACCAGCCGGCAAAATAAAAGTAACACGAAATTTATGGACTGTTAACATTTCCTCTAGCTTCGAATGTTCAACATTATTTGGGAATTGAATAACTCTTACAACAGACATAAAGAAAATAATAAATGCCCACCAGTAAAAATGAATCATTTGAGAAACGTTGCATTGTTAACCTTATTCTGAATATTTGTAACATTTGTAAGTTATGTTTCATAAATGCTACTTCCTGATTACATACCAAAATGAATGTTTATGAATGTTCCGTACGCAGAAAAACGTATAAATATGAGACATGTTAAAAACATTGAAATTAAAGCAGTCGATGAGGCCCCCGTCATTTATACTTTTACTGATTCCAGATCATATAGAGAAGTACCGGTTGTGCCTAGTGGGCCAAGTGACTGATGTAAGTACTTAACGAATTTCATATAATTGAATAAACTATTTCTCAAACATGAACAGAAATGTTGTTTTCAAAAGTAAACGGCTAAGGAAAATTGTTAAGCATTATAGATCAAAGGAAAATTAAGAAATTGAGACGGTGATTTCTGATAGATATAAACAAGGTTTCAGTTATGTCATCATATTGATTCAGACGATTCAGTAGATGTACGAGATTATCTACTATATAATAATATTATTGAAGAAAGTCCAATATTGTCCAATTTATTTGTTTTGTAATTCATCTAATAATAGGTTTGATGAACGGGTAAACCTAGACAGTGTGTCAGTTTTATTATCACATTATTGTTGTTCCTAACATCGAACACATTCTTCCATAGACTTTTGATTCAATATCACTAATTTCCCAATAAATTTTTGATTAGGCCATAGTTTTTTACCAGAAAACTGAGGAAGTGTTTGCAAGTTTCTGCTAATGATTAAGTCGTTTTTTTTTGTTGTTGACATGCAATAAGGAAAACATTCATAGGAATGATCGATAAGAACTTAGAAACTCATCTTTCTTTGTGGCTTAGGCAGACCCCATTCAGGTATTCGAGAGAATCGAAGGAGAACTGATTTTTCGCCAATGTGTGAACAAAAATGTTTAATACCTAATTAATCAGTTTTAAGATAGTTTTTCTATCTCATATTTGTAAAATTTCTTTATCACAGGATCGATCATGTTTTCTTTAATTTTTCTATATTTAGTAGCTGATCCTTTCATTCACAAGGTACATAATACATTTATTTAGCATAAGAATAGATCGAACGGATGAATACTGAAGATGTATATTGCTGAAAATTAAAGGAGAAATCTGAGAAATGTTTCGTTCGATATGTTGAAAATTGAACTAAATTCAATTCGGATATCTATGGTTAATATTCTGTTCATGGAATGTTTCTCGATGCTTGAGATAAATGTTTCTCGAATGCTAACAATTTATTGCTGAAACAATTCTGCTTGGAAAGAGAAATGTTTTATTTGAAATGTTTCGAGTGAAACTTATCTGTGGTTGGACATATGTGGCTTGAACAATGTCTCTGGGATGTTTCTGGTCTTTTGAATGAAACGTTACAACGAAACATAAGACTGTTTCATAAACATTTCGAAACAGAAACAAGTTTACTCGGATGACATGTTCCCGTTTCCTTGTACCGTAAAGTGGGGTTAGTTTGCTCAAATATCGTGGTAGTTTTCATTGCATTTTAAAACATTTGGGTCTTAAAATCGGATATGAAAGTATGTGACACAAATACATTTTTACTATCGATTTCACTAGGTGGCACAATGCTATTTTCAATATATCTTGTATTTTTATTTTTTGAATGACTGAGCACAGTTGCCCCGCTATTGGGGTAACTTTGTATTCGCTTCTGAAATCGTTATTTGAGCACATGTCGCATAACTAGTAGTTTACTTTACTCACGGCGGTTATAACCAACAAGACAATGTATATAAATTGGTATTTTTTAAAAGTCTGTATCATTTTATTAGTACATTTTTTTCCCTATGTAAAAAAATTAAAAAGCTTATTTCACGACATGAAAAATTATAGATTTATTCAACTAAGAAATATAAACATAATATGGCATATTATCTTCAAACTTGGACACACTAGGTATAGTTGTTACTCATATATCCAGGACGTTTTTCACAATAAATCGAGGCTCCAATAGGGAAGAGTCGTCCCATATATAGCAGACAATATTATAAGGTCAACAGAATGCGCTTCTTCCACAAGAGAAAGAGTAGTTGGGACTCCAACATCACCCTGCAGTAAATTGTTCACCTTATTATACAGTGCGGCTTTTTCTAGTCCCCACCCCCTATTAACTTTTGAACGGTTTCACGTACAAACATGAATAAAAAACCGTTTGGAGGGTTTCACCGATACTACTTTTTGAATAAAAAAATATGGTGATTGCTCGACAGGGGGCGCGGGGGGGCACATCATTTCAAAATTTTTGAATAGCATGGGGGGTCGAGTGTCACATCGTTGAAAAGAGAATTTAATTCTCTTTACAACCATCTATTTTTTTTTTAATTTCGTTAATATTTTTTTCGCAATTTACATTCGAAATATCAAATATAAATGCGGATCTGAAAAGTACTCATACCTTGATAAATTTGAGCGGTTTGTTGTGGATAAATGAAACCAAAAACATGGCAAAGGGTATTATCGATACTACTTTTTGAGAGAAGAAATATTGCAATTACACTGCAGATGGCGCTGGAGGCACACCAACTAGAAAATTTCGATAGGCATAAAAATCGAAATTGGGAAAAATTCCCCAACTAGATTCAAAAATATTCAGAAGGTTGTAAAGAGAATTGAATTATCTTTTCGACGATGTGACACTCTACCCCCCATGCCATTTAAAAAACTTTGAGTTGATTTCAAAAAGTAGTATTAGTGAAACCCTCCAAATTGTTTTTTTTTCATGTTTGTACGTCGAACCGTTCAAAAGTTAACAGGGGGGGGGACTAAAAAAGCCGCACTAAAGTGCGCTAAGGATTTTCAAATAATGCTGCTGCTGCTGCTGATACTCTCCTCAATTGTACATCGCTAACTGCTGCATTCAATTGGTCGTCCGTATAATTTCTATATGGGAGAGATCCCAAATTTTTTTGTAATTTTGCACCATTTTACGTAAAAAAACAAATCCATTTTTTGAGTGAAGTAACCCCAAATAGTTTGTGAAATCTGCATAGTTCCATTAAAAATTTTATGAAAAATCGAAATATGTTTCTGATCGATAACAAAAATATTACTAGGAGACAGAAACGGTGGCACTTTAAAAAAAAAAATTATTATGGGGTTATAGGATTGGTCACTTTTATTTCACACATCTTAGTTGTTCGCATTCGAAAATATAACAAATATGCTGACATTACTTACCTTCGATATATCGTCCGTACGCGCTTCGCGGCAGTGACTCTGAAACACGTACAACTTATACTGTGCATGATTGAACTTGTTCACTTAAATTCCCGCTTCTAGTTATTTCCAATTTGAAAAAAAATATGTCATACCAACTTTTCCTGCACTTAGGCAAAGTTACCTATCGGAAGCAAAGTAACACTAATCTACGTTACCTATAAATCTCCCGAAAACAACATACCCACTGAATATAACGAATGTACCGCGTTACATAATAGATAGGTACCTACCTGTGAATCTTTCAAATACTACCCATCTTCAAGATACGAGATTCCATTGTAAACTTACTGGCAATTATCGTTCTAAGGAACTCCCACCTGAAAAACAAAACTGGAAATTAAATGTCTCTCCGACAAAAACCTATCGAAGAAATGTCATTTAATTAGGAGAGCAATAAAATTTCGCATCATTATCGAACACAAATAACTGACAGGGAACCCATAATTTTCAGGAAGGTTGTCGTATCTACCAGCAACTCTATCTTCTCGAATTGAATTTAATGGCAAGGGTGAATGAAAGCTTCGGCCCTTAATTTCGGCAAAATACGGCATCTTAGCGAGCCGTAATCTATTTTGTACCACCAGGTGATTAAAAAGCAGTCTGGCAGGTGAAATTCACCTGTTCGGCACGGGGCCGGCCACGCGGCTTTGACTGACGTCGTGCATTCTTCAAGATTCGAGTCGGGCCAGGGAGCGTGAGAACGGACCACATGAATGAAAGTGAAGTTGGATCATTTTTAAAACTGGCTTCCCATATTTTTTATCAAATGCTTGAAATCTGCACGTATTCAATCGATATCTACTAATGAGGAATAATTTATAAATATAATTTATTTTTCACTTTTCCATTACTGCTTTATAATACTTTGGCAACGGTTGCTATTAACAGACCAATAACGCCCGGGGCGTTATGGAGGGCATTATGAACCATAACGCCCGATAAATGTTTTTTTCTGTAGTTCAATAAATTAATTACTCAGAAAAGTTTTATTTATAACTGTACATAAAAAAGGGACTAATTACTTTCTCTCAAATAGGAATTACAATTTTCAAATGTTCCTGAAGAATTACTACCAAGTTTGAAGTTCTGTGAGTTGACCGATGATGAACTCCTCAATGTGCATTCGGTTTCGTTCGGATTGTTAACATTTTCTTTTTCGGAAACGGAATGGGCTATCATTGTAGCAATTTTGTTCTTCGAGGAGATACTTTCTTCAATATAGCTGTCCGCTACCGTACTACCCTTCCATTTTTCATGTAATTTTAGTGTTTCAAAGGAAGCACCACCTTGAACAAGAAGCGTTGACGACGTTCGGCGTAGACAATTCCGCTGTAACCTTACGGGTTTTCCAAATTGGGGTGTTTTGCTATGATTTATAGAAGGAACACTTCAATGCACTTCAATGTACTTTTTAACTAAGTTCAAGGCTCTTATTTCGCTTACTTCAACAATAGTGAAACTTTTTGAGGTGCAGGTCTTGATTTCTGGTACCTTGATCAGTAAAACGACTCCTCTGTCTTAAATGTCTCAAGCCTCCAAATACGCCCATTACCAGAACAACTTCATGTAGCAGAACAGTATCATCTGGAGCTTTTCTTATGAAAAGTAATACTTGTCCACCTACCAACACCTTCGATTTTTTGGGAATGTATCATTTTGATTTAACTTTCAGAAAGGCCATCAGTTGACTGAATGCTGATATATTAATTTTTTCTTTACCAATCAATGTTGATTTCAGCTATGAGTATTATTTGGTCCATATACTATTTGCACTATATTTTTCAGACAGAAATAATGTAAAATAAATAAGAAATATTAACATTTTTCATGAGACAAACTCACCAGTTCCTGGAAGTATGCCATTAAGACAGTTTAATTTTCGGTATTCACTCTGTTTTCATCTTTCCATTTCAAAAAATGGTCATCCTCCTTCTCGTTTAAGTATTTGGATTTCACAGGCAGCAAATTTCCTTTGCTTTTTCAGCTTTGAGCGTCACATTCTGTGGGATCTCCATAATTATTATGAACACAACCGTTTTTAGTTTCCTCCAGTAACAAGCTTGTCAATTCCTACAAAAATGCAGCGTTATTTTATTAAATAAACAACCCTTAGCAACCTCTTCAATGTTTCCATGGCAATTGCATAGAAACTCACTTGTGCTCAGTTGCCGACCAGAACGCAGTAAATACCATGAGAGAGAATAAATTTATGAAGTAAACAACGTCATTTCTCGTGAAAAATAAAATCTTGCATGCACCACGAGCGTTACTAGATCCGAACGCCCATCGGGCAACATTCATCCCTCGGGCCAAAAATTAGTTGGAAAACGGAGAAAAAAGAGCCTATGCGCTAGGTTCTCTAAGAATAGTTTTTCAAGCAGAGGTGTATTCCATCCTGAAGGCAACCAGAATGGAACATGTGAGGTCCGGCCCAGAGAGACATGTATACAGGGTCTTTCATAATAAATGCGCAGGACTTCCGGATGTGAGAGCTCGTTCAAAAATATGAAAAAAAGTTTTTATTAACTCACCCTCTAAAATTCAACATTTTCGAGATACAGGGTGTTGAAATTAAAAAAAAAATAAGTTTTTTTGCGAATATCTCTTTAACCGTTTATTGCACAAAAGACAGATTTTGATTGCATTTTCTACTCATAATAAGCTATGTTTTGTGCAGATTTTTTATTTTTCAAAATTCATAATTGGTGAAGAATTTGAAGGGGAAGTGGGTGTTTTTTTCTCCAACTTCTACGCCACTGAAAAAAGTATAATTTTGAGCAGCCTGCTTGAACCGCCAATGATTTCTACACAAAAAAGGTACTCTATGTCATAAGCTCCAAAGTTGACCGTTTTCAAGAAAAATCAACTTTCATGTTGAAAAACATGGCAAATTTTTTTTAATTAATTTTTTTCCTAATTATACAAAATTTATTTGAAAAACGTTAGAACAAGTAACAAAACCAATCGTTGACTTCTTAATTGCAATTTGAAAAAAAAACAATAACAACCATACTCAGTTGAATTGTTGGAAATGTCCGCCGTTAGCTTCAATGCACGCAGCAATTTTTCGAGGAAAAAAACATTTAAACAACATTTAAGTTGATTTTTCTTGAAAACGGTCAACTTTAGAGCTTATGACCAAGAAAACCTTTTTTGTGTAGAAAACATTGGCGCTTCATATAGGAGGCTTAAAACTGTACTTTTTTCAGTGGCGTAGAAGTTGGAGAAAAAAACACACACTACCCCTTCAAAATTTTCACCAATTTATTATGAATTTGAAAAAATAAAAATTCCGCATAAAACATAGCTTATTATAAGTAGAAAATGCCTACGTAATCAGTTTTCTGTGCGATAAACGGAGATATTCGCAATAAACGATTATTTTTTTTTAATTTCAACACCCTGTATCTCGAAAATGGTGCATTTTAGAGGGTAAGTTACTATAAACTTTTTTTCATATTTATGAACGAGCTATCACATCCTGAAGTCCTGCGCATTTATTATGAAACACCCTGTATATCTGCTCGGATAGTCAGGCCGTCATCAGAGCTCTGAATGCAACCAGAACCAGATGAAAACTGGTTCAGGAGTGCAAAGATGCCCTGGAGAGTCTTGCGACTAAATAGAAAATATAGCTGATGTGTGTCCCGGGCCATGCAGGGATTGAAGGCAACGACCAGGCGCACCAGCTGGCCAAGCAAGGAGCTGGGTAACCCTACTACGGGCCCGAACCCGTACTTGGCATAACAAGGAGACAAGTAACAACGGCACTGAATGAGTGGGCCGTTGATACATTAGGAAAAGAGTGGAGACGTATGGACGACTGCAGGCAGTCAAAGCAGATGATATCTGGGTCCCACAGGACAAGGACGGCCAATATACTGAAGCTAAGCCGCAAAGAACTCCGACTCTTGGTGGGAGTTATAACTGGTCACTGCAGCCTCAGGGGCATCTGACTCTCATCAGAGTGGTGGCATACCCACTATAGTGTGTATGTGTATGTGTATGTGGGGAGGAGGATTCTCTCCACTTCCTGTGCGAATGTGGTATTTATGGCAGGCTCAGAGAAAACGTCTTCGGAGCTGCCACTATTAAGGAGGAGGAATTGCACTCATTGGAATGGAAGGACATTTCGACTTTCATAAGAAGGTCGAAAATGTCCGAGCAGATAACCGACATGGGTTGAGTGAAGGTGCCGCGTTTTGCAAAAAGGGCCCACTGGGGCCTAGTCGCTGAAACATTTCTGGAATTTCTCTTAATACTTTAGCCTCATTGTCAAAATGAACCAAACTTATATTCGTGTATTTGTTTGACTCTATACTTTTCATTCAACGGCAGTATTGCCAAATATTTTAGCGTTTGGAAATTGTAAAATTCAAAAACTTTTGATCCATATAATTTCAGACACAAATTATTGTTAAATCAAAACAGACTGTTATGAACAATATGCTCAAATAAAATAAAGGTATTTGAATTGATATTCCGTTTTTTTTACGAAGATAAGTATGGAGCACCATTTTATCCAGAACGATACTGAATGAATCTATCGAGGGAGAAAACGCTGGGGAATTTTGGTGTACAAGCCTTGGGCATTAGTGGTATAACTTAGGTAGAAGTAGGAAATTGGTGCAAAAATAATTGGGAATTAGTGGGTATTACTCGGGTATTAGTCGAAAATTAGTGGGCATTAGTAGGGAATTAGAGGTAATACTTGAATAATACAAGGGTATTACAGGAATTATTACGTGCAAAAAAGACAAAAAAAAGTTTCTCAACCCATGGAATCGAGAATTTGCGGATAACAGCAAATATCGGTGTCGGAATCACAATTGTGGAAATAAAAAAAAGGTCTTCAAAATAATACATGACAAAAATCCGAAAATTCAGATTTCTGTTGCTTTTATTCCTTGGGTATTAAAGGAATTAGTGGCATTTATTCTGGGTATTACACGGGATTTACTTGGATATTAGTGGATTTTTGGGAATAAGTGTACACAATTTCCTCAGCAGTTTTCACCTCGGAAACTTTTTACATGCACTAACCAAAAACTAGAAATGAGACACATTCTGTCAAGTTTGATAACTCTCAAGTCGTTGATATTTGAATAAATTAATTAATATCAAGTTCCTGTTCGATATTTTAATGAACTGAAATCTATTGCGAAATAGGTAACTACTCCAATAGAAGCAACAACCTATTATTCTTGAAAGATGGTAGAATACACGATTATAGTTTTCAAAAGAATGGTTTATTTAAGTACAAAATGAAATTTTTTTAAACTTAAGGTCAGACGCCACTAAGCGAAAATAACACAAATTCATTTAATCGAAGACTCAGCTTTATAGTATACAATTTTTTTTTTGATGTTGTGCAAAATAATTTTATCATTGATTTTATTGAAATTATGAACAGGATGTTCATACAATCAGATGTGGAATAGTCTGCGAATGAAAGACAAACTTTCGTCGCTATTTTCCATTGTTCAAGATAACATCTCTTGGACGGGAATTCTTGTTGAAAAGGGAAACATTGTTAATTGAAAATTGAACCAAACATGGTTCCTCTGGATATGGAAAAAACCTACTATAAAAAGGAAGTTACTTTTTTGTAATATCTAACAGAAAACAACCACTTCCCCGGCAAAAGCCACGCTGGACATTGGGCTACATTTATCAGATTTCTATGAGATGAAGTTTCTGTTAGATATTACAAAAAAGTAACTTCATTTTTATCGCAGGTGATCTCCATTTCCAAAGGAGTCATGTTTGGTTCAATTTTCAATTAATTATGTTTCCTTTTTCAATTTCATTATATTGAAAGTGATACTGGAAAAATTCTTCCATGCAACTTCTAAACAACACTGATTTCACAATTTATAACACTGATTACTTCTTGTTCAGAATATGTCAGTGCGGGTGAAAAAATAAATTCTGGAGGGTTAAACGAGGCACGACCCTGAAAAAAGAACTCCTAGTGGATTATTTGAGACACGAATGGTTTTGTTTCGTGCCCACTATTGAATAGATCATAAATGCCCAATTTGAAATTACTATTATCTATCGAAATTGCCGAAAAAAATTCCAAAATACCCTTTGAAAAAATTAATCACCCTGTATCTCGAAAACCAAGCCATATGTTGGACATATGAATATTTCGTCCGGAAACATCTCATACGTACTTAACTACCACCCTGTATACATGAGAAACTAATAGGACCAAATTATTGTTCTTGAAAACTTGGGTTGATCAAAGGAATCAAACTAACCTATACGTCAGCTTTCGTATAGTCATTATCTTCCATTAAACCATCTAATTTTAAAATTTTGGTTCAATAGGTAATCTCACTGAAATCTAAAATACGTAGGTACCTAATTTCAAAATTACGCCTGTCGGATGGGCTGCTTCTGAAGCTAATTTAAACCAATAATCTCGAATTTTTCGTTTGATATTAGATGGGCCTGTTGATGTTGTTATATAGATTTTTGTGATATGGAATGGAGTAAAACCTTAAGCAACACCTCTCTTTCCCCATTTTCAAGAGTGCTAATATTTCAGTTCCATTCGCAGATATACCTGTTACAATCGTATAGTTATGAGTAGTAAGTAACATTGGGGAAGACAGTCATAATACTTCAAGAATGAAAGAATTATTTATTATCGTGAGGAATAACTTCAATGGAATATAATAACAATCGCCCAATCACTGGCGGTTATTTGTAAGCATGATTAATCAACACAAGGGGGAATCAAGAACAATGGAGGGGGATTTAAACGCTGTGTTAACCTGATTACTTTCATTTCAGACGGCCATCGATTTGATGAATTGAAAGGATTTTCACGGTACTATTATTATACTATTATTCGAGTACTGTATGAGACAAATAAACAAGTTAATTACCACTAAAAAAAATGTGTTCCTGGAAATGAACACTTACCACTTCTTAACTATTTTGATATATTTCAGATTGATAACTTTTATTGGCCACACTTTACTGAAGATAATTAAATTGTTCACTTATGGGTAGAATATAGGTTTATCATTAGTATGTTGATCAGTAACCTCAAGTGAACTCAATCTATATAATTTTCCATACCAGCAGTAAAGTATCAGTTCTCTCGTCATTGGTGTATTATTCACTTGAATAGTTTTCTCTGAGTATCCTATATGGAGAAAAATATACATAAGTTTTTTTCAATATATGAAATAATAGAATGGCCATTACTATCATCAAGTAGGTGATTATGATTTTCTGCAATCTTTGACAAAAGTCATCGAGAGAAGCGATTAAAGAAAAATTCAGATTATCTCCTAGTCTTCCACTATAATAGTTCTCAAAGTATGAGAAACGTCTACGTATTAGATACGTGAGTACCACATAAGCTACACACATAAAAATTGCTTCTCAACTCAACAGTTTCAAATGTATTTAATCAATTGTCTTGAATTGATAGAATATCGATTTAAATAAAGAAAATTTGGGTATTGTGATCAAATCGAAATTTTTCTTTCAAAATTTGAAATTCTTGAGCAATTTTTTAATTCTGAGAAAATATTCTTGTATTAGAGAACTAAAGTATTCGTCAGAATATTTTGTGTATTTTAGAATAAAACATTCAATTTTCTTTTTTCAAAATAATGTTATTCTCAAACTATACTAATATTTTCTTCAGATAACATTTCTAATAATTTTATTTTGAAATTTTTCGAATACTCAGGACGAATAAACATTTCTGCATGTTAAGAAAATAAGGATATTGTTTGGAGTAATCGACTATTCTTTAATCTGGTTGTGATAAAAATTTAGATGTTTTCCGATGAATTACTCAACACTGCAACCTATTGTTGACTAGAACTGCATTTGTCACTTTGGAATGTAGTAACGGACTTATTAAAATTATTATGACATTGATTGATCATAAAAAACTGATAAAAATAATTATTCCAAAATCAGGTTTTGGTTCATATTTGCATGAACACAAAAATGTTTTTGAAATAATGCAGCTTTTGTTTTTCCAAGAATATAATCTATTCAATTATTCTTTCAAATGAAGAATTTAAAGTTCTCAAATAGTTCTCAGCTGACAAAATTTTCTTGAAATCAGTAATTTTATATTTAGGATCAAGAATAAAAAAATGTTTGAGTAAAGATTCTGATTTTCTGTTAACAGGAATTTAGATTACTTGAAACGAAAATTTTCAAAGTTTCGAGTGGTGTGCATCTGATTAATGAATCAAAAGTGGTGATCTTCTTTCAACACATTTTAAAGTTAATAATAGTAAAAGTGGTCAATACCCTGGAGAAATTTAAAATCAGTTTCTGTGCTATTGCATTTTTTCAAACGGAACAGTTGACGAGATTCGGAACTGGATATCTTCTTTGAAACCCAGACACGGTAGATACACCTAATATCAAAAAAAATCGGGTCAAAAGGACGAAACTACGAAGAGTACCTATATAACTAATCTTGTCAATAATGTTTTTGATGGAAGGTTTTTAAATGACAAATATAATGCAACTGCGCTGGCTTAGCCTTAGTGGTACACCTTTGTTTATTCGTATTGTATATAACAATAGATAGAATATACCTACTTCACAGATCGATTACAGGTCCAGCTGATAACCTACAAAGTCAACCTTCACGAGCTCAATACTTTAGACTCGGGTTAAAAGAGTTGAAACATCATTTCAGTAATCCATTTTATTCAATTTATGACTTGTCCATATTTATAAAAATGTTTGGTTATCAAATTAAGAAATTTCTCACAAAACTTTCTCGGTCTAAGAAATATTAAAAATATTTTCTCTAACATCAACACATGACTTTATTTTCAGACCAAGAAATGATATGTTCCCAAATTGAGAGATTAATCACAAATATTTCTCAACTCAAGAATATATCTTGTTATATTTTCCTACTTCAATGAACACACAGTTTTGAAATTATTTTCGGCTGTTTTCGGCAGATATCGATTCGATCGTGATCGTGCCTGAAGAATGTATTATGAATTTTTGAGGTAAGTACAATTATTGTTTTCATTTGAGTCAGAGTGTTCCTATAAAAATTATATTTGAAATATTTAAAAATGTTATACCTAATTATATAAATTCTAAATAAGATCCATCCTTCAGACCTCGTTTACAGTAAAACCGTTTTTCAACCACAAGCCCAGTTTTTCACTTAACAGGCAGTAATGGAAGTCACGTCGGTGCCTCTATTCTTTTACATGATATTTTCTTACCAATCCATGTCAGTTATAGTGGATACATTGCAATTTCTGCGA
The DNA here is from genome assembly GCA_944452925.2 of Chrysolina oricalcia. Lineage (NCBI taxonomy): Eukaryota > Metazoa > Arthropoda > Insecta > Coleoptera > Chrysomelidae > Chrysolina > Chrysolina oricalcia. Next base: position 46,052,601 of record OX101819.2, on the reverse strand, counting down.
TCAAACTCGGAGCAGGGTTGTGTTGGAGACCAGACTTGGTAGATACGACTAATCTACCAAGTGGGTCTAACCACATTCATAATATGATAGCTCTTCACGTTTGCGCTTACAGTATTTTGTTCGGTGTATTTTTAGGTTAGTCTTTTATATAATTTAAAATTGAGAAGAAAGATGTAATGGAAAACAATGAAGAACAATGAAGAACTTGATGGTACTGTATTCAACTCCCTACCAGAGAGTATACAGTCCCTGAAATCACTCTCACAACTAAAGAAAGCTGTCGATAATTTAATAAGAAGTCAACCTCGTGAGAGAGTTGGTCAAATATTTGATAATTGCAATTAAAAGTGATATAATAAAAAAATAAAAATATAATAAATGAAGGATCTGTACTCACCACTACTCTACATACTTTTTCATTTCCATTAATCTAAATATGATTTCATATTCCTAATTTTGATAGATCGTAAGACAAATTTAACTTTTAATTATACTTGTTAATTATATTAGTATCTTTAGTTATTAGAATTTATTATCTATTTTCCACCACGTACAAGCAACACCTGTTGCTTCTGTGGTTTTACCAATGTTTATTTGCAGAATGTGTAGTCTTTTTATGCTTGTTGTACCACTTTATGTGAATAAACGATGATGATGATGATGATGATTTAACAAATTTAAATAAATTTGATTTTTGAAATTAAATATCTTAACAAAAAAATTTCAGAAGCTTTTGTCAGCATAAACTGGATTATATAATTTGTTCAGTTATAACGACAAAGTTGATTGTTTCATAGCAAAAAATTATTTAGAACCAAGAAAATGCATTTTCTTGTTTTGACAAGAAAGGTTGTTGATCTGACACACACTTTTTTTTGTTCTAAATTCACATTGTTAACATCCTTATCTCAAAAACCGCAGAAGGTGCAAACAGGATTGAATGAAGAAAAAGTTACCTTAAAAATGGTTCTTGAACACCAGAAATACCAAAAGCAATTTTGAAATGTATTTGATAAAAAAATGTGATTGCAAGTTACCTCAGTTATGAAATATCCGAAGAGTGAACAATGAATTTTTAAATTGATTACAATCGAGCAACAGAACTAAAACCAAATATAATTTGGTAATCGGAAACACTATTCGCACACACTGTTTTAATACTAGGTAACTGTATTTTCAAATAATGATTTCAGTTGCAATATTTTTATTTTGATTTGTATGGTTATGTTCAGATATTTCTGCACCATGCATCTCTGCTCACAGATAAGAGTCGTTGATTACCTATCACCTGTTCAATTAAATGCAAAAGATTCGGCAATAGTCCGAGCAGTTTACTGGAGAGTGAAAAAAAATCTTTTAATCGAGTACATTTTACAATGTAGAAATTCCCCTCTCTCAAATAATTTCAATAAAATAGAATATGGGGCATATTTCTGACAGAAAACAACTGCTTCCCAGACTAATACTATTACGAACATTGAACTACATCTAACAGATAATTTATTCGATGTTGGGAAGTGGCGCAGTGGTGAGAGCGTCCGACTCGAATGACCGGAGTTCGAGCCCCAGTTAGAGCTGGGATTTTTTAAATTTAAACTAACCGATTGAATTATCAAAATCTCTTTGCTCGACTGGAGTGAATCCTGCTCGATTCACTGTTGCGTTCCAATTAACAGCGCTGCTCCTGAGGTGACGGGTGGCGTATGGAGTTAGTAAGAAGGTCTACCCAGAACACATAGTGGATAGTGACCGTAGCAGTCGATGCCACTATGAATACAAAAGGAAAATGGGAAAACAAACAGAAAATTTAATGTTCTATTAGTTTCTTCATCAATATCGAGCTCAGGGGTCCATTTGGCTTTGGACTCGGTCAATTTCAGTGTTGTCTGGCCTACCCTAGCAGGCAGCTCTACTATTAGGTTATACAAGAAACACTCGCAATATTAATACGCGCCTTCAGAAACATTGCTGGAATATATGTTAGATGTAGTGCAATGTCCATCGTGATATTACATGGGGAAGTAGTTGTTTGTAAGAAATATGCGTCATATATTTCACTTTTTCATGGAGAATAGGTCGAAGAGCTTTCGAAGCCGCACAGCCTGTACAACCCCCCTAAATTGGTAGCAATTACTTTATGGTCTTACTGATTTCATTTATTTTTTATGAATCAGCTCCACGACAAGGACAATTTCGAACATCAAATGTGTCAATTATTCAATTTTTTAAATACCCATATGATATATTTTTGAGCATGTTCCACGGTGACTTGTTTGGTTGGCTTGTTTCAACACTATACCTCACTGCCGATTGAACCATGGGTGGTCTCAACAGTTACGTGCGTGATTAATTTGTTACTGGATCATTTAAGTAATTGCGAATTTCGTATCAAGTAGGGTGTGTCACTGGTAATACTTCATCTTTCCTAATATCAAGTGACCTGAGGTAGCTTCATGAGAAAAATCATTATGATTGTGAAAAGAAACCTGTTTGAATTGGTAGCAAGGTGTAATATCTCATTTTTCTTTGGAATAACAATATTAGTGTAGTTTGCGGTTTATGATGAGGTTGAAAAATTCAGTTTTCTATTCTTCTTGGGACGGCGCGAGAGAGTGAGAGATAGAGAAAGAGTGAGAGATAGAGAAAGAGTGAAATATAGAGAGAGTGGTTCGTAGTGAGAATACTTGCTCCACTCGCCACTGCAGCTGCACGCACTTAACTTTATTGGCGATATTTGCTACCTTGGCTTATGCAAATCGGCAGATCATATTTTTTCCGTTTTTCTTGAATGATTTCCTTCCGAATGAAAAAAAAATCGACTGCGCTTGAGAATGTTAACATCATATACGTACCGAAAACATGTAAAACAATATTTTGACAGTTTTCAAATTTGACGGATACATCTTTGCTTTTAGCGTCCACGATCATAGGTATTTCCTCTAAAGCCTGATTAATGACTGAACAAGCACTGCCGGAAACAGCGACGATTTGAATTTTGCGGGCAATGGAGTCTTTCATGTTCACACTTTCTTCTAAATACCCTGTAGCAACCTTCGCCGATTCCCATCCACCAAGTTCTTGTAGGACTAATATATCTCTACCAGCATTGCCGAAGATCTTCTAACACTGTGATCAATATACAAATTAGGATTTTCATCAGTCTCAAAACGTCAGATTATTGAAATGCACACTTTTCAGCAAGTAGCTAACCCACCATACCTCAATCTGACGCCCTCGATTATTTCCAACCAACGATTTTTTTTACTATTCTGATCGGCTGTACTACAAGCGCGGCCCTATATAGTTTCCAAAGATTTAGGAAGCTTCAGGATTGCATCTCTCAAAATTTTCAAATAACTGAAAACTGGAGCCCTTCATACATATGATGTTTCAGATAAAGTTATATTGAAATTGGAAAAAGTAAAGAAAACGGTAACCTCTCAGATTTTGATGGAATTTTTACTGATGATTCAGGGTACATTAATAACGATTGAAAACCAAAATCAAGATTTTGCGGAAATGCCTGGAAGACATTTATTTTCGCAATAAATGCTGAATGGTGGTACGTAAAAGTGCACAAACACAAGTACTTTAATCAAAATTTTCACCTATATTTTAATTTGCAACACATATTGGAAGACAGAAAATAGAATTTTAAGCCATACAAAGCCGATTGGCATACCGAAAATAAACAAAATACTCTCAAATCATTGGTGATTTCACTTAAAAAATCATTGAAGTCTGACTAAAATAATATCGTCAAATGTCAAATATGGACAAGAAAGAATGTTGCGATGTTGTCAAATTTCTCAAATTCCAGCAAATGATATACCAAGTACTGATTTGTCAAAAATAAAATAGAAAATTCCTTTTCTATGAGTTTTGACTCTATTATAGTTGATAACTATATTGTCGGCCGAGCGCGTGCACATTTCCAGTTTTATGTACATTTTCTTGATCTTCATGTAGGAAGGCTAAGTCTTTTGCGATTACATATGAAAATTGCAAATTGCAAATTGCATATCGTATGCGCATTTTTTTTTTCATGTACATTTTCTCGATATTCATATAGGAAGACTAAGTCTGTTGCGATTACGTCATATATAAATTGCAAAAGCAGAAAAGCGTGCGCGGATTTGCAAAATGTCGGCCGAGCGCATGCGTATTTCCCGTTTGTCCATGTTTTTGATCTTCATGAAGGAAGCTTAAGTCGGTTGTGATTTTTTTAAAAATGTGTAAACGCTTTGCAATCGGCCAACAGTTGGTAAATGAGAGCGCGCGTAGCGCGCGCATTTCCGATATTTCGCCAATGTAGGCCAAGATTCCATTGATCTTCATGAAGGAAGCCCAAGTCTGTTGCGATATGTTGGTCGAGCACATGCACAATCCCTTTTTCACATTGCCTTTTTTCTTGTTCTTCATATAGAAAGCCTAAGTCTGATTTCATATTAAAATTGCAAGGGCCTTGCAATTTATTTTGCACTCGGTCAACAGTTTACAAATCAGCGCATGCGTATTTCCTGTTTTGTTCAAGATCTGTTACGATTCCGCACAAAAATTTCCTTTGCTGTGATGTGTTCATCATGTCATGAATCGTGTATGAGTTATTCACACTCACTTATAGTTTATAAACTAACGTTTGATAAATTCTGAATAATCTCAGGTCATTTGGCAACGCTGTATAAGAACTCAAGCACATATGTCTGAACCACCTACGATGTTTCATGACTAAAGTTTGCTGTTTGTGTGTATAGAAAAATTCATAATAAAACTTATTTGTAGCTTTTTTGAATTTTTAAATGTTATTTGAGAGAAAAATTGTGTCAATAATAGCTGGATAAATGTGTTGTTAGTGTGTTGCTGAGAGAATTGTAGTCATTTCTTTCCTAGCGTGAAATTACCTACCAACTCCTTTTTTTGGCACTTGAAAAGGTCATATCTTCCAAAGTTATAATTTTCGCATCAAAATTTCGTTTGCTATCGTGTTTTTATTGTATTTAGACTCATCTGTGAAAGTTTCATCAAAATCGGTGAGGTTACCGATTTCTTAACTTTTACCTTGCAATTCATATTTTTTTTCAAAAATTCAATAAAAAACAGGAAGATCCTTTGAAAAAAACAAAGTTGGGGTCCATTTCCGGTATAACCGGAAGTCGTAGACAACTGGAAGTATTTTAACTGAAATGAGCTCCTTGGAAAGCTCCTGTGTACGAATTTTCAGAAAAATAATCCCTGTAGATTCCCATATACAGTGTGTCCAACTTTGAGCTTCCACAACCTCATATTTCATTGAAAATAAAATGATTTAGATTTTTTTTTTCTTCAAATTATAGTACTTAGGAATACCTACCTTTGTGCTGATGAAACATCCATTTGTCTACTTTCCACGGCTAACTATGACCAATTGAAAAGTGAAAAAGTGGTGGAAACATATTATATTTGTTGGTATTCGTCAGATCACATTGTGCATTTATTTCTGATCATCCTGAAGATTCATAAAAAAAAATGGTAACTAGTTGAAATATGTCATAGTGACACGTATGTTATATGAACTTTGAGTCGTTGTAATTTTTGAACGAAACCACTGAAAATACTGTTTTCTTTAGTAAAAACCAATAGGTTATGGGCCCAGTCCACGTGTGAAGCAGTTTCAGTCAAATAAACAGTAGGAAGGTTAATTGAAGAAACGACGATGGAATCGGAAAGCAGCATGAAGTTTGGTGTAGCGAAACTGAACAACAATAACTACCAGCCATGGAAGTTTAAGATGAAAATGTTGTTAATGAGAGAAGGGACATGGAAAGCCGTAAAAGAGATGAAGCCAACACAGAAGGATAAAGAAAAAGAATGGATAGAAATGGATGAAAAACCTCAAAGTACTATTTCTCTTTCAGTAGAAAATAGCCAAATAGTACACATATGCAACTGTAACTCAGCCAAATATATGTGGGAAGTGTTTCAAAAGGTTCATGAAAGAGAAAATTTAAGCAATAAATTGTATTTGTTACGTAAATTATACCAGACTAAGAAAATGGACAGTCAATGTCGGAGTATATAAAAAAAACACTCGAAATGGTGGAACTTTGCGAGGAACTGGGAAAGAAATATAAAGGATTTCCATGTAGCTGCTCTTCTTCTCGGTGGTCTTCCTGAAAAATACGATACATTGGTCACAGCTTTGGATGCTCGTCCTGATGACGAATTAACGCTTGAATATGTTAAAGGTAAACTTTTGGAAGAGTTCAACAGGAAATGAAGGATCAAGTCAAACTGCCTTGAAATCATTTCACAATATGAAGAAAATGGTACCAACAAATCTAAAATGTTTTTACTGTAGTAAGAGGGGTCATCTGAAGAATTATTGCTATTTTTTGAAGAGAAAAGTAAATCATAGAAACTATAAGAGTGGGCATAATGTTAAGACAGTTACTGAAGAACAAAATGAAGATTTCTGTTTCTGTATTTTCTCTGAAAATAGATATGATTGTGACACATGGTTTATAGACTCAGGTGCATCAAGTCACATGTCCTCGAATAAATATTTTTTCGTCAATCTGGAGTGTTGCAATGAAAAGGTTATTGTTGCTAATGGGAACGAAATGAATTGTGAAGGAATTGGAGAGGTATTCTTGTTTTGCAAAGTACTTGATAAAATTGAGAAATTACATGTCAAGAATGTTCTTTATGTACCTGATCTGAAATCGAATTCATTGTCCGTGAAACGCTTGACAGAAAATAGTTTCTCTGTGAATTTTGAAAAAGGGGTCTGTTTCATCAAATATAGATATGAAATTATAGCAGAAGGAAACATTGAAAAGGGTCTTTACAAATTGCAATTGGATATATCTGTTAAAGCCAATATATCTACCTAGAAACATTCGAATTGTATTCATTTGTGGCATAAGAGGTTAGGACATAGAAACCAAGATGACATCAAGAAACTTGTATCCAAAAATATTGCAAATGGAATTGATATCACAGAATGCGGACAATATCTAAAATGTACCAGCTGTTTGAAAGGAAAAATGTGTAAGAAACCATTTCTGGAACATGTTGAGAAACAATCAAGACAAATACTTGATTTGGTGCACAGCGACGTTTGTGTACCCATGAAAACCCAAACACCTGGCAGAAAACGTTACTTCTTAACATTTATTGATGACTTTTCCCGATATACAATAGTTTATTTATTAAATTCCAAAGACGAAGTTGTTGAAAAGCTAGAAGATTATCTAGCAGTTGTTAGAAATAAATTTGGAAAATATCCCAAAACATTTCGATTCGACAATGGCGGGGAATACAGTGGTGAATCTGTTCGCAAAATCCTCGGAAAACATGGCATTGTGATTCAGAAAACAGAAAACAGAAAACAGATCCACCTGAGCAGAATGGTGTCGCTGAACGCAAGAATCGGACTCTCTGTGAAGCGGGATGGTGCATATTGATAGATGCTGAGCTCCCAAATAAGTACTGGGGTGAAGCTATTATCACGGCTAACTATTTACAGAACCGTCTACAAAGTAAAGCCATTGAAACTACTCCATTTGGAATATGGCATAGTGAGAAGCCGAAATTATACCATATGAGGAGATTTGGAAGTATTGCCTATGTATATTATATATTCCAGCAGAGAGACGGACAAAGTGGGATTCTCATTTGTTGGTTATTCTGAGAATTCAACTGGATATCGAGTTCTGGACAAATCAACTGATAGGATAACCGTAGAACTGTCGCATTCATTGAAAATCAAGATTCTAGTGGATACGAGGAAACGGAGAGGATAAACAAACAGGCAGCCGTTCAAGACTAACAGGTTAAAGTTTCCTTGAGAGAAGATAGGGAAAGTCGTAATGAACTTGTTGAAGTAGAAAATGAAAAACAGGAAGAAACACAAGATCACGATGAAACAAATGGAACTGAAACTGTTGGAATGAATGAAAATGAAATTGTCAGACGGTCTTCGAGAAGTAATAAAGGTGTCATATTTAACAACAAATTACTTTACAAGAGAACCAAATTCAATTGAGGATCTCATGACATTTAGCAGAAGGCAATTCAAGAGGAATTGGAATCATTCGAAAGGAAAGGAATGTGGTTTCTGACTGAACTACCTCCCAATAAAAGGCCAATCCAATCGAAATGGGTTTTCAAAATAAAAACTGACAGCATCGGTCAAGTACTGAAGTACAAGGCACGGTTGGTAGCGAAATGATATACACAGAAATATGGCGAAGATTATGACAGCACTTTTGCTCCTGTGATGAAACAAAGTAGTTTTAGAATACTACTGACCATTGCATCAGCTAATGAACTGAACATCAGACATTATGATGTAAAGACAGCTTTTCTCAATGGTGTTCTGGAAGAGGAACTGTATATGTCACAGCCCGATGGTTTTACCAATAAAGATCCACCGCACCTTGTATATAGATTACACAAATCAATATATGGACTCAAACAGGCAGCAAAAGCCTGGAATGAGAGATTGAAAGAAGTTCTTCGTGAACTTGGTTTTCAGTATAGTGCAAATGACCAATGTTTCTTCACGAAAATTGAAAAAGGAGATTACCTGTATATTTTAGTGTTTTTTAATGATATTTTGATTTGCCATAAAAATATCCATGTCACAAAGATGCTACGAGAAGAACTCAATAAGTATTTTGAAATTATTGACTTGGGAGAATTGAATTTTTTCTTAGGAATAAACATTCGACGAGTCGAAGATGGCAGTTATCTTCTTGATCAGGAACACAAGATAAATAAAATGCTGGAGGAATTTGGATTGACAGATGCTTATACTGTTACAACTCCAATGGACACAGAATACCACAAATTTGCAGATAACACGACCCTTCTGCCAAATAACGAGAAATATAGAATAGCAGTGGGGGTTTTGCTATACCTATCAACTATGACCCGAACCGACATACCCTTAGCTGTGAATTACCTGACACGAAGAGTTAGTCAACCACGTCAGCTAGATTGGGATGCAGTGGAGAGAGTTATGAAATATCTGAAAGGAACGAGTAATTTCAAACTAAAAATGAAAGCAGATACAGACCTGATTTTGCGTGGATTCGTTGACTCAGATTGGGCGAGTGATACTTCAGATAGGAAATCTATAAGTGGATTTATATTATTTCATGGGAAGAACCCTGTAACCTAGCCGAATATATTTCTGCAGCTTTAGCCAGTCAGGACTCAGTTTGGTTTAGACGAATTCTTTCTGATTATGGTTTGGAATGCAAAGAAGTAACTACTTTGAATGAAGATAATCAGGGTTGTATCAGATTAGCTGAAGGCGAGAAATTAGCTTCGAGATCTAAACATATCGATGTTAGATATCATCATCTAAGAGATCTGATCACCAGTGGAATTATAAATTTCCAATATTGTCCTTCTTCAAATATGATTGCCGACGGACTGACAAAACCACTTTCGAAAGAAAAAATTTTGGATTTCAGAAAATGTGTGAAGATCATTCAAGGTTGATCTGTCCAGTGGGGGTGTGTTGGTATTCGTCAGAGCACATTGTGCATTTATTTCTGATCATCCTGAAGATTCATAAAAAAAATTTTAACTAGTTGAAATATATCATAGTGACACGTATATGAATTTTGAGTCGTTTTTGAATAAAACCACTGAAAATACTGTTTTCTTTATTAAAAACCAATAATATTCTATTTCAGAATACCATCAAACCCCCAGATATCACTGCTTGAATCAATTGATTATACAGGGTGTCATTTGTAGCCAGGCGCGTGCCTAGGGTTATTCCATGGAGGGGGTTAATCACCCATTTCTGGCCCAATATATTTACAACGTTTTGAAAATTAAAACTTCTGTAACACCAATGATGGACTTATAAACTCAACTAGACTAAGAATTGAATTGAAAACTAAGAATTAAGAGAGAGGAATACAAGTAAACACCATCAGGTATTTATAAAGTTCCATATGTCAATTAAATTAAAATTAGCAACTAGAAGATGGTCATCTTTTCATGTTTTCAACTGGAAATTGCAATTAAGCTATTGAACATATGCGTACACGGTATTTAAGTACATTTCGAAAAAAAATTGATCAGATTATGTTGTGTGCATTGTGCAGTGTTGTTCCTGGCTGCAATAATATACATTTCATTGTCATTTTTGACACTTGTCGTCTGCTGTTTATGATCTGAAAGTCGAAAACATGTCAAGCCCGAATGTAATTCTTAATTTTTAGTTGACGTTCATAAAACACCTCAATTGCTAATTTTTATTATTAATTATCAATTCTTAGTTCGTTTTGTTTATAAATCCACCAAAAGGCTTTTATATTCAATTCTTAAAAAAAATAAATTAACAAATTATTCTTTAAAACAATAGCGCGAATATAAGAGAATGTGATTGAAAAATTTTAACAATTTTATACTTTTTATATTATATTTTAAATACAATAATTTCTAAAATTTGAGATACTGAAAATAAATAAACAAAATATCCTTCAAAATGAAAACAATAACTAGAAAATAAGAGAACGTATAACTAAAAATAAATAACAGAATAAATGTTCTTCGAAACGGAAACAGTCTCTCGAATATAAAACAATGTAAAAATAAATAAACAGAATAATATTCAAAACGAAAATGATAACTCAAAAATAAGTGAATGTGTAACTAAAAATAAATAAACAGAAAATTCTTCAAGACGAAGATATAACTCAAAATTGAGAGAATGAACTGAAGATAAATAAACATAACAAAACAGACAAAATTACAAAAACAAGTATGGATGAATGGTATCAAATTGTAAATTCCTTATTTCTTTGTTTTTTAGCACTAAATCTTTCAATGATATTATTTATAGTATAATTTTTATATCCCGATTTATATTCAGCAAGGCAAGTCATGTTGAACGACTGTCCGACATGGTTTATCTAATATAGGTTTTCAGTCTTCTCAAAGACGAGAAACTGCGTTCTGATGAAGCGACAGATACTGGTTATGTCACTTGAATTTGCAAAATAGTATAAAATATTAAAAATGCGCCATCCTGATTGCGAATATTAAAATTGGATTTTGTGACTAGAAGCTATAGAAGACTGACTTGACGACAGGTGTGAATGCACATCGTTCCGTCTTCGTCATAATTTTTTAAGTTTGAAAATAAGGAACGTTCGATTTTTTTCTCAATGTAAGGTGGTAATTACCCCATTACCCCTACTCAGGCACGCGTCTGTTTGTAGCTGGCCTCTTTTTCATCGGTAACATTTGCTCAATTTTCAAAATATCTTCACTTTTCACGAAATTCACAAGAATATTCAATGAATACTGCGAAAAATAACCAAATATTACTTTTCCATGGCAAGCTGTGACCATTGAAATATACAGAGTGTCATATGTAGCTGGCAATATCACCAACTATTACTCATCCATACTGCTCAGTTGATTTTAAAATGTCTTCTTTTGTAACAAAAAGCCCAATAATAATCCACTATTACTGTAGAAAGTAACCAAAAATCACTTTTTCACGGCTAACATAAAAGTTAAAAATTGGGGAAAACGTATTATGTATTCTTTTATCACTCAAGACCTCCTTATAACATTCTAAAACCTCCAGATCCTAATTCCCGAGAAATATACATGGTGTCACTTGCAGCTGACAATATTAACAACTCTCAATCATCCATAGTCTTCGGGATGATTTCGAAAATGTCTCATATTCTGATTAAATGTCCAGAATTTTTCCAATTATTCTGCAGAATGTGAACAAGCTTCACTATTCCATGGCTTACAATGATCAGCTGAGAAGTGATAAATTGTTATGGATACTTTTATCATTCAACTAACATCGGAAATGGGTTCAGAATACTCTAGAACTCGTAGATTAATCCCCGAGTCATCTGCAAATACCAATATTATAAATTAATGTGAATTTGCAGCAGCGGATAAGGAAAATATTGATGAGCGCAATAATTTTCAAAATAACTCAATTTAGGAGTTGAACTTTTGCCATATAGAGATAACACCCTATATATTTCTCAGGAATTGATATCTGGGGCTTTGGGGTATTCTGTTCCAGAATCTGATGTTAGTTCAGTGATAAAAGAATCCAAAATATGTTTTTACCAATTTTTCACTTTTCAGTTGGTCATATTTGGCCATGAAGAAGGGATTCGTGGTTACTTTCTACAGTGATAATGAAACATTTTTGGGCACTTTGTGACATAAAAAGACATTTTAAAATCAACCGATGGATGAATATGAGTTGGTTACATTGCCCCAGCTACATATGACACCCTGTATATTTCAATGATTCATTATTCAGTTCTGGGGTTCTTGGACATTCCAAAAGTAGGTATTGATAATAATTTTTCAATTGAAGATCCTTAATTTATTTTATCCCAATTTTTCACTATTCAAGTGGTCACAGTTTGCCATGGAAAAGTAATATTTAGTTATTTTTCGCAGTATTGATTAAACATTTTTGTGAATGGTGTGAAAGGTGAGGAAATTTTTAAAGTCAAGCAAATATTACTGATGAAAAAGAGTTAATAATACTGCCAGCTTCAAATGTTTAATGAATTGATTCAAGCATTGAGATCTGGGGGTTTAAGGGTTTTCTGAAGCAGAATCTGATGTTAATTTTGTGATTGAAAGATCCCTAATGTGTTTTCCGCACTTTCTCTTTTTTGAATTGGTAATATAGTAAGCCGTGGAAAATAGATATACGAAATGTTTCATCAACACAAAGGTAGGTATTCCTGAGTAATATAATTTGAAAAATGATTTTTTTCAAATTATTTTATTCTCAATGAAATATGACTGTATATGTCGACTCAGCTCATCGTGGTACTCTGGCCTGTATTTCGTGTGGCATATGCATATACCACAGTACGAAACACTCAGAAATATCAATTTTCTATGGAATTACTAGCATTAGCAGATACGGAGATTTGAAAAACTGATTTGCTTTTGTGATCGAAAGACGGTAGTCAGATATCACAACTATTTAAAAACTGAATAATTAGTTATCTCAAAACGAATCAACTAACGGCGGCAAAAAATTGATGACTACAAAATTAAAGACGGGGATGCTGAAAATCATTATTTATGGGTTCCCTAAATGGTGGTAAGTGGTAAAAGATCCTATATCTCGAAGAATATCATAATAAGAAATGGGCCATCATTAAGATCGTGTTCGATAAAACACCTTTTCATAAATCAGATTCACAAAAGGTGTGAACAGAGAACAATTTATTAATATTCACTGTTTTTTAGTAAATAAAAACAAATTATGATCAGAATGGTGTGATGACTTGTACCTTCTATTCAAAATGATAGTATAATTTTATAGGATATGGATATTTTCCATTCATCATTATATTACCTTCATTCGTAAATGGTAAGACACTTTCTCAAAATATTTACGTTGATATAACCCTTTATTAACGTCATTCATTCATTCATTTGTGTTCGAACCAATTAACTCAATGGAAACAAGAAGCATAATTTTTGAATTGAAAAATAACAAGGCAGTAGGCTATGATGACTTGCAAGCGGAAACTATCAAACTTATAACAATCTATATCCTAGAACCCTTGACGTATATACTCAATAGATTTGTTGAAAAGGGTGTTTACCCTGTTATGTCCAAAAAGTCGATTGTTACACCACTGTTGAAAAAGGGGATACATCCGTCATAACAAATTATCGTCCGATCTCACTTGTTACACATCTATCAAAAAAATTCGAAAAAATCATTAAAAAAGGGTCGTCACCTTCCTCAATGAATATAAAATAATTTCTGATAGTCAATTCAGATTCAGAGAAAATATTTCAACACAGGATGCAGTTCTGTCACTGAATTCAAAAATTACTCAAGCTTTAAATGAGAAGAAACCGTCCTTGTGTGTGTTCATAGACCTGTCAGTTAGTCATCACCTTCTTCTTCAGTCGCTGGAAGATATTGGAATGCGAGGTTACACTTTGAAATTATTCGAAAGTTATTTAACATGAAGATGCCAGGCGGTAAGAATTGATGATGTACTGAGCAGTGAAAAGGTGATTGATAGTGGAGTACCTTAAGGTTCCGTGCTTGGACCAACACTATTTAATATATACATAAACGGAATTTTCTCATTGAGTAACAACGGATACATTATTGGATTTGCAGATGATACGGCCATCTTCTATATAGCAGATGACTGGAACTCATTGAAAGCTATGGTTGAAACTGAGTTTGCTTTGACAAAATGTTGGTTGAATAAGAAATTATTAACAGTTAACATAGATAAAACACATTTCTTACCATTTTGTTATAATTCAGCTGGAACACCACCATTCGATCCACTGGTGATCAGGACAGAAAACCCCTTTCACATTCTGCCCGTTAAAAAAAAAATATCTTGGAATGATAATTGATATTCATATGAAATAGGATCTGCATATTAAATATACTGTAAACGAAATAAGAACCATATTATACAAATTCAGGAAACTAAAAGAAATACTACCACTGGAGTACCTTAAAACATTGTATTACTCTCTAGTTGAAAGTCACATTCGTTAAGGAATAGCAGTGTGGGGGAGAACTTTGAAAACTCACATCCACCCTATCGAAGTAATGCAAAGACGTTTTCTAAAATTGATATTTTCTAAAAACAGTAGATATTCTTCTGATGCTCTGTATACTGAAATTCAAATTCTGGTCACAAGACAATTGTATTTTCTATGTTCTAGTATTAAAATAAATATCACACAAAAAAGCACACAGCATTGCTTCCCCTTCATCAATATAACACTCGCCAAAAAGATCATTATATAACACCTATGATGGTTAGGGTGGCTGCCCAAAGATCATATCCTTCCTTTGCTCCCAAACTTTATAATAGTATACCCCAAACAATAAAATCAATAAAAAATATTAATTAATCACTTCAAAAAAGAACTGAAAAAACATATACGTCGAAGTAAGAGAATTGAACTGCATAGAATACTAGAGTATGAATTGGGTTGGGTTCTAGCAATTGAAAGTAATACCACACCTTGGAGATAATTACTTTATTCGTCGAAATCTACCAGTACAGCAATAATATACACCCAATATCTAAAACAACATTTCATTGATATGAAATTGTGCCGAAACACAAGTGAAAAAGGTAATAAACGATACCTATCAAATACACAATATTTGTAAGATTTACATACCTAAAACCTGGGGATATATCGTATTCTGCAAACACAATGTACACAATTTACTGCACTGCTTGGATTCAGAAAGTAAAAAAAATCATATTTCGAACAACGGTTTGGTTTTTGCATACTCGCCGATAAGATAGGTGAGTTACCAAGAAAAAAACCTGCTATTGGACTTCTCACACCAAGCATGCCTAAGCTGAGTTTAGCGCCATTCAATATAAGCAGACTGGCCTCGCGCATAATGAATTCTGCTACAAGTAGATACAGGGTGTTAATTAAGTACGTTGACAAACTTCGGGAGGTGATTCTTTGAAGGTTTTCAGGACGAAATGTTCATATAAACATATGTCCCAAACGGCTTGGTTTTCGAGATACAGGGTGATAAAAATACATTTTTTTCAAGATTTTTTAGAGTTTACTTCGACATTTTCTACAGTAATCAGTTCAAATTAGGCAAGTACAATCCATTCAATAGTACGCACGATACAAAATAATGCATTTCTCAAATAATTCACAGGGTCCTCCTTTTTTCAGAGTAAAGCTTTGTTCAACCCTTCAGAATTTTTTTTTCCGCCGCCACTGACATTTTATGAGAAAGGAATAATGAATGTTGTTTCATTTAACATCTTTTTGCTCACTTGATGTTTTTCATTTACTTGTACGGTTCAGGAGTTATAATGAAAATATTAACGCAAACATTTTCCAGTAACGCATAACATAAAGAAATTTGAGAAGCAAATAGTCTAACAAACTTGAAGGGTGATTCTTTGAAAGGTTGAAGATGAAAAGTTCATATAAACATGTCCCAAGCGGCTTGGTTTTCGAAGTACAGGGTGATCAAAATACATTTTTTAGGAGTTTTTGGAGTTTACTTCGAAATTTTCGACAATAATCGATCCAAATTAGTTCAAATTGGACAAGTACAATCCATTCAATAGTGCGCATGATATAAAATAATTCATTTCTCGAAGTGTAATTGCCACTCTCCAAAGATTAGCGCGTGACGCAATACGTCATTTTGTTCTCATTACACAAATAGCTATTTTCTGCTCGTGTAGAGAAAATGTAATGTTATGGAGCTCCCATACATTTTTTACCATAACTCAGGTTGAATATGTATTGCACAAAGTTAATTATGGCAAAATAATTTTGGACATTTTCAATAGTGAATAACTTTATTATCAAATACTAGAGCAAAGTAACATAAATTCCCTAGGAATAAAATTAAGTTCAGAAAAGGACCATTATTGAAATTGATATGTCAGAGCAGCTGCTGGAAATGGCCACCGCCAACTTCAATGCATGCGTTTATGCGCCTAACCATAGACTGGCGGACACGCTCAAAATTACCAGGAGTGTTTCTTATAATTCCGCATGACTCCTGTATGCGATTCCTCAGGTCTTCTTCACTTTGAACTGGAGTTCGGTACACTAATGATTTAAGGTGCCCCCAGAGGAAAAAATCAAATGGATTCATATCGGGTGACCTTGGTGGCCAAAGTTGAGGCCCACCACGCCCAATCCAGCGATCAGAATAATTCTTATCTAAATATTGGCGTGCAACCAATCTGAAGTGTACTGGAGCACCATCATGCATAAACCAAATTCCAATTCTTTCCCTCAGTGGGATCTCTTCTAGGAGTCCAGGTAAGATGAATTCAAGAAAATGTCGATAATGGTCACCATTGAGTCTATGAGGCAGAAAATGTGGCCCGATAAGGAAATTCCCTACAATTCCAACCCAAACATTCACAGAAAACGTCTCTTGAAAATGGTTTTCAATCACGGCGTGTGGGTTTTCATCAGCCCACATATGATTGTTGTGAAAATTAATAATGGCTTTACGGGAAAAGCATGCCTCATCGGTGAATAACACTTGAGATAAAAACCATGGATTTTCCAACAATGTATTTCGAATCCAAGTGCAAAAAGTTAATCTCTTTGGAAAATCCCTTGGCAGAAGAGCCTGAACACGCTGTATGTGATAGGGATAAAGTTGTTGCTGTTTTAAAATTTGCCATGCCAATACATGGGTTACGTTAAACTGTGCCGCAATTTGTCTTGTACTGGTGTCTGGATGCTGCTCAATTTAGTTAAGTACAGCTTCTTCTATCTGAACTGTTCTAACTCTCCTGGGTCTTCCTATGAGAACAGCAGACCTCTTGAAAGTACCCGTTTCACGAAGAAGTAAAAATCCAAAATAATCATCTTGTCCACGAGGTAACTGCCCTGAGAGAGGACATACATGGTTTCAAAACCCAGGTGGCAGCAGATTTGCTGGTGTTAAAAACGGAAAATGAGCAGCTGAAAAGTGAAAATATAAAGTTGGCAGGAAAGATTCAGTCGGTGGAAAGAAGATTGAAGAAAGATTATTTAGTAATTATTGGTCTAAAGG
Source organism: Chrysolina oricalcia (assembly GCA_944452925.2). Lineage (NCBI taxonomy): Eukaryota > Metazoa > Arthropoda > Insecta > Coleoptera > Chrysomelidae > Chrysolina > Chrysolina oricalcia. The sequence continues at coordinate 46,035,023 of OX101819.2, read as the reverse complement.
AAGGAGGGAAAGATCTATATGAAGATGTGCTTACTCTGTTCCGTACGAAGCTTGATTTTGATGTGAAGGAGACGGAAATCAGAGACGTGTTTACATTGGGCCAAATCAAGGATGTGAAAATCCGCCCCGTTGTAATTGAGTTTACGAGCAATAAACAAAGGTTTGAAGTGATAACTGGTTCGAAAAAGTTGAAAGGAACTGGGTTGTTCATAGCACCAGACTACAGAACATGAGGACATATTGAGGTAGTATCTGGGCTCATATCTCAAATCATGAGCTAATATAGATCGAAATGAATCTGAGTTGTAACATTCGTACTCCTGTTTACAAGCAAATAAGAGATTTCAGAACATTTGATGAAGGTCAATTTTATCAAGATATTATCTCAACTCCGTTCATCTAATCTACAACCTTCAAAATATTGATGAGAAATTGAATTTTTTCAATGAAAATATTTGCGAGTACTCAATACCCATGCACATCTACGAAACATTGGAATCACTAAACCGTACGCTCCGTGGATCACAGATAATATGAGGTTTTTCATGTTATTGCTTGATAAAGCTCGAGAGAAGTGGCGAAAAACAAAATCACCTTTCCATTATGAATATTATAAGTCACCGAGGAATTATACCACATTAGCATGTCAACACGAGAAAAAAGCACATTTTCAATATATTCTGCAACAGCAAGGAGACAGTAAAATTTGGAAGGAATTGCATCATATGGCAATCAAAAAGAGTAGCGCATGTTTGCCAGATCATGTTAAAAACGTAGAGCAGATAAATCAGTATTTGGTAAATAGGATCTCAGCCGTTCCTGCAAATCCGAAAACTGTCACTTTTTATTTTAATTATAGTTACGAATTAGCTGGGCGATTTCAATTCCATCTGGTTTCTCAAAAGAAAACGCAAAATACTTTATGCCATCTCAAATCTAATGCACAAGGCTCAGGCGGCATCAATTTGAAGCTTTTACTCATATGTTGTCCATTTACATTGCCGTTTATAAACCATATAATGAATATCTGCCTCATAATTAATATACTTCCACAGGCATGGAAAATTTCATCTTTTTTCAGCCTATTCCAAAAAAAAAACAAGTTCAGTTGGTTCAGATATATTCATCATTTTCTTTCTCACGCTTAAGTTGATCCCTTTCATTTAATTTTTTGGCTTAAATTATAAAATGTATTGTGTGATCATGTACCTACTTATATGGGAAATAAAGACCTATTATTATTATTAATGATAATAATAAAGATAATAGTGGAAGTGGAAATCTTTCTAGATACATTCGTCTGGCGCACGAGCGTTACCATCAGCCATTCCATACATTAAGTGCATGTCTGCCATTTCTGAATTTGTATATTCAACAATTTTATCCGGAATATTGAATGAATCTGCTTTATAGCTTGCACTAATGAAGAATTTACAATGAGACAGTTTCTCAACTTTCGATAACTGTCAAGTTGTTGATATTTAAATAAATGAATTAATATCAAAGCCCACTTTGCTATTTTTATGAATTCAAATTGATTACAAAATTTCTGCGTTACTGCAGAAGAAAAAACAAACCGAAATTTCTGATAAAATAATGTACTCCGTACGGAAACAAAAATTTGTTTGATTTAGTTTTTCGGAGTTATGACCAGAGATTCATAAATGAAAATCAAATGTGTAATGATCTGCGACTATTAGATAAACCCTAATAACTATCTTCCACTACAGGATTACCTTTCGTAAGTTTTTTATGTTGAAAAGGAAACGTTCAATTGAAAACTAAAAAATATCTTTTTTTAAAATAACAAAAAATTTGTATGAGTTCTCTATCAAGACTGATGGGTAAAAATATTTTTAATCAAATATCTCAATGAAAATGCACATTTCTACCATCAGAATCTTCAGGTTGAAAGTTAAGGTTTACCCAATATCTGTCAGATCTAGTTTAATATCCAGCGTACCGCAGTGACGGGGAGATAGTAGTTTTCTGTTAGATATCACAAAAAGAAATCACATCTTTACAATAACAAGCTTTTATTTAGCTTCACTTGTAACTAACTAACAAATAATTTAATAAAAGTTGAATTTGACCCACTTCTAATACTCCGATTAATTTGAAATTTGGCAGGTTTCCGTAATTCCGGTGACAATGCATTAAAAAAATGTTTGTTAAAAAACAAAATGGCGGCTCCAATATGGCGGACGAGTTTTGTGATTATGATCCGATTCTGTTCAAAATTGGTATGTGATGGTTTTTGGGTTGGAGATTTTCAGTTTCACATAAAAAATAAACTAAAATGTTAAAAATGAAAATTATAAAAAGAAAACATTTTAAAGTTTTTATACAATACACTGAAAAGGAAAAAATAATTCATTTCATTGTTTGATCTAGGTAATCTTGTACAGAAAGATTTTGATACTCACAGAATAACCTACAAAAAATGAAACAAATTATTTTTTCATTTTCAGTGCATTTGTATAAAAGCTTGTCTTCATATTTTTTATTGTATAATTTTTATTTATCGTAGATTTTTCTAATTCTGAAAAAATATTTCCATCAATTTACAATAATTGAAAATGTTTAATTTTCAAATTTTCTAATGTTATGCCACACTGGAAAATGTTTAAATTAATATTTTCATTATAGCCCCTGAACCGTACAAGTAAATGAAAAAATGCAAGATATCAAAAAGATGTTAAATGAAACAACATTGATTATTCCTTTCTCATAATATGTCAGTGGCGGCGAAAAAAAAAATTCTGAAGGGTTGAACAAAGCTTGACTCTGAAAAAAGGAGGACCCTGTGAATTATTTAAGAAATGCATTATTTTGTATCGTGCGCCCTATTAAATGGATTGTACTTGCCTAATTTGAACTGATTATTGTCGAAAATGTCGAAGTTAACTCTAAAAAATCTTGAAAAAAATGTATTTTTATCGCCCTGTATCTCGAAAACCAAGCCGTTTGGGACATATGTTTATATGAACTTTTCGTCCTGAAAACCTTCAAAGAATCACCTCCCGAAGTTTGTCAACGTACTTAATTAACACCCTGTATATAGGAACTCAACATTATACAAAAAATTGAAAAACATATGTTTGTACTTTTTGTATAGTTCATGTGTGTATATGTGTGTGTATGTATGCGTGAAAGTGACTGTATGTGTATATATGTTTGTTTTTAGGCGTCAATATGATGTCAATAATTTTACATTTTATATTTAGATTAAATTTGGAAATTTTTATATTTACACATTTTGTTATGTAATTGTTTATAATGTTTTCTTCTCGAAACAAGTGTTTCACACTTATCGAGTATACTGTAATATATTTATAGTCCAATTCACTCTAAAATAATTTATTTAACGAAATACAATGATTAACAATACTCTAATTTACATAACAATCACCCTACTATTTATATTCGACTTTCACTTCACTGACTGCCCGTCTGTCTGCTGCGTCGTTCTTTTTATATCAATTGTTGACTTCTACGAATGCTCTGGGATTTTCCATCGAATCGTCCGGATCCATCGAATCGTCCAGATTCTTCTCAGTGCATAGCATATCGAAGGTCATATGCAGCCTGCGTGAGTGTTCAGGCCCGGCATCGCCCACAGCTTCGCCACAATACATTTATTCAAAGCTAATCATTAATTTTTAATTGTATTGTACCATTCCGGTGTGTGAATAAAAATATTTTTATTATTATTCTTTGATCGGACACAGGCCATGCGGGCATATATATGAGGGCGGTTGAAAAATATGTAATAATACTAATAAGTTATTTCATTGTGCACTATCATTACACAAGAGTAATCCGATGTTTCACTAGACATTTTCCATTCGTGTCATTATAAAATCATTAACAGTTTGAAATTCAGGATTGAGATATAAAGTACAAAACATTCATACATGGCAAATAGTGGCTTTTCAAAACAATGCGTGATTGAGAAGAATAAAACTCAATAAAAAATTGCTCACCAATAAAGATCCCTTGTTTATCATAATGCACATGAACGTTATTCCAAAGAATCAAACATAATTGAAAAAATATATCCTTTTCAGTAGTAGAGACCTATTTATTATAGATGTTGGTTTGTATTTTTACTGGTACCCGCCCATGTCTTAATATAAATTCTTAACTAAAATTATTTTCATAATGCATGATAAACTGATGATAGAAAAAATAGAACATGCAAAATTTAAAATATCTCTCTGAAAAAAAATTTCTCGATATTTTTTATTGACAAAAACACTGTTTTGTTATCTCAATAAACTCAAATTATGAATAAAATGGAACATTTTAGGTTTGTTCCTCAATTGTTGTGAAATTTCAAAAATTAGTTTAACCATGATTCTTGCTGTTGCAATGATGAAATATCTATCTGAAAAAAGTAAAGATTGCAATTTTATCTAATTATTTGTTCATTTATTAAAAAATATACTTTTTTGTCCCAAATTACTTAAAGGGATCACTATAAACTTATGTTATCAATAAAATGGAAATTCCCAAATGGTTGTGCCAAATTTCAAAAACTAGTTTTCAAAAATTTCCGAAAAAAAATTCTATGACACTACTTGACAGAAGCCCATTAAACTGATGATAAAAATGGATTAAGCAATCCAGACTCCTGCCTTAGCCCTTAATCTATACAATAGGTAAAATCGTCGGCAAGTCTCCAACAGAAAATAACTACTGCCTCCAACAACTATCGAATTAAATCTTTTAGATTCTTGGCAAAGTATTCTACAAGAATTATTTTGTAATGTTCTCCAAATCTCAACGCCAAAACATGTCTCAACCCACATGGTGAAACACCTACGGACCGGTTTCATAGTATCGCCAATCAGCGCAGAGCAGCTCACACAATGGAATCGTCGGCAAGTCTCCAACAGAAAACAACTACTGCCCTCTAGAACTATTGAATTATGTCTGTTATATTCTTGGTAAAGTATTCTACAAGAACTAGGTACTTTGCAATGTTCTCCCAATCTCACTGCCAAAACATGTCTCAAGTCACATGGGAGAATACATACGAACTGGTTTCATGATATTGCCAATCATCAGCGCAGGGCAGCTCACCCAACCTAATCGAAAAATATCTTGACCCCAAGATTCAGAGAGCACTCCGACAATGGTGTTGGCTTCGTCTAGAGCCAAATTATTTTAAAAGGAAATATTCTATAACATTACTTGGCAGAAGCACATTAAACTAATACCTATACAATAGGTAAAATCAAAATAAAACCTATTGTATAGGTTAAGGCAGAAGACTGGATTGCATAATCCATTTTTATTGTTAGTATAATAAGCTTCTGCCAAGTAGTGTCATGGAATATTTTCTTTTGAAATTATTTGGCTTCAGACGAAGTCGACACCATTGTCGGAGTGCTCTCTGTATCTTGGGGTCTAGATATTTTTCGATTGCGTTGAGTGGACTGCACTGCGCTGATGATAGGCAATATCATGAAACCGGTCAGTAGGTGTTTCCCCATGTGGATTGAGACATGTTTTGGCGTTGAGATTGGGAAAACATTGCAAAGTAGTTCTTGTAGAATACTTTGCCAAGAATTTGACATATATAATTCAGTAGTCGTAGGGAACAGTAGCTGTTTTAGGTTGGAGACTTGCTGACGATTTTACCAATTGTATAGGTTGCGGCAGAAATCTGGATTCAATTCAATTCAATTCAATTCAATTCAGTTCAATTTATTCAATATTCATTATAATACAATATTTATCATTAGTACCATTCACAAGTTGGTTTACAAGTTTAATCTCTGAAATAGCTATTTTTTTTTTAACAAATGGATTTCTATATTTAGATGCATTACTGGAGTAGACTCACGCTAGGCTTTGAAGCCTGTGTTGTGATGTCTAAAACAGTAAGGCATTTACAGTGCATATTTTTGCCATGAATGGCATTCGCATGCAGCGCAGTTGGGTGATATTTTATGTTATTGTGGAGACAGTGAATAAAAAAAAAGGTATAAACTTAAATTAAGATTAAGATGAAAATTAAGAATCGAATGAGATTGGACAACTCAAAAACGTTGATATTGCTTACACAAAATTTAAAATTTTGTGTGGAATTATTGTGAAGTAAGTGGACAAACTTATTTATATGCACGAATTACATTTACAAATAGTTATGCGAATTCAGTAGAAAAGTGGAAATTTGTCTGGGTGATTTTGTACGTACTTCTTTATTTCTTTTTTGAATACTTTAAGGGTCTTTATATCTTTTAGATTTTTTGGAAGAACATTGAATATTTTTGGGCCATAGAAATGAAAAGAATTTTGTGTTACAGATTTATTGAAAAAGTCGGTTTGTACGTCCAAGTTAATTTTTGATCGAGTTTCTCTTGAGTGTTTTTGTGTGTATTTTTTTGTGAATGGAACATTCTTATTAGGCAGTTATAAGTGTACAGTGAGTGAACATTGAACATGTTGGTTTCATGATATAATTTTTTTTGTAGAAAACAGTTTATCTTTTTTGAAAATTATTCTCAGTAAAATGTTTTGTGCGGTTTGTAACGGACTGATGGCTGCATTGAATGTTGCACGTTGCACCCCATGCAGGAATACAATAGGGTAAACCACCCAGTCATTGGCCAAGTGGCTTTATATTCTCACAAGGTTTTTGTACCAACGTAACCCTTCGTTTTCCAATTTTACTAGAGAATATTAAGCCTTATTGTTGGTAATTCTGAATTAATATGACTGCACGCAATTGAAAATGTGTACATGGTGTTGGTAAAACTCGTGATTGTGTTATGATTTCTGTAAGAGCATATGAATACAAGGTAAGGCCCAATGAAGGTTTGATTAACTATTTCACTAAAGATTTAACTAGGGTTAGGTTTTATTGAATATTAGGCCTTATTAATGATCGTTCCGTATATCCACATGAGATATTTGCTTTAAAAAGGAGGGGCCAATCACTAGCTAAAATCATTCGTAAAAATCTAATCATTGGCTACGCAGGCCAATAACTAGTCCATGTTTATTTTTATTGAAATAAGATCTGAAACCATATTGCATTAAAGAAGATTCACTGTATGAAATTATTGGTTGAAATGATAACATAATTTGATTTGATCTAGTCGTTGGCCGGGGGCAAATGACTAGTTCAAACGAGTGGTCAATAACTAGTTTGACGGAATGGCCAATGTTCACGTTAGTCGCGAAATTCGAATCGAACAATAGTTTTTTGGATTAATTGCTTACTTTATTTGCAATTTCAATAGAAATAGATATTACGTGATATCTACCTTAAAATGTGTAATAATAGGTACCTACTTCCATATTTTTATATTAACAGTTTGCGACGTATTTTTTTGCTCATGTAAATATTTTATAAACTTTTGGAACATAAAAATAATTTGTTTCCGAAAATATGCCAAAAGTTCAGGAAGGTTTGCAATATGCAAAAAAGTACTTTGAAGAGGAACTGCAATCACATTTGAAAACAATTGAGGAATGTATGCCTCTGAGGGAGGCAGCAAGAAAATTTAATATTCCTAGGGCAACCTTGCAATTGAGAAAAGGTGAAAACTTTGTTAAGACAATTTTTGGTCCTAACCCTGTCTTAACCAATGAAGAAGAGGCCATGCTAGAGACGTGGGTTATTGAATTGGGAAAAAAGGGGTTTTCACGTTTAATTTTGAAGCACCAAACTCACATTTTGAAAGTTTTGATCCGGAAAATGTTAAGAAAGTCACGAAAAACTTATTTCAAAATAAAAACATTGATATTAACTTCAATACTATTTTAAAACCTAGCGACAACTTGAACGATTTAAGTGTTGTTCTACAGCAGATTGGACTTTCATTGGATTTAAATATTAAGAAAACTGTAGGTTTTTGTTTCTGTTGTGCTTTCAATTGTACTGTTAACAATTACGCAATTCGGTGTTATAGCTGTGTCATGTCAGGTGTTAAAAAAATCATAATATTCATAAGTCGAATTCTACAATTTTCCACTGTTCAAGTTGTTTAAAAAAAGTGTAGCCATTTTAATTTTTTCCTTTCTCATTATAAGAGCATACCGAACCTCCAGCAAAAAAGAAAAATCTCAAGCCCATGTTTTACTTTTATTAGTATTTTGAATTTTTTCAAAACTTCATCAATATCGGAGTGAAAATAAAAGCTGTTTTCTAAACTTCTCAATGTCCTTATTCGGTTTCCTTTCATATTTTTTGATTGTTTAAATACGAGCCAATGACTGAGATTGCCCTGGCCAATGATTGCTGTGAGCCGGCCAATTGCTAGTAAAGAGGATAATAAAAAAATTATTGCAATTTATGAATTTATTGGTAATCTTTTTCAAATAAAACAATATGTAACACTATCTGACGTTTCATTAAATATCCTCTGAAAAATTTTTATTTTGAAATTTGAAATAATTTGAAATTCATAAAATGAAATGTAAAGATAGAACCTTAAAAGGCCAATCACTGACAAGTTTACCCTATTTGATAATAGATTCGGCAAGAGACGTATAAAGTACAACAATTTTTTTTTGTTAGTATGTCGCGTAGTTCATAAAAGGTGTGCATTAATACTCGGAGCCGTTTTGTAACGAAGTTAATATGTTCTGTCCATTTTAAGTGTTGGTCTAGCATGACTCCAAGGAATTTTGTTGAGGTAGTATGATCTATGGTCTCACAGTCACAAGTGTTCTGATTACTACAGAGTGGTGTGTGCATTTTCCAATTAGACTCTTTTGGTTGATCACGGAGGGTGGGGGAAAAGGTCAGATACTTTGTCTCATCCACATTAGGCGACAACATATTAATATTCAGCCATAAGTATATTTTCTGTAAGTTGTCTAATCCATTTTTATAATTAGTTAAGTAGGCTTCTGCCAAGTAGTGTCATAGAATATTTTCTTTTGAAAATATTTGGCTTCAGACGAAGTCGATACCATAGTCGGAGTGCTCTCTGAATCTTAGACTATTTTGGATTGCATTGTGTGAGCTGCCCTGCGCTGATGAATAGCAATACCATGAAACCAGCCCGTGAGTGTTCCCCCATGTGGGTTAGGACAAGTTTTGGCGTTGTGGTCGGAAGAACATTGTGGAATATTTCTTGTAGAATACTTTGCCAAGAATATAAAAAATATATTTGAATAGTTGTAGGGGGCAGTAGTTGTTTTCTGTTGGAGACTTACCGACGATTTTATCCATTGTATAATTTGACGCAGAAGTCTGGATTGCTCAATCCATTTTTATTATTAACTAGTTTTTAATATGGCAATAGTTCATATCTTCCAACTTGTTTCGATTTTATTATAAAATTTCAAATTGGAAGAGTCGACAAGGACAATTTTTCTCGACCGCATTCAAGTTTTGTAGAAGAAAGAAAACAAAATGTATTCCGCAATACAACGGAAGTATATTATGATAGTTATGAGGATTTTTCGTTGATTTCTGACAGAATTACTATCGATAGTATTGAGAGCACTCGTGGTCTGAAAATACCATTTAATTAGCGTGGATACCTTCACATGCCCGGAAACGAGAAAGCTGACAAACCTGCCAAAACTGCCATCACAGATCCGACATCTCTTAGAGTGAATTCTATCCCGTACGATAATATGAAAGCTGACTTAAAACAGTACATCAAAGGCATATGGCAGGATCATAGAAATATATATTATATACTTACTCTAGAATGCTAATCCCCATGTCAAAAGTGTTGTAAAAAGTTCAGGCTAGTCCGCAATACGCATGCGCGTCAATAGTGATTTGTGTAACAGGCCCGGTTTTATTAAAATATTATGGTACTTGTGTCTATTCTCAAGAAAAGTAACCAAAAATCATACCTTTTCTGTCAAGCTATTTTGAGCAAAGGATATAGGTACATAAAAATTTTCATTATCTACAAAAATGATTTGTTTCGGGTATTTTTCCTTTACACAACACTAAACAGTTCATTGTTTATTTGTAGGCAGAAACGGCTTTATTAGAAATTGTCTTTAAAGGAACAAGATTAATGCGTATTCACGAATGATGAAAGAATAACCAACGACAACAAACACCACACAAAACGACAAGAGAAAATCTGAAATTCTAAAAACCGTCTCTGATATTCGGAGTAATCTATCTCTAATAGGTTCTTTTTGGTTTTAATAGGTCCTAAATGTGCTGTTAAATTTATTTCTTTCAAATGACATGTATTTTATTGCCTCATAACAAAAAATTCTGATTTGGAACACCATATTATTTTCAAACTTGGCAACGATCTGCCTAAACTACACTGGTGACGCGCATGCGCACATCATAAACGGGTTGCATACACGGCATGCTTTTCGCCGTGAAAATTGGCGGGATTAGCACTAGTGTAAGTATATAATATATATTTCTATGGGCAGGATAGATGGCAAGAAGCAGGAACCGACAACATGTTATTCAATTCAATTTGTTCTCTTGAGGATAGTTTAATGGAAACACCGAGTAACCATAATCTATATTATTTATCAATATAAATCACTGTTAATCTTGTAAAGTACAAAATGAAACTGCCTTCCGTATATGTGTCGTGAAAAGATAAGGTGGGTATCAAAGTAAGGCAAAAACATCACTGTGAAAACTGAGAAGTGGAATTCAACAACCAGTGCCGTAGGTAAATACATTACATTCTTCCCTACCAATTCTGACTATTTCAGGAATTACTAAACCAAAAATATGTTGCAGTTACTTAATAAAATAAAATATTTACAAAAGAATTTACACATATACTTACAACTGAATTACTCATAAGTTAGCCTATCATGCTGTTTCCGAATTTTCATAGGTCTAGGTTCTATACTAGTGTTAGGTGAACTAACATTGTTACTGACACAATCTCTATTTTGAAAATCACCCTGTTCGGAACTTTGAATATTTTCTTCATTTTCGAGGATAATTTCATTACCTTCCTCAACATTTTCGTTGGCTTCAAAAATAATATAATTTTCTTTTAAGTCACCTTGTATTTTAGTACGTCTGATTTGGTTTGTATGCCGCTTCCAAGTTCTGTTGAGTTTAGGTACGAATACTATATATTTATTTGCGTTCCATCCCAGATAAGTTTCAGTTGATATAGTCAGGATTGTAATGAACCAAAACACTAGAAGACGTTAAAATTTCTCCAACTTTTTCGAAAGCACTGTTACATTTTTTTGTCAAACCCATTTAATATTTTTATGTCATACTAGTTCATTATTGTGTTTTTATTGATAAGTTACCAACTATCTCATGTCGTACTTTATGGCCCGCGCGGGCATAAAGAGAAATAATTTCGTCAGGAATTCCAAAATCTTCGTTCATTTTGAATTCTAACTTTGACACATATAAAAATTATTGTGATTTTATAACATTTACGTTTGTCAACATTCACCTAGCAACGATAGTGTCTCCTATGATAAAACGGCAATGTTATTAATTCATACCGGATTTTTCAAAATTCTGATTTGTATTGAGATTGGATTGAAATAACGAACTACTATGACATAAAGTTGTGTATGTACCACGGGCATAAACAGATGTGTTTACCCTCGGGCAACTTACAAACTCTCAGGCCAGAGGCCCTCGGGTTCGTAAAACGTCGCCCTCAGGGCATAAACATCTATTTATACCCTTGGTACATGAATAACTATTCTTTAGCAGATCGTATAACGGATGAAGAACGGTGGACAAGTTTGGGGTAAATTTTCCATAGTAGTTTATCATTCCTAAAACAGACTGCAATTGCTCAACATTGAGGACTAGTGCATTTTGAATAGCTAAAATTTTTTCTGGAATAGTATGAAGACGGTTTTCATCGATTATTCAACCCAAGAAACTTATTTTGTCCTATAAGAAACTGCTTTTATTCACAAACTTGAAAACCACACTCTCTAATCAATTCAACACGTATTCTAACCTATTTAAATGTTCATGCACATTTTTCCAAAAACTAATATATCGTCCAAGAAACAAACGCAACCTCCAATGTTGTGCGTCAAAAACTGCATAATTTTTTGAAACTTGGAAATAAGATTGGATAATATCTTCTATAGAATATCACTTTTGATTTCTAGTTCAAAAACCGGACATAGGAAATGAATGAAACTTACCAGAGTATAGGGTAATTTACTTGGAAGTATAACTGAAAAATATGATTCAAATTGGGAGATTCAAAGATAATCAACAAACATATTATATAATACGTACAAAACCGATTTCAACTAATATTTGTAAACAGCCCCCGTATAAGATGTGAAAGTAACTTTTTGAATCTGATCATATTGAGCAATTACTATAAGCCTTTCTCAAATACTTTTAACTCCAAAGCGGATTTCTTGACTCAAAAAGGCTATTTTGTGTGGCTATTGTTAAAAACATGTAGTATTAAAACAAACATTTGAAAAAAAAATTGCTGTGTTGTGAAAAAGTCTAAACTTTTATGGAAAATCTTCTTATCGTAAGAAAAGAATCCCAATAGGTATTTTCCTAATGAAAACTGCTCGGTCTCACCATAGGGACCATTGATAAAGATTGGCAAAATATCCTAAATTGTCGCTATTTTTGACCCACCCTGTATAATAGGTGGCTTCTTCTATCGTAACGACCAACTAACTGACATGACATTCGACTTTCTTCAAACCAGCAATGCTACTATTTTGTTACTAATCATCTAAAAAGTGATACTTTTGGATGAGTGAACCTTGCTATGTTTTGGTAAAACAGCAATTTTTATGATTTTCAAAAATTCGTATCTGCGAAATTGGACATGAAACTAATTCAAACTTGCATGTGTAACTTCTAGTGACTTGTACTACAATATCCCAAAACATTATCAAAATTGGCTGAAAGCCATTTTCCCATGTATTTGATGCGGGGTCCTTTCAATAACAAATGGATTTTTTACAACCTTCTTGACCATGATTCTGCTTGTCCTTGTTTTGACAAACTGGTGCCAAATGACCTTTGACCTTCACACATAACACGAATAACTTCGATATCGTTACTGAATCATGATTTGCGCGTCCACAACTCGCTCATTTTTGATGTACTACACTGCCACCCGCACTTGTACACTCCTGAGAAGGTATTGCTGAAGTAGTTGTGTTATTTTTTCCTAGAGGACACATGATGAACTGGCTCGTCCTTGGTTGTAACTGTCTGAGTAACGAATGATCGTTCTGATGCCATTTCTGCAAGTGCTGTCTCAAAACGGCATCAGAAAAGAGACATGTGGTTTTTTCCTTGAAAAGTTTTGATTGAATTGAGCCCTTTTTTAAAAAAAATAATAAACCGATCTCGTAACATCATATCAATGACATTACCATCGAACACACAGTTAAGAGCCAAACTCTAACTCTAACAGCCCATTCATTTGCACTTCCATGGTGATCCTTGAATGCTGCAGAAAACTTGGATCTGGATACTAGAAGAGATTCAGCGACTTTATAATATTTGTCAAATAAATCTGTGAGTTCTTTATATGTTTTAGTTTCTGGTTCCACGGGTAGAAACAAACTGGAGATCAATTTATATCCATCTTAATCCAGAGCATTTAATAGAATAGCACGTTTTTTATTGGCCGGTGTTTATAGATCACCCAGTCTCTATTTTGTGCGCTGAACTCTCTAACATGTGACTTCCTTCTTGGTTGCCGGTCATTTTAACTGCAAAAAACTTCTCCAAGATGTACTGTCGCACAGGTTCGAATCACTTAAATTAAAGTAATTAGGTAAGATCCTCGTCGCCACTGTTATGTCTTGAAGATAGTTCAATGGAAACACCAATAATTAACCTCGATCTATATTATTCATTGATATAATTCACTGTTAATCTTGTAAAGTACAAATTGAAACTGCCTTCCGATTTGTAACCTGAAGAGATCAGGTAGGTATCAAAACAAGGCAAAAACATTACTGTGAAAACTGAGAAGTGGAATTCAACAACCAGTGCCGTAGGTAAATACATTACACAATTCATTATACATCACAAAGTTTCGGTACATACATTTTACATAGATATACATTTTTTGTATGATTTTTTTGCAAATCTCTTCGCAGATCGGATAGCTAAGCAACCAAATGCTTGTTGTTTAAGAGGTTCAAGAGTACACGAAGATCGAGTAGGAATACACAAATACTTGTTATAAGCAAGTGACGAATCAAATGAGCACAAAAGTGGGGAGTTTTGTTTGAAGCAAGTAGGTAGAGGGTTAGAGTAGAAACAGTAATACTTATGATTAGTTAAACATTTTTTTAAATTAAAATATAACAAAAATTGTGGAGTGTTTTTTAGATACGTTTCCACCTTTGCTTGAAAGTTTTTAATATAACGTATTTGTTTTACTTTGTTTGGTAGCAGATTGTATAGTTATTCGAACTCAACACCACTAGTGACGCCTTTCAGCACGCAGGATTAAGCAGAAAACACCAGGCCACTCTATCACAGCTCCGAATTGGACTCACAAGATTAACCCACCAATACCTGTTGCAACAAAGTGATCCAGACACGACACATGCTATATTTGTAAGTCCTCAGCGCGAAACACCTTCTTGACTGTTCATTGTATCACGAAGAAAGAGTTACCGCCAACCTGCCCAACGACCTACGAACCATCCACAACCTGGAAAATGTGAAAAATCCAGTTTCGATCCTGAGTAGAACTAATTTGTTATATAAAATTCAAATTTAGAATGTACCGTATGACATATAGTAACCCGCTTATAATCGTGTAATGGTTGGTATTGAAATTTGAAAAAATTGTTCAAGAAGAAAGTTAAAGTGAAAAACAAATGAATTGAATGCATCACCAAAGACACACTCAGAGCGTGGCAGCATTGTTTATTGAATTTTCTCTATAGGTAAACAATGATGGAAGTATCAACCGTTAAGAACCGATGTCCGAACTTGACGCCCCATCTTCCAAGCAAGTATTGAACTTGAACTTGTTATGTTTGTAAGAATGCTGGACCAGTGGGGGCTTTCTTTCGTAACTTGTTCAAAACACCAATAGACTATTGACTACTTATAACAAAATCAAGATGTTTGTAGATTATTCAAACTGTTATACTAGGAATTAATTAGAAAATCTACCTTTCAAATCTCGAAATTCGATGAAGTAAAACTCAAAATGAAAAAATATCACATGTACCGAGAAATTGACATGTACCAAAGGTAGAAATAGAGACAATCTGCATATCAACATCACCAACATTACCAAACCAACGTACTAATAACATTGTCTAAAGAAGTATAGTCAGTCAACCTTATGGGATTATTATTGGATGACGATGGGGTTTATTAGTAGATGGCGCCAGCACGATTGCCCCCAAAAAGAAGACAAACGAATGAGATGGAAAGTGTCGTAGTAATCGCGTAAAGTGAATATTGAATGGACATTATTTCGTGTTTTTGATTGGCTCAGTGTCCGTTCCACCTGCCACTTGCAATTTGCATGTAAACGAGAGAGCAAAGTAGCGAACTCTCGTGGTGTTTGGCATTTCATTGTTTTTGTCTTGTTAGGTATCAGTCAGTTTTCGAATTCACATAGATATTTTCAGGGTGATTTCCCTTGACTAATGTTTGGGGGAAGATGTCCAACGTTCTTGATGACAACCGATGATTGGTTTCAAGTTATGAAGGTGATAATGCCATTTCCGACAGTTACCATATTATTTTCTGTTTTTATTGTAAGCTTTTATTTAACTTGCTCTGTGTGTGTTAGATGGGTACAAATCTTGCAAGCAGAATTAGAACCACTTCCTCTTATTCTATGGAATTGAAATTTTTCGTGTTGGTTCAGTTCCGATGACAAAACATTAATGTCGAAGAAATTGTCCCCCCTGCCCCCCGAAAGTTAGATAGAGAACGCGTAGGGTTTCGGAAGTTTTATTGACGGATTTGGACGTCAGAAATAACAACGAATAAAATAAGTAGGGAGGGGGGGATGCCCCCCTTCTCTCGAAAAGTTGGAAAACTAACTCGTGAAATTAAAATCGGAAAATCTCTAAAAATCGTGAAAAATATCTGACAATCGAATGTTATGGTTTATAAAAAAAAATTGTCCCCCCCCCCGTCCTCCGAAAGCTAGATAGAGAACGCGAAGGTTTTCGGACGTTTTTTTGACGGATTTGGACGTCAAAAATTACAGCAAGAAAAAATAAATTAGGGGGGTACTCGCCTCCCTCTTTTCTCGAAAAAAAAATGGAAAAAACGCGAAATTATAATCGGAAAAATCTGTAAAAATAGTGAAAAATATCTGACCGTCGAAAATAATGTTTTAAAAAATTTCGCCTCCCCTTTCCCCCCTCAAAACCTAGGTAGAGAACGCAAAGGAATTCGGAAAAAGTTTCAACAGTTTCAGACATGGAAAATAATGATGAAAACAAAAATATATCGGGGGGTTTGCCCTCCTTTCCGGTCACAAAAAAATAGGAAAACTCGCGGAATAGAAATCAAAAAAATCCGTAAAAATAGTGAAAATTATCTGGCCATTGAACAAAACGGTTAAAAAAAAATCACCCTTCTGCCCCCCTCTAAAGCTATTTAGAGAACACGTAGAAATTAGGAAAAATTTCCAGCGGTAAATTAACAAGCAAGCGACTGTGGAACAATGGCGCATTGATTGAAATGAACAGACTAAGAAACATATTCACAGAAAACTAAAAAAATTAATAAATAAACTTAAAAAACCTTTTCAGATAAAAGATTTTATTTAAATGCACCAAAGCGAAAAACCCATAATTTTATTACATTATAAAATTTCAAATGATATAAAAGCTTGTCGTGTGAATAAATCTTGAGGTAATTTTTGAATTTTATATACTATAAGAATTACATATATACTTCTCGCGACAAGCTTTTATATCATTTAAAATTTTATAATGTAACAAAATGATGGGTTTATTCACTTTAAAATTTATTTTCTTCTTTTTAGTACATTTAAATAGAAACTTTTCTCTAAAATGTTTTTTTTTCAAGTTTATTTATTTACCATGAAGTCAAAGTTGTTAAACCTAATAAGGGTTTTTTTCGAAATTAGGTACTGATATAATGGCATTATCTGCGACTGAATTTGAAGTTTCAGTCGATCGTTCGAAATAACCTCTATAAGTGGATATCCTTATCAAAAATGAAACTTTATGACTTCATGATCAATACGCACAGAAATCTCATATAAAGAAGATGAAATGATTATTTATATATGATACAAAAATTCGTAAATTAGGACTTTTTTATGAGCGTGGAAACACGTGAGTACAAAAAAGCTCTTTATGAAAATGTATCTACAATTTTATTTCTACGCCTGTTATTATATTGGCAAATTGTAGCAATTGTTGAGTATATTTTATTCTATGAAGTTTTCATTTGATGACTTTCGAGTAAAATCTGACGCAAAATACTGTCTTTTGGAATTATATGAACGATGCGTAAAACATAACTTTACGCATATTTGATTTTTTCACTTACGCGTCCTGAAAAGTATCACTTTAGGCACTGTACGTGGACACTGCGTAAAACCATAAATATTTCCATCTCCCCGATGATCGTGCATGGTCAGTAAACTATATTTTTTTTCTACAACCGCTTACCAAAGTAGGTAGCCTTTGACGCTTTTAGATCTCAACGCAAAGCTGGTGTTTTTTCAGAAATGTTTTGTGACAGCTTTTTCGCTCTAGTGCGAAAATATTGAAGAAACGGTCGATCTCCATAGCTTTCGTTGAAAACGAACCTATTCTTGCATGATGTTTAGTATAGACAATAAATTCATAACACTCTTAGGAACTGTGGTGGTGTTGAGAGCGTAGCTGCTATCAAGCTGAAGGCCTGTGATTCGATCTCGACATACTTTTTTTTTCAAGCAAGTTATCTTGTTTTGTTAGAGATGTGAATTATTGGATATTTGGATAGCTTATTCATTTGGGATTACTATTGAGGTGCCTATGTTGAATGAATTGTCAATCGTTTCTATGTTTGAAAACTGCGTTTGAAGAAAAAAAACATGTGTTTATTTCGAAAACAAAGTGCCATTACCGCGCTCCTCGCGCTCTAAATACACAAATAACTATATTGTACAACAAAAAATGTATTTTAGGCCCGTGTAGGAGATGAATGATTTCTGGTGACAACCTCCTTTGAAACTCTCCTTATATGTCCATATACATTGTTGATAACATCGAACCATCAATTAAAGAACACCTGTCCGCCAACACTTGAATTTTCCTTGAATTGTCCTTGAACTGTCCTACCCAAATAATTCTAGATCTATCATGGACGGATTCGGACATGAATCACAAAATTTGTCCTCCATCTTGAATGTTCGTATTGGTCTCCAACACAACAAGCCCTTGTATAGGTACCAATTTTGATCTAATCTAATCATAAATCGTATTCGCCATTTCGAATTTTGAAAAAATACAAAACTACTCGAGATTAGCATTATGAATAGTTGGACAATAAATCACAAAAACTGTTCGCTATTTTGTTTTTTTCTCTTGTGAATGTCGTAACGAACCTGAATGAATTTAATGGACACCTGCCAAATTTAAAGATGATTGGATCAGTGAAATTGGCTCAAAATTTCCACTGAAGTTTTGTCCCCGTTATACCTAGACAGTAGATACCATACCTGTTACGTGTGAGTGAAACTAAACAAAAGCTTGTACAAATAATACTGATATATTATTATTTACCTACTTATTGGGTGCCTTCAAGCACTAATGAATATTCTTTATGTGTTTTCAAAACATATCAACTGCGATATAATATCGTAATAGAACATTTTTTTGTACCTATACTTAGGGATCATTTTTCAGTAAGAATATTGCGCTACATTACGTATTTCATTATATTAGGCTTAATTGCAGCAATATAAAATTTTACCACTGATCATCATCTGATATTCGAAACATCCGAATGCAAACTTTGACTCGTCTTTTATTCTGCTAAACATCTCACCAATGACAATATTCTGCACATTTCTGAATGAAGTGAATGAAAACTGGCGTTCTATTTTAAAAAGAGACAGAAGTATAGTTTTGCGTGCCATCCGATAACGGCGCCACATTACTGGATACATTTTCAATGTTTCCAGTAAAATAGTATAGATGTCTCAGGTAACGGCCATCCAATGCATTTTGCACAGGGATTGTTTGACTATTCTTCTTTAGACAATGGTACAGACATTGTCTAAAGAAGTATAGTCAGTCAACCTTATGGGATTATTATTGGATGACGATGGGGTTTATTAGTAGATGGCGCCAGCACGATTGCCCCCAAAAAGGAGACAAACGAATGAGATGGAAAGAGTCGTAGTAATCGCGTAAAGTGAATAATGAATGGACATTATTTCGTGTTTTTGATTGGCTCAGTGTCCGTTCCACCTGCCACTTGCAATTTGCATGTAAACGAGAGAGCAAAGTAGCGAACTTTCGTGGTGTTTGGCATTTCATTGTTTTTGTCTTGTTAGGTCTCAGTCAGTTTTCGAATTCACATAAGTAGATATTTTCAGGGTGATTTCTCTTGACTAATGTTAGGGGGAAGATGTCCAACGTTCTTGATGACAACCGATGATTGGTTTCAAGTTATGAAGGTGATAATGCCATTTCCGACAGTTACCATATTATTTTCTGTTTTTATTGAGAGCTTTTATTTAACTTGCTCTGTGTGTGTTAGATGGGTATACAAATCTTGCAAGCTGAATTAGAACCACTTCCTCTTGTTCTATGGAATTGAAATTTTTCGTGTTGGTTCAGTTCCGATGACAAAACATTAATGTCGAAGAAATTGTCCCCCCTGCCCCCGAAAGTTAGATAGAGAACGCGTAGGGTTTCGGAAGTTTTATTGACGGATTTGGACGTCAGAAATAACAACGAAAAAAAATAAGTAGGGAGGGGGGATGCCCCCCCTCCTCTCGAAAAGTTGGAAAACTAACTCGTGAAATTAAAATCGGAAAAATCTCTAAAAATCGTGATAAACATCTGACAGTCGAATGTTATGGTTTATAAAAAGGAATTGTCCCCCCCCCCCCGTCCTCCGAAAGCTAGATAGAGAACGCGAAGGTTTTCGGACGTTTTTTTGACGGATTTGGACGTCAAAAATTACAGCAAGAAAAAATGAATTAGGGGGGTACTCGCCTCCCTCTTTTCTCGAAAAAAAAAGAATGGAAAAAACGCGAAATTATAATCGGAAAAATCTGTAAAAATAGTGAAAAATATCTGACCGTCGGAAATTATGTTTTAAATAATTTAGCCTCCCCTTTCCCCTCTCAAGAGCTAGGTAGAGAACGCAAAGGAATTCGGAAAATGTTTCAACAGTTTCGGACATGGAAAATAATGATGAAAACAAAAATAGATCGGGGGGTTCGCCCTCCTTTCCTGTCACAAAGAAATAGGAAATCTCGCGGAATAGAAATTAAAAAAATCCGTAAAAATAGTGAAAATTATCTGACCATTGAACAAAACGGTTTTAAAAAAATTCACCCCTCTGCCCCCCTCTAAAGCTATTTAGAGAACACGTAGAAATTAGGAAACATTTCCAACGGTAAATTAACAGGCAAGCGACCGTGCAACAATGGCGCATTGATTGAAATGAACAGACTAAGAAACATATTCACAGAAAACTAAAATAAGAAATAAATAAACTTAAAAAACCTTTTCAGATAAAAGCTTTTATTTAAATGCACTAAAGCGAAAAACCCATAATTTTGTTACATTATAAAATTTTAAATGATATAAAAGCTTGTCGTGTGAATAAATCTTGAGGTGATTTTTGAATTTTATATACTATAAGAATTACATATATACTTCTCGCGACAAGCTTTTATATCATTTAAAATTTTATAATGTAACAAAATGATGGGTTTATTCACTTTAAAATTTATTTTCTTCTTTTTAGTACATTAAAAAAAAAAACTTTTCTCTAAAATGTTTTTTTTTCAAGTTTATTTATTTACCATGAAGTCATAGTTGTAAAACCTAATAAGAGTTCTTTTTCGAAATTAGGTACTGATATAATGGCATTATCTGCGACTGAATTTGAAGTTTCAGTCGATCGTTCGAAATAACCTCTATAAGTGGATAGTTATTTATATATGATACAAAAATTCGTAAATTAGGACTTTTTTTATGAGCGTGGAAACACGTGAGTACAAAAAAGCTCTTTATGAAAATGTACATTTTATATCTACGCCTGATACTGTCTTTTGGAATTATATAAACGATGCGTAAAACATAACTTTACGCACATTTGATTTTTTCACTTACGTGTCCTGAAAAGTATCACTTTAGGCACTGTACGTGGACACTGCGTAAAACCATAAATATTTACATCTCCCCGATGATCGTGCATGGTCAGTAAACTAAATTTTTTTCTACAACCGCTTTTAGATCTCAACGCAAAGCTGATGTTTTTTCAGAAATGTTTTGTGACAGCTTTTTCGCTCTAGTGCGAAAATATTGAGGAAACGGTCGATCTCTCGATCTCTTTCGTTGAAAACGAACCTATTCTTGCATGATGTTTAGTATAGACAATAAATTCATAACACTCTTAGGAACTGTGGTGGTGTTGAGAGCGTAGCTGCTATCAAGCTGAAGGCCTGTGATTCGATCTCAACATACTTTTTTTTTCAAGCAAGTTATCTTGTTTTGTTAGAGATGTGAATTACTGGATATTTGGATAGCTTATTCATTTGGGATTACTATTGAGTGTTTATTTTCTCATGGGTAATGTTAGGTGCCTATGTTGAAAGAATTTTGTCAATCGTTTCTATGTTTAAAAGCTGCGTTTGAAGAAAAAAGCATGTGTATATTTCGAGACCAAAGTGCCATTGCCGCTCTCCAAAGATTACCGCGCTCCTCGCGCTCTAAATACACAAATAACTATATTGTACAACAAAAAATGTATTTTAGGCCCGTGTAGGAGATGAATGATTTCTGGTGACAACCTCCTTTGAAACTCTCCTTATATGTCCATATACATTGTTGATAACATCGAACCATCAATTAAAGAACACCTGTCCACCAACACTTGAATTTTCCTTGAATTGTCCTTGAACTGTCCTACCCAAATAATTCTAGATCTATCATGGACGGATTCGGACATGAATCACAAAATTTGTCCTCCATCTTGATTGTTCGTATTCGTCTCCAACACAACAAGCCCTTGTATAGGTACCAATTTTGAAAGAATCTAATCAAAAATCGTATTCGCCATTTCGAATTTTGAAAAAATACAAAATCTACTCGAGATTCGCATTATGAATAGTTGGACAATGAATCACAAAAATGTTCGCTATCTTGTTGTTTTCTCGTGTGAATGTCGTAACGAACCTGAATGAATTTAATGGACACCTGCCAAATTTAAAGATGATTGGATCAGTGGAATTGGCTCAAAATTTCCACTGAAGTTTTGACCCCGTTATAGAGGACAGTAGATACTATACCTGTTACGTGTGAGTGAAACTAAACAAAAGCTTGTACAAATAATACTGATATATTATTATTTACCTACTTTATTGGGTGCCTTCAAGCACTAATGAATATTCTTTATGTGTTTTCAAAACATACCTATCAACTGCGATATAATATCGTAATAGAACATTTTTTTGTACCTATACTAAGGGATCATTTTTCAGTAAGAATATTGCTACATTACGTGTTTCATTATATTAGGCTTAATTGCAGCAATATAAAATTTTACCACTGATCATCATCTGATATTCGAAACATCCGAATGCAAACTTTGACTCGTCTTTTGTTCTGCTAAACATCTCACCAATGACAATATTCTGCACATTTCGGAATGAAGCGAATGAAAACTGGCGTTCTATTTTAAAAAGAGACAGAAGTATAGTTTTGCGTGCCATCCGATAACGGCGCCACATTACTGGATACATTTTCAATGTTTCAAGTAAAATAGTGTAGATGTCTCAGGTGACGGCCATCCAATGCATTTTGCACAGGGATTGTCTGACTATTCTTCTTTAGACAATGCTAATAATAAGGCAATGAAGTAATATATGAATAATTGAACTCGTGGCTCCACCTTCCCAGCAGGTACTGAAGTACCAAAGTTCCATTATGGTTGCCACTGACGATACTCCTACCAAATTGTTTAAGAAATTCGTAATATCGCCTCAAACCGGTAGGAGTTACAAATGTCACTTTTTTCAAAACTTGTGACCATTTCGGAGATATTTGTCAATTTCTGTTTTGAACAAAGAATTAGGAGGAAAATTTATTATTTGGTTATGAATATTATCGACCATGTCCAAGTAACCAACTTTCCAATTATTTCCATCTAACGGAAAATATGAGGCAAACCTCAGACAGCAAACAACTAATTTCCTGAGTTATACCACGACGGACAAGATCTGCATCCGAGGAGTGCTACTTGGTTCAAAATCTAGTGACTACTGATGAGCATTAATTACTCTGATAACTACTTAATATTCATATAAAAAACAATTTGTTTGCAGATTATTTGAACTTTTTCCCTAGTATTTAATTTTAATGAAAATTCATTTTTTTCAATCCCAAAGTTAGATGAAGTAAAACTTTATATGAAAATCAAATGTATCGAAGGCAGAAATGGAGACAACCTGCATACCAACGTCACCATCACCAATGAGGCAATGAAGTAGAATAATATAAATATCCGAACTCGTTGCTCCATCTTCCCAGCAATCACTGCACTACTAAAATTCCATAATGGTTGCATCTGGCGATACTTCTACTAAATTGTTGAAAATTTTGTCATATCGCCTATAATCCAGTAGGAGTACGCATGTAATACTTTCAGGAACTCATAAACTATAGGCATTGGTTTGGGAATACAAAATGATGACCGTCAGAATACGAATTAATTTCAGTTGCAGTTAAATTGGGACAGCCTCAGGTCTAGTTAAAACCCTCATTTGCAGATGTCGCAGGAGTCTCGATGGCTCTCCCAAAAAACGATATTGAAGAATGTATTCATAATTATTTCCGTATACTTCCATATTTCTCATGACAAAGGAATAGGCACACATATAAGAGGGATTCTGGGTATCTATAGAATTTTTTGTAATTTCAGTATGTTACACCGAAGGTATAATAGATTAATAATTGCATGCTACGCGACCACGATACCTTTTGCATTAGTTGATATACAGATGAGTGTAATAGAAAATATAAGGGGGTTTGTAGAGTAGAGTAGAGTAGAGTAGAGTAGAGTAGAGTAGAGTATTTTATTTGACTACATTACAAGTACATGTTTGTAGCACGTCATAACAGCGACAATACTAATATTGAATTATTTAAATATAAAATATAGTTGACATGACAAATATAACAAATAGTGTAAAAAATATATTGTAAATTACTGTAAAAAATATTGTTAAAAAGATGAGTTACAATAAACGTAACATAGACAGAATGGAATTTTGGTGAGATGAGTTTTATTCTCTATACGATCTGAAATGTCCAATGTATTCCTCTGTGGAATAAAAGCAGTGTGTCAAGAGTAAGTTTTTCATTTTATTTTTGAATGAGTGCGTACTTGACGACTTCAATTCCGCCGGTAATATATTGTAGAGATGGTAATTTAATGAATTTTTCCTGGATTTGCTCAGACGGAATCGGTTTATTCTTAAGTTATCTGCTTGCCTAGTACCATAGCTGTGTACATCAGATTGCTTAGTGAGCATCGAAGACTTTTTATGAATCTCTATCAAAACTTGAAGAATATATAAACAAGGCAAGGGCATTATTCTGAGTTTGATAAACAAAGGTTGGCAGTGTTCCAGATAACTTACGCTGGATAAAATACTAACAGCTTTTTTCTGCAAACGAAAAATTGAGAGAGATTCAGACGAACCACCCCAAAGAATAGTGCCGTGACTAATGTGAGAATGAAATACCGAAAAATAGGTTGTTTTGAGTGCATTAAAATTAGTTACATTTTGAAGTTGTCGTAGGACAAACAGCGAACTACTCAGTTTACCTTTCAATTTGGTGATGTGGGTTTTCCAAGATAGATTACTGTCTAGAGTTATTCCTAGTAAATTTGCGGAATACATTTCTGAGGCATCCGTAGTAGATGAAAGATAAAGAGACTGCGATTTATCGTTATTTAGTTTGAGTTTGTTCGCTGCGAACCAATTTTCGGATTTATTAGCTAATTCTTCTTGAGTACTGTACAGCTCTGATCTCAGTTTATCAGAATAAATGAAGGTCGTATCATCTGCAAATGAAACATTTTTCACAGGAACCATATGGTTGCTCAAATCATTGGTGTATATTATGAATAACAACGGTCCTAAAATTGACCCTTGAGGAACACCATGCTCAATATGTTTGAAATCTAATAATGAATTTCCAATATTTACAGCTTGATAGCGATTCTGCAGATAGGATTGTATCAGATTGAGTGGTACTCCCCTAACCCCGTAGTAATTTAATTTTTCAAGTAATATTTCATGTGATACGCAATCGAATGCTTTTGAAAGGTCACAAAGGGTGATGGCAGCTTGCATCCCATCTTCCAAGGTTGATACTATATCATTCACAACATTCATGACAGCGAGAGCAGTAGAACGATTTGGTGGAAAACCATATTGTGTGTTGCTGAAAAAGTTATTCGATTCAAAGTAATACCTCAATCGTTTATTCAGAATTTTTTCAATTATTTTCGCAAAAATTGAGATAATGGAAATAGGTCGGTAGTTATTGATATTATTTTTGTCACCTTTCTTGAACAACGGTGTTATTTTAGAATACTTGAAGCAATCTGGAAAACTCCTGTTGAAAAGATTGCATTTATCAAATTAGTAAGTGGAACCAGAATGATGTCACTAGTGTCTGTTATTATTTGAGAGTTCAGTTCATGTATATCGAGACAATTCGATTTCTTCAAAGATTTTATGGCATCCGATACTTCTTGGGGTGCTACCGGCGATAAATAAAATGACTCGCATGGGGCTGGAAATTTTTTGAAATTTAAAAGTTCACTAGACGATACGGTTGGTAAGGAATTTATAATATCAATAGCAATATTGACAAAAAAATCATTGAAATCATCAGGAGAAAGATCAGGAACCGATTCTATATGGTGGAATTTATTTCGCTCGATGTTTATTATTTGCCAACATGCTTTCGATTTGTTTTCAGCTGATATAATATATCGATCATATGCTGCCTTTTTTGCTTTCTTCAGTTCACCGTTATATATAGTTTTCAGTTGAGTGTAAGTTTTGAGGTCAGTTGTTTTTTAGTTACATCAGCTTTTAGTTTGAGAGCTGATAGTGAATATCTCATGGATTTAAGTCTATCATCAAACCACTTAACTGGAGCGAATTTTTTATTTGTAGAATATTTCTTCAATAGGCAGTATTGTTTTACAACATCATTGTAGGTTTTTACCATAAAATTTGCCAAATACTCAGCATTTTCACTGGACTCAAAAATTGTCCAATCAACAGAAACTAGGGCATTTTTTATTTTTGATATGGATTTTTTTCCGAAAGACCTCCGATACAAAATATTTGTACTTACAATCTCGTTTTTTTGAATACTTATGAGCTGACCACGATGATCAGAAAGGCAAGGTTCTATAACCATACTGTCAAATGTAGATTCACTGAGATTCGTTATTATATTATACAAACATGTGGACGATGTAGCTGTAATTCTTGTATATTCATTTATATTAGCTGACAAACCGAATGACGTTAGAATACAATTCAGATCATTCAAGTCCTTTGAATTAACTTTGAAATTCATATTAAAGTCGCCTGCTATTATTATTTTCGTTTCTGGTAAAATAATTTTGGATGATCGTTCTGATGCCATTTCTGCAACTGCTGTCTCAACGGCATCAGAAAAGAGACATGTGATTTTTTCCTTGAAAAGTTTTGATTGAATTGAGCCCTTTTCAAAACCAATAATAAATCGACATCGTAATATCATATCAATGACATTACCATCAAACTCACAGTTAAGAGCCAAACTTCTCACTCTAACAGCCCATTCATTTGCACTTTCATGCTGATCCTTGAATGCTACAAAAAACTTGGATCTGGATACTAGAGGAGATTCAACGACTTTTTAATATTTGTCAAGTAAATCTGTCAATTCTTTATTTATTTTACTTTCCGGTTCCACGGGTAGACACAAACTGGAGATCAATTTATATCCATCTTCATCCAGAGAATTTAATAGAATCGCACGTTTTTTATTGACATCCGTTAAATCATTAACTTCGAAATAATTGATTAGCCGGCGTTTATAGATCACCCAGTCGCTATTTTGTGCTCTGAACTCTTTAACTTGTCCATAATATGATGGACTCCCTTCTTGGTTGCCGGTTATTTTAACTTTTTCCTTTGCACTTCCAAAAAATCTTGCAAAAGGGTTTCTTGAATTCAACAAGTCAAATAATCTGTCGACTATCCTAATAAATTCAATAGTTGGGGCTGCACCTATGAAGTCCGGATGTTTGATATCCTTCATTAAAAAATCCAAAGCACTGGTTACACTAGCACTGAGAGTCTGCGCTGCCAAATTGACCTATAAATTGAAACAATAGTCAAGATTTCATAATTATGAGTATTCAGAACATGCCTTCATTTTTTGTGACCTCCAATTTATATGGTTTATTCCAAGTTTGTTACCAAATCGAAAAAATTCTTCTTCTTGCACATTATGTAATTTGGTAATGAAGCCAAAGTCAATTTTTTCGCCCTTGCTGTTAATGAATATACCAGATTTTGCACAATTATTTCTAACCAGCTTCAGCATGTGACATGCATCAAACATAATGAAAATTTTATCATTTGTCATTGGATGCTTGAAATCAGTTTTGAGTCTATTTAAATCACGGATGATGCTACGCTTCTTTATAAAAAAAAGAAGTATAATATTAATAATTAAAAACCATCAGAAAGCAAATGGAAACATAGCAGTCACCGACTAACTCAATTCGGGTGCCATGGGTTCTTTCTAAAATTTATACCGCGCCAGTGAGTTGATGAAGCCAGCCCAAAACACAGACTGCTCCAGATCTCTAAGGAGATTTCTAAATGGAATTTATAATAATATCAAATAATATAAGCACTGATGGTATGTAGTATGACCTTGTTTGAGTATTGGGGTTGGAATGAAATGCCAAACGCTCAGTTTACAAACCTCTAATAATCCGTAAGATGGAAAAATAATGGAGTACCTGGTACAGTGTTGGTTCGATGCCTTCCAAGCTCCCGTTGTGATCACAAAGGGCTGACAAGTGAGAAGGTGACCACCTGGAAAGTACTAGTTGATTGGGACTCAAAGTCCAATGTCGAGAATAACAAATATCTATAGAGAAAGATTATCAAAAATTATTAGGTTTGTTAACCACAAAATTAGTACAAATATCCTCCACTTTGATAGTGGGCCACAATAATCAAATATAATATATAATTAAATATTTCTCAAGTGAACCATTTAACTCAAATGAATAAATCTGCACACTGATGGTGTGCCACAAATAGCAATCAAAACCAATGATGATTAAATTATAAACAATAGTGAAATATTTATAGTGAAATTTTTCCCTGAATAACACTATTAAAAACAAACACAATGAAACCCTTGTTATTGATAATAACACTTTTAATAGGGTAAATAACTTCATGAAGTACTCTCGTAAAACAATGAATGCAATAAGAAATGTGGATTAATAATAAAATCAAATAAGAATTAATAATGAATGAATTTAGGCCAAGAAAGGTTTTGTAAATTTGGAAAATAATATAAAAATGTGCTCTATCCGTGTGCTTCCCCACTGCTGTCCAAACCCAATACAATAAAATGAGTGTGAATAAATTTTGATGTAGAAAATAATTTATGCCAAGAGAGGTTCCGTAAATTTTGAATAATATATGTTAAAAAAATGAACTGGAAGATGGTTATAGTTACATCAGTCTGTACTCCTTCAGCGAAGTGGCTCAGGGTACCTGTGGACTTGGTACAACTGGAAAGTCCAACACTTTCGCCCTCTCAGCAGCTACTAACAACGTACTGATCCCTTCGTCCTCTTGTCAACAACCTAGGGGATGGGTAACTCGAAGACTCCAGTCTTTCGGTTCGTTCACCACTGTAGACTACTTGTGAACGGTCCCTCCTGTCCCTCCAAGACTTTCAGTGTCCTGAGGTGGATGAAAAAGAATGCTTGACAAGTATAGATGGCAGAATACAGGTAGCTTGGTTCAACTTGAAAATCCAACACCCTCGTCTGCTCAGACTACTGATGGATGGTCTCTCTTGTCCCTCCAAGACTCCCAATGTCCTGAGGTGGATGGAACTGGTTGTTATACCCGTACAGAGGTACAAATACCAGAAGCTTGGTTCAACAGCTTGGTTCAACTGGAAGGTCCACCAACTTCACCTGCTCAGACTACCGATAGATGGTTCCTCTTGTCCCTCCAAGACTCCTAATGTCCTGAGGTGGATGGAATAGACTGTTAGATCGATAATACAGGGCCAGCCAAGAGCTTAGTACAACTTGAAGATCCAACACTTTCGTCTTCGTGGGTGGATTCTAACTAATCGTGGTATTACGGCTTACCAGGTGGAATGGAAGAATCACTCCAGAGATAACAATAAAAGGCAGCAACAAAATTCTAATAACTTGGACTCGTGGCTTCCAAAATGGCGGTGTGTGACATTAACGATAAATCCCCATTACAGGTACTCTCGGTGATATATCAAATACCAAAACGACTATACAAGTCCACAAATATCACCGGAGATTATTAGACATGTAAAATCAATAAAATCCACGTTAACGTGATAAAATACTCAAAATTGATTACATGTGTCTGGTCACACAACTGCTTCAACAACGTAGCACACGGAAGAGGAAGTTCGATCCCAAGGTTCTCTCCAAGAAGCCAAAAACGACGCTATTTTCCAAAAAAAACTATTTCCTTTTCCAGATAGTTAAAAGTCAAAACATGAAAAGTATGTTCGTCTGTCTTAAATTCACAGAGACTGTCAAATGTGATCTGTTCGTGCAGAACTGATTTTCAACTAATATTATTGGTAACGAATATTTAACAACATAGTAATGTAATGGTTAGTAAAAGTCAGAAGATATAGTAGGATCAAAATCGATTCAACTATAAGACTTTCCGTGCGAATAATGTTTTGCAACCAACAAACCAATGAATGACGTCACTAAAGCGCAAGAGAAATCAACTCAACTAAACGCCTACTTCACGAACAAAATCAAAAGTATTGAACTGAAATACTGACAGAAACAACTCGCTGAAATGTTCAATCAAACTACTGTCAGAAAATGATAACCTCACAAATCTCGTAGCAAATAATTACATTTTGAACGTTATTTCAAGATGAAAACATTATAAAGTGACGAAAAGATTTCAATTAAACAATAATAAGATGGAAACCAATATGATGAAATGATTAAAATGGAAAATGCCCAGAACACATACACAATCGAAGGTACCAATAAAAATAAACAGAAAGAAATTCAGTGGTCAAATTTATACCATACTATAGGCGAATGTTCATCAAAATAAAATGTAGAATCGATAGCAAGGTTTCAGGATCTTACACAACATAAGGTAAGAGAATAGTCTCATCTGCAAACCGATTGTAAAATTTGATTATGAACCGTAACAATCCCCCCTCTTCTTTCGGAGGAAGTAAAGTTCCATGAACTTTGCTGACGATAAACCTATAATGATAAACAAGAACATCAACCTACAGTGACAATCCAATGGTAACATGGAGATTAACTAAACAGGAAAATTATTGTCCAGATGGGACTGGTCCAATTTGAGATCTTGAACATGCCAAATCCCTTTTTGGTTTCCTAATTGATCTTCCAATTCATATGTCCAGGAACCTACTTTTCTACGAATCTTAAAAGGTCCAATAAACTTGGGTGCAAGTTTGGCCGTAAAATAATTGAAAGCATCAGATTGAGCTTTGTTCCGACGCCACACCATATCACCTGCTTTAAAAGTGACAGCACGTCTACGAGAATCAAAAACCTTTTTACTACGCTCTTGGGACTTCTTAAGACGAGATTCTATATCGACATACATCTTGCGAAAACCTTCTTGACGCTGTTCAATTTCGTCATCAGGATCCAAATCATTTTCAGGTACCTGATTCAAATAATCTTGACCATAAAGCTTATATTCCCTACCGAAGTTAATGAAGTATGGACTGTAACCAACGGTTTCATGTCGAGCAGTTCGAATTGCACAACCAATAGCTGCAAGATTTACATCCCATTTCCGATGATTGCCTTGTACATATGACGAAATCATAGTCTTAACAACTCGGTTAACTCGTTCAGTCGGATCGGCACGAGGCAAATAAGAAGCAGTATATGATATATTTGTTTTATATTTTTGACACAAAGCCTGAAACTCTTTACTTTTCATAGGTCTACCATTGTCACAAATGAGATATAATGGCGCCCCATATACAAGAAAAATAGCATCTTCCACACACTTTGAAAGTGACTTACCAGTGGATGTTCTCAACGGAAAAATAACAACGTATTTACTATAAAAATCAGTAACAACCAAACAATGCAGATTACCTTGTGAAGAACGAGGAAAAGGACCCATAAAATCTAGACTTATCATTTGCCAAGGTTGCTGAATATTAGGCCGAGTTCCCATAAGACCAGCAGGTGCTTTTTGCTCAGGCTTGTGCTCTGCACAAACTTTACAAGACTTGACATATTTGAGAATATCACACTTCATCTTCGGCCAGTAATAACGACTTCGAATTTTCCAAAATGTTTTAAAACTACCAACATGACCAGCAGTAGGATCATCATGACAACGCACTAAAAATTCCTTCCTCTTATCTTTGGGGACAATTTTCCAATAATCTGACGTTCTAGATAATTCAGGAATTTTACATTTCACATACTTGAACAAAATTTTATTTTCAACTCTCCAAGTGCCAAATTTCTCAGGATGATTTTGGACTTTTTCGCACATACCTAAATACCAAATATCACTGGTTTCATCAGAGATATGCTCTTGATTATCCTCAATGGCCGCTATAGGAACAGCACGAGACAAAAAATCAGGAACTATATGGTCTTTACCTTTCCTATGGATTATTTCAAAATCATAAGGCTGCAAACGAAGGATCCATCGGCCAAGCCTACCTTGAGGTTCTTTAAGCCTTTGTAACCAGAGAAGTGAAAAGTGGTCGGTGATGACCTTGAAATGTACTCCCTCTAGATAGCGACGTAGCTTTTCAATGGCCCAAATAACTGCAAGAGCTTCTCGCTCAGTTGTGCTGTTATTTTGCTCCTGACGAGTAAGTGACCAAGAAAGAAAACAAATTACCTTTTCACCCTCGGGGATTTCTTGAGATAAGACCCCAGCAATACCAGAAGCGCTGGCATCGGTTTGAAGAATGAAGGTTCGATTGAAATCAGGACATGATAAAATAGGAGCAGTTACAAGACTTTCCTTGATGCTTCGAAACGAATTTTCACACTCGACAGACCAATTCCATTTGACACCTTTTTTGTTAAATTACTAAGCGGAGATAAAATTGAAGAGAAACTGGGTATAAAACGACAATACCAAGATGCAGTTCCTATGAAACGACGAATTTCTTGAACATTTTTGGGAGCAATCACATCAAGAATGGCTTGAACTTTCTCTGGGTCAGGATGAAGACCACGCTCATCTACCACATAGCCTAGATATTTTAGTTGGGGCAAGCAAAATTTACATTTTTCTGGGCTAACTACCAAACCAGCTGCATGTAAACGATCAAAAACCACTGACAAAGTTTCAAGATGGGAATCAAAGTCTTGAGATACGATGACTATGTCATCAAGATAAACTAAAACTGAAGGTTGCAATTCTGGTCCCAGGACAGAGTCAATAATTCTCATCCAGGAGCGTTATTAAGACCAAATGGCATGCGCAAAAAATGAAATAACCCTCTTCCAGGAACAGTGAATGCAGTATATTCCCTAGATTCAGGTTTCAAAGGAATTTGAAAATATGCAGATTTAATATCCAAGGAGCTAAGATACTTTGCATCCCTCAATTGATCCAAAATATGAGAAATATAGGGTAAAGGATAAGCATCCTTTTTAGTTTTATAGTTAAGTTGTCGAAAATCATTACAAAATCTATAAGTGTCATCTTTCTTTTTAACGAGACAGACTGGTGAAGACCATGCGCTCTTTGACGGTTCTATAATTCCCTTCTTCAACATTGACTCAACCTCATCATCAATTATCTTTTGTTTAAAAGGACTACAAGGATAGTACCTCTGCTTAATAGGCTCAGTTCCAGGAACAAGTTCTATTTCATGTTCACCAACTGTGCAATAACCCAAAGTTGTTCCCATTAAAGTTAACTTATCTTCAACTAAACTATTCAATCGAGTTCGTTGTTCAAAAGTTAAAGTTGTATCACCCTGTATGCCTTGACTGGGTTTAAATTCAACAGAATCTACGTCATTAGTAAAATGCCAAATATCATTCCGATGGTCTGGTAGAATATTCATTATCCTCCAAAAATCAATACCTAAAATTAATTGTTGCGAAATTTCACCAACAACCAGTATATCTATCAAATGAGTTTTCTCCATTAACGAAATAGGCGTAGAAACATGACCCGTACTTGAACAAGATTGTCCATTAGCTACAGTACAGGTAGTAGAATTAGAAACAAGAGATAAACCTAAACTTTGCAAAATTTTATAACCTGAATAATTTACTAAAGTTCTTGAACTACCACTATCAAGTAAACCTAACATAGTATACCCTAAAATATTAACTTCAATATAAGGACGTTGATCTCCTCTAGCATGAGAAATTATATAATTTAATAAAACTGATTGAGGAAAATTATTATCATTATTATTATCATATAAATTATATGTGGAATTTTCTGTTGAAAGGGAGGAAAACTCACCACTCTCTAGTTCCTCCGAGACTCGTTTCCCGAATTACATTTACTACAAGTTTTTATTGTTACTCCAGACAACCCGCAGTTAAAACAGTGCAGTTTTCTAGGTGCGTTACAATTTCTATTTAAATGGCCTATCCTGTGGCAATTGAAACAAGTTACTGGTTTTCGCATACTTGACTGATGCACTTCATTAACAAAATATTTACCAGGTCTTACTTTTGAAGTTGATGCAACAGCAAATTCTGAGTCAACAAAATCTATATTTTTCTGAGAAGGTGGAACATAATTATCAACACGGAATTTCTTAGTTTCAAGTTTCAAACATTCAGTTCCAAGTTCTAGTAAAGATCCAACCTGTGGTAACTGTGATGTATAAAAAGGAGATAGATTTCTTATAACAATGTCCAACTGCATTTGATCAGTTATGAGTCCATACCGTCTGAACATAGACTTCATAGAATTTAAATAATCAATAATGGTTTCGTTAGTATCTTGGGTTCTCTTCAAAATATTTTCAAACAGTCTGGGCTTATAGTCAGGAACAGAACAATGTGTAACTAACAGATTGGAAAGTTCCAGCCAAGTATTAAAACGATTTCTATTGTTTACAAACCAGCTTCGAGCTTTGCCTTCAAAAAGTTCATAAGCTGCATCAAATAATTCTATTTCAGAAACTTTACGAGCAACCCTCAACTCAGAAATTCTATCTAAAAATTCATGAACTGACAATTCATCAATATTTCCAGAAAACTTAATATTCCACTTATATATTGGTAAAAATTTAACATTGACCGTAGTTGTGGTGGTAGATGTCGAAGGAGCAGTATTAGTTACATTTTCAGTATTAGTACTAGTAGTTATAGGAACATTAATATTTGCCATTGTTGAAGACAAATTATTTAAATCATCGTTTTCAAAAAGTAAACTCAAATTTGGATCGGTTTTAGAAACTGTTTCTAAATTGTCAAGAGCTGAAAGAATTTTAGACATGAGCTCTGCTCTAGCAACACTGTTCGAATCCTCAATGGGTATTCGATCACATCGATTCAATAAATGAACTAACCGAGACTGAATACGTTCAAATTTGGTTCTAGAATTTTCTCCAGGAATATTAACTATTGCAGAAGTAACATCTCTCAATTTATTAGTAATAATCAACTCTTCATCATCAAATTTAAGATTATATTCAGGATACGTCAAAGACTTTCCTTCTTTTTCATATTTTAAAAGTGGTCGTAAACAAGATCTGAGTTCATCCACAGTTTGATTATCATGTGTTAATATACCACGAATAGAAAGTTCATATCTCAATTCATCCTTCTTAAGATAATTGATGACAAGTCTAAAGTCCATATTGAAATCAGAAAATAAACAATAATTATCAAATTTTTAACACCCTATAAAAATATTTGAAGAAAATACAATCGTACTCAAAGGTTTCAAATGAATCAATACCTCAATAAATGACCAATATCTGAAGAAAAATCAGTAAGTGTTCCAGGTGAAAATGTACTTGATTCCCAAATATAAAAAAATAATAATTAATAAATGTTTCAACAAAAAAATTGTTGTTTTTAATGTGTGTGAGACTTCAGGGTATCGAAAGTGAAAAATGATTTAAAAATATATATGAATGTACTATGTATCAAAATTTAAAATAAGAAAATAAAAAATTCCTTCCAAATCCCAATACTCGTGCTAACAATTTTTGTTCAAATTTCTACAGAAAAAAAAAATTCTAAACAGGCCCCACGTTGGGCGCCGAATTCTGCTACGCATCTTTATAAAAAAAAAGAAGTGTAATATTAATAATTAAAAACCATCAGAAAGCAAATGGAAAACATAGCAGTCACCGACTAACTCAATTCGGGTGCCATGGGTTCTTTTTAAAATTCATACCGCGCCAGTGAGTTGATGAAGCCAGCCCAAAACACAGACTGCTCCAGATCTCTAAGGAGATTTCTAAATGGAATTTATAATAATATTAAATAATATAAGCACTGGTGGTATGTAGTATGACTACCTTGTTTGAGTATTGGGGTTGGAATGAAATGCCAAACGCTCAGTTTACAAACCTCTAATAATCCGTAAGATGGAAACAGAAAAATCTCTCAAATAATGGAGTACCTGGTACAGTGTTGGTTCGATGCCTTCCAAGCTCCCGTTGTGATCACAAAGGGCTGACAAGTGAGAAGGTGACCACCTGGAAAGTACTAGTTAATTGGGACTCAAAGTCCAATGTCGAGAATAACAAATATCTATAGAGAAAGGTTATCAAAAATTATTAGGTTTGTAAACCACAAAATTAGTACAAATATCCTCCACTTTGATAGTGGGCCACAATAATCAAATATAATATATAATTAAATATTTCTCAAGTAAACCATTTAACTGAAATGAATAAATCTGCACACTGATGGTGTGCCACAAATAGCAATCAAGACCAATGATAATTAAATTATAAACAATAGTGAAATATTTATAGTGAAATTTTTCCCTGAATAACACTATTAAAAACAAACACAATGAAACCCTTGTTATTGATAATAACACTTATAATAGGGTAAATAACTTCATGAAGTACCCTCGTAAAACAATGAATGATAATATGCAATAAGAAATGTGGATTAATAATAAAATCAAATAAGAATTGATAATGAATGAATTCAGGCCAAGAAAGGTTTTGTAAATTTGGAAAATAATATAAAAATGTACTCTATCCGTGTGCTTCCCCACTGCTGTCCAAACCCGATACAATAAAATGAGTGTGAATAAATTTTGATGTAGAAAATAATTTATGCCAAGAGAGGTTCCGTAAATTTTGAATAATATATGTTAAAAAGATGAACTGGAAGATGGTTATAGTTACACCAGTCTGTACTCCTTCAGTGAAGTGGCTCAGGGTACCTGTGGACTTGGTACAACTGGAAAGTCCAACACTTTCGCCCTCTCAGCAGCTACTAACAAAGTACTGATCCCTTCGTCCTCTTGTCAACAACCTAGGGGATGGGTTCACCACTGTAGACTACTTGTGAACGGTCCCTCCTGTCCCTCCAAGACTTTCAGTGTCCTGAGGTGGATGAAAAAGAATGCTTGACAAGTATAGATGGCAGAATACAGGTAGCTTGGTTCAACTTGAAAATCCAACACCCTCGTCTGCTCAGACTACTGATGGATGGTCCCTCTTGTCCCTCCAAGACTCCCGATGTCCTGAGATGGATGGAACTGGTTGTTATACCCGTACAGAGGTACAAATACCAGAAGCTTGGTTCAACAGCTTGGTTCAACTGGAAGGACCACCAACTTCACCTGCTCAGACTACCGATAGATGGTTCCTCCTGTCCCTCCAAGACTCCTTATGTCCTGAGGTGGATGGAATAGACTGTTAGATCGATAATACAGTGCCAGCCAAGAGCTTAGTACAACTTGAAGATCCAACACTTTCGTCTTCGTGGGTGGATTCTAACTAATCGTGGTATTACGGTTTACCAGGTGGAATGGAAGTATCACTCCAGAGATAACAATTAAAGGCAGCAACAAAATTCTAATAACTTGGACTCGTGGCTTCCAAAATGGCGGTGTGTGACATTTACGATAAATCCCCATTACAGGTACTCTCGGTGATATATCAAATACCAAAACGACTATACAAGTCCACAAATATCACCGGAGATTATTAGACATGTAAAATCAATAAAATCCACGATAACGTGATAAAATACTCAAAATTGATTACAGGTGTCTGGTCACACAACTGCTTCAACAACGTAGCACACGGAAGAGGAAGTTCGATCCCAAGGTTCTCTCCAAGAAGCCAAAAACGACGCTATTTTCCAAAAAAAACTATTTCCTTTTCCAGATAGTCAAAAGTCAAAACATGAAAAGTATGTTCGTCTGTCTTAAATTCACAGAGACTGTCAAATGTGATCTGTTCGTGCAGAACTGATT
The DNA here is from genome assembly GCA_944452925.2 of Chrysolina oricalcia. NCBI lineage: Eukaryota > Metazoa > Arthropoda > Insecta > Coleoptera > Chrysomelidae > Chrysolina > Chrysolina oricalcia. Next base: position 45,997,128 of record OX101819.2, on the reverse strand, counting down.
ATTGGTAACGAATATTTAACAACATAGTAATGTAATGGTTAGTAAAAGTCAGAAGATATAGTAGGATCAAAATCGAATCAACTATAAGACTCTCCGTGCGAATAATGTTTTGCAACCAACAAACCAATGAATGACGTCACTAAAGCGCAAGAGAAATCAACTCAACTAAACGCCTACTTCACGAACAGAATCAAAAGTATTGAACTGAACTACTGACAGAAACAACTCGCTGAAATGTTCAATCAAACTACTGTCAGAAAATGATAACCTCACAAATCTCGTAGCAAATGATTACATTTTGAACGTTATATCAAGATGAAAACATTATAAAGTGACGAAAAGATTTCAATTAAACAATAATAAGATGGAAACCAATATGATGAAATGATTAAAATGGAAAATGCCCAGAACACATACACAATCGAAGGTACCAATAAAAATAAACAGAAAGAGATTCAGTGGTCAAATTTATACCATACTATAGGCGAATGTTCATCAAAATAAAATGTAGAATCGATAGCATGGTTTCAGGATCTTACACAACATAAGGTAAGAGAATAGTCTCATCTGCAAACCGATTGTAAAATTTGATTTTGAACCGTAACAATGACTCCACCAAGTTTCTCAGCCATTGTGATATTAGCTGATGGTCCATCACAAGTAACTGAAACTACGTTTACTCCCACTTCATTCAATTTCTTCAAAGCTTCTTTTATAATATTCGCCTTTTCTGTACCAGTAAGCGAATGTATGAGAAAGTACGCAATTGGCCATTTCCAGTTACCATATAATGAAACAACCATCAGAACTAGTGCTTCTGTAGCACACTTGAGTGAATCATCATTGATTCCAGTCGCATAATCTTCGTACCCCCATGTTTTCATGTCTCCTAAATCAATTTGTTTTTTATTGCCATTTCATCCAGCATAAGACTGCACAAGTTGTCTTTGTGTTGTGATCGATTTTCAGCAACAAGGACCTTCAGGCTGTTGAAGGAATTCTCACAGAAACCAGGTTCACAACTAACCTTGCTCAACCATTTTCTGATGGTCGATGGTGCTGGGAGAGCAAGATCAAATGTATTTCTAACATATAAATATGCCTTCGATGATAAGAGCTGCAATGTCATTGCAAATGTTTTTATTTCACCTTCAAATTTGTGTTTGAATTGTTTTCCATGAGATTTTCGCTCTTTAACTTCTATTGACCTTTTCGGTATTGATAATGGCACACCAGTGATTGACTTTTCCAAAAACTTAATACCATTTTCAGAATGTAAGTTCCTTTTCTTCACATCCCATAAAACTTGTTTCAAGCTTCTTACTTGTATTTCAAACGGCAGACTTTCACCTTCACCATTTTTAATTTTTTCTGGGATGAAGTTTTCCTAACATTGGCATCTCTTACTTGACGCAGAAGTTTTGAAGGCGATCCCACTAAAAAATAAAAGATCCATACAGATGACTTACCAAACAATAAATTCAATAGAAAATGTTATTAACTTTTTTTCCCATAATTTGGGGTGAATGTCCACATTCAATTTTTTTTAGTATAGAAAACAAAATGTAGAAGCCATTGCAGCTCTTCTTTCTGAAAAAGATCAGTGCAGCCCAGGTTATCACGGCTGTTTATATGCGGTGCGTTGCCAATACTGTCAATAATTACAGTATTCATGTGGCAAGTGTAATAATAATAAAAATAATCGTAAACAAATTTAGTGATAATCTGATTGAAACCTGTATAAAATAGGTTTCATTCAGAATTCTGTGAAAGAAAATTCATAACTATTACTATTTCAATAGCTATAATGAAATATCAGTTTACCTAATCCACATTGAGCAGAAGCATAAACAAATTTAGTGATAATCTGTTTTAACGTTGAATGAAATGGGGTTTATTCAGAATTTTGCTAGACTTATTTTCATTACTATCACCACTTCGATTAATGAAAGGAATATAAGTTCACTAAATCCACATTGAGCAGAAGCGTAAACAAATTTAGTGATAATCTGATTTGAACTTGTATGAAGTAGGTTTCATTCAGAATTATTATGTTTATTACTATTTCAACTACTAGAATAAAATATAAGATTACTATATCCACATTAAGCAGTAGAGAAGGGCATATTTTGACTTTGGTCAGAATCATCCGCTTTTGTGATGACTAGTCTCCGGTAAACCTTTGAATTTTGTTCAAATTCCTCCTAATTACAGGGTCGTTTGAGCAATAACACTTTCTATATCAACTATGACAGTTACAACTATGGAACCAAAGAGCTGTAAAAGCATCAAAACACAAATTTGAAAACACCACGAGCTGGAGAAAAATATCAAAAAAATCTTTTGTCGTTGATTTAAAATGAAAAATTACTGGTTGAATGTAAATAAAATTGCTGTGATAAATATATTTTCAATGAATAAAAGTTATTACTAACCTATAGTTGTGTCTGATTTTAATATCTCGTCTAGCTCTTTTGATTTCTCCTTTATATCCTTCACTATCTGTTGATGTATCATCCCGATTCATGTTCAAACTTCCAGGAGAATTCGTAGAGGAAGTAGTTAAACTCATTGACGAATTGAAATATAAATTGAAATTGTCAAGCTGTGTGCACGTATCTTACTTGGAGGAAGAACATTTTTTATTTCGTGCAGAAATTTATTTCCAACATTATTTTTTGAAATGAATTTCTGCACGAAATATAAAATTCTCTTTCTCCAAGAAAAATAAATTGTTTTCATGACAATTTTCAACATAAAAAATGATATTAGCACTATTTATACAAAAAATAAATTAGTACAACAAACAAAATTATGAAAATTGATTCCAGCTAATATTATGAATTTCAACTCGAATTAGTATTTATAAAATTGAATGCTTCTGTATAGATGCTCGAGGGACCCTTTTTCCTAGAGTGATTCATGTCAAAATATGTATCTAGTACTGTAATTCATTTAAATAATTTGAAGTGAATGACATACTATTTCTAGGAGTATTTCTAGTTGAGTTACCTATGTGCAATTTCTACAATGGGGGTGCATGAAATAGTGAGTCCAGGAGCATTTTCCTTGTCTTCGAAGAAAAGCACTTCCATATCCATATCGACATTAACTTTCTGAGGCGATTTTTTGTGTTTCATACAAGAGTTGTCGTATACTTCTTGTATGACTCTAGAACTAATTGAAGAATATTCAAAACATAATAGGTATAAGTGGTTTAGTTGAATACTGGAAATTGGTTTGAAGAAAGTTGTATTACTCACCTTCCTTGTGCAAGAATGACATCACTTTTATGCAGACACAGAGTTGGAACTGCATTGGGTTTCAAATATATTCTATCGCCCTTTTTACATAAATTTTCATGAGAAAAATGCCTGCTACGAATTACATTTTTCTCACTCAAATGTTCTGCTTTGGGGTCTCTCCCTAAAGATCTTAACCAAGAATCATGCCTTTTTTGTCAAGCTGAAATAATTAGCCCTTTTGAGCAGAGTATGGATATTAAAAATTTCATTACCTACCAAAAATAATTTATTCCAGGTATTTTCCCTTTACTTCCACACCACAACACTAAACAGTTCATTGTTTATCTGAAGGAAAACACGATTTCAATAGAAAATATCTTGAGACTACAAAAATAATGCAAATTCACGACTGCTGAACAACAAACAGTTCACAACACCACAAGAAAGAATATGAAATTTCATTAAAACCGTCTCTGATCTCTGGCAATGAGTGACAACTTGTTGTGTTCACGGTACACAAGTAACCAGTAGGTTCTCGGAAGAAATACTTTATTAATATCAACATAACTTTCAAATTACTTTGATTAAATAGACATTACCATTTGACAACTGTCAAGTACTGGTTGTAATTGTTCCTACCAAGTGTTCTACCTATTAGCCTGTTCAGGATATAACACTCCTTTCCCCACTTCTGTAGAACTGTCCATGACTGTGGATAAAATGTAATCTCCTAAATAACTCGGACTTCGTTTGCTCCTTTGAGGTCTGGCTAAACTCGTACTCAGATCTCTCGGAGGTCTTGTTTGTTCATCAGGCTCATCTGAAAGTTCAGAACTAGCTGACGGTGTGTTAGTTGACGGTTTATTTTGAACATCTGGTCTCAATCCACGATCATCTGAATCAATAAGTCTGCTGCGAATTTGATCTGTATGTCTGTGTAGATCGACTGACTCCATCTAACGTTTTCAGGCGATACGATACCGGATCCAGTGATGTGTCCACAATGGCTGGACACCATTTATCTCCTAGGCCATAATTTCTAGCGAATACAGGGCTGCCTTCTTGATATACCTTAGGTACAGAGTTAGCATCCATCTTTACCTCTTGCTTAGCTGACATTTCTTGTAGGAAATCTGGATGTACCGTATCTAACATAGTACGCAGTTGTCTTGACATCAATAACTCTGCTGGACTTTGGCCTGTCGTTGAACTTGGAGTGATATGTTTTTGCAATAAAAATCTTACAAGCTTTGTTTTCATGTCGCCAATCGATAACTTTTTCAGTGCTTCCTTTGTGGTCTGTACCATGCGTTCTACCTGGCCGTTGGAAGCAGGATGATAGGGTGCTACTCTTGCATGTCTGATCAGGTTTATTTGCAAGAATTCCTGAAACTCTTGTGAAATAAATGATGTTGCATTGTCAGATACAATCACTTGCGGTATCCCATGGGTTGAGAATAGTTCTCTTAATACTCCAATTGCTGCATGTGATGCAGTGGATGGCACTATGTGAACTTCTAACCATTTGGAGAAAGCGTCAATAACCAAAAAGAAGATGTGACCTAGAAATGGACCCGCGTGATCTACATGGAGTCTCACCCATGGTGCCCTTGCATATTCCCAGTGATGGAGAGGCGCTTTAGGAGGCATTGATCTGTTTTGTTGGCACGTTTGACACTTCCCAACCATAATTTCGATCTCACTGTCCATACCTGGCCACCAATCGTGTGACCGTGCTAATGTTTTCATCTTGACTATCCCAGGATGTGCAGTATGAAGAATGTCCATTATTGGTTTTCTACCTCCTGACGGAAAAACCACTCTGTTTCCCCATAATAAGCAGTTTCTGTACGCTGAGAGTTGCATTCTTTTTTGCCAAAAACATTTCTCTTCGGTTGTTAAGTGTCTTGTTTCTCCTGGCCAACCTCTGAGAATCCACTGCATGATTTTGGAGAGAACTGGATCTTTCAACGTTTCTGCAGCTACTTCTTCGGCCGTAAAGGGGTTTTCAGGCACTGTTTCCAACATACAAACTTCTAGAACAGGAGGAGCTTCAGTTTCATTGCATTCAAGTGGTAGTCAACTCAGCGCGTCAGCAAGTGGAATGGCACTTCCAGAAACATAAACAAGCTTATAATTATAACTATTCATTATGAGTTTCCAGCGAAGCATTCTTGGTGAAATAACTTCCGGAACTGGTTTATTTTCGCCCAGTATACCCAAAAGTGGTTTGTTCTCTTCTGTGGAAACGAAAACGACCAACCATTTCAGACTTCTCTGGAGAGAAGTGCGCATTGAGTTTTTTAATGATATCCTTGAAGGTTATCTTTTCAATTTCTGTGGGTGCTGTCAATGCATGTGCTACTTCAAATGTTGCAGACCCACAAATGCTTAAGAAAACTGCTTTTTTCTCTGTGTCTTCTTCAACACCGTTGGCTTGTAAGTAGAAATTGAGACGTTGTACGTACATTTTCCATTTTTGAGGTTCATTCGGATTGAATGGTTCAATGTTTCCGATGGTTGCCATTTCTTAGTATTTCCTTCTTACTTTTCGACTGCGCCAATTTGTTGTGTTCACGGTACATAAGTAACCAGTTGGTTTTTGGAAGAAATACTTTATTAATATCAACGTACAACACAACTTTCAAATTACTCTGATTAAATAGACATTACCATTTGACAACTGTCAAGTACTGGTTGTAATTGTTCCTACCAAGTGTTCTACCTATTAGCCTGTTCAGGATATAACACAACTACTGACAAGTCTTCCAGTTGATAAAAAAAACAGTGTTGCATGGTCATTACAATTACTGTAACATAGGGTACATTATTAAATTAAATACGTTTCTTTCGTGCCTAAAATTGAAAGTAACCTATTTGTGAAAGGTTCATTCGGTTTCAAAAAGTCTTGAATGCGGTAAAAAATGTCTCTCTTTCAAATGACATGGATTTTATTGCCTCATGATACATTACTTTAAATTGGAGTGACAAATAATTTTGAAACTTGGCAACGATTTAAGAAACTAAACTGATGACGAGCATGCGCACATCGTCGCACAGGTCGCATACGCGGCATGCTTTTCGCCGTGAAACTTGGTGGGACTAGTATTCTAGAGTATATAATATATATTTCTATGGATGGCTCTCCCAACAAACGATATTGAAGAATGTATTTATAATTATTTCCGTACACTTCCATATTTCTCATGACAAAGGAATAGGCACACATATAAGGGGGATTCTGGGTATCTATAGAATTTTTTGTAATTTCAGTATGTTACACCGAAGGTATGATAGATTAATAATTGCATGCTAGGCGACCACGATACCTTTTGAATTAGTTGATATACAGATGAGTGTAATAGAAAATATAAGGGGGTTTCTGGGTATCGATAGAATTTGCTGAAATTTTAGTATGATACTACGGAGGTATGTTAGATTAAATTGCATGCTACAAGACCACGCTAACAATTGCATTACTTGATAAACAGATGATTGCAATAAAAAAATTAGGGGGTTTCTAGGTATCGATAGAATTTGCTGATTTGAGTATGTTACACCTGACGTATAATAGATTTACGCGAGCATGATGGCAACTGCATGCGTCGATATACATGGTTTGATAAACACTTTTTATTCCTTCTCATGTAATAAGCTATCAAAAACATCGATTGAAACATTTTCATCTATTTCGGTTCGACTGGAAATATCAATATACCTGTAATGTCAATGTCTTGAATGTACATCGTCCATACTTTTCGGATAGCCGAAGTAATGGTGCTGCTATTTCAATTCATGGCCTGAAACAGTACCGGCAAATCTGGGACAATGGGTTCCAGAGCTACAGGGATGCACTTGAGTTTCTTGAAGATTTAAATATTGATTGTGAGATACCACCATTTTCAACTAGTGGTCAAAAACAATTTACGACGGCAAATGAATTACGATTAGTATAACTAAAACGAGATGAATTGTGGAATTGCGGAACGAATATCCAAAAAATATTTTAAAATTATTCCACCAAACGTTTAATTTCACTGCAAATCAAATGTACGCCTAGGGTTCGGTAGTTTTAGCCCAAAAATTACGATATTATTATTTCTGTAGTTTTTTTCTAGAATATCTTTTTTTTTTGCTTCAGATAAAAGTTGTCCTTTTCGAGTCCCGGTTTGGTTCTTGAATTTTCATGAACAATTGGTTTTTGCAATCGTTGATTGCAGATTTCAGCTCGTTTTTGCTTTTGAGAATTTTCTCTAGTATTGCCTTCAAGAATAAAAAAAAATTATTCTACAGTTTTTCGGAAAGTAGTTAATATTTTAAGCACGGTAGTGAGTAGTATGTACCTATACTATCGTGCGGAACAGCTAGGAAGTGGTACCATATTTGCTATTTTTGCATGGGGTTCTCGAGTTATTGATTATATTTCCATACTCTTAATGGTAAGTCACAGCTTCATTTGTGAAAAACTCAAAAAACTCAAAAAACTCAAAAAATTCAATGTTAAATTGTCATTCGTTGGGCAGCGATAGACCGACTCTAATGTTGTCTGACCTACCCTGACAATGACAAGTGCAAAAAATTTTGGAACATGTCTGCAGGTGATCATCTCCAGCTAAATGAAGTATAATCTAGTCCATAAATTCTTGAATTAGACGACTGTTTTTGAAGTAACTTTATATATTTGTAACTCCTGTAAGGATGGAGGTAGTGCTTATCGTTTTTATTTCCGTCAACGGATTGCACCCCTATGCGCAACCCTCGGAAGTCTTCGAGAGACTTGTGTGAGCTAGGAAAGACGCAGCCCTTACCTTTTAAAGTGATGCCATGCACGAGACCGGTGAATCGGTGGATCGAACCCACGTCCCCACGCTTGCGAGGCGTATGCTTCCACCATCCGACCACCACGGCCCATAAACGTATTATCCACTATTGAAAAATTATTGTAAACACATGTTCATGCATTTATTTTCATATTCAGTTTTTCGGGAAGAATAGGAGAAAGCTTTAAACCAGATAAGAAGTTCTCGTAGAAAACCTTGCCTTTATTTTAACATTATAATAACAGACAGCAAGAGGTTTTAACTTGAAGACTGCCGACTGATTTACCTATTTCATCGATTTAGGCGGGGAGACTGGATTACCCAATCAATTCTTTCATTATTTATTAATTTTTTTTTGTTTTTATTACCACATACATCCACCTACATTCATTACGATCTTCAGTCGATTAAGTCGATTTTCTGTGCATATCATTGGATGAAGATTATATTCGATAAATTAACTCCTGTATAAAATGTGTCATTTAAAGATGTCTGTATTGTCATTTTGACAGCGATAAAAAAGGTGCATCGTTTTTTATCACCGATAAAAACGCCTGTTCCTCTTTAGCGTCTACATCTAGTATGCTTACGTCACTTTAATGTCTGCCCTGTCAGTTATTTAGGTATTGTTGATAGTTGACACTGAAACATTACAACATGAGTCGTTTTGGGGAAGTTTCGACTCAACAAATAACAAAAAATATAGAAAAAGCAACCTCGCAATCCATAAAGAATACTAAAGCGTCAATATAAAGACAATTTATATTCGGTCGTTAATTTATCTTGCCAAAAAACACTCGAGCTTTTCTTTTAAGGATAAATTTCTTTTTAACTGAAAATTTTTCCATCAGTAATTTTGCTCCAAAAACTGACATTTGACAAAATCGCTCGACCTTCGGTCTCGCGATTTTGTCATGTCAGTTTTTCTCGTAAAATTACTGATTGGCAAAATTATTTCGTTACAATAAGAAATTTATCCGATAAAAAAAGCTCTTGTGTTTTTACTGTTGATAAAAAATTACGAAATTAATTTGAAAGAAAAATAGTGTTGTTTAGGTTTGAGTGAATATGTGAATACTCTTTTATGTTGCCTATTACTCAGCCGATAGTGCCGAAATGTTGCGGGAATATCTTCTCTTCCTCTTGTTGAAGAAAAGTCGAAATTATGATCGATCCAATCACTTCACTCTTAAATTCTTGCATAACATCAGGTTGTATCCCAGACTGTTTCAAATCTGCAAAAGTTATACCATTATTCAAGAAAGGAGATAAATCTCTAATTGATAATTACCGCCCCATTTCCATTATTCCGGTACTAGGCAAAATTCTTGAAATCATCTTGAAAAATAGAATAGTTCATTACTTCGTGCAAAATGATATTTTCGACAAAAACCAGTACGGATTTAGAAGTAACAGATCAACAGCTGACGCTGTTAAGAAAGTGATTGATCTGGTGTTTGAATGTCTTGAAAACGGGGAGCTGTGGCTTAACCCTCTGCGACCTCTCTAAAGCTTTCGACTGCGTCTCACATTCTTCACTTCTCGGAAAAATGGAATACTATGGGGTGAGAGGACTACCTCTTCAACTATTTAAATCATATTTGAGTAACAGATCTTAATCGGTATTCATTAATGATGAATTTGCTCCCAACAAAATTGTCAAACATGGAGTACCTCAGGGATCGGTTCTGGGGCCAATTTTATTCTTGATTCACATAAATGATTTTAGCCAATGCATTTTACCCTACAAATGTGTACTCTTTGCTGACGATACAACCATATTAACATCCGACAAAACAGTATTAAACTTAACAGAGAAAGAAGAAATCATTTATCAAATTGTATATTTTTCTGATAAATAGGGAGGAAATAAATACTTCCAATAATTTACACTTGAAAAAATATATGTAATGGTGGATTTATGCAGCAATCATAAGTCATAAGTCTTAAGTCATAAGGAAGAATATTCGTCAATGATTGGTTGGAATATACGGACCAACCAATCATTGACGAATATTCTCTCTTATGACTTAAGACTTATGATTGCTGCATAAATCCACCATAAATATATATGCTGACAATATTGTTTCGACACACAGTGTCATCTTCTGACCGAGTTATAAACTGCTATTCTTCGACACTTCCTCTTCTTAAATATAAATTCAGGTACAAATATTGTTGATGTCAAATAATTAAAATTAGGGAACAATAGGGTTGTTATATAGAAATAAGGTAGTTAATTGTTGGGGAGTTGTACAGATTTACCTGTTCGTTAAGTACTAAATTATTATTGTTATGCAGGTGCTTCTTAATTTCTAAAGATTCCAATATGTTTAATTTCAGACCTTTAGATGGTTTACAGCCAATCAATTGAAACTGAATGAAACCAAAATACAAGAAATTAAATTTTCCAGTAACAACATTATTGATAACAGTCAAAGTGGTAAATTACTTGGTTTGACCATCGACGGAAATTTATCCTGGTCAGCTCACGTGGAAGAATTATCGAAAAAATTATCCAACAAAACAACAAAATGTTTGCCTTCAGACAACTCAGAAAATTCCTGGATCTTGATGCATTGAAGAGTGCATATTTTGCATTGTTCTACTCTCATATATATTATGGACATCTTTTATGGGGAAATTCACCTCATTCTGTGAGAGTATTCTTATTGCAAAAAATGGTCATTAGAATAATATTGAATGCTGATTACAGGGAACATTGTAAACCCTTATTTATGGAGATCGGTGTTTTACCGTTACCTTCCTTGTTTAATTATAATACCCTTTTAGAAATACATAGAAATAAATCTAACTTCACTAGACATTTGAATGTCCATGATTATAGTGTTATTATCTTATAGCAGAATAGTAGATTGCAGTGTGAATTTGCGAAATCAGAAAAGTAAAAAAGTATTGAGATTTGTTTTTCAAAAACTATATATTCAACTGACATACAAGTACATAACAACGTCGTTCATAATAAAAATATTCAAAATCATCAACTCTTGTCAAAACAATTTTCTTCTAACACCCCTCCTGGATTTCTGATCCCTATAAATTTCAAGTGCTCCATGAATCTAGGTGCCGGAATATTTTTCGTGAGACTATCAGCCAAATTCAAAGTTGTTGTGACGTATTTCAGAATGATTTGCTTTTCTTCTATCAGGTCTCGTATAAAAAATAACTTCAAATCTATATGCTTAGATCGGTCCGACGTGGTATGATTTTCAGCAAGTTTAATAGCTCCTTGATTGTCTATAAAAATTGGAAAACTTTTTCTGAAGTATGTATATTGACATATCTCTTCTGTCAGTTTCTGGAGAAATATAAATTGTTTTGTGCTCAGTGAAACACATCTTTGTTTTCTGCTGCACCAACTAATTGCTCCACTTCCAAGAATGAATATGTATCCACTGAATGACTTACGATCTGTTTGATTTCCACCCCAGTCTGCATCTGAATAAGCAGTAGCAATTTTCTTTTCTTTTCGATATTCTAAACCATATCTTTTCGTCGCTGATAGATACCTCAAAATATGCTTCATGCCTTTCCAGTGATGCTTCGATGGACAGTGATTGAATTGACTCATAAAAGTTGCCGCAAAAGCTAAGTCCGGTCTCGTTGCTGTTGCCAAATATAAAAAACTTCCAATCACCTTCTGGTAAAGTCGTTTCTGTTCTTCGTCTAACAAATTTTCGTGATCGTTTGTGTCACACTTCAGATATTTCTCTCCAACTTGTAATGGTGTAGTTGTTCCTTTTGAATTCATCATATTCATGTCTCTCAATAACTCTGTTGTAAAATTCTCCTGATCTAGTCTTATCGTTCCATTTTTTCTTGTAACACGGATCGATAAAACGTGTTTGACGTCCTTCAAATCTTTGATTTCGAATTTTTGCCCAAATAACTTTTTCATTTCTTCGATATATTCTGATTCTCCATACAATAATATGTCGTCTACATACGTGGTGATGATAAGTTCTCGTTCTCTCCTGTAGTATACACATGGATCTGATGTTGATCGAATGAAATTATGGCTCCTTATGAATGAATTTAGAGTTTTGTTCCACATCAAACCAGATTGATGTAAACCGTAAATGCTTTTCTTCAAACTGCATACTAAGTTTTTCATTTCGATCTCATTTTCTGTTGGCAAATCAGGAAATGTGATCCTCAAAGTATCAACTAATTCAGTGTAACCAGTTGGAATCTCCATGAAAACGGCTTCGTTCAAATCAGCAGATAAATAAGCAGCAGTTATATCGAAATGATGGATACTCCAACCTCTTTCTACTGATATTGCAAACAGTAGTCGCATCGTCTTATTTTGAACCACTGGTGCATATGTTTGGTCAAAATCTACTCCTTGTATTTGAGTATTTCCTAATGCTACCAGTCTCGCACGATGTCTTTCCATCTTTCCATTTTCATCGAATTTTGTTTTAAAAACCCATTTCGTCCTTATTATTTGTCGGTCACTGGGTTTACTGATAAAATTCCACGTTTTATTTCTTATGAGGTTTTTAAATTCGTCTATCATGGCCTCTCTCCAAAATTGTTTGTCTACTCCATACAACGCATCGTTCACATGAACTGGATCTTTGGATTTTTCTTTCATTTGAACTGCTTTACTGTCACTGTCCGTCAACTGAGTTGTCACATGATTACATGCTCCGTCGTCGTATACAGGGTTATTTGTGTCTCCAACATAGTCAGCGATCCAAAAAGGATTTTTAATAGCTCTTCCAGATTTGGTTTTCTTAACATTTTGCGATAATTCATCATTGGCATCATTCCTGTCTCCTCTTTCAAAACAATCACAGTTCTCATTCGATATTTCACTTTCTTCTTCCATTTGCACCTCTGAATCTGCTACTATCTCCCCGTGATCGCTATCTGTCATGAAATCATTTTGACGTTGTTGATCGAAAAACAGTTCGTTGAATTTGATGTTTTTCTCATGTTCAGGAATAGCGATCTCACTTTTTGATTTTTCGGAAGTTTTCATGGGAAACACGTTTTCTTCAAATGTAACATCACGACTGATGAAAATGTTATTGTTTCTTGGATTCCATATGCGATATGCTTTGGAACTGCTATCATATCCGATAAAAATGCAGGCGATACCTTTTGGTGAAAGTTTGGTGCTTCGAGCTCTATTTACTACCCAAACTCTACAGCCAAACACTCGCAAGTGTAGAATGTTATTCTCTAATCCTTCTTGCCATTTTTCAATTGCACTGACACCGTCGCCCCAAAATTCATCTGATAATCCTGATTGAATGAGCATGCACCTAGCTGCGTCGAATAACGCCGTTCTGCTGTGGAGTTCCTGGTACAGTTAGTTGATGGCTAATTCCACACCTTTTCAAATATTCTTTGAAGTCCTTTGACAGGTATTCTCCTCCATTATCTCTTCGTAGTGATGCAATTTTTCTTCCTTGAAGGTTCTCGACTTGTCTTTGATATTCTTGGAAACTTTTGAAAATTTCGTCTTTTCGTTTCATCATTTTGACTGTGCAAAAACGAGAAAAGTCATCAATGAATGTTACCACATATGCATTTCCACCAAGAGACTCTGGTTTTATAGGGCCGACAACGTCAGAATGAATCAGTTTCAATGGACTCGTTGCTGTGGTTGTACTTTTCTTTGGAAACGGCTTCTTCTTGACTTTTCCTTCCAGACAAACTCGACAAAATTCATTATAATCGGATTCTTTTTGGCTTTTTGAATTCTGTGCGGATTCTCCCAACGTCTTCCTTGTGGCAGGAAAATTCAAATGTGCTAAACGTTCATGCCAGAGTTGGTTCTCTTTTGAAATAACTTTATTCGAAAATGTACCTCGTTTTGGATATGCATGAGTTTCATCTTCGAATAAATAATGTAATCTGCCGACTTTGGTTGATTTTGCAACTACTTCGCCATTTCTTGAAAGAATCTGTGCACTTGTATTTCCAAAAATGATTTTCATGCCCCTTTCTGCGGCTAGGGTCATAGATAGCAAGTTTCCTTTCAGTTCTGGTACATACAGGACTTTTTCCAACGTTATTTGGTATCCGCCATTCTTCTCCGACAATTGCAGATTGAAGTCGCCATATCCCGTCGACTTCAGAATTCCTCCTCCAGCTACTTCGACTGTGGACTCGTGTTCGGTGAAACTGGCAAATTTTTCGAAATGTGAACTCATGCGATCACTCGATCCACTATCCATTATCCATGTATTTGACCTCATCTTCATATTGGCCAAATTAGACTGATGATTCTCAACACGACTGATTGATGAATACTGATACATAGCACTGAATGCAGATGTCGATGGTTGTGGTTCTTGCTGTCTTGGTCCTTCAGGTCTAGAGTCTAGAGGTCTACTTTTTGACAATGGACAATTTTTACCGATATGTCCAATTTCTAGGCATCGGAAACATCTTAAGTGCTGATGCGATCGTTCTACCACATAGTTTTCATTTGGAGGGCTTGCATTGTTTGGAACATCTCGTTTACTCTGATGCATTTTTTTAAATTTGTCATATTTGTTATGCCTTCGAAAACATTTTCTTTGGGTTGCCAGAGCTTTCACATTATCCAGTTCACTTTCAGGGATAGATTTATTTTGAATTCGTCTCTCTTCTTCTATTAACTTTGACTTCAGGTTGCACATGTTCAAGTCGTCTTCAGCTGCTCTCAAATTTCTGGCTAGGTACTCATATTCACTTGGTAACCCTAACACAGTGAAACCAGCTTGCACTTTTTCTTCAAATTCGAAACCAGCATTCTTTACTTTATGGTATAAACCATTTCTTCGTGCCAGATACTCATTTATTGTTTCGTCGACTTTCTTTGAGGTATTTACGAAGTCCTTCAGCAACAATAGACCATGCCAGGTGTCATATTTTGTAAGTATCTGTTTCAACGTCTCCCATACTTCTTTGGCAGTTTTACACTCCATGATATCGTCTAAGCTGTCGTTATTGATTAGTAGATATAAAACTGATTTGGCACTATAGTCAGTTTTCTTGTTTATGGAAACCTTGAGTTCGTCGTCGCTAAATCCTGGATCTACAGCTATCCATAAATTTTTAACTTCTAGGATTCCTTGGGCTCGCATTGACCAATAACGGTAGTTCTCGGAATGTAGTTTCTCGACTTTGAAATCATCCATAATTCGAAATGTTTCGTCGTCTGTAGTTCTCAATTAACTTTAACGTCGTCGTCTAACTTTTCAGATTATACTACTGGGCCCATAACCTGTTATTATATTATAGCAGAATAGTAGATTGCAGTGTGAATTTGCGAAATCAGAAAAGTAAAAAAGTATTGAGATCTGTTTTTCAAAAGCTATATATTCAACTGACATACAAGTACATAACAACGTCGTTCATAATAAAAACATTCAAAATCATCAACTCTTGTCAAAACAATTTTCTTCTAACATATAGAACACGTAATTCGCATCTGCTCGTACCACCTCGGTACAGACTAACAAAGTCTCAGAGAAATTCATTGAAAGTCAGTTTATATAATCATTATTACTAGCGAGTTGTTTCTATAGTACATTTTTTTATTCACTAGTTATACTTATTTACGTAGATTATATCAACTAGTGACTACCTGTTTGGTCACATATTTTACATATTTTTGTTGCTTTTGTACTCATACAATTTTATATAATTATTTTACATATTCCTGTTGAAGTTGTTTTTACATATTTCTGTTGTATTTGTATTTAAACTATTTTTTTATTGATTTTCTTTATTCACTAACTGACCTGCAACAAACATGTTATGTAACGTTGTCAAATAAAATCTATCTATCTATCTATCGTTTTTATGTCTGAAAAGAACACAAAACGATGATTAATTAGGAATACTTCACCGTCTGAAGATAGCGACAGGTTATGTTTTTCACTGATAGTCTACTATATTCATATTTAATTAACCGTCATTTTTGTTTCGGATGAGAAATGGGGTGACTGAATTGCAGCATTTAAACACTTAATTGCATGGCTTCATTGTGTAATTGAATTCTTACGATGCGGTCACTACAGGAACGTGAGAGTAAAAAATGTGTGATACTATTAAATGTAAGTTTCAGTTGGCGTGTTTCATTTGCTCCATAATAATTACCTATTACATCTCTGTGATTAATCATTATGGTTCAACATGGTATTCAGAAATCTTGTCCTGATCATATAGCCGACGTATCATTAAGAATCACGTGCAAGTGATACCATTGATGTCGCGAGATACTTGAATAACAGGAAGATTCCAACCAGAAAAACAGAGAATTGGTAAGTAAAACAGTCATGAATATGTGTTGATTAGGTCACTTCCAAAATATTCGTGAGCACTGATCATTTTCAGAAAGTGTTTAATTCTGTTTAAGTCTGGGGGTTGTAGAGGTCAGAGACGGAGATTATGAATATTTTCATTTTTGTAAGTTTCATATAAAGAGTCTCAATTCACATGGTAACACTTACGTTTTTAATGTAGAATTGTGAATCCCACTGAATCGATAGACACATCGAAATTTGATAAAATAACCAAGAATGGACAATGTCAAGTAAAATATAATGCAAGCCGGTATGGCGATGGAACCAGCAATATTTCCAAAATATAATAGTAGAAAGCAAAATGTACCATTTACCATTTTAAAACTAATTTGTTTTGGTCCTGAAAAAGATTCCAAAAATTCGCAATTTGCTTCACATCTCAAGGAAATACTTCCGTACCATCCGAAATTTTCTATGTAGAATGGTGAATTTATCATGCATCTATGAATTTTGCAGGCACCCCTAGCGAAAACCTCAGAAGTCCTAGAGAGACTTGTGCGAGCTGGAGAAGACGTATTTCCCAACTTCCAACATATGATGACATGCGCGAGACCGGTGACCATGCTGGGGATCGAACCTACGACCCTATGACCGAGAGACTTATGCTCTATCTTCACGGCCACTACGGCCAAAAGACTTAAAAGAAATAGATGAAGTAATTAGCCTCACATTATGTCTAACTATCAATAAATGTACTTAAACAGGTATTTTCCCAAATTACCTTGACAGATCCACATTGAAATAAATTTGAAAAGGAAGAGAAAGTAGTAATCCTCCTTAATATGGCGCATTAGAACAAATGATAATATCTACTTGAAAGTTACGCACAGCAACAGGGTATGGTCAACTACTGATTGAGCTGATTCTGAGTACCTCTAAACTGAAGCTTCATAATGAGAAAATTTGACCAAGGATCGCACTAGGGAAAACCTTGCTGCGTTTTAATGAATTCATACCTTGAACAGGAGAACAGTCTTGGGGCACTGCTCGTCTATTTCCTCTGTGGTCAAGAGTGTACGCGGTACTGTTGGCCGAGACAGCAACTTGCCAGCAGAATTGGAGAAGTTAGTCGCCATCTCATCTAAGGATATTGTACCAGCTCAGCAGTCCAACGTGAGGGATTCAGTCAAGGAGTATTAGGTCATCTTCAATACTGGACTCAACAGTTTTCTCGACTCTAGGTTTGAAGAGCGGATATTGGCAGGAAGAACTAGCACCAAAAGATAGACAAAAAACAACCTTCACCATCGGCCCAGGATTGTAGCAGTTCACAGTCATGCCATTAGGCCTTTGTAACGCTCTAGTATTGTCTCATAGAAAACGGGCCTGGTATACCTCGACGATATCGTAGAAGTTAGAAGATCGTTCAAAGTTCACTTTCGCAACTGAGAGGAGGTATTCCTGCGTCTTAGAAATTCTGGACTGGAATTGAGCCCTAGAAATAACATCTGTTCCAGAAGGAAGTCAATTAAAAAAAAATTGCTGAAAATGTTATTTCCGTCAACCGATTGCACCTCTACGCGCAACCCTCGGAAGTCTTCGAGAGACTTGTGTGATGCCATGCACGAGACCGACGAATCGGTGGTTCGAACCCACGACCCCACGCTTGCGAGGCGAACGCTTTATCAGCCGACCACCTTGGTCAATTGTCTCTGGGGAAGGGGTAGCAGTGGACGACCAGGAAATCGAAGCTGTCAGAGACTGACCCATTTCAAAAGACATCCACCAGCTTCGGAGTTTTCTTGGCCTGTGCACCTACTACTGTCGATACGTACTAGGGTTTGCCAACATCTTCAAACCACTGAACAGACTGACTGAAGGACAGACTCAGTTCCAGTGGTCTCCGGAATGCCAAAAGTCATTCAAGAAGCTGGAAGAGGCTCTGATCAACGCACTGATCCTGAGCTATCCCTTACCCAATGGAAAATTCATTTTGGACACTGACGCCAGTAACGTAGAACTTTGAGCCCTCCTATACCACATCCAGGTGGGACAACAAGAGAAGGTCATTGGGTATTCAAGCAAAACTCTAAGCAAGCTGGAGCGCAATTATTGCGCCACCAGATTGGAACTGTTGGCTGTAGTGATAGGGGTAGAATGTGTTCACGAATACGTCTACGGAAGGAGATTTCTGGTGAGTACTTAACATGCAGCCCTGAAATGGCTTTGACAGTTCAAGAACTCCGAAAGACAGGTAGCACGCTGGATCGAGCGACTTCAAGAATTTTATTTCGACATCGAACATCGAACGCCGATGTGCTATCATGGAGACCATGTCCAGACGACTGCTCTCACTGTCGTCAATTCCGAGGATGGCGAAAAGGAGAGACGCCAGACAGTGATACCCAAGTCCAGGATACAGAAAGTGCTCCGAGAAGTGCATGACGTTATTACCGTAGGACATTCGGAAGTGACGGAGACTCTGCAGAAATTGAGGCAACGGTTCTATTTGGCCAATTGTCAAGCCAACGTTAAGGACTGGTGCAGAAAGAATGCCGTATGCGCTGCCAGCAATGGGCCTCAAACCCGACCTGAGGCCCCGAAGCGTCAATATAACGTAGACAGCCCATTTGAACAGGTTACAATTGATATCGCTGGCCCTTTCCCCGAATCTGATCACGGAAAGAAATACATATTCGTGGCAATGGACAATTTCAGCAAATGGGCAGAAGCCTACGCCTTACCTAATCAGGATGTCTTGGTTAAGGAGTGGATATGCCAGTTGGGTGTTTCATTGGAGCTGCATTCGGACAGAGGCAGAAACTTCGAATCCAACTTGTTACAGGAAATGATAAAATGTTAGATATTCGAAAAACCATAACAACAGCTCTAGACCCACAGTCCGAAGGGATTGTAGAACGAATGAATAGGACAATAAACCGCCACCTGGTTGTTCTTTTGGATTATTATTTCTGATGGAATCAGGTGAAGCTCTACTCAAAATCTCCCCCACACATGAATTTACATGTGGGGAGGAAACTCTTTTACCGATTCGGTTGCCTCATTCACTGGCTCACCCTGTAGTTCCAGTGCGGAAATATGACTGTATGCATTGTTGCTCGAACGATTTACCTCGTTATTGGGCCCAGAAAAGTTTTTAGTCCCATTTTGATTTCGAAAACTCCTCTTTTGACTATGATTTCTCCCCAAAACGATTTGTATCATTCCTCGGGTGAGACGACTGGACAGAGCTTCGCGAATCAAAATAATGATCTGCTTGCCTCAGCCTACTCAAAGCCGATTATGAATTTTGAACGCCAAATAGGCTAGCTGAAATAGTTTGGGGAAAATGCCACGCAATTATAGATATCAGTTGTTGTTCTGAATAGGGAGGACGTAAATATCATGCTACACGGAGAAAACTCGGCCAAGTAAATTATATACTTGGAGAAAAGTCAATTGTGGATATTAAATTTCTACCTACGTTGGGAACATGATATACTCATAGTAAGAGAAACAATTTTTCTGGAAGTGTGTTCCTACCGTAAGTCGTCAGAATACTCAGAGAATCGGAATAATTTCCATGTTCGATATTTATAGGTGCACACTAAACTAATTGTAGGTATAATGATACCTATACAGGTTTCCCCAAACCAAAGCGGGAACGCGGAAGCGGGAGCGGTATGAATGCGAGACTTAATTCGATAGTGGAATATGTAAAATACATACCGGTGTGATTATTCGTATTCCTTAATGCATACAAGCAATGCAATATTGAGTAACTGCATAAGATTTGGTACTGGGATTGTAAAGGGCCTCAGTTTATTGCACTTGTTTAATTTTCGAAATTGACATCGAATCATTATTGCTACCAAGTATTTCAGCTTTTCCATGTTATGCACCAATTCGTATTTATCCTTGTCTCATTCAGCTTCATGTAATCTTTTGCTCAGTGCTTTTCTATTGCAACTGATTTTGTTACATTTTTTGTGCAATACTTTCACTGATGTATATAACTATTTGTTTCTTCCGATAGATTGATTTCATCTGAAAATAAAATAGTAAGCGAGTTTACTCATTACATAATTGGATCGATGAAGGTTTGAGTTGAGTTGAATAGCCAGCGATCTGTCTCAAATATATTTATTTAACCTGAGTTGTTGTATTGATTGCACGTTCAAGAAATGTTGAACACGTTTATCTTACCTTGCAAATATAATGTAGGCTCAGCGATCGTAAGAAGTCTACTAGACATCGATGAAAAATTTAGCTTCACAATGTTTACGGCACTCTTTCAGAACAATACACCATTGCTGGTCCCATTTCATTGATTTCCATAACATAATTAATAGAGTGCACCGATTTTCTGTATCGTTCTAGACATTCACCAGGATTCGTAAATATTTGTATCATTTCCATAAGTTCAACATTTTGAAATACAGCATTTCCTACACGACATAGTTAACACGACGAAGTTTACTGAAAATCGATAAAAAATACTTAATGAAAACCATGATATCCTATTGTTATGTGATATTCAAGGTGCAGAGACATCTACGTGTCGTCACAAAGAACTACAAAATCGTTCCCAACCTTGATCATTTGCATGAAACGTGTATGTAGTAGGTGGTCTGTGCCAGGCACGAGTCGACGTCGGCAGCATCAAGGGAAGGTTTATCCGTGGATGCAATACGGATATCCGCTGGTTGGAGTAGCGAATCAACATTCGCTAAATACTCTCACAGACCAGTTAATGATGGATTGTTGCACTCAGTTTTTAGTGAAAAAGACTAGTACGTAGAAATATATGATTGTGAAATCATTTCAAGCTTTAATGTTAATATCTATAAGTATAGAATAAAACCGTTAAGTTCACGAACTTGTTTATCCTTTCGATTGCCACTTTACTGATAAGAAATAACGAATGTTTTACCCAAAGGCTCCAAACATCAACAACGTGTGATATTGAAGAATGGACGCCGAATATATAATTACTAAATCAAACGAACTCACCTGAAGTGAAGTTCGATTGTAATTATATGAGGCGTCCATTCTGAAAATATCACAACCCATCCCCCCTGGCCCGTCGAGGAGGGTGAAACATTCAAACTTTGAACTAAATGAGGACTCTTGGAGCAGGTGTGACAAGGGTTCCAGTAGACGGGCAGGCAGGGCCGGTCAAAGAAATCTTCTTCAAACTTTGCGGGCTCAGCGACAGGATGCACATACTACAATGTGTGATATTTTCAGAACGGACGCCTCATATAATTACAATCGAACTTCACTTCAGGTGAGTTCGTTTGATTTAGTAATTATTTGGAAATCATACTGTTGTGCATTTATTTAACAAAAATGTTTTCCATGTGGGATTTGAATTTTGATAAATGTTCAGAATGATAACACATTGATACTGTTCAATACATTTTATTTTGCGTAAGAATATCTACATAATGAAAGTCACTATAATTCTTATTGGCCTGTTTCGATCATGAAATACACGTCGAGACCTGAAGATTCTGCTCTTTGAACTGTTACAACACTTCCATTTTTAATCTGCAACATAATGTCTTTATTACATGTTGGTCCAATGGTGAAGCCGGAGTTGGTGTGGTTGAGGTAGAATTGTGGATTTGTTCCTGGTTGTCTTTCACGAACAATTATATTCTTACCAGCTTTGCAGCCTGACTCTACATCCATAACCAAACTGAAATGGACACAAAGATTAAAATCTAATAAACGCTTCCGTCATAGCTTAGGTCGAATTTGGGACCAGAAAAATCTTTTTCCCTTTTATTCTATTGAGATGATACCAAACTTATTTTCTAGATAAGCTATCGTTGCCTATTTATTGGGACCATATACAACAATCCCAACGTCATAAAGAAAACTGAAGAAACATAATAGTAAAACCGAACATGCAATCTGATTGACAATTTCCCTCATATTATCTAAACCAACCAAATGCCATAATTTTTTGAATCCAAACCAATGAGAAAAGGACACTGTCTCCTTTCGAATCGGTGTTTCGCCTCTTCCTTATTTATTCGTTTCCATAGTTACAACAATAACTGTAAATTTAGAAACGTCAGTTTGACGGTTCAACTCTTCAACTGACATTAATGACACATGATGAACCGTTCCTGCAATACGCATATAGTATATAATAATTTAATGTAGTCGTGAAATTGTCTGATCGAATATTCCTTCAAAATACAGAATTTTCAAAATACTTTCACCTTGCCAGCCGCTCAAACTGTGTTGCTGTACAAAATACCACTCGAGCAAGCTCTCGTGGTGTTTCTAAGCAACACAGTTTTGGTGACAGCAAAGTGAAAGTATTTTTTGAAAATTCAGCATTTTGTCGGAATATTACTACTGAAAATACTCATATCAGAGTGAAAGAAATGGCAGAAAATAAAATTAAAACATTACTTATTTAATAATGGTCTAAAACCCGAAACCGATAGTTAAAAATGAACTTAGGGCCGGTTGTTCAGTCCATGGTAAAATCTGGTTTGGAATCAACCAGATTTCCGTCAAATGTGTTGTTCAGTGGAAATTCGACCATTGATAATTAAAATCAAGAATTTGCAGTTCACCTGAACTATTTCATGAAAGAGAAGGAGATTTTAATAATTCATATCAAATGTAACCATATTTTCCTTTCGTAGTTTCCTACTCTCCTGTAATTTTTTGGAGAGCTTGATAGAGGCCGATGTCGAGGTTAGAGGCGGCTGCCCGTAAGGTAGCTGTCTCTCCCCTCACCGTTGGTATTTGGTCATGGACTAGCGGCCAACGGTTTCTTCGCCCAGGCATACGCCGACGACGGGCTCGTCCTGGTGACGGGCCCTTTCCTGGGTGTGGTCTGTGGCCATATGTAGTTGGCGTGCAGGAAAATAGAAAGGTGGTGCAAGAAAGTCGGCCTCGCAGGCAATCCGACTGAAACAGAAACTATTCTTATCACCAAGAGAACAAAGGTAGATGGGTTCAGATCACCAGTAATTGGTGGAAAACCCCTAGTGCTGGCTAGAGAGGTAAAATACCTTGAGGTGATTCTGAACTAGAAGCTTACTTGGGACCACATGTCGATAGAGAAGGTGGTGGACTATATGGAGCCTGCGCCATGCGGTGAAAGGGATGTAGGGCCTCAAACCTCACATTCTTCAATGGATCTGCAGGGCTGTAATGAGACTCAGAATCTTATATGGGGCAGTAGTCTGGTGGCCGAGAGTAAAAAAATTGTAAAATTTGTAAGACGCCCTGCTAAGCTGGGAAAAATTCAAAGACTGGCTTGTAGGGGAATAATCGGCGCGATGAGGACGACCCCCTTCGGTAGCCCTAGATGCCCTGCTGGGTCTGCCGTCGCTTCCAACTTGTATAAACGAGGAAGCGATAGCGTTCTGTCTTCAGGACTCAGAGAGCTGGCAAAGAGAGGAGTACACAGGGCACACCGAAATCGCTACGATAGCGGAGAGAGAAATTCCACTATCCGCTATCAAAGTGATACAGGCAGAAGATGAAATCAGGTGAAAAAGGACGATCTCGCTAGAGATCCCAGACAGGAGAAAGTGGGAAGAGGAAAGGATGATATTTCCCCCAGAAAACCTGGTCTGTTTTACAAACAAGTCCAAACTGGAGGAAGGATAAGCCGGAGAAAGTGGTATGGTACGATACAATGGGCATCTGCCTACTTGTCATCGGGTTAGCCTTGGATGGCTGGACGAGCCTACCACGCACGAGGTGGAGTGTTTAGTGGGTGTACCTGAGGGGAATTCAATTCGGACTCAGGGGACTCCCACACTACCTTATGGGATGTGTGAAACAGGCCAGATAAGGTGTCCATAAAGGGTTTCAACCACCTTGTTCAATTAAAAAAAGGAACCAAAGCAGGAGTTTAATTGGGAAACGGGGTGCAAAGATCCTATCCGCTCTGACAACAGTTCTTCAAACAGAGGTGTATGCCATCATGGAGTCAACCAGAATGGAGGAGGTGAGGTCCGGCCCAGAGATACATGTATACGTCTGCTCGGATAGACCGCCATCAGATATCTGATTGCATCTAGAATCAGATCAAAACTGATTTAGGAGTGCACAGATGCTCTGGAGAGTCTTGCGACTGAAAAGAAAATAACGATGATGAGGATCCCAGGCCATACAGGGATTACAGGCAACGAGCAGGCGAACCAGCTAGCTAAGCAGGGAGCCGGGCAACCCTACTACGCACCTAACCTGCACTCGGCATAACAGGGAGACATGTAACGGCCCAAAATTAACCATTTTGTAGAAAATGTCCGTAAATTCAGTGATGAAGAGGTCAGAAAAAAATATTTTCATAATTGTGGTTATTTATGCTTCATGTCTTTTCTCAGAGCAATGAATGGTATTTTTTGCTTGGAGTATTTTTGCAGTAAAAAACTCTAGGATGCGAAGAGAAACTGCTTATAAAATAATTAATGACTTTCAAAAATCACAGTTTTATTCAACAAACACATGCCATGGGAACAGAAATCCTCTAGCAGCAGATACTCATCAAAGTGGATTGGTGAAAGATAAAGACAAGGAGAGAATTATTTGAATCGAATTGTGAAATGTATGAAAAATATTGTACTCTCATGAACTTTGTTTTCGAAGAAATATTGATAAATTTTATCCTAGAAAAGTTTATTTTTCTTATCGAATAGGAATGTGGGTATCTTTTCTCTACCAACTGAATCACAAAATCTTAGTTCATAGTTAAAAGTTGGCCAACTTTCTAGTCCTAGTTCTTAGTGCTGGTAGTGATAACATAAATGTTTTCATTGAATTGATAATGGGCGGGAAAAAAAATTAATAGTAGCAAGTAAAATTTGCATACTATATGGGACAAGTACACGCTTTGTTAGCCACAAGGCAAAATTAAATTCCTGAATTTGATCACTTGCTTTTACCAGATGTAATTTCAGGAACGCAATGTAACCTAACGATATTAAACTTTCAACTAGAAGCAAACTTTTTATTCAATAAGCCTCAATCTACGTTTTCTTTGCAGTGGGTGCTCAGTTTGATAACTACTAGTGACAAGTAAATTTACCATTGATGAAGAATGATTTACTCTCAAATAACTCATATACCTAAATCTACTAAAAAATATATTAGTTGCTACTATACAGTATTCTACTGCAGCAACATTTTAAGATTATTATAGTTATTTTAGTTTACTTGGCCTTATCGAATGACTCACTTATGGATAGCTTATTATTGTCTTACTTTTAATAGCCATCAGGAAAAAACAGACTCAATTTAAATATCCAATGGCCCTCAGTTTGCGGTTATTAGTTTTTCAAATGAGGGTCATTTGTTTTTTATAAAGCCTTATTTTCAATACATTCAGTTCATTCTTGAATTTAAAATGATATGAAATGTTCGGTTGCGCCAAGGTAGCAATGATTCAGTATACTATAAGAAAACGTACTTGCATGGCATATACAGACTAGCAAAATACACTACTCAGGAAAAACTGGAGAATAAGTTGATGGGGAAAGAAGTATAAAACGTTTTGACGGTTCCTTTAAACAAATCATCGCCTCTGGCAATACCCTTACTGGATCACCCATTACAACCTATTTCTTAATAAAAAAATTCGGAGCTTTGTTGAATCTGTTTGTATTCATCAGTATGAATGAATGAACAAGCAGGCAAGCTAATGTCTTTCCTCATTATGATCATAATAAATCCAAGTTATGAATAACATAATGTAGAATTAGAACGTTCCGAAAATTGAAAATAAAAGATATCTGACCAGATGAAGAAATGAAATAAAAATATGCAAATTTTTAATACTTTTATTGAAACAAAACTGTTGTTCAGTCTTTTGAAAAATTCTCCTGATTCTAATATACATAAAATGTCAATGCTCTAGAAATGTTAGGTCAAAATCCACATTCAACATACCAACAAGTAAATACATAAATCAAACTAACACTATTCACACAACTCACAACAGTAATAATAGTATAATTCCGGCACACGATGTAACATGCTCACATACAACTACTAACTCAAATGCTGGAATTGGAATGAGGCCAGTTTTGCGATAACGTTGATGATCAGTGCAACGGTTACTACTGATTGATCCCGATCTGGGGGTCTATTCTCGAGTTCATGCGAATTCATTTTCAAACGTTTGAAGTAACATAGAGCGATACATCCATCGCGAGTTGGAAAGAGATACAACATTGAATTCGTATACGTTGAAACTCGAGAATAGACCCCCTGGTCGCATATCAACAAGTAGGTGATTATCGTAGGAAAACCTAGCTCTACTGAAATTAAACTGTTGTTTTATGCCTGTAACACGAGTCTCTGTTGTTATGATATACTTTTCAGAAACACAAAGTAGATAAATATGAATATACACTTTTCCAGCGCTAGTAAAATGTTGACCTGACATTATACAAAGTGAATTATCTAATGTTCGATGAACTTGCTGTATGTAAACAATTCAGGCGTTCAGAATACTCATTTTTTTGGGGACAAAACGTTATTTATTCAAATATAGGTGATAATTTTGTTACCACAATCGAAAAAAAGTCAGGAAAACGTTTTACTTGGACCATTTTTTTCCGTGTGTTGAACTCTTAGTTATGTCTTAGTCTTGGGCTTAGTTCTTAGGTAATGGTTAATAAACCTTACTTAAGTTACTGCCTATGAAAAATGTTTTCTGGTTTTTCAAATTTGAACATCGTATTGTACCTTTAAGATAGTCTTCAAACTCACCATATAGAACTTTTTCATTATAATAGGTTGGAAGGAAATAAATCATCTAAGGTATATTGACCTAAACGGCGTATACAAAACATTAAGGTATTACCGGCGTAAAGAAATGAATTATTATTTGAATTTGGCGATCAATCCTAGACCGTGGCACCACTTTCTCAGGAGGAAACTTATCGCTCTTCCGAAATACTCAACTGTCCCATGATTGTCACCTTGCGCTGAATATTACATCAGTCCCAAAGTGGGAGAGGTGCGTTTAAGTGTCAGGTTTCGGGCATAGCATTTGTATTTTGGTAAGTAAACTGTTTCATATTCTTAAGAATATTTCTGAAAATAAAATAGATCTGGTCATTTATTTTCAAACTTTTTGCGGTGGTGGATAGATACAAGACCAAAAAATACATTTTGTGTATCTGTTTAGTTATTTTCCTGGATGAACTCATTTAAAAATCAAAAAGAAAATATTTAAGTCGGTGGTAGTAATATAATAATAATAACGTTTTTATTCAAGTAGAAAAAAAAAGAAATATGTATAACAAGCATACCAGTAAAAAAATTAGTTTCTGTAACAATCATATATACCTGTTTTTGTTGAACGAAACAAAGAAAGGCCCATTTAGGACCCCAGAGGGTTACACATGGGATTAAGTGAGTTTAGTTGTAATAGTAAATTGGTATAAGGTTAGGTAGATTACTTATATAGTTAAGTTGAAAAACACCCTCGGGTGATACTTCGCCATTTCATCTATGTCTTTCCCCTATTTATGTTACATTGATGAATAAAGACCATTTATTATTATTATTATTATTATTATTATTATTATTATTATTATTATTATTATTACTATTATTATTATTATTATTATTATTATCATTATTATTATTATTATTATTATTATTATTATTATTATTATTATTATTTTTATTATTATTATTATTATTATTATTATTATTATTATTATTATTATTATTATTATTATTATTATTATTATTATTATTATTATTATTATTATTATTATTATTATTATTATTATTATTATTATTATTATTATTATTATTATTATTATTATTATTATTATTATTATTATTATTATTATTATTATTATTATTATTATTATTATTATTATTATTATTATTATTATTATTATTATTATTATTATTATTATTATTATTATTATTATTATTATTATTATCATTTTTTTTCTCCTTAGGAGTATACCAGTCAGGCCCTGTCTCCGGTGCTCCGACCCATCCGGAGGGCGCGCTGGTGTCGTTAACCCCAATAACCACTCCCTACGTCCGTAGGGTGAGTAATTATTGGGTCCGAGAATCGTGTGCCCTGAGTAGACGGAGCGAACCAAGTATAACGGCCTTCTGCATTCTTGCTGCTAAGATTTCTGCCATATTACGGCAAGCCGGTATTATTTTCAAGTTAGAGAGCAGTGTGTCCATCATTCCACCAAGGACTCCTATAATCAGAACCACCATTTTGACAGAATGGTCCGGATATAACCTGCGGAGTTCAAAGAGAAGATCTCGATATTTAGTCCGTTTTTTCTCCTCTTTTCGAACGATATTCATTTCGCCTGGAGCGGAAAACTCCATGACGAATATCGTTCTACTTTGGTGGTCGAGGAGGACAACATCAGGCTTATTGGCTTGTATTTGCCTGAGGGTGGGGAATGAGTAGTTCCAATAGATTCGGCATCTCTCATTCTCCACCACGGACTCAATATCCCCCGGAGCATAAGGCAACACCGGTGTCTCGTCTATACCGTACGAGTGTCGTAGGTGGTAGTACAACACTCATAGCGCCGCGTTATGCCTGTGGATATAGGCTGAGACTGCATAAGATGGGCATGCTGATAGCAAATGCATTACGGTCTCAGGTGCCCCACGACATGCCCTGCATCGGGTGTCAGGGACGTCTATACCCATCACGCGACTACGGTAGACAATGGTGTTGAAGACACCATCCTGGCAGGCCATTATGAATCCCTCGGTCTCCGACTTTAGCTCACTCGACCTGAGGAAGGCAAAGGTCAAGCTTTTGGATAAGCCAAGGTCTTCGATGTTATGAAAGAAGACACCATGCAATGGCTTATCCATATGCAGCTGTAGCAGGACCTCTGTCTCCGCAGCTTTTATGTGAGCTTTTTGCTGAACGGGTCCCAACTCGGTGACAGAGTTTGGGTTAGCCCGTTCAGTGTCGAAAACGAGACCGAGTTCATCGGCCGCACGGGTAGCTGCCTTAAAAAGCAATGCTCCAATCCCTGCTTTCTCATGGTCGCGGACCATGCAGAGAAGAGGATCTGAACTGATGACTTTACAGGCCCCATCCAGAAATATTCTGTTATGCAGACACTCCAAACTCAAAAGTCCACGGCCTCCCCGTTGTCTGGGAAAGTATAACCGTGGAACGGACGATTTAGGATGCAAGCTCCTATTGAGATGCATCATTATGCGAGTCTCAACGTCAAGTTGTCGCAGCTCTTCCTTAGTCCACTTTATCACTCCGAAAGAGTAAAGAAGGATCGGAACGGCAAGCATATTAGTTGCAGCAACTTTGTTCTTCCCCGACAGTTCTGATGACCAGATCTGTCGGAGTTTATGCTGATACTTGCCGCGGAGAGAGTTTTTAACTGCAAATACCTCTTGGGAGCGGCGTTGTTCCACCCCAAGGTAGGTATAAGTCTCTCCGGCATCCAGATGATGTAGGATGCTTCCGTCTACGAGCTGAACATCCTCTCCGTATTCCTCGCATCGTCCTCTTTTGAGATGAACCGTGGCACATTTGTCGATCCCAAATTCCATACCGATAGCATGCGTATATTCTTCCACCACCCTAAGGGACTGATGTAGGTCCCTTTCTCCAGAGGCATACAATTTGAGGTCATCCATGTAAAATAGATGGGTGACATTATGCCTCCGGTTCCTGGGGGTGCCGCAGTTGTACCCACGGGTATTCCTGATTGCAACGGACAATGGCAATAGTGAGATGCAGAAGAGAAGAGGGCTAAGGGAGTCTCCCTGAAACACACCTCTTCTAATGATGACCTCCATGACGAATATCGTTCTACTTTGGTGGTCGAGGAGGACAACATCAGGCTTATTGGCTTGTATTTGCGTGAGGGTGGGGAATGAGTAATTCCAATAGATTCGGCATCTCTCATTCTCCACCACGGACTCCATATCCCCCGGAGCATAAGGAAACACCGGTGTCTCGTCTATACCGTACTAGTGTCGTAGATGGTAGTACAACACTCGTAGCGCCGCGTTATGCCTGTAGATATAGGCTAAGACCGCATAAGATGGGCATGCTGATTGCAAAGGCATTACGGTCTCAGGTGCCCCACGACATGCCCTGCATCGGGTGTCAGGGACGTCTATACCCATCACGCGACTACGGTAGACAAGAGTGTTGAAGACACCATCCTGGCAGGCCATTATGAATCCCTCGGTCTCCGATTTGAGCTCACTTGATCTGAGGAAGGCAAAGGTCATGCTTTTGGATAAGCCAAGGTCTTCGATGTTGTGAAGAAGACACCATGCATTGGCTTATCCATATGTAGCTGTAGCAGGACCTCCGTCTCTGCAGCTTTCATGTGAGCTTTTTGCTGAACGGGTCCCAACTCGGTGACAGAGTTTGGGTTATCCCGTTCAGTGTCGAAAACGAGACCGAGTTCATCGGCCGCACGGGTAGCTGCCTTGAAAAGGAATGCTCCAATCCCTGCTTTCTCATGGTCGCGGACCATGCAGAGAAGGGGATCTAAACTCCTGATGACTTTACAGAACCATTCTGTTATGCAGACACTCCAAACTCAAAAGTCCAGGGCCTCCCCGTTGTCTGGGAAAGTATAACCGCGGAACGGACGATTTAGGATGCAAGCTATTATTGAGATGCATCACTTTGCGAGTTTTAACGTCGAGTTGTCGCAGCTCTACCTTAGTCCACTTCATCA
The DNA here is from genome assembly GCA_944452925.2 of Chrysolina oricalcia. Classification (NCBI taxonomy): domain Eukaryota; kingdom Metazoa; phylum Arthropoda; class Insecta; order Coleoptera; family Chrysomelidae; genus Chrysolina; species Chrysolina oricalcia. The sequence goes on along the minus strand of OX101819.2, from coordinate 45,966,073 downwards.
CTCTGAAAGATTAGAGAAGGATCGGAACGGCAAGCATATTGGTTGCAGCAACTTTGTTCTTCCCCGACAGTTCTGATGACCAGATCTGCCGGAGTTTATGCTGATACTTGCCGCGGAGAGAGTTCTTAACTGTGAATACCTCTTGGGAGCGGCGTTGCTCCACCCCTAGGTAAGTATCTGTCTCTCCGGCATCCAGATGATGTAGGATGCTTCCATCTACGAGCTGGACATCCTCTCCGTATTCCTCGCATCGTCCTCTTCTGAGATGAACCGTGACACATTTGTCGATCCCAAATTCCATACCGATAGCATGCGTATATTCTTCCACTACCCTAAGGGACTGATGTAGGTCCCTTTCTCCAGAGGCATACAATTTGAGGTCATCCATGTAAAATAGATGGGTGACATTATGCCTCCGATTGCTGGGGGTGACGCAGTTGTACCCACGGGTATTCCTGTGTGCAACGGACAACGGCAATAGTGAGATGCAGAAGAGAAGAGGACTAAGGGAGTCTCCCAGAAACACGCCTCTTCTAATGATGACCTGCTCTGTTTGGACTATGTCTCTACCAGATCTCATGGTGAAGCGAGTCCTCCAGAGCGGCATCAGACATCTGAGCAAATGCATGATTAACTCATGCGATGTTGTATCAAATGCCTTTCGGTAATCGGTCCAGGCCATCGAAAGGTTACGCTTATACTGCACGGAGTCCTGAGTGATACATCTATCGATGAGCAGGTTCTCCTTGCACCCGGCGACCCCTTTCTTTGACCCTCTTTGCTTATTTATCCGTTAATACACCGGATCAACTGCGGAGAGAATGCGCGTTTATATGATGCTCGTAAACACCTTATAACTCGCATTCAAGCATGTTATCGGCCTGTAATTCTTTGAATCAGACCAATCTCCGTTTTTGGGGATGAGCACGGTTCGCCCCTCGACAAACCACCCTGAAATCTGCTGCTCCCCATCTAGCCATGAGTTAAAAACTCTGGCCAGGTGGCGGTGGGTTGTTGGAAACTTTTTCCACCAATAGTTATTTAACCCATCAGGGCCTGGAGCAGAGAAATTCTTTGAGCAGTTTAGGGCCCCTCTTCTTCTTCCGTGGTTATCGGAATGCGCAGATCATTGAGCTCAGGCTGCCGAAGCCTTCTGCAAAATGTTTCGAACTGCGCTATGGCTGGAGTATCTACGTTGAGTGGTTGCGGATACTCATAGATATTCTTCCAGAATATTTCCACCCGCTCTGCAGCCGGCGGGTTATCGACAACACGTGGAGGCTCTTGGAATGAGCGAGAACTATATATTTTCCGCGATACCTCTCGCCCTCCTCACTAGTGACTTCTTTGCAGCCACTAGCATTCGTATCCTATCAAGGCAGTGCTGTTTGATGGTGAACAGCACACCTTGATTTAATGTGTGGTGAGCTCGTCTCAATTTTGCGGCAATTCCACCACACACTGGATACGAGACGCGTGTTGTCTCGCCGACTTGATCTTGGCTTCCATCTTGTGTACACGTCGTTCATGCCTCCCTACCAGAGCATTGGTGTTCCTCCTCTCCGTTTGGGATAGAGCATGAGCGGCGTCGTACTCGACAGAATTGATCTGCCAGATGTCAGCCTCTTCTGGAAGAACATCGCCAATCTCCGCATCCACCCGTGCCAGTTCTTGCGGCTTCAGGGGCTTCATATTGTGAAGCGCCCTGCGGGTTCTTATATCCTCCATCAGTGGAATAAAGCAATTCTCCTCCACAGCCAAACCAACACGTGGCATATCTGCCACTTCGATAACCGGCTGAGGAGGAGTTCTAACGTAGCCTCGAGCCCGAAAATGGGATACATAATCCCTGAGATTTTGTACGGAGAACGCTGCATGCCCTGGGTGTCTGTCACACCACAGAGTATGCATTCTCGCCATGTATCCTCTCCGGGCGGGCTCACTGCTCTCGAAGCAATGCAGAAGTCCGTCCCTTAATTCGTCCGTCCACTCAAAGCGTCCGTTGTTATCGCGGTCGTCATCATTTGGCAAATCATCGTTGGCCCCACCACCTTGCCTTTGACCCCTAATCCGAGGGGGTCGGTTGTGGGGGCTTCTTCCTCGATTGTTTGGAACCGAGTAGTAGAGTTTACTGGGGGGTTAACCCAGTAAACCCACGGCCGACACCGGAAGGAAAGTTGCTTTTTCCCTCCTGGATGCGCATGAGCTGCCGGTTCGATTTTGCATCCTTTGCTCGGGTAGGTGGCGTCGCTACTCCTCAGGGCCTTAGGTGTTGTTTGACCCCCTGCCTAATTATTATTATTATTATTATTATTATTATTATTATTATTATTATTATTATTATTATTATTATTTCTCCTTAGGTGCTCCGGTGCTCCGACCCATCCGGAGGGCGCGCTGGTGTCGTTAACCCCAATAACCACTCCCTACGTCCGTAGGGTGAGTGATTATTGGGTCCGAGAATCGTGTGCCCTGAGTAGACGGAGCGAACCAAGTATAACGGCCTTCTGCATTCTTGCTGCTAACATTTCTGCCATATTACGGCAAGCCGGTATTATCTTCAAGTTAGAGAGCAGTGTGTCCATCATTCCACCAAGGACTCCTATAATCAGAACCACAATTTTGACAGAATGGTCCAGATTTAACCTGCGGAGTTCAAAGAGAAGATCTCGATATTTAGTCCGTTTTTCCTCCTCTTTTCGAACGATATTCATTTCGCCTGGAGCAGAAAACTCCATGACGAATATCGTTCTACTTTGGTGGTCGAGGAGGACAACATCAGGCTTATTGGCTTGTATTTGCCTGAGGGTGGGGAATGAGTAGTTCCAATAGATTCGGCATCTCTCATTCTCCACCACGGACTCAATATTCCCCGGAGCATAAGGCAACACCGGTGTCTCGTCTAAACCGTACGAGTGTCGTAGGTGGCAGTACAACACTCGTAGCGCCGCGTTATGCCTGTGGATATAGGCTGAGACCGCATAAGATGGGCATGCTGATAGTAAATGCATTACGGTCTCAGGTGCCCCACGACATGCCCTGCATCGGGTGTCAGGGACGTCTATACCCATCACGCGACTACGGTAGACAAGGGTGTTGAAGACACCATCCTGGCAGGCCATTATGAATCCCTCGGTCTCCGACTTTAGCTCACTCGACCTGAGGAAGGCCAAGGTCTTCGATGTTATGAAAGAAGACACCATGCATTGGCTTATCCATATGTAGCTGTAGCAGGACCTCTGTCTCCGCAGCTTTTATGTGAGCTTTTTGCTGAACGGGTCCCAACTCGGTGACAGAGTTTGGGTTAGCCCGTTCAGTGTCGAAAACGAGACCGAGTTCATCGGCCGCACGGGTAGCTGCCTTGAAAAGGAATGCTCCAATGCCTGCTTTCTCATGGTCGCGGACCATGCAGAGAAGGGGATCTGAACTCCTGATGACTTTACAGGCCCCATCCAGAACCATTCTGTTATGCAGACACTCCAAACTCAAAAGTCCACGGCCTCCCCGTTGTCTGGGAAAGTATAACCGTGGAACGGACGATTTAGGATGCAAGCTCCTATTGAGATGCATCATTTTGCGAGTCTTAACGTCAAGTTGTCGCAGCTCTTCCTTAGTCCACTTCATCACTCCGAAAGAGTAAAGAAGGATCGGAACGGCAAGCATATTAGTTGCAGCAACTTTGTTCTTCCCCGACAGTTCTGATGACCAGATCTGTCGGAGTTTATGCTGATACTTGCCGCGGAGAGAGTTTTTAACTGCAAATACCTCTTGGGAGCGGCGTTGTTCCACCCCAAGTTGGGTATAAGTCTCTCCGGCATCCAGATGATGTAGAATGCTTCCGTCTACGAGCTGGACATCCTCTCCGTATTCTTCGCATCGTCCTCTTTTGAGATGAACCGTGGCACATTTGTCGATCCCAAATTCCATACCGATAGCATGCGTATATTCTTCCACCACCCTAAGGGACTGATGTAGGTCCCTTTCTCCAGAGGCATACAATTTGAGGTCATCCATATAAAATAGATGGGTGACATTATGCCTCCGGTTGCTGGGGGTGCCGCAGTTGTACCCACGGGTATACCTTAGTGCAACGGACAATGGCAATAGTGAGATGCAGAAGAGAAGAGGGCTAAGGGAGTCTCCCTGAAACACACCTCTTCTAATGATGACCTGCTCTGTTTGGACTATGTCTCTACCAGATCTTATGGTGAAGCGAGTCCTCCAGAGCGGCATCAGTTGTCCATTGCATACCACTATTTGACCGGGTACCTCAAGGCATCTGAGCAAATGCAAGATTAACTCATGTGATGTTTTATCAAATGCCTTGCGGTAATCCATCCAGGCCATCGAAAGGTTACGCTTATACTGCACGGAGTCCTGCGTGATACATCTATCGATGAGCAGGTTCTCCTTGCACCCGGCGACCCCTTTCTTTGACCCTCTTTGCTCATCTATCCGTTCATACACCGGATCAACTGCGGAGAGAATGCGCGTGTATAAGATTCGCGTAAACACCTCATAACACGCATTCAAGCATGTTATCGGTCTGTAATTCTTTGGATCAGACAAATCTCCGTTTTTGGGGATGAGCACGGTTCGCCCCTCGACAAACCACACTGGAATCTGCTGCTCCCCATCTAGCCATGAGTTGAAAACTCTGGCCAGATGGCGGTGGGTTGTTGGAAACTTTTTCCACCAATAGTTATTCAACCCATCAGGGCCTGGAGCAGCGAAATTCTTAGAGCCTTTTAGGGCCCCTCGTACTTCTTCCGTGGTTATCGGAATGCGCGGATCATTGAGCTCAGGCTGCCGAAGCCTCCTGCAAAATGCTTCGAACTGCGCTAGGGCTGGAGTATCTACGTTGAGTGGTTGCGGATACTCATAGATATTCTTCCAGAATGTTTCCACCCGATCTGCAGCCGGCGGGTTATTGACACAACACGTGGAGGCTATTGGAATAAGCGAGAAGGTTTATCGCGGAACTTTATGTTTTCCGCGATACCTATCGCCCGCCTCACTAGTGACTTCTTTGCAGCCACTAGCATTCGTATCCTATCAAGACAGTGCTGTTTGATGGTGAAAAGCACACCTTGATTTAATGTGTGGTGAGCTCGTCTCAATTTTGCGGCAATTCGCCGCACTGCGGTCGTGAAAGGCCTATTGGCCGCCACGAAGTCCACCACACACTGGATACGAGACGCTTGTTGTCTCGCCGACTTGATCTTGGCTTCCAACTTGTGTACACGTCGTTCATGCCTCCCTACCAGAGCGGTGGTGTCCCTCCTCTCCGTTTGGGATAGAGCATGAGCGGCGTCGTACACGACAGAATTGATCTGCCAGATGTCAGCCTCTTCTGGAAGAACATCGCCAATCTCCGCATCCACCCGTGCCATTTCTTGCGGCTTCAGGGGCTTCATATTGTGAAGCGCCTTGCGGGTTCTGATATCCTCCATCAGTGGAACAATGCGATTCTCCTCCACAGCCAAACCGACACGTGGCATATCTGCCACCTCGATAACTGGCTGAGGAGGAGCTCTAACGTAGCCTCGAGCCCGAAGATGGGATACATAATCCCTGAGATTTTGTGCGGAAAACGCTGCATGCTCTGGGTGTCTCTCACACCACAGAGCATGCATTCTTGCCATGTATCCTCTCCGGGCGGGCTCACTGCTCTCGTAGCAATGCAGAAGTCCGTCCCTTAATTCGTCCGTCCACTCAAAGCATCCGTTGTTATCGCGGTCGTCATCGTTTGGCAAATCATCGTTGGCCCCACCACCTTGCCTATGACCCCTAATCCGAGGGGGTCGGTTGTGGGGGCCTCTTCCTCGATCGTTCGGAACCGAGTAGTAGAGTTTACTGGGGGGTTAACCCAGTAAACCCACGGCCGACACCGGAGGGAAAGTTGCTTTTTCCCTCCCGGATGCGCATGAGCTGCCGGTCCGATTTTGCATCCTTTGCTCGGGTAGGTGGTGTCGCTACTCACCAGGGCCTTAGGTGTTGGTTGACCCCCCTGCCTATTTATTATTATTTTTATTATTATTATTATTATTATTATTATTATTATTATTATTATTATTATTATTATTATTATTATTATTATTATTATTATTATTATTATTATTATTATTATTATTATTATTATTATTATTATTATTATTATTATTATTATTATTATTATTATTATTATTATTATTATTATTATTATTATTATTATTATTATTATTATTATTATTATTATTATTATTATTATTATTATTATTATTATTATTATTATTATTATTATTATTATTATTATTATTATTATTGATTTGAATTAAAATTCTCCAGTGGGACCATGTCTCCAATGCTCCGATACATTCGGAGGGCGCGCTGGCAACATCATTACCCCAATAACCACTCCCCAAACTATGGAGTAAGCAGCTATTGGGTCTGGGAATCGAGTGCCCTGAGCAGACGTAATGTACCGAGGATGACAGCCTTCTGCATTCTTCCGGCTATGATTTTTGACATCTTTCTACATGCCGGTATGATTTTTAAGTTCGAGAGTAATGAATCCATCACACCGCCAAGAGACCCTATTATCAGAACAACCATTTTTACAGAATGGTCTGGATAGAGCCTGCGGAGTTCGAAGAGTAAATCTCGATATTTCGTCCGTTTCTTCTCCTCCTTTCGGACGATATTCCTTTCGCCAGGAGCCGAAAACTCAATGACGAAAATCGTCTTACTTCCATGGTCGAGGAGTACTACATCAGGCTTATTGGCCTGTATTTGCCTGAGGGTGGGAAATGAGTAGTTCCAGTAGATCCGGCACTTCTCATTCTCCACCAAGGATTCAATATCCCCCGGAGCGTAAGGCAACACTGGTGTTTCGTCTATACCGTACGAGTATCGTAGGTGGTGATATAACACTCGTAGAGCCGCGTTATGTCTGTGGATATAGGCTGAGACCGCATATGCTGGACATGCTGACAGCAAATGCATAATGGTCTCAGGCGCCTGACGGCAGGCCCTGCATCTAATATCAGGGACCTCTATACCCATCACGTGGCTTTAGTAGACCAAGGTGTTGAAGACACCATCTTGGCAGGCCATTATGAATCCCTCGGTCTCCGACTTCAGCCCACTTGACCTGAGGAAAGCGTAGGTCAAGTTCTTGGATAAGCCAAGGTCTTTAACGTTTCTGAAGAAGACCCCATGCAAAGGCTTATCCCTATGCAGCTGCAGCAGAACTGCATTTTCTGCGGCCTTTACATGGGCTTTTTGCCGAACGGGTGCCATTTCTGTGACAGAGTTCGGATCACGCCGTTTGGTGTCGAAACTGAGACCGAGTTCATCAGCCGCACGGGCTGCTGCCTTAAAGGGGAACGCTATAATCCCTGCGTTTTCATGGTCACGAACCATGCAGAGAAGGGGGTCCAAACTCCTGATTACTTTACATGCTCCATCCAATACCATTCTGTTGTGAAGACACTCCAAACTCATAAGTCCTCGTCCTCCTTGTTGTCGGTGGAGATATAACCGAGGAACGGACGATTTGGGATGCAATTTCCTGTATAGGTGCATCATCTTGCGAGTCTTTACGTCGAGTTGTCGCAGCTCCTCCTGAGTCCACTTCATTACTCCGAAGGAGTAGATTAAGATCGGAACGGCAAGCATATTTGTGGCAGCAACTTTGTTCTTTCCCGACAGTTCTAATGACCAGATCTGTCGGAGTTTGTGCTGATACTTGCCGCGGAGAGAGTTTTTGACAGTTATAACTTCTTGAGAGTGGTGTTGTTTCACTCCCAAGTAGGTATAAGTACGTCTCTCCGGCACCCAGATGACGCAGGATGCTTCCGTCTATAAGCTGGACGTCTTTTTCGTAATCGTCGCATCGTCCTCTTTTGAGATGAACCGTTGCACATTTGTCGATCCCAAACTCCATGCCGATCGCCTGCGTATACTCCTCCACCACCCTCGAAGACTGACGTAGGTCCTTTTCACCTGAGGCATAAAGCTTAAGATCATCCATGTAGAATAGATGAGTCACCTTATGCCTCCGGTTGCTGGGAGTGCCGCAGTAGTATCCACGTGTTTTTCTGAAGGCAACGGACAATGGCAATAGTGAGATGCAAAAGAGAAGGGGGCTGAGAGAATCTCCCTGAAACACTCCCCTTCTGAAGATAACCTGATCTGTTTGGACTCAAGCTTGACCTGATGTTATAGTGAAGCGAGTCCTCCAAAGCGGCATCAGTTGTTCAATGCATCTCACTATTTGATCGGGTATCGAAAGGCATCTGAGCAAATGCATGATTAGCTCATGCGATGTCGTGTCAAATGCCTTGCGATAGTCGATCCAGGCCATCGAAAAGTTACGCTTATAATGCGTGGAGTCCTGAGTAATACATCTATCGATTAGCAGATTCTCCTTGCATCCAGCGATTCCCTTCTTTAACCCTCTCTGCTCATATATCCGTTCGTACACGTGTTCAATTGCGGTGAGTAATCGCATGTACAAAATGCGGGTGAACATCCTATGTCATTATTATTATTATTATTATTTGTTTTTTCCTTCAAGAGTGTACCAGTCAGGTCCTGTCTCCGGTGCTCCGACCCATCCGGAGGACGCGCTGGTGTCGTTTACCTCAATAACCACTCCCTACGTCCGTAGGGTGAGTGATTATTGGGTCCGAGAGTCATGTGTTCTGAGCAGACGAAGTGAACCAAGGATGACGGCCTTCTGCATTCGAGCGGCTAGGATTTGTGCCATATTACGGCAGGCCGGTATCAACTTCAAATTAGAGAGCAGTGTGTCCATCATTCCACCAAGGACTCCTATAATCAGAACCACCATTTTGACAGAATGGTCCGGATACAACCTGCGGAGTTCAAAGAGAAGATCTCGATATTTAGTCCGTTTTTCCTCCTCTTTCCGAACGATATTCATCTCGCCTGGAGCGGAAAACTCCACGACGAATATCGTTTTACTTTGACGGTCGAGGAGGACAACATCAGGCTTATTGGCTTGTATTTGCCTGAGGGTGGGGAATGAGTAGTTCCAATAGATTCGGCACCTCTCATTCTCCACCACGGACTCAATATCCCCCGGAACATAAGGCAACACCGGTGTCTCGTCTATACCGTACGAGTGTCTTAGATGGTAGTACAACACTCGTAGCGCCGCGTTATGCCTGTGGATATAGGCTGAACATGCTGATAGCAAATGCATTACGGTCTCAGGTGCCCCACGACATGCCCTGCATCGGGTGTCAGGGACGTCTATACCCATCACGCGACTACGGTAGACGAGGGTGTTGAAGACACCATCCTGGCAGGCCATTATGAATCCCTCGGTCTCCGACTTTAGCTCACTCGAACTGAGGAAGGCAAAGGTCAAGCTTTTGGATAAGCCAAGGTCTTCGATGTTGTTGAAGAAAACACCATGCATTGGCTTATCCATATGCAGCTGTAGGAGGACCTCTGTCTCCGCAGCTTTAATGTCCCAACTCGGTGACAGAGTTTGGGTTAGCCCGTTCAGTGTCGAATACGAGACCAAGTTCATCGGCTGCACGAGTTGCTGCCTTAAAGAGAAATGCTCCAATCCCTGCGTTTTCATGGTCGCGGACCATGCAGAGAAGGGGATCTGAACTCCTGATGACTTCACAGGTCCAATCCAGAACCATTCTGTTATGCAGACACTCCAAACTCAAAAGTCCACGGCCTCCTCGTTGTCTGGGAAAGTATAACCGTGGAACGGACGATTTAGGATGCAAGCTCCTATTGAGATGCATCATTTTGCGAGTTTTTACGTCGAGTTGTCGCAGCTCTTCCTGAGTCCACTTCATCACTCCGAAGGAGTAGAGAAGGATCGGAACGGCAAGCATATTAGTTGCAGCAACTTTGTTCTTCCCCGACAGTTCTGATGACCAGATCTGTCGGAGTTTATGCTGATACTTGCCGCGGAGAGAGTTCTTAACTGTGATTACCTCTTGGGAGCGGCGTTGCTCCACCCCTAGGTAAGAATAAGTCTCTCCGGCATCCAGATGATGTAGGATGCTTCCGTCTACGAGCTGGACATCCTCTCCGTATTCCTCGCATCGTCCTCTTTTGAGATGAACCGTGGCACATTTGTCGATCCCAAATTCCATTCCGATAGCATGCGTATATTCTTCCACCACCCTAAGGGACTGATGTAGGTCCCTTTCTCCAGAGGCATATAATTTTAGGTCATCCATGTAAAACAGGTGGGTGACTGTATGCCTCCGGTTGCTGGGGGTGCCGCAGCTGTACCCACGGGTATTCCTGAGTGCAACGGACAATGGCAATAGTGAGATGCAGAAGAGAAGAGGGCTGAGGGAGTCTCCCTGAAACACGCCTCTTCTAATGATGACCTGCTCTGTTTGGACTATGTCTCCACCTGATTTTATAGCGAAGCGAGTCCTCCAGAGCGGCATCAGTTGTCCAATGCATCCCACTATTTGATCGGGTACCTCAAGGCATCTGAGCAAATGCATGATTAACTCATGCGATGTTGTATCAAATGCCTTGCGGTAATCGATCCAGGCCATCGAAAGGTTACGCTTGTACTGCATGGAGTCCTGCGTGATACATCTATCGATTAGCAGGTTCTCCTTGCAGCCGGCAACCCCTTTCTTTGACCCTCTATGCTCATATATCCGTTCATACACCGGATCAACTGCAGAGAGAATGCGTGTGTATAAGATGCGCGTAAACACCTTATAACACGCATTCAAGCATGTTATCGGTCTGTAATTCTTTGGATCAGACAAATCTCCGTTTTTGGGAATAAGCACGGTTCGCCCCTCGAAAAACCACTCCGGAATCTGCTGCTTCCCATCTAGCCATGAGTTGAAAACTCTAGCCAGATGGCGGTGGGTTGCTGGAAACTTTTTCCACCAATAGTTATTTAACCCATCGGGTCCTGGAGCAGCAAAGTTCTTTGAGCCTTTGAGGGCTCTTTGAACTTCTTCCGGGGTTATCGGATTGCGCAGATCATTGAGCTCAGGCTGCCGAAGCCTCCTGCAGAATGCTCTGAACTGCGCTAGGGCTGGAGTATCTACATTGATTGGTTGCGGATACTCATAGATGTTCTTCCAGAAGGTTTCCACCCGATCAACAGCCGGCGGGTTATCAACAACACGTGGAAGCTCTTCAAATAAACGAGAAGGTTTATCGCGGAACTTCAAGTTTTCCGCGACTCCTCTCGCTCGCCTCACTAGTGACTTCTTTGCAGCCACTAGCATTCGTATCCTATCAAGACAGTGCTGTTTGATGGTAAACAGCACCCCTTGATTCAATGTGTGGTGAGCTCGTCTTAATTTTGCGGCAATTCGCCGCACTGCAGGCGTGAAAGGCCTATTGGCCGCCACGTAGTCCACCACACACTGGATACGAGACACGTGTTGTCTCGCCGACTTGATCTTAGCTTCCATCTTGTGTACGCGTCGCTCATGCCTCCCAACTACAGCGGTGGTGTCCCTCCTCTGCGTTTGGGTTAGAGCATGAGCGGCGTCATACACGACAGAATTGATCTGCCAGATGTCAGCCTCTTCTGGAAGAACATCGCCGGTCTCCGCATATTATTATTATTATTATTATTATTATTATTATTATTATTATTATTATTATTATTATTATTATTATTATTATTATTATTATAATTATTATTATTATTATTATTATTATTATTATTATTATTATTATTATTATTATTATTATTATTATTATTATTATTATTATTATTATTATTATTATTATTATTATTATTATTATTATTATTATTATTATTATTATTATTATTATTATTATTGTTATTATTATTACTATTACTATTATTATTATTATTATTATTATAATTATTATTATTATTATTATTATTATTATACCCGTGCCAGTTCTTGCGGCTTCAAGGGCTTCATATTGTGAAGCGCCCTGCGGGTTCTGATGTCCTCCATTGGTGGTATGATGCGAGCCTCCTCTATTATTATTATTATTATTATTATTATTATTCCCGTTGGGAATGTACCAGTCAGGCCCTGTCTCCGGTGCTCCGATACATCCGGAGGGCGCGCTGGTGTCGTTAACCCCAATAATCACTCCCTACGTCCGTAGGGTGAGTGACTATTGGGTACGAGAATCATGTGTCCTGAGTAGACGGAGCGAACCAAGGATGACGGCCTTCTGCATTCGCGCTGCTAAGATTTCTGCCATATTACGGCAAGCAGGTATTATCTTCAAGTTGGATAGCAGTGTGTCCATCATTCCACCAAGGACTCCTATGATCAGAACCACAATTTTAATAGAATGGTCCGGATATAACCTGCGGAGTTCAAAGAGATGATCTCGATATTTAGACCGTTTTTCCTCCTCTTTTCGAACGATATTCATTTCGCCTGGAGCAGAAAACTCCATGACGAATATCGTTCTACTTTGGTGGTCGAGGAGGACAACATCAGGCTTATTTGCTTGTATTTGCCTGAGGGTGGGGAATGAGTAGTTCCAATATTATATTATTATTATTATTATTATTATTATTATTATTATTATTATTATTATTATTATTATTATTATTATTATTATTATTATTATTATTATTATTATTATTATTATTATTATTATTATTATTATTATTATTATTATTATTATTATTATTATTATTATTATTATTATTATTATTATTATTATTATTATTATTATTATTATTATTATTATTATTATTATTATTATTATTATTATTATTATTATTATTATTATTATTATTATTATTATTATTATTATTATTATTATTATTATTATTATTATTATTATTATTATTACTATTATTACTATTATTATTATTATTATTTTTTTTTTTTTTCCCCGTTAGGAATGTACCAGTCAGGCCCTGTCTCCGGTGCTCCAATACATCCGGAGGGCGCGCTGGTGTCGTTAACCCCAATAACCACTCCCTACGTCCGTAGGGTGAGTGACTACTGGGTCCGAGAATCATGTGCCCTGAGTAGACGGAGCGAACCAAGGATAACGGCCTTCTGCATTCGCGCTGCTAAGATTTCTGCCATATTACGGCAAGCAGGTATTATCCTCAAGTTGGATAGCAGTGTGTCCATCATTCCACCAAGGACTCCTATGATCAGAACCACCATTTTGACAGAATGGTCCGGATATAACCTGCGGAGTTCAAAGAGAAGATCTCGATATTTAGTCCGTTTTTCCTCCTCTTTTCGAACGATATTCATTTCGCCTGGAGCGGAAAACTCCATGACGAATATCGTTCTACTTTGGTGGTCGAGGAGGACAACATCAGGCTTATTGGCTTGTATTTGCCTGAGGGTAGGGAATGAGTAGTTCCAATAGATCCGGCACCTCTCATTCTCCACCACGGACTCAATATCCCCAGGAACATAAGGCAACACCGGTGTCTCGTCTATACCGTACGAGTGTCGTAGATGGTAGTATAACACTCGTAGCGCCGCGTTATGCCTGTGGATATAGGCTGAGACCGCATAAGATGGGCATGCTGATAGCAAATGCATTACGGTCTCAGGTGCCCCACGACATGCCCTGCATCGGGTGTCAGGGACGTCTATACCCATCACGCGACTACGGTAGACGAGGGTGTTGAAGACACCATCCTGGCAGGCCATTATGAATCCCTCGGTCTCCGACTTTAGCTCACTCGACCTGAGGAAGGCAAAGGTCAAGCTTTTGGATAAGCCAAGGTCTTCGATGTTGTGAAAGAAGACACCATGCATTGGCTTATCCATATGTAGCTGTAGCATGACCTCTGTCTCCGCAGCTTTGATGTGAGCTTTTTGCTGAACGGGTCCCAACTCGATGACAGAGTTTGGGTTAGCCCGTTCAGTGTCGACTACGAGACCGAGTTCATCGGCCGCACGGGTTGCTGCCTTAAAAAGAAATGCTCCAATCCCTGCTTTTTCATGGTCGCGGACCATGCAGAGAAGGGGATCTGAACTCCTGATGACTTTACAGGCCCCATCCAGAACCATTCTGTTATGCATACACTCCAAACTCAAAAGTCCACGGCCTCTCCGTTGTCTGGGAAAGTATAACCGTGGAACGGACGATTTAGGATGCAAGCACCTATTGAGATGCATCACTTTGCGACTTTTAACGTCGAGTTGTCGCAGCTCTTCCTTAGTCCACTTCATTACTCCGAAAGAGTAGAGAAGGATCGGAACGGCAAGCATATTGGTTGCAGCAACTTTGTTCTTCCCCGACAGTTCTGATGACCAGATCTGTCGGAGTTTGTGCTGATACTTGCCGCGGAGAGAGTTCTTAACTGTGAATACCTCTTGGTAGTGGCGTTGCTCCACTTCTAGGTAAGTATACGTCTCTCCGGCATCCAGATGATGTAGGATGCTTCCGTCTACGAGCTGGAAATCCTCTCCGTATTCCTCGCATCGTCCTCTTTTAAGATGAACCGTGGCACATTTGTCGATCCCAAATTCCATTCCGATAGCATGCGTGTACTCTTCCACCACCCTAAGGGACTGATGTAGGTCCCTTTCTCCAGAGGCATATAATTTTAGGTCATCCATGTAGAACAAATGGGTGACTTTATGCCTCCGGTTGCTGGGGGTGCCGCAGTTGTACCCACGGGTATTCCTGAGTACAACGGACAATGGCAATAGTGAGATGCAGAAGAGAAGAGGGCTGAGGGAGTCTCCCTGAAACACGCCTCTTCTAATGATGACCTGCTCTGTTTGGACTGTGTCTCTACCAGATCTTATGGTGAAGCGAGTCCTCCAGAGTGGCATCAGTTGTCCAATACATCCCACTATTTGATCGGGTACCTCAAGACATCTGAGCAAATGCATGATTAACTCATGCGATGTTGTATCAAATGCCTTGCGGTAATCGATCCAGGCCATCGAAAGGTTACGCTTATACTGCACGGAGTCCTGCGTGATACATCTATCGATGAGCAGGTTCTCCTTGCAGCCGGCGACCCCTTTCTTTGACCCTCTTTGCTCATATATCCGTTCGTACACCAGATCAACTGCGGAGAGAATGCGCGTGTATAAGATGCGTGTAAACAACTTATAACACGCATTCAAGCATGTTATCGGCCTGTAATTCTTTGGATCAGACAAATCTCCGTTTTTGGGGATGAGCACGGTTCGCCCCTCGACAAACCACTCCGGAATCTGCTGCTCCCCATCTAGCCATGAGTTAAAAACTCTAGCCAGATGGCGGTGGGTTGTTGGAAACTTTTTCCACCAATAGTTATTCAATAGTTATTATTATTATTATTATTATTTTATTTTTTTTCCTTTAAGAGTGTACCAGTCAGGTCCTGTCTCCGGTGCTCCGACCCATCCGGAGGACGCGCTGGTGTCGTTTACCTCAATAACCACTCCCTACGTCCGTAGGGTGAGTGATTATTGGGTCCGAGAGTCATGTGTTCTGAGCAGACGAAGGGAACCAAGGATGACGGCCTTCTGCATTCGAGCTGCTAGGATTTGTGCCATATTACGGCAGGCCGGTATCAACTTCAAATTAGAGAGCATCATTCCACCAAGGACTCCTATAATCAGAACTACAATTTTGACAGAATGATCCGGATACAACCTGCGGAGTTCAAAGAGAAGATCTCGATATTTAGTCCGTTTTTCCTCCTCTTTCCGAACGATATTCATCTCGCCTGGAGCGGAAAACTCCACGACGAATATCGTTTTACTTTGACGGTCGAGGAGGACAACATCAGGCTTATTGGCTTTATTTGCCTGAGGGTGGGGAATGAGTAGTTCCAATAGATTCGGCATCTCTCATTCTCCACCACGGACTCAATATCCCCCGGAACATAAGGCAACACCGGTGTCTCGTCTATACCGTACGAGTGTCGTAGGTGGTAGTACAACACTCGTAGCGCCGCGTTATGCCTGTGGATATAGGCTGAGACCGCATAAGATGGGCATGCTGATAGCAAATGCATTACGGTCTCAGGTGCCCCACGACATGCCCTGCATCGGGTGTCAGGGACGTCTATACCCATCACGCGACTACGGTAGACCAGGGTGTTGAAGACACCATCCTGGCAGGCCATTATGAATCCCTCGGTCTCCGACTTTAGCTCACTCGAACTGAGGAAGGCAAAGGTCAAGCTTTTGGATAAGCCAAGGTCTTCGATGTTGTTGAAGAAAACACCATGCATTGGCTTATCCATATGCAGCTGTAGGAGGACCTCTGTCTCCGCAGCTTTAATGTGAGCTTTTAGCTGAACGGGTCCCAACTCGGTGACAGAGTTTGGGTTAGCCCGTTCAGTGTCGAATACGAGACCAAGTTCATCGGCTGCACGGGTTGCTGCCTTAAAGAGAAATGCTCCAATCCCTGCTTTTTCATGGTCGCGGACCATGCAGAGAAGGGGATCTGAACTGCTGATGACTTTACAGGCTCCATCCAGAACCATTCTGTTATGCAGACACTCCAAACTCAAAAGTCCACGGCCTCCCCGTTGTCTGGGAAAGTATAACCGTGGAACAGACGATTTAGGATGCAAGCTCCTATTGAGATGCATCATTTTGCGAGTTTTTACGTCGAGTTGTCGCAGCTCTTCCTGAGTCCACTTCATCACTCCGAAGGAGTAGAGAAGGATCGGAACGGCAAGCATATTAGTTGCAGCAACTTTGTTCTTCCCCGACAGTTCTGATGACCAGATCTGTCGGAGTTTATGCTGATACTTGCCGCGGAGAGAGTTCTTAACTGTGATTACCTCTTGGGAGCGGCGTTGCGCCACCCCTAGGTAAGTATAAGTCTCTCCGGCATCCAGATGATGTAGGATGCTTCCGTCTACGAGCTGGACATCCTCTCCGTATTCCTCGCATCGCCCTCTTTTGAGATGAACCGTGGCACATTTGTCGATCCCAAATTCCATTCCGATAGCATGCGTATATTCTTCCACCACCCTAAGGGACTGATGTAGGTCCCTTTCTCCAGAGGCATATAATTTTAGGTCATCCATGTAAAACAGGTGGGTGACTGTATGCCTCCGGTTGCTGGGGGTGCCGCAGCTGTACCCACGGGTATTCCTGAGTGCAACGGACAATGGCAATAGTGAGATGCAGAAGAGAAGAGGGCTGAGGGAGTCTCCCTGAAACACGCCTCTTCTAATGATGACCTGCTCTGTTTGGACTATGTCTCCACCAGATTTTATAGCGAAGCGAGTCCTCCAGAGCGGCATCAGTTGTCCAATGCATCCCACTATTTGATCGGGTACCTCAAGGCATCTGAGCAAATGCATGATCAACTCATGCGATGTTGTATCAAATGCCTTGCGGTAATCGATCCAGGCCATCGAAAGGTTACGCTTGTACTGCACGGAGTCCTGTGTGATACATCTATCGATGAGCAGGTTCTCCTTGCAGCCGGCAACCCCTTTCTTTGACCCTCTTTGCTCATATATCCGTTCATACACCGGATCAACTGCGGAGAGAATGCGTGTGTATAAGATGCGCGTAAACACCTTATAACACGCATTCAAGCACGTTATCGGTCTGTAATTCTTTGGATCAGATAAATCTCCGTTTTTGGGGATGAGCACGGTTCGCCCCTCGACAAACCACTCCGGAATCTGCTGCTCCCCATCTAGCCATGAGTTGAAAACTCTAGCCAGATGGCGGTGGGTTGCTGGAAACTTTTTCCACCAATAGTTATTCAACCCATCGGGTCCTGGAGCAGCAAAGTTCTTTGAGCCTTTGAGGGCTCTTTGAACTTCTTCCGGGGTTATCGGATTGCGCAGATCATTGAGCTCAGGCTGCCGAAGCCTCCTGCAGAATGCTCTGAACTGCGCTAGGGCTGGAGTATCTACATTGATTGGTTGCGGATACTCATAGATGTTCTTCCAGAAGGTTTCCACCCGATCAACAGTCGGCGGGTTATCAACAACACGTGGAGGCTCTTGAAATAAACGAGAAGGTTTATCGCGGAACTTCAAGTTTTCCGCGACTCCTCTCGCTCGCCTCACTTGTGACTTCTTTGCAGCCACTAGCATTCGTATCCTATCAAGACAGTGCTGTTTGATGGTAAACAGCACCCCTTGATTCAATGTGTGGTGAGCTCGTCTTAATTTTGCGGCAATTCGCCGCACTGCAGGTGTGAAAGGCCTATTGGCCGCCACGTAGTCCACCACACACTGGATACGAGACGCGTGTTGTCTCGCCGACTTGATCTTAGCTTCCATCTTGTGTACGTGTCGTTCATGCCTCCCAACTACAGCGGTGGTGTCCCTTCTCTGCGTTTGGGTTAGAGCATGAGCGGCGTCATACACGACAGAATTGATCTGCCAGATGTCAGCCTCTTCTGGAAGAACATCGCCGATCTCCGCATCCACTCGTGCCAGTTCTTGTGGCTTCAGGGGCTTCACATGGTGAAGTGATCTGCGAGTTCTGATGTTCTCCATCGGTGGTATGATGCGAGCATTCTCCACAGCCAGACCGACACGTGGCATAACTTGTGCCACTTCGATAACCGGCTGAGGAGGTGCTCTGACATATCCTCGTCTCCGAAGATGAGATACATAATCCCTAAGATTTTGGGCGGAAAAGGCGGCATGCTCTGGGTGTCTTTCACACCACAGAGCATGCATTCTCGCCATGTATCCTCTCCGGGCGGGCTCACTGCTCTCGTAGCAATGCATAAGACCGTCCCTTAATCCATCCGTCCACTCAAAACGTCCGTTTTCATAGCGTAAGTCGTCAGCTGGCAAATCATCGTTGTTGGCCCCACCACCTTGCCTTTGACCCCTAATCCGAGGGGGTCGGTTGTGGGGGCCTCTTCCCCGATTATTTGGAACCGAGTGTTAGGGTTTACTGGGGGGTTAACCCAGTAAACCCACGGCCGACACCAGAGGGAAAGATGCCTCTTCCCTCCCGGATGCGCATGAGCTGCCGGTCCGATTTTGCATCCTTTGCTCGGGTAGGTGGTGTCGCAACTCACCAGGGCCTTAGGTGTTGGTTGACCTCCCTGCCTATTTATTATTATTATTATTATTATTATTATTATTATTATTATTATTATTATTATTATTATTATTATTATTATTATTATTATTATTATTATTATTATTATTATTATTATTATTATTATTATTATTATTATTATTATTATTATTATTATTATTATTATTATTATTATTATTATTATTATTATTATTATTATTATTGTTTGAATTGAAATTAAAATTCTCCAGTTGGGCCCTGTCTCCGATATTCCGATACATTCGGAGGGTGCGCTGGCAACATCATTACCCCAATAACCACTCCCCAAACTATACGGTAAGCAGCTATTGGGTCCGGGAATCGTGTGCCCTGAGCAGACGTAATGAACCGAGAATGACAGCCTTCTGCATTCTTCCGACTATAATTTCTGACATCTTCCGACATGCCGGTATGATTTTCAGGTTCGAGAGTAACGAAAATGTTGTTTATATGTGTATCCCAGCGTAACTGAGAGTCTATAGTGACACCCAAGTATTTACAATTGCTTTTTCTCTTGATTTCACAGTCACCTTCTCCACTGGTTATTTTTAAGTTCTGGACGTTGGAAGGTTATTTCTGTAGCTTGTGAAGGGGAAGAAAAATGTTTTATTGTAATTGATAGTTAATTGCTTATGTAATAACCATTCAGTAATTTTTTTTAAATCTTTTTCTGCTTTGTGCTTAAGGCCGTCCAGGTATTGTCGGCGTAGATTATGGCAGTATCATCAGCGAAACTAATAATTTTGCCTGTGGTGTGCAATGAAAAGAGGTTATCAACATACAAAGAAAACAGAAGTGGTCCCAAGACCTGAGGTACTCGTTTTGTATTCTCACCGCTTGAGTTGATTTGTCAGGTAACTCTCAAATAATTTTATTGGCGTTCCGCATATTCCAGCTTCCTTCAAGGCTTCCAACAACTGTGAATGAGATACAGTGTCAAATGCCTTCGCAAGGTCCAGAAAGACACCAAGACAGGGTGACATTTTATCAATTTCCTTATATACTAGACTCGTCAACGAAGCGATTGCATCCGTAGTTGATACACCCCCCTTGAATCCATACTGGCTAGTGATTATGATATTATATTTATGAAAAAACGAAGTAATTTGAATTATTAGTAATTTTTCAAAAATTTTTGCGAAGGTATTTAATAAAGAAATAGGTCTATAATTAGTGAGATTTTTTCTTTCTCCATTCTCGTATATGGGTATGATTACAGCTTTTTTGAACTCTAGTGGACATTCACCCTTTTCAAATATATCATTTATGAGGTTGGTAAGTAGTGGTAAAATGTCGGTACTGATTGCTTAAACCATTTCCGCTTGTATTCCGTCCACACCAGCACTTTTTTTGTTCTTTAGGTTTTTAATTACTTCTATAACATCTTTCTCTCTGATAGGACTTAGAAAATTGAATTTTTGAGTTTGATTCGTATTGGAGAAGGGTTAACCGGTTTAACTATTTTGTTGGCAAGGTCTTCACCAATGCATGTAAAAAAAACTAATGAATTCGTCTGTAATTTTTTTCACGTCTGTTAGTTTTTCAGCTGTATCTGAAATTATTTCTGAAATATCATTGTTTCTCTGTTTTCCGTGTATGTTATTTAGCACCTCCCGCAATTTTTTGGAATTATTATAATTTCCAGTGTTTTTTTTCTTGTGGAATTTTATTTTTGATCTAATTAATTTATCTGTAATTTTCCTATTAGTAAGGTATGCATCTTTTTTCGCTAAGTTGTCATGATTTTTTTTATTGTCTGCGTCTAGTTTATTTCTCTAATTGATGGAATTTAGGATTCCTTGAGTTATCCACTCTTTTCGTTTGATTTCCTGGCGCCTCTTTTTAATTTTTAAAGTGTTATTTTCAATTAAATGGTTCAGTGTATCTGATAGACATTTAGTTTTGATATTTACATCATTTTCCTCGTGGAAGAAACTCCAGTCGTGAGTTTGAATGTTTTCGGTTAATTTTTTATAATTTATATTTTTAAATACATGTTTCGTTTGGTTTTCTCGCAGACTTGTCAAGCAAAGAGGAATAAATGCAATAGAAGCTCTGTGATCCTTAATATCTGTGTCAAAAACAATACCAGTACAAGAATTTTGAATACTTATGGTTTTAGTTGAAAAGAAAATATGATCAAGACAACTACGTGAATTTCTTTGCACCCTTGTGTATTTGTTTATCAGGGACACAAAGTTATACTCAGCAAGAATGTCTAGATATTCAGAAGCCAAGTCAGTGTCTGATTTGATATTAATGTGTAAATCTTCTACTAGTAAGTGGTTTTCGATTTTTAGATTATCTTTTGTTTCTTCCAAATAGATGTTTAGGTCACTAATGAATTCTTCAGCCTTTACAGGTGGCGATTTGTAAACTGACGTTATTATTAAGGAGGCGTGATTTTCTAAGTTTACTTTAGACTGGATGACCTTGCATAGACCAATCTGTACAATGTTATTACTATACGATATATTACTCTTTATAACAGAAAGTTACTCATGAAATCAACAGTTACATATATAGTTATTTGGTCGTTAAATGTATCTAATCTAATATAATATTTTCATTACTATATTAGGAAATTTGTAAAATTTTCATATTTTTTCTGTTGCCAGAAAAACTTTGGAGAGACAATGTTTGGAAACATATATAAATAATGTGTTTACATTCTATTTTCAGAAGTATTATCACCCAGGAGCTGTATCCACGATGAAATAGTTTATATCGATTATTTTGATCAATAAATGAATATAATTCTTTAGTCATTCAACTTACGTCAGGTGAAGTATGCAAAAATACATAGTAATTCGGTCGTTGAATGGATCGAATACAATATAATATTTTCATTACTATATTAGGAAATATGTAAAATATTCATATTTTGCCTGATGCCAAGAAAACTCTGGAGAGACGATTCTTGGAAACACATATAAATTATACGTTTATTTTCGGTTTTCAAAATTATCGTCACTCAAGATATGTACTAATGATATATTGATTATTTCAATCAATCAATTTCAATCAATAAGTATATATATTTTTTTGGGCTCATAAATTACGTCTGGCAAAATATGCAATAATACGTAGTTATTTGGTCCTACTATTGATTATATTGACGAAGATGTATATACGATTATATTTAAAAATGTTAGATATTTTCATATCTATTTTGATGTCTGCAAATTATTGAAGAGACAATATTTGAAAAAGTACATGAAAAATATATTTATATGCAATCTTCAAAGTTATCATCATTCAAATTATACATTCGTGATTATGCAGTATTGATCGTTTAATTCAAAGCGAACGTTCGACGTGAAATGGTTTAATTTTGGTATATCATATAGTCATGAGTATGACCGATTGTTGAAGTACGTATCGGTTAAGTTCATTCAACATAACGCATGAGACAACTGATGAATACCTGTATGACTTATAATTGTAAAGTTGAATGTTCACTGGGATGGCTGTGAAAACGAAAACTGACAAGGTGACAAGTATTTCATTCCGTTGAGATGAACTTGTGCACTGGTGCAAAACTGGTGCAACACTAGTTTTACCAATGGAATTCACTATCAAACTATTTCTTATTGCAGTTCTGATATTGATATCTTGTTGTTGTTGTTGTTTATTCACAAACATGCATACAGTAGAATAATACAATATAATACAATACAATCCAATACAATGATTAAATGTGAGGATAAAAATATCATGTGGATAAAGAGATCTTGATAAGTGATTGAACACTTGTTTCAAGTACAAAGAAGGAAGACATTGACAATTAAATATTTGTAGAAATAAAAACACTAATAATGATACAATAATACAATAATGAAATATTACAACACCTGTTCCAAGTACAAGGAAGACACTGACAATTGTAAAAATAAAAACACTAATGATAATGAAATGGGCAATGAAAAGAATGAAATGAACTGTAAATATAGGTATAACACTATTATTAATGGTATGATGAGCAAGATGATCAATAGATCTGGGTGGGCGGGGAAGAGGAGCTTATTCATTTTCAAGAAAGTTTGTGAGAAGCGGGTTTGCATTGAAAAACAATTTTAGCTTTTTTCTGATAACATAGGTGATCTCTTTCAGTTCATTTGGTATGAAGTTGTACAATTTTGGGGCAACAAATTCATAAGACTTCTGTCATAGTGCTTTTTTCATTAGCATAGCTGTCTTTTTGTCTTGTTTCGTACTTGTGAGAAACACTCTGGTTCTTTTGTTTTCTTTTGATGGTAGTGCCAAATGACGTTTTGTGCAAACAGTTGTCTTACATCTAGGACACCTGATTTTGTAACATGTGAGTTGACCTATAGCGAGGTCGGCAACACTGCCATGGCACTTGCGTTATGACAGAAACACAATGATGGCCCGCTTGGTACACAGGGTAAAGAGATTGTTACTTTGTAGATGTTTCCAATTAATAAAGTAATAATAATAAGGGAATAATATTTGTTTGAAAGTTTTAGACGATGTAGTGACTTGATTACTTATATTTCGGACGTCCATCATCTTGATGGTTGAAAGATTTCTATCTCTTTCAAAATTTTCACTGAAAAATTTGAAAGAGATAGAAATCTTTCAACTATTAAGATGATGGACGTCCGAAATATAAGTAATCAGGAATAATATTTATTATTAAAAGTAACATGAAACTGATTCTTGTAAAGACTATCTGAAGGATAAGTCCGTTTTTTTTTAAAAATTGTTTTCAAACATTTTTTTTGTATCACTTCGAGAGAGTTTATATGTGCCTTTGACGAACATCCCAAGGCAGAAATTCCGTATCGGATATGGCTTTCTACTAGCGAATGGTATAATTTTTTCAGTTGTCTAGGGGGTGAAGTAAAGTAAATCTTTATCAAATAGGAATCCTAATATAAACATATTAATGATATAAGAGAAGAAGAATAATCACAATAAAAAATCAGACAGAATATAATTTAAAATACATCAATTAAATTAAAACGAAGTGTGTCATTATATGTTAAAGAATATTGTATGGTGCTGACTTCATGAACTGTATTAAAAAAAATTTAAACTGTCCAATACTATTAGCATTCTCAATATCATATGGAAGATCGTTAAATTTCACCAAGCCATTACGAAACTGCGATTTTTTAGCATGCGAGTGATTCGTTCTTTGGACATGAAAATCATTGATTCTCTTTGTTTGATAATTATGAATCTCATAGTTAAATGTTATGAATTGATAAAAGTACTTTGGTGCATTTCCTGATAAATTTTTTAAAATGAATATCATTGAAAACAGAAACAATCTATTTTTCACAGAGAGCCAATTCAATGTAGAAAGCATCGAGTTAATAGGTGTATATCTACTACATTTCAAAATAGAACGCATGCCCCTGTTTTGTAATTTTTGCAAGGAATCAATACAGTTAGCATCTAACAAAGTTAGTAAACTTGATTTTCAGCAGTATTCTGAATCTGAATAATATACAGTTGAGCTTCTTTATGATCTGAGTCTGATTAACAAGTTCAAAAACGTGTTAATTCTTGATCAAGCTCCTAAAAATATGAGCGATGGCTCATTCGATTCGTAATGACGTCTAGAAGAATGTATCTAAAGTTTGTATTAGCACATAGAAAATTGCAATTGTTATTAACAAATTAAGATGAAAAAATATGGCATTTAGTTTTATGTTTATAACTCAACAATGATAAATATTTAAGGAATTTTGAAAAAAGATATTTAAAGAGGAGGATATTTCCAAGAAAAAAGTTTCTACTCCCGGAACTCTATCTCTATTTATAATTTTAATTCAACGCCGAAAATAGGGCTCCGCGCAGCCGTAACGACATAGGCGCGCTACCGCTAAAGACAGTGTACCACATAAAATAATTTTTTTTCCAATCTCTGTTATCTTAAATGACTACGTAAAAGTTTGAATAATATGTCTATAAATTTTTGGCTTCGTGGAGACCTTCTTATACATATACTTAACAAGATCACAAAGTGAATGAAAATTTATTATTTTGTTTATAATGATTTGTTAAAGTTAACAAAAAGTTAAAAGTCCAAGAAATGTTGTTAACAAAATTTTTTTCACCAAATATTATGCTATGGCTATTTTTGTATCTAACAATGGCATTCAGTAACGTTGGAAAAAAAATGTATATCATTTGTTATACAATTACTTATTAATAAATAGACAATATTAGTATTTTTCGAAAAAAATTGTTTACCACTCTATTGTCTTGGCAAAATAATGATTAAACATTTTTTTGTCTTCTTGAATACATTTTTTTTATTGTTTATAATCGTTTTTTTAATTTTTTGATTGTTTAAATAGTTAGTTAAGAAATTATTTTCTTTTTAAAAATTATAATAGGCATTTCTTTATAGATTAAGAAAAAAAATATTTTTTTCTATAAATAAAAACATTGTTTGTTAACATAACAATTTGTTATAAAGAAATTCTAAAACCCGTTATAATTTTTTTCTGGTGCTGAAAAAAATTACAAAGACAGGCTTATACATCAAAGTATTAAAAAAAATTCTTCTATTTTTTATAAAACTTTTAAATATTACACCGAACCAAAGCGGCAGCATGATTTGTCAAGTAACAAATTGATATAACTTATAAACTATTAGATATACGATAATGGACGTTCAGATAGTTCTTATAAAGGATTAATTATTCTTTAAAATAAGCTAGTGTTGTTTATCAGCTGTTATAAGCATTTGTTTATTAAAATTTTAGATTTTTTGCATTTTCTTTTCTTTTATGACTTGTAACTTGTTAAATAATGAAAATACAGCTATATACCTCAATACAATTTTGTTCAGTGATAAAATATCTATACAATAACCTTTACATCATATCTGTATCTCTTATAGTTTAAATTATATACGTGCTTTAATTAATATTTATCTACTCAAGTCGTTCTTTGTTAGATATGAATTTTTATATCTTAATTACATCACATACTTATATTTTGCAATATTTTCATTTTCATTTTTTTATAATAAGTTATTTTGAGTTCCTAACGTTTGAGTAAGCAGCTTCTTCTTGTGAAGGTCATTTCTTTTTTTAGATCCCTTCCACTTGATCCCTTATACCTGTCATATCTTAATTACATCACTTGCCTATGTTTTGCAATATTTTTATTTTCTATGCTTTATAAGTCAGTCTTACAGTTAGTAAAAGCAGTGGAGTGTATAACCTCGTGGTGAGAAGAAAATTATTTTACTACGTGCATTAAATAACAGTTTTTTCATAACACATTTTAAATAATCATTATTTTATCACAATGGACTACTCTGTGAAGTGTTTTATTTGTTAACAAGTTAACAAACAATGTTTTTATTTATAAAAAAATATTTTTTTTGTTAATCTATAAAGAAATGCCTATTATGATTTTTAACAAGGAAATAATTTCTTTACTAACTATTTAAACAATCAAAAAATTAAAAAAAAACGATTATAAACAATAAAAAAAAATTATTCAAGAAAACAAAAAAAAAATTAATCATTATTTTGCCAAGACAATAGAGTGGTAAAAATTTTTTTTCGAAAAATATTAATATTTTCTATTTATTAATAAGTAATTGTTTAACAAATGATATAAACTTTTTTTTTTTCAACGTTACTGAATGCCATTGTTAGATACAAAAATAGCAATAGCATAATATTTGGTGAAAAAAAAATTTATTAACAACATTTCTTGAACTTTTAACTTTTTGTTAACTTTAACACATCATTATAAACAAAATAATAAACTTTTATTTACTTTTATCGTGTGATCTTGTTAAGTATATGTATAAGAAGAGCTTCAAGAAGCCAAAAATTTATAGATATATTATTTAAACTTTTACGTAGTCATTTAAGATAACAGAGATTGGAATAAAAATTATTAATTAACAATAGTATAACTTTTTGAATAATTGACATAAATTTTTTTTTCAACGGGGATTCATTCTTTCAAGTGTCTAGATGATACCATAATTCATTCAAATTCTTAAATTAATATTTGTTACTAAAAAAAAAATTATTTTATGTGGTACTCTGTCTTTAGCGGTAGCGCGCCTATTTCGTTATGGGTGCGCGGAGCCCAATTTTCGGCGTTGAATTAAAATTATAAATAATAGAGATAGAGTTCCGGGAGTGGGAACTTTTTTCTTGGAAATATCCTCCTCTTTAAATATCTTTTTTCAAAATTTCTTAAATATTTATCATTGTTGAGTTATGAACATAAAACTAAATGCCATATTTTTTCATCTTAATTTGTTAATAACAATTGAAATTTTCTATGTGCTAATACAAACTTTCGATACATTTTTCTAGACGTCATTACGAATCGAATGAGCCATCGCTCATAGTTTTAGGAGCTTGATCAAGAATCAACACGTTTTTGAACTTGTTAATCAGACTAATCAATTTTATGTTTAAATACCACTTCAAGTGACGATCAATCGACACACCTAGGTATTTTACTTCGAGTTCAGCTGAGATTAAAAAAGCTTCGTTTGATGTTATGAAGTCTAGGCTTAGGGATGTTAGTGTTGTTGCTTTATTGATGCTAAATGGGAGATTTGAGGTTTTATCAAGGTTCAGGGTGAGTAGCTTGTGGTCAAACCAGATCTTTATATGAACAAAATCATCCTCACTTTTGATTTCAAATCATCCTATGAGTTGCTGGAATATATCAATACAGTGTCGTCTGCAAATGCTAAAATATCGCTTGAGCTTTGAATTAAAAATAAGTCGTTAAGATATATGTTGAAAAGAACCTGTCCTAGAACTGTGCCTTGCGGAACTCCGTACTTAATATTTGATATATCACTCTGAACACTACCGACCCTTACTGACTGCTGTCTATATTTGATATATAACTTTGGAATAGTTTCAATTCGTTTCCTCTTATATCGATATCTTCCAGTGACTGCAGAAGTAAGTGGTGACTGATGGTGTCGAATGCCATGCTTAAGTCGAAAAAAATACTCAGGCATGGTTTACCTTCATTGATTGTGTTATGAATTTTGATCGTTAGAGAAATCAGCGCGTCTTGTGTTGAAATTCCTTCTTTGAAGCCGAATTGGTTATCAGAAAGAATATGATACCTTTTTATGTAGGAGTCTAGGTTCTTAAAAAAAATTTCAAATAACTTCACCAGGTACGAAATGAGTGAAATGGGTCTGTAGTTATTAGTATCGGTTTTGACTCCTTTTTTGTGAATTGCTACTACTACCGAGTTTTTCAGTATCGTAGGCCACACTCCTTCGCTTATACCTCTTTTGAATATGTATACCAAAGGGTCAATAACTTCTTGCAGTGTAGCGTTCAGAATTTCTGTCGTAATTCCATCTAGTCCTGGTGATTTTTTAGGTTTGGGAGTTCTAATTAGAGATTTCAATTCGTCACGATCACTTGGAATAATAAAAAAGCTATTAGGAATTCGACGTCTATTGTGCTGGTAATTCGGGTCGGGTAATATTTTTTCTGCTAAATTTTTCCCAACGCTAGAAGAAGTGTTATTGAATTCATTGGCGATGTGTTTCGTATTTATCAATAACTCTCCTTTCTTATTCTAAATACAGTCAATGCATTTTTGGGATTCGTTAGATTTACTAATTTCTTTTTCGATTTTCCATAGATTTTTTGTATCATTAGAGTTCTGTTATATCAGGGATTTTTAGTAATTATATTTTGTTATTTGGATCAGAAAAGTAAGTTTGTTCCTATAATTTTTAAATTGATTTTTTAGTAATTCGTTGTTTCGGTTTTTCTGTAATTTGTTGATTAGTTTTTGCTTGGTATTAATTGACTTTATTAATGAGGCAGTAATCTAAGGTTTTTTTGTGTTTTTTCTAGGTTGATAATCTCTTTCCCAAGCAGCACACCTATATTGGTGAAATATACATATATTGTGAACATATTGAAATGCAATATTACTTGATTAATATTGGCCTCAAAATATTCGGCGATATTGATACAATATCGCTGATACAATATTCTGACAATATTGGCAGAATATTCAAACGTTATATTGTCGAGAAGTGAAATAGAAAAATTTTGCAATATTGGTCGAATATAGTTGAGATATTTCAAAAATAGTATTGGTGAAATATTATTGAAGCAATGACGGCCCCAAAATATTTATCGATATTGGTACATCATTTGGATATATTAGTGGAAGTGAATATACTTTGATGAATTATTGAATGTCTCTTAGTTGATCAAGGTGACACCATAGTCTGCCTTTTGATCGCCATAACCACTGAGATAGAAAGTATTTCATGTTTCCGTAGGTTTTTGAAGACGTTCTATATGTAGAGCCACCTAGCGGATTTTTATCCAGGTTTGATCATGCTATAATTTTAATATGTTTCATTGAATATTCGGCCAATATTCTGATTTCATCTTAATCTAGATGTAGGAAACAATATGGACACAATATTGTTTTAACGATATCGGTAAATATTATTAAACCAATATTGACCCAATATTAATTAATAAGATTAGTTGAATATTGGCGAAATGATATTCAACCAATCTTGAATAAACTTGAATATACTTGAATATACAATATAGTTCTTATTCCTAGAATCGACATGGGGGAAATATTGAGATGGCAATATTTATTCTAGATGTTGAAATCAATATGAAAACAATATTGTTTTATCAATATTGGTAAATATCAATGAAGCAATATTGACCCAATATGAGTTATCACAATTTGTTAAATACAGTTGAAATAATATTCAACCAATGTACTATCAGACTTGTAAATACAATATATATGTTAATTAGTCAGGTCACTTTTGTTAATTTTGTTTTTTGGTTTTTGTTCATGTTGAAAAACACGTCAATTGAGGCAGTTTGGAAATAAAAAGTTATTTCAAGTCAGTCGGACTTTTTTTTCACAGTTCTTTATATCGACAAAAATAGTCACCAAGATTTTACATTGGTCCTTTGAACCTTCGGACAAGCTCTGTGAAAAAGATTTTGGTCAAATAAATTTTAAAAAATTCTCATTCAATGGACAGAACTTCATGTGGAACCAGACTTCAAAAGGATGTCAACAGAAATTTGAATCCTGATTTCGAATGGCCGCTTGGATTTGGGATGTCATCCAAACCTAGCGTGAGTACAGACAAAAATTCGAAGAAGGAGAAACCTGTCATATACCAGAAAAATGAAGAACGGATTCAATCGACAGAATCACAACGCAGTAGAAGAAGTGAAGGAAAATCTACTCGTATTTCCGCTACACCTAGCATCGAAATTGAGAAGAAAAAATTAGCATTCGAGGCTGAGAAGAAAAAGCAGTACCTAGAGACTAAAATACTAGAAATAGAATTGGAAAAACAAAAGTATCTTCATCAATTGTAATTGGTTGAAATGGAAGCTCAAATAAGAGAAGCGGAAATATCGGAAAATTAAATGAGATCGATAGGATCCAAAAGTTCAATTTTAAGAGATAATACGAATTTGTACCCAGAAGTTACTGAATTGCCATCAGCGAATTGTGCAAATCCTCTTGAAGAATCACATAATGTAGGATAGGAAATGTTTCCAAAACGACATCTGTGAAATCATTTGTTGCTGATCGGGTTCAAAAAGTAAATCCATATCATGATGATGTTCATGAACCAGATACTGTTTACGAGAAACATTTAAATAAGAAATCTGATGTCAATCAGCTGTGTGAAACACTGAGCAATCTATTTAAAAATGTTAGGTCAAACAGTGGAAACTCAAATAACGAAAAATATTTCACCCGACATTCTGTGGAGAAAGACTTTCCAATAATTGATGGGCGGTGTGAAGATTGGCCAACATTCATATATAGTTTCAAACGAATTTCTGAACTATGCGAGTACACAAACGAAGAGACCATGATCAAGCTTCAGAAATGTTTGAGAAGAGAAGCAAGATCCGCAGTTGCAGGAATGTTGATTAGCCCACAAAACTTGGAGCAAGTCATTGGAACATTAAAAATGAGATTCGGAAAAACCTGAACAAATCATTGAAAGTTTGTTGATGAATGCCAAAACACTCCTTACTGTGAAACAAAATGATATGGAGAATCTCATTCGATTATCAAGCCATATGAGTAACATTGTGAGTACGATAAAATCGTTGAACTACGAAGCACATTTACAGAATCCAATAATTTTGAATGAAATAGTTCAGAAATTACCCGACATGCTCAAGCTTAGGTGGGGAGAAGAAGTTTGTAACAACGGAGGCATTGTGAATTTGGAAGATTTTGGTAAATGGCTCACGAAAATTGCCAATGCAGCTTGCTATGTGTCTACATCGAAACCTACCAGTCATATAAAGACTCCTTCCAAACCTTATTCAAATCGCTATGAAAATCGGAGATATCAAAAAATCTATATTGTAACATCTCCAGTTTCTGCAAATAAAGAGTGCACCTATTGCAATAAAAAGGGTCATCGGATTGAAACTTGTGCAAAAATCAATTCAAGTAATAAGTTATGCTTCTCTTGCTTGGATGATGACCACCAGTTACGGAAGTGTCGGTTACGGAAAAGTTGTGGTGTTGGTAATTGTGCTAGACCTCATCATAGATACCTTCACAAGGTGCAAACTGAAAAATCACTCGACATAGCGGAAGAACAAAACATATCTGAAGACACCTCTGTTTCACCCGACACACCTTCTACATCCAGTACTTTAGCTAGGGGACACGGTACAAACAATGTTCTCTTGAATGTCAAACTTAATGGTGCAAATAATATCATTCTGGAAACTGTTGCTCTTTGTGTATAATAGGGAATTTTGATAGAGCAAAACCATTTCCTATGGAAAATGTTTGATCCATCAATAATTTATCATTGCCATTTCAAGAAATTCAATCTGATTATTTGGCAAAAGTACCCTCATCTAAACGGATTACCCATTCAAGACATCAAATCTAGACCCATGCTACTAATTGGCCAAGACAACATACGTTTGACAGTTTCGAGAAGATTGGTACATGGTCCACCTAATATAACAATTGCGATAAAGACATATTTAGGATGGATTTTACATGGGAGCCTCGGTGAACCAAGATTCGAAAATAATCAGATTTTTCACATCTGCAACAGAAATATAACTGAGAGTGATGATCTTCATCAGATAGTGAAAAATTCTCTTGCCCTAGATGCATTTGGACTTTCTGTTCAATCGAAATTGGAAAAAGACAAGAATGAAGAAAGAGCTTTGACTATTATGAAATCCACAATAAATAATATAGGAGAAAGGTATGAAATAGGTCTTCTATGGAAAGAAGATGAAGTGATATTGCCTGAAAGTAAATCAGCCGCATTGAGACGACTTTATTGTATAGAAAAACAGATGGCAAAAGACGAAAAGTTTGGACAAAAATATAATGAAATTATAAAGAAATATTTAGACAAAGGTTATGCTAGAAAGCTCAGTAAAGAAAAAGCGACACAAAATGGATCAAAAACTTTGTACCTGCCAAACTTTGGAGTTACTAATCCAAATAAACCCGACAAACTCAGACTAGTATTCGATGCTGCTGCAAAATCGCATGGTATTAGCCTGAATTCATGTCTTCTTTCTGACCCAGATCTTCTGCAACCTATAACAGCAGTTTTTATGAAATTTAAAGAAATAATGATAGTCTTTTCTAGTGATGTCCGAGAAATGTTCCATCAAGTTGCAATTAGACCAGTTGATCGAGATAGTCAACGTTTCTTATGGAGAGATGGAAACGCAGATCAAGAACCAGACATTTATCAGATGCAGGTTATGATTTTTGGGGCAACATGTTCACCTACCTGCGCCCAATTCGTTAAAAACATCAATGCGGAAAACGTCGGACCATCTCAAAGAGTTATCAGTGCCATTACGAAACGCCATTATGTGGATGATTACTTGGATTGCGTAGATTATCTGGAAGAAGCTTTCCAATTGATATGCCAAGTGAGAAAAGTCCAACTGACAGCTGGTTTTGAACTTGTCACTTGATAATGATTTGAGAAAAGAATTGAATCTTGATTGCGATTTATCATTACAACGAGTGTTGGGACTTAACTGGTACCCAAATGAAGATAACCTTGTATTTAAGGCCAAGAGTGACATTTTTGAAAAACAATGCATCAAAATATCCACTAAAAGGGACATTCTGAGGATTGTTATGTCCGTTTTCGACCCATTGGGATTAATTGTCAATTTCACCGTTCGAGGTCGAATTTTAGTTCAAGATATTTGGAGAACCGGTATTGGCTGGGATGACTATTTCGAGATGTGTTTCGAAATTCATTCCAACATCAGACCGAATTGAACTTCACACATTTGGTGATAGCCAAAAGGCCTATGCTGCTGTGGTTTATATCAGAATAAGCAAGCAAGAAAATGAGCCAGTTTCGAAACCACGACTCGAACTCATGGGCAGCAGAATAACGAGAACAGTAAAAGATGAACTCGACATAGAAATTGATAAAGTTTTTTATTGGTCTGACTCGACAACCGTTTTATACTGGATTCAAAGCGATGGCAAAAAGCTGGGACAGTTTGAAGCACATAGAGTTGGTGAAATCCAAGAACTGACTGAAACATCTGAATGGCGTTGGATACCATCCAAACTAAATGCTGCTGACAAAGCTACCAAAACCCATAATGAAGACGGTAGTAATTCAACCAACTTTGATTTGATGGACCTACATTTTTGAACAAGACGAGTCAAACTGGCCGAATAGAGACATCACTGGGATAAAAAAACTAGGAATTAGAAAGAAGTTTGATGTCGAACCAAGTTATTATCGTTACTTCTGAGATCATAGAGATATCTTCACTAGATATCGAATGATTTTCTGAAACTTCTCAGAGTCACAGCTTAGGTTAATACGATTTCAAAAGTATGGATATGCAGAATTCACCACGAAGACTGCTCTGAAAAATTGACTATGGAGAGAATGAGACAAGCTGAGATATTTTGGATTCAAAAATGTCAACAGGATGATATTTCAGAAGAACTGGCTGCATTGAAAAGGAAGCAACCGATAAATAGACGAAGCCTCCTGAACAAACTTTCACCAATATTGGAAAACAGAAATATCATTGTTTTGAGTGGACGAACCAATTCAGCTCCGACAATGAATGAATCGGCAAAAAGACCACCAATCTTGCCAAAAAAGTACCAATACACCAAACTATTCCTGACATTTTTGCATCTTAAATTCGGTCACCAAAGAGAAGAAACAGTTTTTGATGAGTCGAGACAAAAATACTGGATCATAGATAGACGATCTGCAGTGAAATCAATCTTTGAAAATTGTCAAACATGTAAACTGAATAACACAAAGCCTGAAATTCCTCTCATGGGACAACTTCCTGCAGTTAGACTAATTCCAGACGTGAGACCCTTCACTTTCACTGGTATCGACTATTTCGGACCATTCACAGTTAACGTAGGACGACGAGAAAAGAAGATGTGGGGTGTTATTTTTACTTGTTGTCCATAAGAGCTATTCACCTCGAAGTTGTACACCAGTTAACTACAGATTCGGCAATAATGGCAATTAAAAGGATGATTTCGAGAAAAAGCCAACCACATCAAATGTTTGCAGATAATGGCATGAACCTACGAAGAGCTTATGAAGAGCTGAAAAAAAGCTGATGCTGAAAAAGATAAGAATAAAATAAACGATGAGATGTTGTTACGAGGAATTGAGTGGAAATTCAAACAACCAGCAAGCCCACACAGGGGCGGAGCATGGGAACGGCTCATAAGATCTGTGAAGAAGTCATTTTACATTATTCTCAAAAGACAACAATTGAAAGATAAACTACTGCTAACTCTTTTCGCAGA
Organism: Chrysolina oricalcia; assembly: GCA_944452925.2. Classification (NCBI taxonomy): domain Eukaryota; kingdom Metazoa; phylum Arthropoda; class Insecta; order Coleoptera; family Chrysomelidae; genus Chrysolina; species Chrysolina oricalcia. Next base: position 45,931,238 of record OX101819.2, on the reverse strand, counting down.
AGTGGGGTACATGATGAATTCAAAACCCATCACAAAAATATCTACAGATCCTAATGACTTGGAAGCTCTTACTCCTAATCACTCTCTTGTTGGATCTTCGAAAGAGGTCGGAGTTGGGCGAAAATTATGATTTAAGGAAAGAATGGAGAAAAGTACAGAAACTCACAGGCGATTACTGGAAAAGATTGGTCGAAGCATACCTTCCAAAGTTCACTAAGAATAGTCAAAGTTTTTCCTGGCCCCGATGGAAGAATACGAGTATTGGAAGTGAAAACTAAAACTGGAATTTTGAAACGCCCCTTTACCAAATTGGGAAAGGTCGCTGACTGAGAGGTTATTTCAAAGGAGGGAGTTGATTAGTCGAGTCACTTTTGTTAATTTTGTTTTTTGGTTTTTGTTCATGTTGAAAAACATGTCAATTGTGACAGTTTGGAAATAAAAAGTTATTTCAAGTCAGTCGGACTTTTTCTTTGCAGTTCTTTATATCGACAAAAATAGTCACCAAGATTTTACAATATAGTTTTTTATCCCTAGAATCGATATGACTGGAATATTGGGATTGCAATATTTATTCTAGATGTGGAAAAAATATATGGAAAATATTATATTATCGATATTGGCAGAAATTATTCAACCAATATTGACCCAATATTACATGTGATAATCTACATCCTAAACAGGTTCAACCAATAATCCACAAATATTATTAATATAATAATGTTTTTACCAATATTGGACCAATATAATTTTTTCATTTACAATATATCTATATTGGCCCAATATGGAACCAAGATCCAGCCGATATGATGTGCTATCTGTGTTATAGTGCATTTATTTATTGAGTAAGTCATTATGTTCACAAATTTTTTTGTTGCAGATTCAACATCTTGTTCTTGATAAACTGAGTTCTATAATGTATTCTGAAGGATTTTTGCGAGTTTTTTATACTCAACATGGTGGACATATTTTTCATTGCTTTCTCTTTCTACTTCAGGCTCATCAGTAATTATTTGTAGAGCTATTGATGAATGATCTGTGATACATGTGTTGATAATAAATGGCAAGCTTTGATCGTAAAGGTCAGTTTTTGATTTTATGATTATATGACCCAGGCATGCATTTAGTCTAGTACATCCATTTATGGTGTAAATAAAACCGTATCCTTCTAGTGTACTTATGTACTCATGAGTACAGTCAATATCTTTCAATATGTTGATATTGATATCTCCAATAAAAATATGTATGTCATCCCTATTCGATTCATTATTGTCTAGATACTCATGCAATAGATTTGGAAAATCAGAAGAGACAAGAGAGGGTGACCTATACATTCCTGAAATTATTATGTTGCTCATAGCCATTTTGATTTTAATTTGAAGCATACTGATATAACCAAGTTTGTTAATAGAAGAAGTAAAGCTTAGGTTTGATTTAACGAAAGCAACAAAACCATCATTCTGATTGAATGTTCCTTAGTTGTAAACGGTATCATATCCTTCCAGATTGAAATAGTTCAGGTCAGGTACTTGCCAGGTTTCTGAAAGTACCACAACATCTATGTCAGAGTTTATTTCGCTAAAAAAATACTTTGAATTCTTCAAAGTTCTTATATATGCTACATATGTTGTTGTGAAGTATTGAAAATGTTGTATTTTTCGAACAGTTGACTTTCAAGATCAATTTTGGTGGTTTAGTGAAACCTGGAATCAAACCAGGATTCAAGTTCTGACTATGCAGTGAACAACTCGATAAACCAATATTCACATAAAACTGCAGATCATCTCTGACTGATCAACTGGTCCTTAATGTTTTCCTACTACCAAGAATATTATGCAAATAGGTAGGTACTCACTTGGTTTTGGCGAGCTTTATGACGTATTTCCCATTTTTCATTTTTTCCGTTGTCCACATTATACCCTTGTTGGCAGTTGGCTTCAGCGCTCTGACGTATTTTTCATTTCCATCAAAATATAAACCTGATTTACGTGAATATATGAGCAGTCTAGCAGCATCAGACATATCTGAAAGTTGTCGAAACGTCAAACTTGATTCAACGAATTAAGGACCTCTGCACGAATATGGCTGCTTTATTCGATTCAGTGGAAAACATTATTTCAAAGAAACGTGAAAAATTACCCAATACAGAAACTCCGTCAATTTTATTCAAAGCGCATTTCGCCAAAAAAGTGAGCAACTTCAGGAACTGTTGGTAAGCTTCTGGTAGTTCGAAAGTGCTATTTTGCTAATAAAACATTCAAGGAACCTTCAAAAAGAACTTCCCTGACTTCTGTGACGTTTTAAATATTCGAATAGAATGCGCTGAGACGAGAACTATATTAACCTTATTTCAAAAATTGCTTTGTAACATGTTTATAGGACGAAACGTTAAAAAGAACTAACTTTTTCGTGTTAGAGTAAATTCTTTGTGCTTGAATTGTAATTTTGCAAAAATATTTCCAACATTCACATGGGCGTTTACTATAATAAAAAAAAGCATCAACTCACACGATAAGGTAGCAATGAAGAGGAAAAAATACCAGCAAGCAGAAAACATTCTGAAACAAACAAACTAGTTATATTATACTTTCAAACAACACTTTTTCTTTTTATTTGATGATGTGGACAAATTCGTTTCAGATAACTACGCAGTTAATCAATCACTACTGTTGAATGTGCCATTTTCGGAATTGTGTTTTTTGTAACGCTTGCCTAAACATTTGGTTTCAATTTAAATTTTCATCGTGAGAACAAATAGCTATTTATGATACAAGTTCGTAAAGTAGGACATTTTTGTATGAGCGTGACGTTTGTTGAATGAGGCGCGAGGTTTAACGAACACGCGGGAACAAAAAAACCCTTTACGAAAGTGTTTCATACAAAGTTTTTTATTGCCAAATTGTAGCAATTTTATCATTAATTTGAATGTTTATTGATATGAATTGTCGCCGTATTATCAAATAAAGGATTCCGAGTTATATTTGACGCAAAATACTGTATTTTGAAAAAATGCATCAATGTATGAACAGTGTGTAAAAAATTACTTTACGCACAGTTGATAATTTTACGCAAAGGTGTTAATTCACCCACTTGTGCGAAAAAGTATTACTTTACGCACTGTCAACAGTGCGTAAAAGCTTGGTTTACGCACTGTCGTAGAAAAAATTCACCACACAAGTTATTTGATTCCTAGATGCGCATTTCGATAACAAAGTTATCTTCATCAGTAGGGATTACTAAACTAACTGTAAATCAGCATACCAGTCTTATTTATAACACATGAATAATTACCATGATGTAATCTGTGTACTAAGAAGCCCTACCTAATCGACAGGTACAATCACACAAAGGCAATTAATCATTCCTTTACTGGTATCAAGTCAAATAGTTTGGATTTTAATGAAACAATATCGTCATTAGCGTTTTATTCATGCTTTGAAACATTTTAGAAAGGGCAATTGAAGTTCAGCTTAAGAAACATCTACAAAAGTTTTCTTTACTACCGCCAATACAATCTGGATTCCGTTAAGGTTATAGTTGTACCACTGCTCTGCTTCACATTAATGATGATATTCGCACGACTGCGGATTAAGGAAAGTGCACAATTTTGATACTGATCGACTTCAGTCGAGCGTTTGATACCATAAATCATAATTTATTGTTTGATATGTTACATACATGTTACGAGAATGCTGTTTCCATTATTAAATCGTTTTTGATGAATCGACGCCAGAAAGTGAATACAGATGGCATCAAATCTCAATATTTAGCGGTCCCTTCTGGCGTACGTCGAGTATCTATCTTAGGGCCCTTTTTATTTGCTATGTATTCATCTGAGTTACTAAATAGCCTCCAACATTGCAAAATTCTTCTTTATGCCGACGACACCCAACTATATTACAGTTTTTACTCAAAATGTCACACATAGAATGTAACCAAATCTATAAAAATCTTCATGATTTCATTAAAATAGCTACAAATCATTGTCTAAACATCAACAGTAATGAATCAAATGCAATATTATTTGGCTCAAGAATAAATCGCTTGATAATACTCAACTATGTTAATATAAACATAAATGATGATTCACTCGATTTGATGGAATAAGCAAAAAGTTTGAGCAAAAGCAAAAGGCAAAAAGGTCTATTGAATTGAATTTACAATATAAAAATGTTTAACACAGGACGACAAAGAAATATTTAAAAAGTTTAAAACACACATTAAAACTATCACTTTGCCACAGGGGGGAAAGGAGGGAATAATGCTGGGTTTTGGGGTGGAGTTGGTACCCGCCCTGCTGAGGCCTTCAGCGGGCAGGGGAAACCCTACTCATTCCTGCGGAGCAGGCCTACGATGTTGTGCAGGTTTATCTTCTGCCGTAAGTGTTAAGTCTATTCTTGGTGGTGTTGATTTTCCCCGTGTCGTCCTAGTTATACGGGGGGTTTTGTTTCTTTATGAGTAAAACATCAAACTCATAGATTTCATTATCGGGGGTACCGCTTACTCTAGCCCTGAAAGTCCTATCGACAAGGTATGATTTCAGGATCTTCACCATGTATTCGGGCATGCCTACCCTTAGCATCTTAATGATGAACCCCTCTATCCAGACGGTATCGAAGGCTTTCTGTATGTCCAGCAGGACCATAACTGTGTTGTGCCCTAGGTGGAAGCCCTCCTTCACATCGTGTACAATTCGGGCTACCTGTGAGGACGTTGAATGCCCTTTACGTAACCCGAATTGATCCGCCGGTATGAGTTTGAGCTCCTCCTCTAGGATCACAAATCTCTTAAGAAGGATTCTATCTACCACCTTGGCTATGGCACTCAGCAATGAGATAGGGCGGTAGCTTTCCACCTTCGCCTGTTTGAGTGATGGTGGGTATACCTGCCATTTAATTATTTATTATATAGACTAGCTGAACGAGAGAATTCCTCGGGAGATTTCTGAGTAGGACCGCGTCGATCTTATCTACGCCGGAAGCCTTGTTTCTAGGGAGCCGTTTTATTGCCTCCTGGACCTCCTCAAAGTTGGTGATCAGTTTTGTGAGGTCTCTCGTGCAGATCTTTGTGCGAGGTCTTTTTCTAAATTCTTTGGCTTCCCTAGAAACGGCCTCCTGTTCCGGGGTGGTATCGGTGCTCGTATGGAACACGCTCTGGTAATACTCAGCGAATAGCTTCGCCTTTCCCTGGTCGGTAGTTTCCAGAGTCCGGCCATTTCCTACATCTGGAATTTCTTTGTGCCTCCTTCGGAGGCGTTTAGACATTCGCCATAGGGAATTGTCGGACGCTTTCAGACTTTCGAGTTTTCTCTTCCAGACTTCGTTTTTATGTTTTTGAATGTGTTCTTTGATGTCACGTCCTAGGCTCATCATATTCTCGCGGTGCACTGGCCTGCGGGTGCTCTGCCATTTCCGCCTTTCGGTGTGATTGAGTTTGATGAGCCCTAGGATATAGTCTGGAAGAAGTTCTCTGTCTTCTCTCACGGCCCTCTTTTCGGTGGTAATGTCTCTGGCTCTCTGGACGTTCTCCATCATCCTCCGAGTTTCGGTGTCCACATTGTCAAATTCAATTTGTTGAGTAATAATAGTGTTAGTGTTGAGCACTCACCTGTACTCCTTCCAATCAGTTGTGGAGAAGTCATACATGACCCTCACCCCCCTTGGGGGGTGCCCCATCCTTGACTGAGAAGAGCATATGGTCGTGGTCCGAAATTAGCTCGGGGGCCGTTTTGAGTCCAGTGATACCGAAAACATTTTTATATACCACCAAATCGAGGGTCGAGGGAGCCGTACCGTTCCAGGGAAAGTGCGTATGCTCGCTAGGATAGTCAATGATGACATTTTTATCCTGTGAGTATTCCCAGAGCATTCTTCCATTCGCGTTGGGCCAGGCGGCACAGTTCCACTCAGGTCTTCTAGCGTTGAAGTCTCCCGCCAGCAGCACTTTGTGCCCACTTTGAAGGAGATTATCCAGATCCAACGTCTGGAATACGTTTTGTGGAGGGTTCTATATCACGTATATCCTTGTCCCACATGTCAGTTCTATGCCTACGTGTTTTATCGAGCTATGTCTCTGTGGCAAGGGTATATGTGGTATACCTACCTTTATGAGAATGGAAACACCGCCTCTTCTCATTGCGTTGGGCCTCTCTCTCCTGATGGCATTGAATCCCCTGAATTGCAGCTTATGTTCTTGCCGAAGCTTCGTCTTGGATAGAAGCATTACATCAATCTTATGCCTATGGATGAACTCAGCAACAAGTTCATACTTCTTGCTGATTCCATCCACATTGAGCATGCATACCCTTATAGGCATTTAGAGGCCGTAGCCTTGAATATTTTCAATGACCTTCCAGAAGGCCAGGAATTTCTCATTGCCGTCTCGGGCCCTACTGAGGCCATCGATAATGTCATCCATGGCCTGTAGAAGGCCTTGGGTGTTCACTAGGCTCTTTATAGTCTGATGTTTTTCCATGTAACTATTACGGCATTGGATAGACCTGGCTGATCGGTCCTTTGAAACATTTGAGATGAGGGTAGGGATTGGGGGGAGGGAGCCCTGTGACTTACTGTGGCAGCTTGTTGCTGCTCTCTCTGCTGGTTTTCCAAGTCTCATTTCCTCTGCTCCCAGATGTTGTTTACCACTGCAGGGGCTGGCTTGTATTTCGGCTTCGGGTCTGCTTTCGTCCTCCTGTCTTCTTGTGACTTCACGTGATGTTGATAAACATCGCAGACTTCCGAGCACGAAGTGTGTGCTCCTCCTCAGTTAAAGCATATAGCCGGGGTGGACCTTGGCTTGGGGCATGCTCTCGACCAATGTTCCCCTGCACATTTTATGCATCGCACTGCTCGGTTGCAGTTGGACTGAGCATGTCCCCATGCCTGGCATCGATAGCAATGAGTGACGGTTCTCCTGTTCCGTTTAATCTACCATCGTACGATCACGCCGTCCACGACTCGGAGGTTTTTGTTAAGGTATGTAACCGTTGTCTTCATGTCTGTGAGCACGATGTAGAGTTTTCTCTCAGTGCCATTGATCTCAGTGATGCCGTAGGTATCCAGGCCTTGCCTCTTCAGGTCCTCGGCTATATCTTCGAGTGGTCCAGCCCCTTCAGGACGAAGGCGTGCTTTCGTTTCCCCGGCAGAGTGTATGTGTGGAATTGGACACCATCCACCTTCAGTCTGTTCTTCAGACTTGTATGGTACTCTGACGTACTTGCGTATATCAAGGACGATTTGGCAGTGTGATTGTACGTCAGATTTCCTTGAAGTTCTTGCTGTAGCGAATTTCTGGTTTCAGTGTCCAATTTTATTGTTCCTTTGATAATAATGGGGGGACATTTTCTGTTCCAGTTTTCTGCCTGGGGCGGCGGTTGTTTGTTTGCCTTTGTTGTAGCTTTCTTCGTTGGGGCAGGGGCGCTACTGGGTTCTGTCTCACCTCCTTCGTTCTCAGTGATGGGATCGTCCGTATTTTCATCGCCCTCCGCAATCGCGTCGAAGGAGTTATTTGTCTGGATGGGGGCGTCCTGGAGGGTGAGGCTCGTCCACTTTCTCTTGGCCGTTTTCTTGGGCTGTTGCCTCATCATCCTTCTCTTTCGTGGTTTTCAGAGGGGACTTGAGGATTCTCAAGATTTCCTCTAGACGCTCCTTTTCCTTGGCCGCTTCTCTCTCGAATTTCTCCCGGGAATGGTCGGTGACCTCCCTCAACTCCATGTCCTGGATTTTCAACCAAGGGTAGTATTCCAGTTCCTTGGGTATTGGCCTACTGATTTTGCAGAATAGGTAGACCTTTTCATTGACCTTGGTTTTCACATGGTTGTCTAGAGCCTTGATCTGGTCTATGATCTGACTGTATGTTGGGTAGTCTTTCCTATTCTGCTCATCCTGTGTGATCTCCATCATCGGGGGAGGTCGTCCACCTACTGCCCCTCCGGGCGATCGCGGGGGTGAAGGGCTGTTTGGGGGGGTGAGTGATTTTCTCTTCTCCAGTAGCCGAGTTTTGAGGCGTTCTTTGGTCTCCTCTCGTTCTCTCCTGAGCTGCTCGTCTAGGATTTGTTGTTCCCTGACGGCAGCACAGAAAATTGCGAGGCCCTTAGGGGTGCCGGATTTGACTTGGGGGAGTTCCAGGTTTATGCCTGTCGCCACATCATTTATTGTTTCCTCTATGAGGATTGACTTTGCATTAACCTTCATCGACTCTATTTTGTCGATGAGGCTTTTACCTGCTCTGTCCAGCTCAGACTCTTGTTCCATCGTGCTGCTGGCGCTTTCACTGTTATTGTTCATCTATCATACCCTCGATTGTAGGAGGGGTGGTTATATGTGTGTCGGAAGGGAGGATTGCGTAGTCCAAGAGAGTTCTCGTAAGACGTTTTAGTGGCAGTTGTCCCTTCAGACTGCATTCTTCTCTTGATTCAGCTTCGCTATTTTGCAATTCCGGTATGGGAGGCTGAGCTGGCTTTTCAGGTATAGGGATGGATGCATTCAACACCACTCTTCTCCCGTCTTTGTTGTAAGTGACTTCAAATATCTCTGTTCTTCTTCTGTGAGCTTTATATATTGAGGGTTTTCCTCCCCCTGAAATGGCCTGCTGCTTGGCATCGAGGATGCCACTGAAAAACTTCTTGGTTGATATGAAGTTTTCGGCTACCTTATCATTGATTTTTGGCTTTTTATCAGGGGGAAAGTTCCCGGCTTCCCTTTGATAGTCACTTACGAACTCTTGGTGATCCTTCGACTTATCACCCATTTCCACCTCATTAGAGACCTCGTTAGTGCTGTCGTTGTTGGCAGCTTGTGCGGCAAGATGTTTTTGTGCCTGCACAATTTCTTTGGTGTACCGTTTAGAGGTACTCTTTTCAGGGGTATTTTGGGAAGTAGAATATGGGGTGTTTTCGCCCTGTTGGTTCTTTACAGGGGTAGCATTTTTCCGGGGGGTGAGAGCGTTCTCATCCCCCGAAGTGTCATTATTCACCGGATGGATTGTTCTCGGTTTTGTGAGAAATGCCTCTTGATTGGCCTAAATGCCAAAAGTGGGAGTGGCTTCTCGCCTGGGTCTAGAAGCAGGCTCCCCGGAGCTGAGGGTATTCCCGCAAGACCCACTCTCCTGCTCACCTGTCTAGACACTGAACCACTCTGGTATGATTTATTATGTATAAGTCACAAACACAAACTAAAAATATAAACTTTACGTAATTTAAAATTCTAAAAATTGCCTCGAGTTGTATAGGTCTGCTATGGACGGCTGGCCAGATTGTAAAGTTTGAGCGTTTCGTTGGATGTTGAGTTGCGATTCGAAAAGCATATCAATGAATTGCTGCAGCGCTCGTACTTTATGTTGAAAATTATTCATGTTCAACGGCATTTTCTTCCTTTGGGATTGAAAAAAACCTTATGTGAATAATTGGTATTGTCAAATTTCACGTATGCAGATACTTTATATCTTCAACCTGTCAGTATATAAAAAAGATACACAGAATTTCACACAAATTGCAAGATATTGGCTGGTTGAATATGCAAAATAGACGAATATTCCATGCTGCAACATTGTTTCACAAATTACTTTTGAATAAAACGCCCGCTATCTGCATAAAAAAGTCAGGTATCGAACGGATATACATAATCTCAACGTTAGAAGCAGATGATTATTGAAACCTCCTAATTTCAGATTGGAAATATTCAGGCGCAGCTTCAGCTTTCAGATCTGTAAAATTTATAATTCCATTCCTGAAAGTTCAAAAACAGGTGGGTAACAGCGATTGAAATTCAGGCAATATTTATTGTCAGCTATAATAATGGTATAGTATCATTTATGCTACTTTCGAATCAATCTCATTAAAATCTCATTTGTACAATACCTATTTATTTCTGTTACTTTGCTCACCACAGCGAATTCAAGGTTAAGTTGAAGATAAATAATTATTAGTCTTGTCACACTTGCCTAAACATTTGGATTTGATTCGTATTTTCATCTTGAAAACAAAAAGTATTTAACCCCACCACCACACAAGTAATTTAATTCCTAGATGCGCATTTCTATAACAAACTTGTCACTGTAAAAGTTTAAATTCGACTTTCATTTTCAAATTATTATTTATTTATATCAACATTCTTTTGTAAAAACAACTCATTTGAATATAATAAAGAAAATTATTATTATTATTATTATCATTATTATTATTATTATTATTATTATTATTATTATTATTATTATTATTATTATTATTATTATTATTATTATTATTATTATTATTATTATTATTATTATTATTATTATTATTATTATTATTATTATTATTATTATTATTATTATTATTATTATTATTATTATTATTAAGCAAGGGTTTCGAGACCCTTTTTCTAATAGCAATATTTTCATAACAGTCTAATTTTCTGTAATCATCAACAGGTTTTATGGATTTTATATTTTGGATATTAATTTTGTTGTGAGTTTCTAATAAATCATCCGCAACACTCGATTAATTTTTTCGCGAATATTTAGCATGTGCCAAATGTTCACGGAAACGATCATTCGTGTATCTTTTGGTTGCACAAGGGTGGATGGGGGCCGCGAGGGTGAAGTTGAGACGAAAATGAATTGCACAGCACGGCACGCTCTGTGATTGGTCACTGTAATGGCGGTGAGTTTAAATGACAGACCGAAAGAAGGCAATCTGAGTTGAAAATGCGTGAGATACTAGCCAATCTAACCTAACCCGTCTAACCTTACGAAGACAGAATAACCATTCAAAATTGATAGCGATTCAAAAACTATTCATCCAAAATTGTTAATAACCTAGCATTGGTCGGAGCGCTTATGCCGTGCATTTTATTGTATAGTGTTGAAGTTGTGGCAAAAGCTCATATATCATAATCACTACCTACCGTTCGGCATATTCATCATGCTGTACCCCCTTTTTAACTTCTGAACGGTTTGAGGTACAAACATGGAAAAAAATATCATTTTGAATGGTGTCACCGATACTACTCCTTCCAATAAAAGACATTGTGATTGCCCTATAAAGGGCAAATTCATTTGTGTAGTCCAATTACACATCTAAATTTTTTTTCTACGTACGGAGATTGGCATGGATACACCGAAAGGCTGACAAAATATAATAAAAAAAATGAGGAAAGCTTAGAGAAACAGCTTCAGGAGCTATTGTGAGACAATTACATCAAGCCCTGCAGTAGTCAGATTGCATAAAACTATGGCGAGGGGCAGAGAGCAAGGACCAATGTCACTTAGAAGAACATATGGTAGCTACACAGACGATGAAGAGCAACGAGCTCTCCTCTTACTTAAGACGCACTTTTCAGGTAGCATACCACTTGAACCTGATAGATCACTGGAAGAACCAGGCAGGAGAACTGGGAGGTAGCAAAAACCCTTTTAGTCACCCGGAACTGACGGTACATCTCCGGCCCTTTCACGAAGAGAGCATGCATACAGGGTGGGTAGATCAACGGAAACCGCTCTGTACGTGCTCACCGAAAGCATCCAGAGCTCACTCGAGCATAAGGAAATGGCCATATGCGCCTTTTTAGACATAGAGGGGGCATTCGGCAACACCTCCCACAAAAAAATAAATAGGGCCCCAACGAACAAGGAAGTGGACAGAACCACATCCAGGTGGACGTGCCAAATCGCGGCTACAAGAACTGCTGAAACGGAAGTGGGCGATACCTGATTTCGAATCAGCACAAACAGGGGATGCCCACAAGGTGGGGTGCTATCACCTCTGATGTGCAGTCTCGTAGTGGACGAATTACTGGGAACACTTGCCGGGAATGGAGACATTTGCCTTGGATATGCTGATGACATAGTCATTATGGCCAAAGGCAAATTCGAAGGAACCCTCTGCGATCTCATAGAAAGGGAGCTAGAGACTACCAGAATATGGTGCCTGTCTGTTGGGTTGGGAATTGACTCATCAAAAACCACAGTGGTACCATTCACTAGGAGAACAAAGTTTCAGCACCTAAGGACTGTTCGCCTCGACGGAGCTGACTTAGAATGGCAGCAAGAGGTGAAGTATCTAGGGCTTACCAAAGACTCAAAATAACAACTCTGGAACAGATACGTAGAAAATATAACCAACAATGCAAAATCATCGCTGATGGTGTGCAGACACATTGTAGGAGAAACGTGGGGCTGTAACTCATCAATACTGCGATGAATGTACACCATGATAGTGAGACGGCTGAACCGAACTCGCCATAACAAAGAAAATCCTGGACTTAGCATGTCTTTGTATAACAGGAGCAATCAGGTCGACTCCAACAGCAGCTATAGAGGTCATTCTGGACCTCACTCCTATAAATATCATGGTGAGGAGAACTGATTGTGAAGCAAACCTCAGGTTGGCTGAAGTTGAACTCAAAGGGACAGCACACAGTGTAGGGACTCAACTTCCAACGGAAGTGCACACCTTACCAATCTCCCAACTAACGAAATAACTAGGAAATACAGTTTAGGAAATTTTTTTCAAATGGAATTGAATACCAAGAAAGAATGGAGCAGACAATCAATTCGAGCACTGGGAAGGCATACCATAACATGGTACACGGACGGGTCCAAAACTCCCGACGGAACTGGAGCAGGAGTCTTTGGACCTCGCACCAAATACTCCGAACCCATGGGCCAGTTCTACGGCTTTTTTTTTCAAGAGAAAATTCACGCCATAAAAAGGTGCATTCAGTTCAACTTCGACAGGAAATATCTGAAATAGGAAATCGCATTCCTCTCCGATAGTCAAGCAGCTATCAAAGCGTTGAGCTCATATTACATCAACTTGAAGATGGTCTGGGAATGATCAGGTAATCTCAATGATCTAGGCAGGAACAACAAGCTGATCCGCCTCTGGGTGCCGGGGCAATGAACAAGCATACACCCTGGCACAAAAAGGGGCATCAACACCACTGATTGGTCCAGAACCATTCTGCGGACTTGGAAAATCTCACTTCCAAGAATAACTCAATGAAACTGAAGAAGCAATCAGAGCAACATACTGGCAAATACCTCCGGGCTAGTGCAGGATAAAGATCTCCTCGGCAATTTCAACCGAGAAAGATCAAAGACACTGATTAATCTCTGCAAAACTAGTCTAAAGACAATCACGGGAGATCTGACGGGGCATTGCAGGCTCAAAGAATACCTAAGAAAGCTAGGCTCAGAGGAGGACAGCACCTGCAGATTATGTGGAAAGCATCCAGTAACACCCCATTATATATTGATAAAGCGTTACGCTGTACATTGAACATTCTGCGATCACACCAGCTGATGGTGGGAGAAATACCACGAATAGACCCTCTCAAAATCCTCAAATTGCTTGAGGAATTGAGGATTGAGGGGCTGCTGGAAACGAGAATACCTTGAGATAGCAGAAGAAGATGGGGCACAATAGATCTAATCAGGTCGCAGCGCATCAGTTACCATCCACACTTACCATTACTATTACCATTCTACGTATTTTCACAATATCGATATTTATTTCGAAACTTTTGAGTTGATATGCCCTCAGCGCCATCTGTCTAGTGATTGCTATGTATCTGCTCTCAAAAAGTAGTATCGGTAATACAATTCAGAATATTTTTTGTCTTATCTTTCAAATCAAACCTTTCAAATTCATCAAGATAAGGTTACCATTGAGGTCCGCACTTATGCTTGATAGGTTTTCCGAGTGTATTTGGTGAAAAACATATTAACAAAATATAAAAAAAAACATATGGTTGGAGAAACTATTAAATTTTTGTTTTCAAGGATGTATCACTTGACCTCCTTGCTATTTGATATTTTTGAATTGATGTGCCCCACCTCTACCTCTTTTATTCAATCACAATGTTTTTCATTTCAAAAACCAGTATAATTCGTCCACTCACGGGTATACAGACACGCTTATGCTTTGTCTGTTTTTAGTATTTTCGATGTAAAATTGATATATTTTAAGTTATATGACATGAGTTCGGTATAATTTTATTATTATTGTAAATTTTGGCATAATGCAGTATTTTACGATGCAGTTGCGAATGAAATGCATTACGTTTCAACAGCTTAATCGTATTCCGCAATATCATCAAACTATCACATTCACCCTATTTACGAATGCTAATGTAGTGAAGCGCCAATGGAACGCAACATAAATATTAGTGGAATTGTCTTTATCATTTAGGTTATTGTCAAAGTGTCATAAACATTAGTGGAATTGTCTTTATCAGGTTATTGTCAAAGTGTCATCGTGTCTTTTGTGTTTTGAATTTTCTGATGCACCTTTTTTTGTTTCGTTGAGGGGTTTAGTAATGAGTGTGAAATTCTGTTTCTGGAACATTGAGGGTTGTGGGACGGCCATTATTTCGATATTAAGGATGTAGTGAGCTTCTTCAATTTATCCGTATCCGTGGATATTGAAAAATCCACCTACTACAATAAAACAACAACTCATGGGGGCAGAGGTCGCAATATTATTGTTCGGCCATTCCGTTCTATTATTTGGCACACCATAATTGATTGTTAACTATCTGTCATGCAATTTTTTCTAACCCATAACATAACAAAATCTACCATTTTTTCTGTTGTATTGAAAACTTCTCTTCGGATTTTTTTTTGTCAATTTAAAATTATGTAGGAATAAAACCACCTCATACTGTAACTCGCGAACTGAAAAAAATGGGTGAATGTGGAGCAACCACGAATGATAAAAATATATAATAAATACATGGGCGGAGTCGATCGAAGCGACCAAAACATCAGTCTTTATCGGTCATCCGTAAAAGGTAAAAAATTGGTAATTCCCAATTTTTATCCATATTCTAGACCTAGCAGATCAAAATGAGTGGTTTGAAGCGAGACTCTCAGGGCAAATTTTATCGTGGGATGTAACCTGGTGTTGCAGTGATGGTTGATGAAATAAAACTCCAACAATTTGTGGGACCGCCAAAGCGAACAGTATCTTATTCCAAGGTGACGACTTCAAGGTCGAGCTAAAAGGACATTAAAGGCTTACAAATTGTTTAGGAAGAATTTAACATTCGTTATATAGTTTCTCTTAAATATGAATAAAATGACTTCACAGTTACACAAGCACTGTTTTCTTAAATTTACAGAAAATGAAGAGTAGGGTCAAACGATTGTGTAACAATTATTAGTATTTCTGGAATTGATACAAAAACGCACTAGAGAAAATACATACCTAAAAGGCAGGCGCATTCCAGAGGAATTCTCTAACAATTAGGGACCACGGCACTTTTAACTCGTGGAACGTCTCTTTTCAAACAGCAATCGTTAATAAAATGCTCAAAGTATCTACACTTCATAATCACGAAAAACAAGAAACTCAGTTGTTTTTCCAACATCACAAAAAACAGGTAAAATTTAAATTGGGAATAAATAACTGAATGGGCCTATTAGCGCCATCTATGATACAGTAGTTGAATCTCCAAGCGGTGAACCTACAGGTACCTAAATGTAATAACACAGAATATATAAATCAATCATGAAACTTTATGACAATGAAATTCATGAATGTTTCTCTGGAACCAATTATAAAATAATAAAAGAAATGTCGAGCACAGCTCAATATACAGCTGTTTTGCTACAGGTTGTTGCACAAAAAAGTCGAAAATGGGAATCTTGATCATACGACTTTTCGAAGAAGAGTGGCTACTTCCCTCCTCGAAACTAATTTATTCCGAAGCAGCCGCAAAATATCCAGACCTTTTTGGATTCAAAATGTAGATTCCAGATTTGACAAAATTGATCATATTACTAGTGTGCTATAAAGCCCTTACAGTTATTTGCGTCAAATTCAAAGTTACTTTACACATAAGTAAATGAATAAGGTGCTTTATGGAGTACCACACATTGAAATAATAGTATTGTTGAGTCCAAACACAAACTGAAATGAATCACCCAATATATTTTTTATTTGAAGTTTGAAATAATTTGAGATATAGTTGTCAATCATTTATTGAATTGAATGTCATTGATTTTTGCTAAAATACATACTTTTACGAACGTGCCTTATTTGTGTGTGTATTTTACATTGGTCCTTCGAGCCGGATTTGAACCAGCGACCTATGGATTCATGTAATGACGAATATGAAGCAGTGCAGACGGTACGAAACGTAATTCATGTCCATAAACAAGCTGGTTTTGAAATGACCAAGTGGATCAGTAATTCCGAAGCTGTAATGAATTCTATACCAGAGCACTTACGAGCACCTAGCAATGTTGGTTTGAATATAAATTTCGAGAGAATTGAAAGGGTGTTAGGTTTATCCTGGCTTCCATGGAAAGACTGTTTTGTATTTTCTGCATATTTAACGAAAATACAAAACAGTCTTTCCATGGAAGCCAGGATAAACCTAACACCCTTTCAATTCTCTCGAAATTTATATTCAAACCAACATTGCTAGGTGCTCGTAAGTGCTCTGGTATAGAATTCATTACAGCTTCGGAATTACTGATCCACTTGGTCATTTCAAAACCAGCTTGTTTATGGACATGAATTACGTTTCGTACCGTCTGCACTGCTTCATATTCGTCATTACATGAATCTAAATAGTCATCCACGTAATGCTGCTTGTTCATAATACGGCAAGTACCAGGATAACTCTGTTCAAATTTTTCACCATTCAGATTCTTTACGAATTGGGCAACAGAAGGCGATGAGACAGCTCCGAATATCATTACGTTCATTTCATAAACATCGGGTGCATGACTCCTGTTGGTTCCTCGCCATAGGAAACGTTGTGCACACCGGTCCTCCCTTCTAATCACCACCTGGTGGAACATATCCTTGATATCTCCACTAAAGGCTATACGTGCTTGTCGAAATCGCCATAACACTGATATCAAGGATGGTACTAAGTCTGGTCCTTCGAGCAAAAAACGATTGTATAATACTATGGAAAACAAAGAATCCATTGAGCCTGAGCAGCGCAAGAGTAATAGAAAAAATAAGGGGATTCCACCTAGGAGATTTTTGGAATTTATCACGTGCGATCCTGATGGGACATCCTCCTTACAACCCTTACCTGGAAGTAGTCTTTCGAAGGTTGAAAGTGCTGCAAATGATATATCTGATGTTGCAAATGTCAGCAATCATAAAGATGGTGCTAGTCATAGAAGCTCTAAAAGTAAATCAAAAAATAGCTCTATAGTTTCAAAAGAGTCTGTCGTTTCTCAACTCAATTTGGAGCTCAAGATTTTGGAGAAGCAAAGAGAACTGTCTGAAGAAGAAGCTAGAGAAAGAATGAGAGCAATTCACGAAAAACAAGATTTTCTACGAAAAGAAATGGATCTTCAGAGGAAACTAGTCGAATTGAAATCATGTAGTGATCGTCAGTCTATCGCACCCCAAAGTCTCTATGGTGACCCTCAACTATTGGGGAATTGGATAAACGATGCTAAACAGTGTGTTGCCTCCGCATCTTCAAAATGTTCACGTGAACCAGGGCTATCCGATGTACAACACGTTTCTTTGGAGAAGGAGGAAAGAAAAAATACTGATGAAAATATTCTACTAGATATTGCAAAGAAGTGTATCGATAACTCTGCAGCTACAAATAAATTATTGCTTCGGCAGAAAATCAGAGACTTGACATACTTCTCTGGCGAATTAACGGAATGGCCAATCTTCATAAGTGAATATAAGCGTACTACTGAGACCTATAATCTCAACGATGAAGAAAATTTGATAAGATTGGACCGATCCCTGAAAGGAAAGGCAAGAGATACCGTGCGAGGTCTGTTAACTTCTCCTAATAATGTTTCGAAGATAATCAGCATGCTAGAAATGAACTTCGGAAGATCCGAATGGATAATAATCTCTTTGATAGACAAAGTCAAGAAAATGCCTATTATCAAGGAGGATAGGTTGGAGTGTAGCATAAGTTTCTCCAACGCCATTAACAACATGGTTACAACAATGAAGAATATTGATGGTGAGCTGTATTTGTTCAATCCAGAGCTGTTATGTAGTATTGTCGAAAAATTGCCGCCATTGCAAAAATACAGTTGGTCCAAGTGGAAGAGAACTCTCGAGCTCAAGGAAAAACGTATTTCTCTCGAAGATTTCTCAGAATGGTTTGAAGACGAGGTGAATTGTATGGCAGGAGTTAGCAATCCACTACAAAAATACAGGTTCATTTCTCGAAAAGAAAATGTTATGATTTCGAATAAGAATACTACCAAAAATAGTCAAGAAACACCAAGGTGTGTTTTTTGTCAGAAGGAAAATCATAAAATTATCAGTTGTGAAGAATTTTTGAAAAAACCAATAGAAGAAAGGCGAGCTGCTGTTTTAGAGCAGAAATTATGTTTCATCTGCCTGAAGATTGGCCATACTGCCAACAGATGTTATCATCAAAAATCAAGATGCGGGGAGAACGGATGTCGAGGAAGACACAACAAGTTACTGCATATTGTAAAATCCGAATCGACTATTGATGAAACATCGGATTTGACAACGAACAACTCTAACAATTTTTGCGCCAAAGTATCGACAAATATTGATAACATGATACTCTTGAGGATCGCTCCTGTTATTTTGCGAGGGCCCGCAGGAGAGATCAGAATCCATGCCTTGTTTGATGAAGGGTCAACGTGTTCAATGATTGAAGAATCCTTGGCAGAAATGTTAGCACTTTCGGGACCAACAATTCCCTTGTGCTTTCAATGGACAAATGGCATCATTCATCATGAAGAAGAGTCGAAGCTGGTTTCTCTATGTATCTCAGCTGGTAATCTGAATGCACCGGTAGAATACAGGGTGAATAACATCCGTACTGTTAAAGAGTTGAGTCTTCCTAGTCAATGTTTCGATGAAAATTACATGATGAGAAGATATCCTTACTTAGATCCAAATATCCTTGCTTCAGTCAACTCAGCAAAACCTCTACTACTGATAGGTCAAGACAACTGCGACCTGATCGTTCCCAGAGATGTCGTCCAAGCGAGATACAATCAACCTATGATGTCCAAGTCTAAATTAGGGTGGTCAGTTCATGGAGTTTGTAATAGCCATTCAGAAATCGTGACAAACCACGTCAGTCTATGTTGCCAAAACGTTATGGACCAAGAACTTCATAGAATCGTCAAAGATAGCTTTCGATTGGAATCTTTCGGAATGAACCATCATCTTGTTAAAGGAATAAAATCCGTAGAGGACAAAAAAGCAGTTGAAATTCTGGAAAGAACTGTTAGAGAAATCGACGGTCATTATGAAGTTGGACATTTGTGGAGAAATGAAAATGAAACACTTCCAAATAGTCGAAAGAATGCTATGAGTCGTTTATTATGTATGGAAAGAAAAATGAGTAAAGACAAAGAATTTGAAAAGCAATATTGTGAAAAGATAGCAGAGTATGTGAAAAAAGGATATGCCAGGAAAATAGATAGCACAGAAATTACAGAAAGCCCTAAGACGTGGTATCTTCCACATTTTGCTGTGTGGAACGTGAATAAGCCTGGTAAAATAAGATTGGTTTTCGATGCAGCTGCGAAAAGTTTCGGAAACAGTCTTAATGATTTTTTGCTGCAAGGTCCAGACTTAGTACCATCCTTGATATCAGTGTTATGGCGATTTCGACAAGCACGTATAGCCTTTAGTGGAGATATCAAGGATATGTTCCACCAGGTGGTGATTAGAAGGGAGGACCGGTGTGCACAACGTTTCCTATGGCGAGGAACCAACAGGAGTCATGCACCCGATGTTTATGAAATGAACGTAATGATATTCGGAGCTGTCTCATCGCCTTCTGTTGCCCAATTCGTAAAGAATCTGAATGGTGAAAAATTTGAACAGAGTTATCCTGGTACTTGCCGTATTATGAACAAGCAGCATTACGTGGATGACTATTTAGATTCATGTAATGACGAATATGAAGCAGTGCAGACGGTACGAAACGTAATTCATGTCCATAAACAAGCTGGTTTTGAAATGACCAAGTGGATCAGTAATTCCGAAGCTGTAATGAATTCTATACCAGAGCACTTACGAGCACCTAGCAATGTTGGTTTGAATATAAATTTCGAGAGAATTGAAAGGGTGTTAGGTTTATCCTGGCTTCCATGGAAAGACTGTTTTGTATTTTCGTTAAATATGCAGAAAATCCCTGAAGAATTGTCTACTGGCCTCAAAATCCCAACTAAAAGAGAGGTGCTACGGATGGTTATGTCGGTGTTTGATCCGATTGGATTTCTTGCACCTCTGATGGTAAAAGCCAGAATTTTGATACAAGAGATCTGGCGACATAACATTGACTGGGACAAGGAAATCAATGATGATCTTTTTCTGTCATGGAAAAAATGGCTCTTAGATCTTCAAGCTGAGCCAATAGTCATTCCACGATTTTACTTTCCAGGCACCCACTATGTACAAGAGGTTGACTTACATATGTTCGCAGATGCAAGTGATAAGGCTTATGCATCAGTTGCATTCTTTTGTTTGAGAGGGGAAAAAAATACCTATGTCCATACATCCTTTGTAACTTCGAAATTCAAAGTAGCCCCGTTGCATCAGCAGACTGTTCCGAAATTGGAGCTACAGGCAGCAGTTTTAGCTTGTAGAATTGCAAAAACAATTATGTCTGAAATAGAATACAAAATACGAGAAATACACTTTTGGACAGATTCGATGGTGGTATTGTATCAGATCAGGTCTCAGACCAGACGATTTCCAATTTTTGTTTCCTGTCGAATTGGAGAAATACTGGAGGAGACAGATTGTTCACAATGGCACTGGGTACCTTCTGATTTAAATATTGCTGATCAAGCCACCAAAGAAATGAAAGTTTTGAATTTATCATCCAATAGCAGTTGGTTCAACGGACCTGATTTTTTGAAGCAAGCAAGAGAATTTTGGCCAATAGAACCGAAGAAAGATATTGGTATAGAGGTGGAAACAGTTTTAATCCATAACAACTCTGATTTCATGTCCTATTTACCTAAAATTTCAAGATTCTCTAAATGGACAAGATTGGTTAGGTCAACTGCATGGATATTATTTGCAGTGAAACAGTTTTGTTTGCCAAAACTAGGGAGACCACATTCACCCATTCTAGGAGTGGAAGATATCGAGAAAGCATCTAAATTATGGATTTTGAAATCACAGTGGGAATCATTTGAAAAAGAAATTCAAGAACTGCGGAAAAAGGAAAGTATTTCGAAAACTAGTCGACTCCTGAAACTATCAGTTTTTCTGGACAATGATGGTATACTGCGTGTTGGAGGAAGACTATCCGAAATAAACATTGATTATAATTCAAAGTTTCCAATTATTTTGACACCCGAAAACAGATATACCGAACTTCTGATTGATCATTACCATGTGAAAGCAGGTCATATTGGAATTGAGACAGTAGTGAATGATATTCGTATGAAATATTGGATCTTACATTTACGAGCAGCTGTGAAGAAGAGTTTCCGAGCATGTCAAAGCTGTAAAATAAGAAAGTGTAAACCAGTTGCTCCTGAAATGGGAAATTTACCAGAAGAAAGAGTCGAATCGTCCGTTTTTCCATTTACTTATGTTGGAATAGATTACTTCGGCCCATTGAATGTTTCTATCGGTCGAAGAGTAGAAAAACGATACGGAGTGCTCTTTACATGTTTTACGATTAGAGCAATACATATCGAATTAGCATCTTCTTTGGATACAAGTTCAACGATCATGGCAATACGAAGATTTATGAGTAGAAGAGGACAGCCAAAGGAATTCTTCACAGACAATGGAACGAATTTTGTAGGCGCTGAAAGGGAGTTGCGCGAATTGATTCGGAATCTGAATTATCAGCAAATTGCTGACAAGCTGAGTATAGATGAAATAATTTGGAAATTCAACCCGCCAGGTGCACCTCATATGGGCGGCATATGGGAGAGAATGATTCGATCAGTCAAAACCGCTTTGAAAATTACTCTCAAATCCGTAAATCCTAAAGAAGAAGTGCTCCTGACATTATTGCTAGAAGTAGAATATATGATCAACTCTAGGCCACTCACCCATATATCTGTAGATCCCTTGGAACCAGAGGCTATAACACCTAATCATTTTTTATTGTTGAGATCAGGTCAAGTCAAAACATACGGTGAGATAGAAGACGGAACTAACCTCACGAGAAAACGCTGGCGCTTTGCAGAAACGCTAGCAAATTCATACTGGAACCGATGGATTAGAGAATACCGACCACAGCTGATACAACGACAGAAATGGCACAAAAAAGTTGAACCCATAAAAATTGGAAATATCATAATACTTGTGGATGAAAAGCTACCAAGAAACGAATGGTTACTAGGCAGGGTCCAAGAAATTTACCCCGGAAAAGATGGCACACCAAGAGTGGCGCAAATTAAAACCAAAAAGGGAACCTATACGAGGCCCGTCACGAAATTATGTATTCTCCCGACGTCAGCAAGTTGATTGTGAAGATAACATATCTTCACGGGGTGGAGAATGTTGAGTCCAAACACAAACTGAAATGAATCACCCAATATATTTTTTATTTGAAGTTTGAAATAATTTGAGATATAGTTGTCAATCATTTATTGAATTGAATGTCATTGATTTTTGCTAAAATACATACTTTTACGAACGTGCCTTATTTGTGTGTGTATTTTACAAGTATATTGCATAAGAAGAGTTGCATATTACGCACGATTAGCAAAAATTAAGTAAGTGAAAGTA
This sequence comes from Chrysolina oricalcia, assembly GCA_944452925.2. Classification (NCBI taxonomy): domain Eukaryota; kingdom Metazoa; phylum Arthropoda; class Insecta; order Coleoptera; family Chrysomelidae; genus Chrysolina; species Chrysolina oricalcia. Next base: position 45,908,560 of record OX101819.2, on the reverse strand, counting down.
AGTAATTTCAACTCGAGTTGTGTACTGTACTTTTTTTACGACCGCATTCATTTCTATGAATAATTAGTATTCCAATGAGTGAAAATAATTTTGATCAATCAATTAAATAACTACAAAGATAATTCATCTATAACAAGTTACTTTATCACTTAGTATTATTGTTGACAATTATGTTTCTTCATCGGACACTGGTGATGACCGCCAACCACCGTGTCCCATCTTTAAAGCTAGCATATCATCACCAGTATCTACATGAATTATTGTGGCTGACATGGTCTGTGTATTGTTTGAGATTTGCTGAGCCCAGATATTTTCCATTTACGAAATTCAAAAAGAAAGGAAAAGGAAAGTCTGAACATCTTGACCTGCAGGGCGTAGGATTGATGTAGTTTTTAAAAACCGGATAAAAGCATTCGGAAACGACAAATGAACGTTACGTTTTGGTTTTTGAATAGGCAATATAAATTATCATACATTTTCCCGTATCCTCCACATCTTCAGGCTTCAAGTTGCGTAACTCCTGTTTCCTACAAGCACCACTAATACCGAAAATTAAAACCACCTGGAATCAAGGATACTTGCCTGTTAATTTATATAATCCGTGCATACCTTCGTAAGTAAATATCTGCTATCTAGAGCGTGTTGAAGAAAGACATTGATTTCTTTTGAAGACAACGTTTTTGATTCCTTACTCTTCAAATAAAATCACTTTACTCTCTTTTTAGCAAAGCCAACAGTGAGATGAGTCGCACTGTTAATGTTATCATGCATGGCTTATTGTTCCGTATCTTTCATGTGATTTTGCTGGTAACAAATTTTACGAAACATTTTTCAATTTTCCTCTATATCGGATGGTGTACACATTTAATCTTCGCTACTACTAGACATTTTCACGTCAATTTTTATTTGTTATTAGGGATTTATCTTCAAATGATCCTGGAAAATCCAAAAACTGGTAACAAATCGCGACACAATCATGAAAGGTTAAAATATTTTCGGCGACGCGGCGTGCTATTCGTTTCCATGGCAACTGAAGGCCCTATCTTATTGGTATACGTCGTGCTACCGTATTGGTTGTTGATCGTGCTTTCTGTTTACGATAAAGTTAAATGGTACAGTTCTTGAATAGACAGTTACATAGTTGGCGAGTTGTACAAATTTCGTGCGGGAAGTGGAAAAATTGTTTTTTCTACTACCTCACTAGAAAACTTTATTTTCGACCCCTAAAGAAGGGAGGCAAATGGTACTTCTCCTCCCGCCGGGAGGAAAATTGTACTTTTTCTCTCGATTTATCAGGAAGAAGATGCATTGAAATCAATTTTGCCTCTTCAGCGAGATCTTTTGAAAGGTCGTCTTCGCTAGAACTCATTTTCAAAACTTAGAAGCAACTTGAAAGGGTAAACAACGTGACAGTTTATGACAACTGTTATGTTTGTATTACTAAACAACGCCATAGCAACAAATCGTTGTTAACGCGATGACGACGACGCAACGCTTACTTAATATATTGTCATATAGCCGCATTATATAGTTCCACAACTTTCTGCAGTTGTTCTTATAAGTATGCACGCATTATAATTTTTAGGACGTTATCAAAAAAACGACCTTAAAGGTAGTAGAAAAAACTATATACATACCTCAGGAAGAAAATACTATTCCTCCCGCGGATATTAATGCCCCCCGCTTCGCGTCAGGCATCAAACTATCCGCGGGAAGAAAAGCATGATTTTCCTTCCTTGGTAAGTAGATAGCTATTTCATCATTCATTTCAATAGTATACATTTGTTTTGATAATGAATAATTTTATTATATATTGACATGTTTCTTATTTTTTAAACCCAAATGCCTACTGTACGTGAAACGAACGCCTATTGTTTGGTACAAAACTTTATGTTATTTTTTTTTCTTATTGTGAATTGAAAATAATGGTCTTCGCTACGATATTTCAAAAATTCAGTAAAAATCTTCAGAAAAACTATTTCAGACATATCTGGAATAATTTAAGAAGAGCACCCATTATTTTGGTAAATTTTTTTAAATGAAGGTATTGAATGAATTTGTATAATAATGATAATAACAATCCTTAAGAATCAAACAAAGTCGTTTTCTCGAAATCGACTCAAATGCGAGTACATAAAACTGTTGGAATCAATATGCAGAAATCACTGTATTTTATATTTGTTTTTTTTAAATGAGTGCTATATTTGTCATGTGATGTTATTTATAAAAATTGAAAATTGTTAAAAATAGAAACGTCATTCAGAAAAGTCTAAATTTTATTCTTCGTGAAACTTTCTAGAAATTTAAAAGGTTATGGGCCCAGCCCAGTGTTGAAAGTAATATAACACTGTTGAAGAAAGTTGAAGTGAAAGAATAAGTCATCAAACGGTTCCAGTGGATATTCCAATTTTACCAAAATTCACGAAGTATACTTTAGTAATGCTGAATGGTTCCAACTACCAAGTTTGAAAAAATAAAATTGAGTTGCTTCTTACTAAAGAAGATTTATGGGATGTCATTTCTGAAATTAAGATGGTTCCAGAAACAGTTGGTTGGAAGAAACGAGACAGCAAAGCCAAAGCCACAATAGGACTCCTGTGAGAAGATAACCAAGATAACGCAAGGAGGCATGGGACTCTCAAAAGAATTATTATGAAAAATCCACTCTGACAAGCAAAGTGTCTCATCTCAAGAAATTATGCGAACAAAGACTATCGGAATGTGGAAATATGGAAGATTAATTAACGTTGATGTTGGATTTTGTTCACCAACTTACAACTTTGGGTGAAAAATTAGGGGAGCATTTGATAGTAGCATTCCTGCTGAATAGTGTACCAGACAGCTATAGTTCTTCAGTGATAGCGTTAGGAAGCAGAAAAGAGGAAGATCTAACATTGGAAATAGTGAAAGAAAAGCTTCTACAGGAGTACAGAAGAAAACAGGACCGTCGTCAACAAGCAAATGGTGAAGAAAATGTTTTGAAGACCAGAAGCATTTACAAGCCAAAGGTAAATTGCTTTCATTCAAAGGCCATTTAAAACGTGACGGTTACATTTATAAAAAATGTATGGCGAAGAAAATATTTTCAAAGCCCATTATTAGTAAAGCAGTTGGTGATGGATCAGGAGTAACTGTCAGTAGCTCTTTTCGGTTTGGTAAGAAGAATAAAAATGGTAACCGTCCCTTGAAGGTTGTTTTAGCAAACCCGCATGACGTACGTTTGATACTCAGGAACAAATTGAAGGCTGGTCAGGAAAATAAGATCTTCATTCACCTTGATCAAACCCCCTTCCAGAAAAACAAGCTCGACGCTGTTAGAGCTGAGCTATTGAGGCGTCAGAATAATGGCGAGCAAAATCTATTTATAGAATACGTCAATAATGCACCTAACGTCTCCAAAAAAAACTTGTAAGGAATTTTGACTTGGACAATCTTACAGTATACTACCAGAATGTCAGGGGTCTACGTACCAAACTCTCCCAACTTCATACGAGCATCTCCACATGTGCTTATGACATTATTATCTTCACTGAAAAATGGTTATTAGATGAAATCAATGATAAAGAATTAGGACTTAAAAACTATAATATTTTTAGTCAGGACCGGTCACCAGCCTCCAGTCCTTTCCACAGGGGTGGAGGGGTTTTGATTGCTTCCAAGAAAGAAATCTCCGTTAGTTCATTGCCCACCGATCCCTCAGTTGAGCAAATATCTGTACTCGTTGGTGGAGGTAGTTACAAATTCATACTTTGCTCCATCAACTTCCCACGTCGAATGTTAACATGTACCGTACACATTATGACCTGATGGAATCCGATTACTAGAGTTTACATCTTTGGCGATTACAATCTTCCTAACATTACTTGGCAAGTTGAAGATTACTGCTCTCTCGGTTCTCTATCTATTGGCTCATCACCAGCTGAAGCTGAGGCCATCGAAGGTGTTTTCAATCTATGTGCACTCCACAATTTATTCCAGTCAAACAGCATACGAAATAACCGAGGGATCATTCTGGATCTCGTTTTAACCTCTACCGAACTCACTGTTTATGAATCTGCAGATGTGTTGTTGCCACCTGATGCTCACAATCCAGCCATTGAAACAATAGTGCAAGTTGGAACTGAATTTCATGAGTCTCAGGCCGCAGAACACTCATATGACTTCCGTAACGCTGATTACGAGCTATTATGCCAATATCTCGGTGCCCTTCTCCTGGATAAGGCTGCATAGTTTCTCCGATATCCTATTCTCATTTATCGAGGTATTCATTCCACTCAAGAGGATCACCAATCGTTCGTTTCCCTTTTGGTTCAGCCCACAGCTTAGGCATCTGACACAAGAGACGAGGATTGCACATCACATTTATAAAACTACTAGAACTCATGAAAGTTACTCAGTATTTAGCGAGCTTACAGCTCGTTGTAAGACTCTGTCTAGAGAGTGTTACTCGAATTATATCAGAGGCGTTGAGGTCAATATCGGCGATAACATCAAGGCCTTCTGGGATTTTGTAAATGGCGCTAGGTCAGGCTCTACAATGCCTGATGAAATGTTTCTTGGCGATTCTGTTGCCTCCTCCGGCACTGAAGTCGCAAATCTGTTTGCACGCCACTTTTCCTCAGTATACACTGATCATATCCTAAACCACAATGATTGTGATATCGACACTCAATTATCATTTGCTCTTACCATATTCCTATCTCCACCATATTTGAGAAGCTAAGCAATCTCGATGTTAGAAAGGGTCCGGGGCCTGACGCAATTCCCCCCATTCTTCTTAAAAATTGTAATTATATATTGTCTAGACCACTGTTTCACATCTTCAACAAATCCTTGGATACTGGGATCTTTCCAGACTACTGGAAGCTTTCCTACATAACACCCATATATAAATCAGGTAATAAATCTGACATTAGTAACCATCGTCCGATCTCAATTCTTAGTACCATCCCTAAATTGTTCGAGAGCATCGTTACAGATTATATGACTTTTGACTGCTCAGGGCTACTGATCTCAAATCAGTTTGGCTTTTCATCCGGAAGGTCATCAGAACTCAACTTAATTACCTATACCAATTTTCTGTCTAAAGCTCTTGATAGGGGTAGTCAGGTCGACTCAATCTATACCGATTTCTCCAAGGCCTTTGACAGGGTTAATCATGAGCTTCTAACCCACAAACTCAGCAGGTATGGCTTCGGAGGAGCGATGCTGAAGTGGATTGTGGATTATCTGACAGGTAGGTACCAAATAGTGAGATTCAAGCACCATTACTCTTTCGACTTTCCTACAACCTCGGGCGTTCCCCAAGGTTCACATTTTGGCCCCTTACTTTTCAACATGTTCATTAATGACATCACTTCATGCTTTCACAACAGTAATGCCCTACTATTCGCTGACGATCTAAAGCTCTATCGTATTGTGAATTGTATTGATGACGCCGCTGAGTTGCAGAGCGATATATGCAGACCTGCTACTTGGTGCTTGTCAAACGGTATGGACATAAACATAAACAAATGTCATATCATACGTTTTACTCGTTTCCATCAACCTGTCATTTTCGACTATACCATTAATGGACAACCCCTGGATGCTGTCGACCGTTTCAAGGACCTTGGAGTAATTCTTGATGACTCCCTAACCTTCAGTTACCACATAACCTCCATTGTCAACAGGTCTACCAAAATGTTGGGCTTTATAAAGAGGACAACTCGTTATTTCACTAGTCTGGGTGCCATTAAGGTCCTGTACTGCACACTTGTTAGAACTCACCTTGATTATTGTTCCTCTATCTGGTCACCACATTATGTAACCCATATATCCAAGATTGATAGTGTTCAACAAAGTTTTCTTAGATATGTTTTTTTCAAATCTAGCATCTTTAGTGATTACGCCTCAATTGAGAGTTATCTCAATACTCCAATTTTGGAGAATAGTCGTAGTCAGCGAGATCTATTGACTCTCTACAAGATATTAAATGGTGAATATGACTGTCCAGATCTTCTATCTCAAATCAGTTTAGTAGTCCCCACTCGCCTTACTAGACAGATAGCTACTTTTCATACTCCCTACCATCGTACCAACATTGCTTATTTCAGCTATATTTCAAGACCCCTTAGAGCGGCAAATTGCCTCGATATTGACATCTTCTCAACACCTCTTCCTAAGTTTAAAAATCAACTGTGTCAGTGACCATCTTGTCATTTCATTCCTCACTTTTACACTGACTGTACTTGAACTTTTACTTTTCAATGATCTTTTTAATGTCTTCATTATTATCAATATCATATATATTGTGACTCTTGCTGTTTTACTCACATAATGTATATCTTGTAATATATTTAATTGGGCTTGCCCGTACAAATAAATGAATAAATAAATAATGTTCATGACGTAGAAGATAGACCGGAAACGAGAGAAGAACACGAATCGCACATATGCTTCAACATTTCCGATATTAACCACAGAAATCAAAGATCATGGTTTGTGGATTCAGGCTGTACTTGTCATATGACCAGTAACAAAGATTTCTTCACAAAATTCAATGAAGATACTCATAAAGAAATGAAGCTAGCTGATGGAAAGAAATTAAAAGCCAAAAGGATTGGTGAAGGAGTTCTGGAATGTTTTGTGGAAGACAAAGTACTGAAAATTTCAATAAAAGATGTGCTCTATGTTCCTCAACTTGAAAATGGTCTCTAAGTAAATTGGAGAAACAAGGATTTGAAATTATTTTTGCAGACGAAATCTGTAAAATGAGACGAAAGAACATAACATGTTGCAAAACTTGATAATAATCTCTACAAACTCCAATCTCCTTAAAAAGCATACTCTGTGTCGGATAAACACTCTAGTGCATGTATACATTTCTGGCATCAAAGATTTGAATATCGTGATCCAGAAGCAGTGAAGGATTTGTTTCATAAAAACCAACTCGAATGTGTTGAACTCAAAGAATGTACGATGAAACTGACATGTAACTGTTGTTTACGCGGAAAAATTACAAAATTGCCATTTCCAAAGTAGTCCGAAATGAAAATAACAAGAATTTTGGAGTTGGTACATTCAGATGTATGTGGACCAATGCAAACAGTTACACCAGGTCGTAAAAGATTCATTCCGACATTGATAGATGATTTCAGTCGCTTCACGCAGATATATCTCTTAGAAGAGAAAAGCGATATTTATTCCAAAATAAAAAATTATGCAAGACAAGTTGAAAATAAATTTGGTACGAAACTGAAAAAGTTCCGATCAGATCGAGGAGGAGAGTACATGAATAAAGATGTCCAACAATTTTTCAAAACGGAAGGAATAGAGCTACAGTTTTCTGCACCATATACGCCGCAACAAAATGGTGAAGCTGAAAGAAACAAACATTCTTTGCCGAAATGATCCATTGCATGATATTGGATGCAAATTTGAGTAATGAATATTCGGGAGAAGCGATATCGACAGCCAATTATTTACAAAACCGCATACCAACAAAAGGAAATAATACCTCATACATTGTGGACAGGAAGGAATCCGTCAATTAGCAACGTTAAAACTTTTGGGAGTGTTGCATATGCCTCAATTCCAGAAGAAAATTTGGATGACAAAGAATTATTACAGATTATTGGATAGAAAACTCAGTTGCCTGACGGAAAAGGATTGGACAGAACTAAAACGTTTACTTAGGTACGTCAGAAGCACAAAAGACCTGAAAATTTTATTAGGCAGCCCTCAAGGAATTGATAAAACTTTGTGTGGTTATGCAGATGCAGACTGGGGTGGAGTTGCAAAAGACAGGTAGTAAAATACTGGATATTTATTCAAATATGGCAAAGGACTGATAAGTTGAAGAAGTAAAAAACAAGATTGTGTATCCCTTTCATACACCGAAGCGGAAATCATTGCTTTGTCAGAAGCTTGTCAAGAAGCAATGTGGTTGAAGGAGCTATTGAAAGATTTTGGCAGGACTCAGACATAGATAAAATTGTATGAAGATAATCAAAGTGTTAGATTTGGAGAGAATTAATGATAGAACGAACTATATCGACACGAGATATAACTATGAAAAGAAATGAAGAAGAAAAATGAAATATCTTTCGAGTACTGTCCAAGCAGCGAGATGATTGCAGATATATTAACGAAACCACTGAACTTTAAGAAGATGAAGAGAATAATATATGGTTTGATTTCTTGATATTGAGAATGGGTGTTGAAATCAATATGCAGAAATCACTGTTTCTATATTTGTTAAAAAAAAAATAGTTCCACAAATAACAACACATGACATGTTATTTATAAAAATAGAAAATTGTTAAAAATGAAAACGTCATTCAGAAAAATCTACATATTATTCTTCCTGAAACTTTCTAGAAATTTAACAAAAACATGTATGAGATAATGTATTTCGCCAAATCGTAGACGCCTATCAGTGCCAAACTGATTTGTGATTGAACGACTTTTGAGTGAATTACTAAAGCTGCTCATCTCTCCCCAATAATGGTGAAAACAATCATGGAAAGAGTTGAGATAATAACAATTTTTTTCCAGAATGATGAGTGCGGTAACAGTACTCATAATATGTTCACTGAAACGCACCCAGATGAACTTGTTGATAGAAAATACGTTCTGGAATTAGTGCAAAAATTTCGTCAAACTGAATCAGCAGCCAACAAGAAACGAGACCCAGAACGTGAATTTCCAACAAGTTTATGCAGACCCAACATTGAGCACAAGGAAATTCGCTGGTGTTACCAATATCAGTAGAACATGTATCCGCCGAATCCTGAAACATAAATTCCACCACTACTAAATTCATTTGGTACACCAATTGAATGAAGACGATTTTGAAAGGCGAAAGGAATTTTTTGAAATTATGACAACGAGAATAGATGCCGATGAGAATTTCAATAATAATAATGATTATTGCGAAAGTTGCTTTATCATATATCATTTTTATTGATTGAATTGAGTCAATAATAAGTGATTTCCCAACTTCAAGTTCCTATATTTCGAAAACGAATAGAATTGAGAGTGTGGAGCCCAGTTTTGACGGGTATGTCTGCAGACACGTTTGATTCTTCAAAATGCGCCCTGATGTATGTGAAGAATTTCTGGATATTTTATTATATTCAGAAAGGGGCATAAAAGGTTCGAACGAGAATACTTTTAACAAAATCAAATTACTTTTCAAAATATTGTTATGTTAAATACTATTTGTTTCAAGGTGTTTTACTTTCATTTTTTAATATTTCTTCGTCCGAACCTTACCATGTATGTGTAGGTAATAATGAGAAACTCAGTTTTCAATAAAAATCAAGTACAGTGTGACGCAAAAGCATGCATGTTTTTGTTGAATAAATGGGCACAGAAGTTAACAAACATAATAACACTTTATTAACAATACTGTTACGATAGTGAACACTGATAACCAGAATGATGCATTTCACTACAAATTGAAGAAGTCTGATATTTTGAATAGAATTAGCCCACTCATACTTTTGGATGAAAACTCATGAAATCAATCTACATAATTAATATTGTAACGAAATGTAAAACATTTGGTTACTTTTTATTTTGTTTATTTCATGTTGGTATCACATGTTATTGAGATGTTCCAATTTATTCAATTGTTCCGTTGTTGGTAACACTGAACATAGACAGAGTGAGAGGGAGATCGACTTCCTTCTTGGAAAGGACTTCTTCCTTCTTCGGCCCTTTCTGAATTGAGCACTCGAAGAGTCGGTTGCTTTTTGAATTTCCCTTCGGGAAATGTAAATTTTCCATAACGAGGAGATGAAAGGTCGTATATATGTTTGCATTATGAACATAATCAATTTCTGAACGATTCACCTATCGAATCGATACACATATCGGCATTCTTTTGGCATATTTTTCTAATCTTACAAAATGTATTTTTGATCTTCATATTCTTCACGCTTCACAAAAACAAGATGGCCTCATGTGCGTCACTAATAATTATCTGTACCCATAAATTTTGAAAATAAATATAATCTCCATAATTTAATCTTATTTGAATAACATTTCGTACCCTCTCTCGACGAGTCGGTCCTGAAATGTCATAGATGAATTGTTTCTAACCTCTGAAATTGATGACTCACATGTGTCAATAATTTCTGTAAATTCTATCTTTCAATCGTTAGAATATGAATCAAACATGTTTCTGTTCGTGCTAAATGGTTTTCAGTGATACCAAGTGCCTCCACAAGTTTTTCTGAGTGTCAGAAAATATCAATCTGCTTAGAAGGCAAGCCTAGGTGCGAGCAGCAAACTAGAAGCTAAAGGTACTCCTCCTGAACTTGGATAGTGATCTGCAGGAAAGACTGGTCTTGTAGCAAGGAGGACAGGATTCATGGCTGAGTTCAAAGCTTTAAATTTATTTTTTTATTATATCTGATATAGCTGAACTCGCTCATGATTCTTTGAACTCTTGGTTCGATCTCTTCCACATCACTGCCCAGGTTTGGATGGAAGGGCCTGGCCAATAGCCAAAAGAAACCCTATATGTTTTGAAACCTCTCTCTATGACAACCTTTCACTTCCAGTCGTTGTGACACAAATCAAGTCATCTGCTTGCTTTGTGACACCTTATAAAGTCAAGGACTATCTCGATACTCTCTCTCTCTCTCTATCTATACCGTTGTATTTTTTTTTTTTATGAAAGAGATCAATATTTTCTCATGATTTTTCTTACATGTCAGTTCTCCTGAACACTTGTAAATTGTTATTAAATTTTAAAGAAAATTGTAGAAAGCAATATTTTCATGAAATTTATTTTTCTTGTGCTCGTTTGAGACTGAACTCTTCTCTACCATTACTTGAGAAGATTCTAAATTTAAGCTTCATCACAAATTTATATTATTTACCTCAGTTGCATCTTAGAAACATTGTTTAAATCAGCAAACCTCAATATTTCTTTCCTAATACTCATGTCTAAATTGTAAATTTAAATTCTTCATCTAAATTGTATCCTTGAAACATTTAACTAGTACAATTTTATATTATATCTTTAAGAAAATCTGAGACTAGTCTTATCCTCGATTTCGCCAATATCACGAGTCATGTGACTCAAATCTGTCACAAGATACTGGTTTGTTTACTTTTTCACAGCGTATATCTCAGCGTCCAAGTATCTGAGTAACAGGAAAGATCCCAGACCGACTACATATCCTATCCAGCTAGTAGAGTAGCCATTGTCTTGAGACACCCCTAGAGGCACCTACGTTCACAGTCGAAGTAGCGCTCTGGAGTAAGTCTTTCCACTCATCGCAACGACTGATCATAAAATGTAAACGAACCACCTAGTCTTTTGTAAGCGAATCGACTCCAATACAACTAGCTTGTACTTTACATTTCCAAAATTGTACGTTATGTACGCAAACATGTATCTTCTGTAAAAAAAATGCAACTTTGTGAATATAGTGTTTTCTGAAATTCTGGCTTTTTACTGTTGAGAAACACAAAGATTTTGTTTTGACAAATCCGTGTTTTTGGTATTTTCATTTAATAAAAAATGAACCTGGTGCCCATGCTTACCAAGTATCTTTTATCTTTGTCTCCATAAATATTTGTCAAAGGATATATCTTTAATACTGCAGATAACGATACCCACGACCTTCCGTACCAATCTGAGCAGCTCACAGGCTTTGCTGTATTAAATGAGCAAGTAAATAAATATAAAGATCTTACTTTAAGTTACAATATGTAAACGTAACAAAAATTCAAAAACATGTATGTACATATTTCAATTCTCACTTTTCAAAGCAAGTCTCATTAGCGGTATCGTAAGTACTTTCACCTTGACTAAGGAGGAATAATGAAGGATAGTTAGTCGTATCAGCTTTGAATTATATTTTTCTGGTACTGATAGGTCTCAATTTGAATTTTGATCAATAGCAAAGATTTTTAACATTCAAAATAAATTTGAAATTTCTATAACATAATAGGTCTTTAATGTATTCAATTATTGTCATAAATGCATGATTTCCAGATATGATCCTAGACATTGGAAATAAAAAAAAATTATTAGTTCAAAAAACTAAAAAATACGCACTAAAAATTATAAAATAATTGATTCGACTTATGTTAGCTAAGATATAAGTATGCATTTTAGCCTCGCCAATATTTTAACTTCATTTAGGAGAAAACGCAAAAATATACTATTTTGAACAATACGTACAATACGAATGGGTAATTAAAAAAAATGTAGCGCTTTGATTAAAATAATAGGCCAATCAATAGAGCATTTTTTCCTAACAAAAATACTAGTAGAAAACCAAGTGTGCCATCACATGAAAGCCAGTCCGTAGTTATATTCTGTTATGTTTTAGACTCCTGTCATTTATTAATTTTTTATGAACATTTAAATAACAAAAAACGTTTTTTCAAAATTTGTTTTGCTTACAAAATGAAAACTGATAGACCAATCTGGTTGCTCCAATGGAAAGAATCATAGATCACTGAGATAAAAACAAAAGAGAATATTCTAATACCCGATCAGATCATTATTAACGGAGAAAAAACGGAAAAAATTAGGATTATTTCATAAATTCATAACTCCGCCATTTTTCAACAATTAGGGTTGACCCTTCTCATGAAAGTATTGAATCATGTGCACTTTATGTGTGCACAAAACAGGCTCTGAGAGATGATTAGTTTTGGCTCAATTGCAATTTCAATTTTTTTGCACTATATTTTAGCGTGCCTGGATGCTCTAGTGATGGTCCGATTTCAATTTTAAAAAGTTTTTGTAAGTAGAAGTACAGTTCCTCAAAATGTTCATTCTCATTTCATCAAACATGATTGAAAACGGACGAGCTGGTGGAAGCGCTCGAGTGGTAGGAGAAATCGGGAGATGACGGAAAGTGTATTATCACGTAACCCGTTTATTAGAATTCCCCTCATGTACCGGACTCTCCTACCACTCGGCAGCTAACGCGGACTCGGCCGTTTTCAGTCATGTTTGCATGCATTTTTCACCCATTTCGCACCAATGTATCGCAAAATGAGAATATACGTTTTGTAGTACTGTACTTCTACTTTCATAATCTGTTTGATTAATTGAAATTGGGCTATAACTAGAGCATACAGGCAAAAGAGTGCAAAAAAATTGCAATTGTGCCAAAACTAATGATCAGACAGCGCCTGTTTTGTTTACACATAAAGTACACATAATTCAAAACTTTCATGAGGAAGGTCAATCCTACTTCTTGAAAAATGGCGGAGTTATGAATTTTTGAAAAAATCGCAAAATTTTCCAGATGTTCCAGTATTTCTCCGTTACTAATGATCCGACCGGGTCGAAAAACATTCCGTTTCGTTTTTACTTCATTATCTATAATTATTCTCTTTGGGCAACCAGATTGCTCCAATAGTATTCATTATATACGCAAAACACTTTCAAAAAACACGTTTTTTGTTAAATGTTTATAACAAATTAATAAATGAGAGTTGAGAGTCGAAAACATATTAGAATATAACTAAGGACTGTCTTTCATGTGATGGCATAGTCGGTTTTCTACTGGTATTTTTGTTTGCTCTATTACTTCCCAGGTAGCACATCATATCGGCTGAATCTTGGTTCCATATTGGGCCAATATAGATATATTGTAAATGAAAAATCAATATTGGTCCAATATGGTTGAATATGCAAAAAACAATATAATATTAATAATATTGGTGGAATATTGGTTCAACTAGTTTTGAATGTAGATTATCGCATGAAATATTGGTTCAATATTGGTTGAATAATCTCTACCAATATCGATAATACAATATTGGTTATATATTGTTTTCTACATCTAGAATAAATATTGCAATTCAAATATTCCAGTCATATCGATTATAGGGAAAAAAACTATATTGTATTTCCAAGTTTGATAGCATATTGGTTGAATATCATTTCCACTTTATTCGACAAATTGTAATAACTCATATTGACTCAATATTGGTTGAATGATATTTACCAATATCGATAAAACAATATTGTCTTCACATCGTTTACAACATCTAGAATAAATATTGCAATCCCAATATTCCCCTAATATCGATTCTAGGAATAAAAACTATATCGTATCTCCAAATGTGATTACACATTGGTTAAATATCATTTCGCCAATATTCAACAAATCTTATTAATTAATATTGGGTCAATATTGGTTTAATAATATTTATTGATATCGTTAAAACAATATTGTCTTCATATTGCTTCCTACATCTAGATTGAGATGAAATTTGAATATTGGCCGAATATTCAATGAAACATATAAGAATTATATCATGATCAAACCTGGATAAAAATCCGCTAGGTGGCTCTACATATAGAACGTCTTCTAAAACCTACGAAAGTAAATTAAATACTTCCCATAACTTGTTTTCAAGACAGCTCACTCAGTAGTTATGGCGATCAAAAGGCAGACTCTGGTGTCACCTTCATCAACTCAAAGACATTTAATAATTTACCAAGGTATATTGACATTCTCCAATATATCCAAATGATATTGTACCAATATCGATAAATATTTTGAGGCCATTATTGCTTCAAGAATATTTCACCAAAACTATTTTTGAAATATTTACACAATATTCAACCAATATCACGAAATGTTCACATTTTACTTCTCGGCAATATAACTTTTGAATATTGTGCCAATATTGTCAGAATATTGTCTCAGAGATATTGTACCAATATCGCCGAATATTTTGAGGCCAATATCAGTTCGAGAATATTTTGCCAATATTATTCAAGCAATATTGGACCAATATCGCCGAATTTTCACATTTTTTTTCTCGCAAATATTGCATTCCAAATATTTCGCCAATATATTCACAATATTGTACCAATATTTTACCAATATAGGTGTGCTACTTGGGTTGGTGTATAATTAAAAGAACACCATCCCAGGTAGCACATCATATCGGCTGAATCTTGGTTCCATATTGGGCCAATATAGATATATTGTATATGAAAATATAATATTGGTCCAATATGGGTGAATATTCAAAAAGCAATATTATATTAAAATTATTGGTGGAATATTGGTTGAATAATTTCTACCAATATCGATAATACAATATTGTCTATATATTGTTTTCCACATCTAGAATAAATATTGCAATCCCAATATTTCAGTCATATCGATTCTAGATATGAAAACTATATTGTAGTTCCAAGATTGACAGCACATTGGTTGAATATCATTTCTACTTTATTTAACAAATTGTAATAACTCATATTGGGTTAATATTGTTTCAATGATATTCTCCAATATCGATAAAACAATATTGTTTTCACATTGTTTTCAACATCTAAAATGAATATTGCAATCCCATTATTCCCTTCATATCGATTCTAGGAATAAAAACTATATTGTATATCCAAGTTTAATCACACATTGGTTGAATATTATTTCGCCAATATTCAACAAATCTTATCAATCAATATTGGGTCAATATTGGTTCAATAATATTTACCGATATCGTTAAAACAATGTTGTCTCCATATTGTTTCCTACATCTAGATTAAGATGAATTTCGAATATTGGCTGAATATTCAATGAAACATATCAAAATTATATCATGATGAAACCTGGATAAAAATCCGCTAGATGGCTCTACATATAGAACGTATTCTAAAACTTACAATGATATATTAAATAATGACCTATGACTTGTTTTCAAGATAACTTACTCAGTGGTTATGGCGATCAAAAGGCAGACTCTAGTGTCAACTTGATCAACTAAAAGACATTTAATAATTTACCAAGGTATATTCACTTCCACCAATATATCCAAATAATATTGAACCAATATCGATAAATGTTTTGTGGCCATTATTGCTTCAAGAATATTTTACCAATACTATTTTTAAAATGCCTAAACAATATTCGACCAATATCGCAAAATATTCACATTTTACTTCTCCACAATATAACGTTTGAATATTGTGTATTGTCAGAATATTGTACCAGCGATATTGTACCAATATCGCCGAATATTTTGAGGCCAATATAGCTTCAAAAATATTTCGCTAATATTGTTCAAGTAATATTGGACCAATATCGCCGAATGTTCACATTTTTTTTCTCGCCTATATTGCATTTCAAATATTTCGCCAATATGTTCACAATATTGTACCAATATTTTACCAATATAGGTGTGCTACTTGGGATACGAAGAAAAGAAAGACGAGCTGACTAATAACCACCAAAGGTATCTTTCACCCACCGTGTTTTGTTTGAAAAAATAAATAGATATGCGTTGCCTATACAATGAAGTTAAAATATCGGCAAAGTTAAAAAGCAAAGGTACTTTTATCGTAAATAATACAAAAAAAAATATATAATTAATCAATTCAATTATTTTTTAATTTTTAGAGCGTAATAAAAACATGGCCTTCAGTTTTCTTTAGTGTACACATCGCTCTCCTGTTCTATCGGGCATACATTCAAATAGGTACAGCTAGCTCAACCTGGATTCTTGGGTAGGAAATGAATTTAACCCTTTCGCTCACCGTGTCCCCAAATAAGGACAACTATTCGAACATGATTTATGTTGAGCTCTGTTTGTTTTCACTGCATTCTTCTATCGCACTCCGATCAGGATAGTATCTTATTAAAAAAAAACACATGTGCAGCCGTAGAATATAGTAAGAAGGTGAAATTCAAATTTGAATAGGCGTTTCTAGAAGTCTGCGTATATGACCGTGTAGAGCTTTGTTCTCTAATTCTTCTTTGTGACATTCGAATAGTGGCAACTATCAAATAAAGTCTATTGTGGAAAAAACTTATTAAATTTCGGTTGATAATTAGTGTACCATTCGTTTTTCGTATATTTTGAACTCTAAGATTTTCATAGTATGGTGTACTGTTTTGTGGACATTGTGAGTCAACGGTAAAATCAACGTAACCTTTTTATATATCACTATGATATATCTCAGTGCATAAAAAATGGCCAGAAAACCTCTCACTGACGAGGAGCTATTGTAAATAATTGAACGAAGCTTATCAGATATTGAATGTATGAGTGATGACGATGATGATGTATGGTAAAAACAAGAATACTTTGTAGCAAGTGCAATGTTCATTTATGTTTGTAAAAAAAAACTGTTTTATTAATTATCATGGAAATGTGAACAATTGTTAATAAAATTTCATTGAAATAATATGATAAACTCTCATTTCATATAATAGGGTTCATAGAATTTTTACGCCGTTGGCTCACACTGTCCTCATTTGGGGACATGCCCTAGGGCACAAAAGAACATTTTGAAAAAAATATATGTGTATCAAAAAATTGCAAAAAAATCATAGATACTGTAGAAAAATATTCAGATTTTTATCTTCAAAATTCATAATTCGTGAGCGAGAGGGTTAAATAACTGGATCACACCGGTTTACAACTTGTATCAATACTATTAGCTAAAAAAGTACGGAAAAGCAACAAAAAAAGAAAGTGTTTGTTGTAAGCCTCGAAGGCTCGCTCGTCACTGCCCCCGAGCACTCTGTTCAGTTTTTGACCCTCCTCCCGCACTTATAGTCAGAAGCGTACTTAAAAATAGGGTTGCACCACTACACATTCGGTCTACAATAGATTATGGATGTGTTTTGTACGGTTCTGCCGCGAATGTTCACTTGAAGAAAATTGATAGAATCCAATCCCAAGTAGCACACCTATATTGGTAAAATATTGGTACAATATTGTAAACATATTGGCAAAATATTTGAAATGCAATATTGGCGAGAAAAAAAATGTGAACATTCGGCGATATTGGTCCAATATTACTTGAATAATATTGGCGAAATATTCTTGAACTAATATTGGCCTCAAAATGTTCGGCGATATTGGTACAGTATCGCTGATACAATATTCTGACAATATTGGCACAATATTCAAAAATCATATTGTCGAGAAGTAAAATGTTAACATTTTGCGATATTGGTCGAATATTGTTTGAATATTTTAGAAATGGATTTGGTGAAATATTCTTGAAGCTATAATGGCCTCAAAATATTTATCGATATTGGTACAATATTAATCGATATTGGTACAATATCATTAGGATATATTGGTGTATGTCAATATACCTTGGTAAATTATTACATGTCTTTTAGTTGATAAAGGTGACACCAGAGTCTGCCTTTTGATCGTCATAACCTTTGAGTGAGCTGTCTTGAAAACAAGTTATGGGAAGTATTTGACTGTAGATGTCATAAGTAACTTCCTGGAAGTATTTAATATACTTTCGTAGGTTTTAGAAGACGTTCTTTATGTTGAGCCACCTAGCGGATTTTTATCCAGGTTTGATCATGATATAATTTCAATATATTTCATTGAATATTCGGCCAATATTCAAATTTCATCTCAATCTAGATGTAGGAAACAATATGAAGACAATATTGTTTTAACGATATCGATAAATATTATTGAACCAATATTGACCCAATATTAATTAATAAGATTTGTTGAATATTGGCGAAATGATATTCAACCAATGTGTAATCACACTTGGAGATACAATATAGTTTTTATTCCTAGAATCGATATTAGGGGAATATTGGGATTGCGATATTTATTCTAGATTCTAAAACTATGTGAAGATAATATTGTTTCATCGATATTGGTAAATATCATTGAACCAATATTGGCTCAATATGAGTTATTACAATTTGTCAAATAAAGTGGAAATGATATTCAACCAATATTCTAACAAACTAGGAAATACAATATAGTTTTTTTTCCTATAATCGATATGACTGGAATATTTGGATTGCAATATTTATTCTAGACGTGGAAAACAATATATAACCAATATTGTATTATCGATATCGGTAGAAATTATTCAACCAATATTAACCCAATATTTCGTGTGATAATCTTTATTCAAAACTAGTTCAACCAATATCCCAACAATATTATTAATATAATATTGTTTTTTGAATATTCACCCATATTGGACCAATATTGATTTTTTCCTTTACAATATATCTATATTGGCCCAATATGGATCCAAGATTCAGCCGATATGATGTGCTACCTGGGATATAGCGCTGTAAGAATATGCATCGGAGCTTCCAAATCATATGTTCAATATTTATTAGCAGAGGCTCGAGAAATTCCTTCAGACATACGACGCAACTTCCTAGCTTTCAGAAAGGTATGTAAATATAAATCGTTTTATTTTAATAACTCGATCAACAAATTAATTTCTCAACTATCTGTTGAAAATTCAATAAATGAATATTGGACCAAAAACAATATCCCTCCATTGGCCGAAGCTTTCATAATTTCTAATAAAATTTTAGATCTCATCACACTTTATAAAAAATAACCAATATTTCATTGTGAATTCATGGAATTAAACGTCAAACCAACCGTAATTTTTCCCTCGTACTGCGAAATAGATTCAATTTATCGAATTCGTTTTAATTCTGTCATTGATTGTTATAATGATTTCCTGAAAATATATACAGATGGTTCCAAAAATTGTAAAGGAGCCGGTTTTGCATTATTTGTTACTAACCTCAATATCTCCATGAAATATCAAATCCATGAAATTTGCTCGATCTATATAGCTGAAATCATGGCAATCGAAACCGCACTTGATTGTCTCGTAAACCGAGCACCAATTCAATATAACGCATTGATAATTTTCGATTCCAGGTCAGTCCAGGAAGCTTTAAATAATAGCTCACTGAATAATTTTTCTACTTCTGTACTTATATGCAACATTGAGAAACTCATCAATAAACTATCTATACGAGGGCAACTGATCAATTTCAGGTGGGTCGAAGGTCACGCGGGAATATATGGAATTGAAAAAGTAAACCTCAGCTAAAAACAGCAGAACTATTATAGAAATAACCAAAGATAGATGCGAATTTAAAAATGTTAATAATTCGGGAAAAAATTAAATAAGAAATAGCTGGTAGACTCGATGGACGATATTCGATGAAAATTCCAATAACCACTTCACTAAAATATATTTAACTTTACCAAGACAAATTCCTCACATTGATGATTTCAATGGCCTAGATCGTATTCCATTGCCATCCCTCGTTTTAAAGTGAACCACGGCCAGTTTCCCTCACATCTTCATAAATTAGGGCTAGTTGAAACAAACATTTGTCCTTGTGACAATGCATGTGTTGCGGATAAGATCCTTATATTTTTCGCTTGCTCTCTTTACCAGCAAAATCGCGACAAAATCTTCAATTCTCTACTTGTAAATGATATACCACTTCCTACCAATTCAGCAACTTTACTAAATTCTGCAAATGGAAATGTTTTTGATTCCTTGATAAATTTCCTTAGTGAAATTAGATTAGATATTTGAACTTTTTCAAATGGAAATACAGGAGCATTATTAACTATCTGTGGCAAATGGATTATCCGATGCCAACTCTCCTTCACACACACACAAACACATTGAAAAAGCAAACAAAAGATCAAGAAGAAGTACTTAACCTCGGCCACGTCGTTTTTGTAAAGGATTGGCAGCAGCTGAGCAGAAGATCAGAGCAGTGAAGAAGTTTTCCCCAAAAGACCCAAAAGAGAGAACCACGTACAAGATTAACGAAATGAAAAACACACTTCCAATGGTTCGAGAAATCTCAAGACTCATCCAGGAAGCTAAAAGTAGCTTTGCACCTGTTCTGAGTCTTCATTCCCAAATTCCCAATTTCAATAATTGAAAGTATGATTTTCTGGGGGAAATTCATTTCTTGGCACTTTGGATGTTTTACTCTCTTACCGTTTCTCTATTTCAACAAACGTAGTCTATATCTGCCTTCATTATCAAAATTCACTAAAAACTCTCCGTCTTTCAGGTCTTATTCATAAATTGATATCTGAAAAATAATTTGGATTTAGAAAACCAATCTCAATTGTGGATGCCGGCCATACCTATATAAATAAATAAAAAAGAAGTTAAATTGTAAAAGGCTTTCGCGGCCATCGTCACTTACATGGTGGTTCTTCGGGTTGTAAGGCCGACGTGTGTTCAGAGAAGAACTCGACGTTTCGCCAACACGAGTGGTTAGCATTTTCAAGAGTTATTTTACAAGTTTCTGCTTTCTTAAGTCACTGTCAAATGCTTGACATCTGTTATACGTTGTCTCAATAAATACCTGTGATTTGACGTTCTTACATCTGATTGGTCCATAGCGTTAGCAGACATCATAGAATCGTTCGTACCGTTATTTTGTGGGTAGGGAGATAATTGAGAATTTTTGAGAACTGGAAGCCAAACCTTGTTCAATTGTAGTCCTTCTTCGGTTCTGTTGAAGTTGCTGTGGTGTTTCTGGATTTCAATTGCTTCCCGGAAGAGTCTTGGGTAATACGCAGATGTTGAAGAGATGACTTGGGTTTCTTCAAATTTCACTCTATGGTTATCGTTGTTGAGAGTATGTTCTGCGACAGCGGATTTCTGTGTGTGCCCTAACCGACAGCAAGCCTTGTGCTCTTTGATTCTTGTTTTAACGGAGCGTTTCGTGGTTCCGACATACTCTCAACAACGATAACCATAGAGTGAAATTTGAAGAAACCCAAGTCATCCCTTCAACATCTGCGTATTACCCAAGACTCTTCCGGGAAGCAATTGAAATCCAGAAACACCACAGCAACTTCAACAGAACCGAAGGACTACAATTGAACAAGGTTTGGCTTATAGTTCTCAAAAATTCTCAATTAGCTCCCTACCCACAAAATAACGGTACGAACGATTCTATGATGTCTGCTAACGCTATGGACCAATCAGATGTAAGAACGTCAAATCACAGGTATTTATTGAGACAACGTATTACAAATGTCAAGCATTTGACAGTGACTTGAGAAAGCAGAAACTTGTAAAATAACTCTTAAAAATGCTAACCACTCGTGTTGGCGAAACGTCGAAGCTATTGTGTTATTTCCGAAGAACCACCATGTAAAAATAGATGTTATTATATCTAAACCTGTAATTGATGTAGCCGCCCGAATGTAACCTCAAAATTTTGAGAAGAGCATCTGTGGAAGGCTGAAATGACCAAAAGACTATGTCAAAAAAAGGACAAGGATTTGGTTATACGTATTACTGGAAATTATAAGTTTATTTAAATTTTAGATCATTTTAGATGTCTAAAAAAGCTTTCTACATTAGATTTATTTCTGGCAATATTATAGACTGAGCTACAAAGATGGGTTGAATGTCCAACACCAATTATGGAAATACCGTTCGTGGCTGCATTTCTCTTCATTTTTGGAAATAATATATTGGAAAAAATATCGATCGAGGATGATACTCAAAGGATGATGCAGAAAACGCATTTTTTTCTGGAATCCACTTGTTATCTTCTTCCAGAGAGTGTACTTTTCGTTGACTTCCTTGAGGAATTTTCTATAGTCTGAATATATTTTGCATTGAAAAAATGTTGAATTGAGAGAAATGATGCAAGTTGATTCATTCATGTTATCGGAGTTTCATATTTCACAGAGAACGAAAATCAAGTTTCGCCTACTTTTTTGAGTGATGATAAAGAGTTGGTTGGTTGGTTGGTTGGTTGGTTGGTTGGATGGTTGGTTGGTTGGTTGGAGACTGACGAGCAAGATACCAGGTTCACCTTTGGGGTTTCCCTCAACACTGAGACCAGCTGGAGTCTGTTGTAGTTTTCTGTGTTCAGTGGTTCCTAGTTAGATAGGCCTGTATTATTCACCAAGATGAGTAGTTTATTTCCTAGGTGTTTCTGATTCCTGCCTTTTCCTAGATTGATCTCTCTAAATGATCTGTTGCGCTTGTTGTGCAGAGCGTCGCATGTGAAGATGGTGAGAGAGGTTGTTTTCTCTTCGTCACCACAGAAACCACACTCCATTCCATTCATTCCTATGGTGTGTAGGTGTTTTCAAAGGTCCGGTCAGTAGGCCAGCCATAGTGCGTATCTTGGATCTGTTAAGGTTGAGAGTGTCAGCCGTCAGTGTTTGGCTTAGTTGCCTCACCATAGCTGTGCTGTGACGATGCCCTTCGATTTGGTCTCAACGTGTTTGTTGTTTTGATTTCTTCCTTTCATTGATTAGGTTTCCGCATTGGGCTTTGCTAATTCCAAACACTGGTTCTGAGCATGTGAATGGTGACTCATATGCTTGTTTTGCAAGATGATCTGTACAAGTGTAACCTTGTTATTGAAGCTCTGAAGTCATTTATAACTTTGTTTTGACCTAATCTGTATTGAATTCAGAGCATTTACTGTGCTCTAGCTGTCAGATAAAATGTAGATGTGTTTTCTTTCATACGCACTGTCTATATTAATCTGTATGCATGGTCTTATGGCATGTCTCATAGCTTGGAATACTGTGGTGTCATTGCCAAGTGGTACTTTCCTTTTTGACCTCACATCAAATAATCTTGCTCCTTATCCTAAATCTGTTTGAGAACCATCTGTATACCAGATTAGGTTTTCAGATGATAGTGATTACTCCCGATCCCCATTAATTCCACTCGAGCAGTGTTCTGAATCGTTTTTCGTATGAGTATTGAAGTAGAATGTTCGATACCATTTCCAGTTGGGTAATTGACTTCATAGATGATATTTGCGTCCATAGTTTGTGGTTGAGTTTTCCAATTACCTGTTCGTTTGAGTCTCTATGCAATCATCCTCGTTCCCCCAAGGCTTTGGCGACTAAAGGTGGAATGTTTGGGATGATTTTCATAGTAGCGGTTGGAGTGCTATTCATAGCACTCATGATACACAGACAGGAAAGCCTCTGTATATTACCAAAGTTGGTTTTCGACTCTCTCTGTTTAATTTTATTCATTCATATACTCAATTAAGTATTCATATATTATTCTCATATTGTCAATCTGCATATGTTGCCATTGATGTACATAGTAAATATATTGTTTTTTGCTCAACTTGACAAGTATAACTTCCCAATGATTCCTTTTCAACTAGGCTGATTTATATTAAATGTAGAATAGCGTATGTGCATATAAATTGTATATTGTGTTTTATTATTATTTTTTTAGTGTATAATGAATTATTATTTTAAATGTATACAGCAGCAGAGTGTCCTTTCATAACCTCTTTTGAGTTTTCAGTGTGCTATATGTGATTCTGGGTCTCATCGTCGCAGTGTGTGAAGCTAGAATGACTTTCGGTTTCAGTCCCCATCACTTTCCAGCCCTAAATGTTTGAAATGTCCAGTGAAAAAACGATGAGGTTCCACTTTCTAAAATGTTGAGAAAAGTGAAATCTAATGTGGGAGTCTCATTGTTTTTCCATTGTGCTGCCCTCTTTTGACCGCACTTTTTCATGGAATCTCATTGTTTGTTCCCTGTAAGGTTTGGTATGTTGATACTTTATGCTACAAGCTAACAGATGCCGCTGAAATGTTGATTTCGGAAAAAATGGAACCTCATCCTTTTTCCACTAGACCCTTCATTTGACATGATCAGTAACTTGTATAGTGCAAAGAACTAGGGTGGCTTCATGTCCCTCAGAATCATTTTGCATGTGATAGAAACGAGTGTGGCTTTGCTGGAGTTTGCCATGAGTACCATTTCTCTATGGTCTTCAGTGCATTTCGCATTACCTCAGAAGTTATTTGGGAAAACTTATCTTATATAAGGACTACTATGTCGTCCGCATAACCTTGGGATTGGTATTCCTGATTATTTAAATATTCCAGAAGTTTCTCTACTACTATGTCCCACTGTGCATCCCTCCCTCTGGGGTTTCCCTGACAATGTTCAGCTTCGCGGAGTCTTCAAATATGTTGGTCTGGGCCTGTCAATTTTGAGGCATTGACATTAGTTACCTACAAGTGGTATCATCAACGCTTTTCCTTCTAGACCAAAGACCATACTTTCTAAGAATGTATTGTCAAAGGCTTCTCCGATATCTCAGAAGTGCCTAGTGCTATTTCTCTTCTTGCCAGAGAATGCTGGTATGCTGGTTAACATGTGAAGGCCAGTAAATAAGAGCTGCCTCCCGGATTTTCCTGTTTATCAGTTTTTCTAGTACTTTCAGGAGAAAGGATGATTGGCTTATTATTTTTCAATCCTTGGCCTGGTCGTATGAGTTTTGGCCAGGTTTCGGAATGAAGATCACGTTCACAGGTTACCAGATTTGTGGTATCCAGCCAAGTGCTAGTTTTTTTTTATTGATATTATATAGGATGACAACAGCCATAACCCAAAAGGGTCATCCACGGATACAGTTGAGCGTACAGAAAATATTTATATATTACATTTTGTTGCTTAATCTAGTTATATTCTGAGAAAAGTTTCATGTCGTGTCAGTTATGAAGTTTTGTATTTCTCCTTTATTTTTAATTTTAATACTTGTAATGTATGTATGAATAAGTCAATGTCATTAAAGTTATCATTGTATAAGGTCACCATTCTATGTATAGGTGAGTTTCTTCCTGAGTT
This sequence comes from Chrysolina oricalcia, assembly GCA_944452925.2. Classification (NCBI taxonomy): domain Eukaryota; kingdom Metazoa; phylum Arthropoda; class Insecta; order Coleoptera; family Chrysomelidae; genus Chrysolina; species Chrysolina oricalcia. The sequence continues at coordinate 45,883,149 of OX101819.2, read as the reverse complement.
TGTTCGACAGAACATTTCGGAGAAGAGGAGAGCATTTCTCAAAGAACGAGATGGAACATAGAATGATATTTTCGATAACATTTCAGGGAAGTCGATCAAGTCATTCAGAATTTTGAATAAAAATATAATGTCGGATTGCTTTCGACGAGCCTCTAGTGTGATCAGTTCAAAGTTGTTTCTTAGGAAGGTTGTACTCATTGTGATGTTGTATTCCCCACCATTCCTATATTCTAGATATCTTTAAAACTTATTTTGTACGATTTCTAATCTAGTTTTGTATATAGCTTATTGTGGGCGCCATATGAAATTTTCAAAATTCAGTTTGCTGTATACAAAGGAGTAGAATAAGATTTTCTTAGAATGAATGGAAGTGAAGTTTCTGCATTGTCTGAGAATGAATCCTAAAGTTCTATTGCATTTTGATACTACATAATCAATATGTGCTGAGAACGGAAGTCGAGAGTCTTTTCAGTTTGTTTGTCAGACACGGTTATTTTACTTATTGAGTATGTATTATTTTCTGTGTGTGTATGTGTGTTGTTTGTTTATATTGCTGAAAAACACATTAGGAAAATTTTGAGAAGAGCTTGCAAACATCTGCCATCTGCTGATTCATCGCCAAATTTCATTTCATTGAAAATATATTTTTTTTTTGATTAGTTTTAGATATAAAGTACCAAAATTATTTAGAATTATTTGTTATATCGTTTTGAACTGAATTCGCAAAGTTATTGTAGTTATTGCAAATCATTTGCTTGGATCTGTTTCGCAATAGACAGAAAAGTGGGTAGTCGAAGTGGGAAATAGATTTTGTCCATTTTTTGTGAGCTTTGGATTTTTCGATGATAATTTTTATGGTGTTATGTGTAAAGTAACCAGGAAATTGACTGAATATTCTTTTTTTCGGTACAAAAATATCTATTAAATGGTATATTTTGTAATAAAATGTCTCTAGACAACCATTTACGTCTTTCCATGATTCAAAAATACCCACCCAGTTAATGTTCGAAATTTCCTCGTTTATGGAATTATAATCACCTTTTCTAAAGTTATTAGTGAGCTTCATGTTTTACTGCAGGGTTTCAAAAACAGAAAAAGCAAGGCTGAAGTCAATACATTTATGATGTTATGGAGAATATTCCATCTGGTCCAGGCGAATTATCTGGGCAGAAGGAGTGTATTGCCCATATCACTTCCGAGTATGTTACGATCCGCTTTTCCACCTCCCAGTCAGCTTTGTTCACCTATAGTAGAATGTTGACAGGATTTTCATTGCTATGAATTGTGACAATGGTAGATCCTTGACACTTGACATTGTGTATTGAGCAGTACTTAGTCCAATTGTTTTTTTCCCGGTTTTTCTGTGGCTTCCAGTGAGTTTTTTGAGAGTATGTATGTAGTGAGTCTTACACTTTCTGATGTTTGTATTATGTCCTCACAGAACTTTTTCATGCATTATACAGAGTGACACAAGTTTAAAAAAATTCCCCTTCGGGGATCACTCAGGTTTCCTACGATAACACGAAAGTTGATTATCATCCACTATAGAATGTCATAATCAAAAATCAACAGAAAATCCACTGGTGATGGAAGATATCTCCCACGAATCAATGGTTTTTGTCTAATCATGTAAACACATATATCTGAGAAATTAAATTTATTCATAGCTTTCGTATCAACAGAGATGAATTAAATATTGGTCATTGATTTCGTTGAAACATTTTTTTTTATTTACAAAAACCGCATCAACCCAATGGGTTATTAGCGGAGGAGAAGGTATAAATCCTACAATTTGTTAACTAAATTAGATGATGTTACAAATGATATAATTTCAGCACTGTTCTTATAGTCCAGACTTTCTTTCATTTCAGAGGACACTTTGGATATGTTTCTTTGGAGTTCATACATCGGGCACTCTACTAAGATGTGTTTCACTGTTAATTGCACCTCACAAACATAACGCTTGGTTCTTCTTCCCGTGATCTCAAATATTCATGCGTAAGTCTCGTGTGTCCTAGGCGTAGTCGGGTGATAATTACTTGCTCTCTTCTGTTCAAGTTCTGAGTAAGCCATGGACCAACGTTTGGATTATTCTCCTTGAGCTTTGACTGCCTGACTTGCCATGCAGTGTTCCATTCAAAGTCGAGTTTATGTTTGAAATATGATTTCAAATCGATGGAAGGAGTAAGCAGCACTGCTGGCTGATTAGTAGTAGTGACTGCGTCTCGGGCATTGACGTCAGCCGTTTCATTCCCTAATATCCCTATGTGTGATAGAACCCACAGCAGTACTATTTTCTTGTTCATCAGATATAGTTCATGAAGCTCTCGTTTGATAAGCTTTCCTATGGGATGATCTATATATATAGTTTTTTCAAAAGCTGTAGAGAGTTTAGAGAGTCTGATATTACTATGAATTTATTTGAGGCGTTCGATTTTGCATAACGTAATGCTTGCTGTATAGCGAAAAGTTCTCCAGTAAGGATTGTTACCATGTCTGGGAGTTTGAATTTCAAAATGTTATCGGACGTTACTACTGCTGCTCCTGTTCCTACTGTTGTTTTGGATGAATCTGTATATATTCTTGTGTATTCCTCGAATTTGTGGAGGATTTCACAAAAATATTCATTGTAGATTTGAATGTTGGTATCGCTTTTATTGAATTGGGATAGGTCGGTATTTATAATTAGTAAAGGGATCAGCCATGATGGGGCAGAGCGGCTATATATTGGATAAAGAGGAGAAAAGGCTTCCATTTGGTGTGTCATCAGATGTCGTCGAACCCTTTCGTAAAATGTAGCGTCAGTTCGTGGTCTCTCATAAGCTGCGAAAAAGTTCTGTGAGATTGTGTTTTTGCGTGTTGGGTTATTGTCCGAAGACACTATTCTAGCAGCATAGGATAAGCTCAATTGTTTCCTTCGATGTTGCAATGGAGGTTCTCCAATCTCACAGTACCTACATACTTTCTATTGGTGCTGTTCTGTATGCACCTGAAATTATACGCAGCGCAGAGTTATGCAAAGAGTCTAAGGTCTTCAATACATGCGGTTTCGCAGAGGAGTAAGCTATCGATCCATAGTCTATTTTGGAGCGTAGAATAGACCTGTACAGAAGAAGTATAGTTGATCCTTCTCCTCCCCAGTGTTTATTCGCGAGGTATTTCATTAAATTTAATCCTTTTTGGCAAGAAAGTACGAGTTGTCTGATATGTGTTTTCCAACTCAGTTGCTGATCGAACATCATTCCCAGAAATCTGATAGTGGTTACGGAGTCCAGTCGTTTGTCAAATAGTTTGATGGTTGGAAGTATGTTTTCTATTGGTTTCTTCGAAAAAATTATGCATCTAGACTATTCCGGTGAGAATCTGAATCCTGAAAATTTTGACCAACTTTCAAGAGAGTGTATTTGTTTTTGTAGAATTGTGGCGAGACTTTGAATGTTTTTTCCTTTCGCGTAAAGTATCAAGTCGTCTGCATATAGCCTTGCTTGAACGGGTTTCTTTAATGTGTGGAGAACGTCGTTGAATGCTATCAAAAATAGTGTTGGGCTGATTATTGAACCTTGTGGGGTTCCATTCTCTTGATATTGATGTTGGGATAGTATCCCATTGCTTCGAACTTGGAACTTCCCCTCGCTTAAAAAAATTTGTACAAAAGCCAATATGTTTCCTTGGTATCCCCACTGCTCAAGTTTCCTCAGTATCTGATGATGCCATGCTGTTTCAAACGCTTTGTTTACATCGAAATAAACTGCCATGCATTTCTGTTTATTGGCGAATGCTTCGTGTACTTGGCTTTCAAGATCTATGATGTTATCAAGCGTAGATCTATGTGGTCTGAATCCTGACTGTTCTTGAATGAGATGGTTTTGGTTCTCTAGGGACCATATAAGTCTTTTATTAATAATTTTTTCACATAATTTGAACATGGTACACGTAAGTTGTATCGGTCGATAGGACTCTGAAGTGCTGATTTATTTGATTTCAATATAGGAATGACAATTGCTTGTGCCCATCTGAGAGGAAATTTATGGGTCCAAATCATATTGAAAATTTGCAGAAGCAGAGTTTTGGCTAACAGTGGCATGTTTTTTGGGAATGCTGCAGGGATATCATCTGGACCTGGCGAAGTATCCTTAAGAGTATTCAGTTCTTGGAAGAATTCTTCTTCCATAATCTGTTCATTAATTGGCTCTTGGTTATTTTATATCACTATATAGTAATTTTCTTGTTCTAACTTGTAATTGAGGAATGCCATGTCATAGTTTTCATTATTTGAATTTTGGTTGTATTTCTTCGCTAATTCTTCTGCTATTTCTTCTTTAACCGTAATCAGTGTGCCGTTCTTTTCCAATGCGTTTATGCCATAGCTTGATCGAATACCTGATATCTTCTTAACTTTTTTTCATCCAGTTTATATCAGAGTATTGCTGTTTATACTCTGTACGTATTTTCTCCATGATTCTTTCTTACTTCTTTTTATGGTCATCCGTGCTCGCACTCTATATTTATTGAATTCTATCTTGAGTTCTTCAGTTCTATTGTTTTTGTATTTTCTTAGGGCGGTGTTACTAACTTTCAGAGCCTCGCGGCATTCCTCATTCTACCAAGGCACTGGTTTATGTTTTTTTGATATGTTGAGTTATGCCTACTGCGCTATATGCTTCCTCTATCATCATATTGCTGAAGCTTTCAATTGATTCATCTATGTCATCTGTTATTTCAATACTGGATATATTTTCTTCGATGATATTTCTATATTGACACCAATTAGCTATTTAGAGTCTCCATTTCTGACTATTTACAGTATCCAAAGAAGTTTGCTGAGCTGTATTATTTATGATAATTGGATGATGATCACTTCCATATAGATCATCAAGCACGTCCCATTTTAAATGTGCCAGAAGATTGGGGCTGCACGCATTCAAATCTAGAACTGACGAATTTCCCGTGGATGAGTCAAACCTTGTTTTGGATCCGTCATTCATAATAGTAAGATTTGTGTTATTCAGGATTTGTTCCAATTTTCTCCCTCTCGGACCAGTGTGGTTTGAACCCCATGCAATGTTATGCCCATTGAGATCACCTAGTATTATTCGTGGTGTGGGTATCTGTTTTATGAGTGCGGTTAGTTGTTGCACCTCTAGATCAGTATATATATATATATATATATATATATATATATATATATATATATATATATATATATATATATATATATATATATATATATATATATATATATTTTAAACTAATATGAGGCATAGCGCAAAACTGGATGACAATGCGCATTGCATGTAGTGTTTATAATAACATAACAATTCCAATGATAATGATTTTTGTCTGTTCAGAGTAAATTTTGCAATTGATTTTAAACCAACTTCAAACAAAACATAGATCAAAACAGGATGACGATGCATTATCAATCCATGATGTGTTGATAATATAGTAATAATAATTATAATTGTCAGTTCGGCGCAAATTTTACAATCAATAGGTCTTAAATTGACTTACCGATGAGCTGAAACTCTCAACATAGCTTCTAAATAAATTAAATTATAATATTATTGATATTGTTTCGATATAAATAATAATGAACGATATACTAGTAATTTTAAATATAGCTTGAATTTGTATGACGATGCCATATCATATCTTAATGATATAATAATGATTATTATTTCAATAAAGTCAACCCAAGCACAATGCTCTGCACAAACTGATAACCCCAAAAGAATTTCTGTATTCCCTTGAAGGCACGAAAAAATTTTTTGCTCTACGCCATTGTTTTCTGGTTCCCATGAAGAAGAAAGGAAGAAAGTCCTGTAATGTTCGGATAACATCGTGAGAATTGAGTGGAAGTATGTAGGAGTTGTTTTTTTGTATTTTCTGCAAGCGGTATGCCTCAAAAAACACTTCCTACAGCTTTGCCGTTTCTCTGGGAAAGAGATGTACGGCTTGGCTACAAAGTGAAGGCAAAGGAATGTGGAGACTGAGCTGTACGAGCCAGTCTCGATGGAAACAGTGATGGTAGTATGGTTGGTCATATTTCAGAAGAGCACCGCCTTTGAAAATATCTTTAAAAAAAATCCTCGCTGTTTCAGAGAAGTGAGTAAGATTGTAAGCGCAGCATTACCGACGAGACCATTGGCTCCTTTTTTGACTAAATCTGAAAGATACAGTTGTGCTACATTTTTTTAAACAATTTTTTCAACAGGATTTCTGTACAGGTTGGATCTGAGCTTTATAAATAACAATCATTTGACGGAAAGTGAGATAGCTCTTGGAGCGAAATAGGAAATCAAGTTGGTTTCCGGGTTTTGCCGCCAAGAAAAGTACTTCGACCACGCCACTGAAGAAGACTGCCGCAGTTGCAGTTGAAACGTTTTGGGATTTCAACCAAAGAAGACCACTGCAAAATCGGAAAACAAACGAAAACATTTACGCCAGCCGTAAAAGCCTACATTCCTAGAAAATCAAGTTTTTGAGAAGCACATTTGGCAATGGACCTCACATAGCCTTTTTATGAAAGGGTACTACTGATGGTGAAGCCGAGCATCAAAATAGAGGATTTCATTGATAGTGATACTGACATAATCACGATATCCACTGTGATACCGGCCATTCCAGAGAAAATAAATTCTTGGGATCTTGAATTTGGCAATGTTGTTGTTTCTTCATTCTAGAAACTTTTCCTAAGAAAACGTTTATGTTTCTTCTCCTTTCTCTGATACCTAAACTTTGCAAGAGAAAGCGGTATCAGAAGTACATGTGTACCTTCTGTGAACTGAATATCAAATCAAGGAAAGTCACTGGATTAGAAATCAAATGCACAACACCGCATAACTACACTAAACACTATAGAGAGAAGCAAATAAACCATTTTGTGGAAGCAGAGCAAATACCAATGAGCCTGCTGGAACATGTCAACATCCCATAAAGAGGTGCCACAAAAAAATCACTGAACAACCTGTTGTATCATCAACCAAGGAAACAGTAAGAAATACATTCAGATCTAATAGGGAAGAATTGTAATGATTTAGCTCACTTCACTATCACTGTTTTTGCTGAATTTCTGTTTATTACTGTATTTTATTTCTCCATTAGACGAAAATGTGGCAAACGTATGATGGTTCTGTGAATAATTTTAAATAATTCTCTTAGTAATTAGAGTTAAAGCTGATTCATGCAGCATTTTTTTTTTCATGGAACGTTTTTAAATAGAAATTAATCCTTATATACGAGACTTTGAGGTACCAAAAATAGAAAAATTCACCCCAGACACAGCATTCCAAATGAATGAAATTCTGAAAATGAATACCCAATCATATAATTCCCAACTGATACACAATAACATAATAAGTATTAGAGAAAATATAGATGAATTCAAGATTGTTCTTGTGCAATTCGACTTGAATACGACTGCATCAGAATAATAGAGATGAGAATAATTTCAGACACTAGCATTTACTATCTCCCAGGTTATAAAATGCTAAAATTAAGGAAACCTGAACCAAAATGATGGCACAGTGTAACTTATTTAAAATGGAAGCACCCTTATACAACATATATCACCAACCGATTGAATTAATTTTTTTTTCATCAGGTTGACATTCAAGAAGTCCTCTAGGACACTATATTTCATGCTTGAATCTTCATTTTCAGGGCTCACTATTCCTATTTTTCAAGGTCAAAAATAAAAAAAATTGTGTTTTTTTGAGAAAAAGTTTGACTACACCACTTCGCGACATTTTGAAATTATTCGTGCAGAAATTACTTTGAAATAATAATATGTCAATCAATAAGAAAGTTATAGGGAAACAAAATCTGAGAAATGTGACATTGATTCAACCCATTGCTTCGTTTTCAAAACTTTTATCAGAATTTTGATTATACCACTGGATTCAGAGAGTCTCCAAATATCATTGATCAGAGTTTCATCGAAATCTGTCAATACATAAAAAAATTATATTTTCGTGAAATTCCATCAACATGTTTTTCAAATTTTATAATTTTATGATTTTCTTATTTAAGAACAGACTGAAGAACAGAAAATTAAAAAACGTTTTCTTAAACAACGAATTAGATGGAATAACAGAAAAATGTGTGACATATTTACAAAACAAAGTTGAGCAATCTACCCGTTATATTAAAAAAAAAACATGAAAACAAAAGGGAAGGAATGGATTTTGGAGGGTTTGGAGAAATCTATCAACAAAAAAAAATGACCTATGTCTAGAGATCAGAGAATATCCAAATAATGAACGTCTAAATACGGATTATAAAAATTATAAGACTACTCTGGATGAGCTTATACCAAAAACTGAGAATAAATTCTTGAAAAAAACAACGAAAACAGAGATAATTCGATTTACTTTTGGAAAACTATAACTGGAATCTACGGTGAAAACTCGAGTGATGAAATGAATCATATAAAAACCACTAATGAAAAAATATAAGATGAACGAAATAGTGAATATTTTCAATATTACATTTATTAATATGGAACATCAAACCATTATTTCAAATTATACATAAAAAGACATTCTACATTTCTGAACCCTACCAATCATGTGATGTTTGAAATTTTCAGATTTTCATTCTTATGGGAACATCAGAAACTGCTAATGAACGGGTTACGTGATAATCCCTGTATATACAGTGACCGCCAAAAAGTACGTACCATATGGCAAAAGTTTATTATTATACTATTGGAAACACATTTCTGGGGAAAAGGCATGTCCGATAACCTAAAAATAGATTTTGACAAAAGTCACGTGACCACTAGTATGGCGGCAAATTAAAAATAAATACTATGAAGAGGCCAAAAGTGGTGTGAGATGGCAAGATATTGAAAAAAGTTATCTGAAAAAGTTGCCAGGAATTTAATTTCATACTTGCTTACAGAGTTTCAAGCTATGAATAAAAAAATTTGAAATTGCTATTTTTATTGAATTTTATCCGATCTCTTCACAAAAATTAAAGTTTTTTCATCTGAATTGCTTGACTGTGGTGTAACATTTGTATTAAGACGATAACGACGCAACTTTCTCATTTTCTGCGCACCAGATGACACGAAATTGAAAAAATTGGTTTTTGCCAGAACACTCGCTGTTACATTGGTCTAACAAATATATCAGAATTTCAAACTATTGAGATGTTATGGCAATCTAGAAACATCATGTTTCCTGATTTCAATCAAGTTTTAATGATAATCGTTCGTGAGCGTTTCACTTAGCACGCTTTAATTTGACGCATTTTTCTCAAGTTTGTGTAAAGTGAAACACTCACGCACGATTATCATCGTAATTTGATTATAATCAGGAAACATGATGTTTCTAGATTGCCATATTATTACAATAGTCTTGAACTTTTGATAAGAACCAATGTGGCAGCGAGGTTTCTGGCAAAAACCAATTTTTTCAATTTAATGCCATCTGGTACAGATAAAATGAGAAAGTCTTGTCATTCTCATCAAAATATAAATATTTCATAACAGTCAAGCCATTGAGAAGAAACAACTTTGATTTTTGTAAAGAGATCGGAAAATAAATAAAAATTGAAGAATGCAGTATATTCTTTAATTTTTTTGATATATTGGTTGAAACTCTATATGTGAGTATAAAATAAAATTCCAAACAACTTTTTCAATTAACCTTTTTCGATATATTGCCATCTTACCTCACTTTTGGCCTCTTCATGGCATTTTCGTCCAATTTGTCGCCATACTAGTGGTCACGTGACATGAGTCAAAATCGATTTTTTGGTTATCGGACATGCACAAACTTTCCCCTCAGAAATGTTTTCCAATACTCTAATAATAAACTTTTTTCCCATATGGTACATACTTTTTGACGGTCACTGTATATATAGATGTTTCAACAAAGGACCAATTGAAAAGTAATGAGCATTAGTAATTCTCTGATATAGAGAATAAAAGGGACGTAATTAAACTGATACATAGATACCCATTCTCAACATGATATAAAATGCCACACATCAACTATACAGATAAGGTCATTCAGTTTTAAAACACCTTGTATCTCTAAAATTTGTATTATAGCATTTCAAGGCCGTCGTATTTTTCAAAATCAATTGTCAAGTCACTAACTATTGAGGGTTTCCTTTAAAATTGACCAATGAACAGGGTTAGAAGAATTATTATTGGCATTGTCCTCACTTACCAGTGCATTCACTTTTCTTCACTGTTACTTATTTTTCAAAAACTGAACTGAAATATTGACATTTTCGTTAAAATCTCAGTTAGCGAAGTGGCTCTTTCTTGTCACTCTGCTGAAAATACTTTTATGCTCTAGAACGTAAAAGAATTTTAGATCGTTTATTTTGGTTCAAACACGAAATGGCAATTAAAAATGACACATACTTATTCATTTTTTTCAATCTCATATCAGTTTTAATGCAGTTTTCGAAGAACTATTGCTTGCATCTCGAATGCGAAATACTTATGCGTACTTAAATGGTTATTTTGCATTGCTCAAGGTCGGCAAAATAACTTCCATTCTCAAATGCATTCTAGATACAAAAATATCTATTGATTTCCACAGTAATAGATTTTTACATAGGCTGACGTTAATACTTAAGTGCAAGTTTTTGTGGATAAAAACTTACCTAAGAAAAATTATTGGTAATGCATATTTTTCAGGAAACTTTAATTCATTGAATACAGACATACTTTTATTCCAAAACAACCTTTATATCAAGTCACTAGTTCCATTTGCTAACTTGAACGTTTTCATATCACAATGTATGCATATTTACTATTTTATTATATCTCACACACATTAACATTACCTATTAACAAATGTTCTTTTTATTTTGAATCAACAGGTACACAAAAAATAATCGAATAAAAATTAAAATCAGTCTTTGAATTGACTGAAAGAATCCACTTGGTATATCAAAAAGTATATCGATACGTACCTTATCCGATATTTGCATACTCATTATTGAATTCATAAAATTTCCTTCTTAAATACTCTTTGCTGTTGCTGATGGCAACCCTGCCGGGATACCTATACACTGCAATCTGAAAAAAATATATTCTCTGGAAGACCGAAAGCTGTAATTTGGAAAAGCCTATATACGCGCGGGCGTCGCATATATAGCTCTTTCGTCGGAGGACCCATCGGTGCTATCTTGTACGGCGATTAAAAAAAAATTAATACGAATTTTTGCCAGAATCACAATAGCACATCAATAACTTGAAATATATTTGAACCAACCTCTGTATATTTCCACGATTTCTTGGGGATGACCTATTGCTGCTTTTCATGAGGAGGACCTAAATATAGCTGGATGTATATATATATATATATATGGCTCTTCTATTGTTGGCACGGTTTTGGAAGAAACCGGTGTAATACTTCAAATTATGTGTTTGGTTCTCTCGGAAGTGGGTTTCTTGAAGGCAAATAATATCTGAAGATTGTTTTGCTAGTAGTATTTGAAGCATATCCAAATGGATGTAACATCCACTCAGATTCCATTGTAAAATGCTGTTGAAGATGACAAGAAAAAAAAGAAAGCGAAACTAGATGAATGAGAGGTCAATAGAGTTGGTCTGATGAGTCGCTTTGAGGTTCATATGATACAGATTCTAATTGTTTTTGTAATTTCTTTCTCATTTTTGTACACCTTACTTTTATATTTCTGTTTTAGAAAATTGGATATATTTCTTGTAGCATTTCAATTAAAGCTGGAGTTTCGTCTGTGTAGTCCTGAGTAACATGTAATACATCTCTCGATCCGTGTGTGTTTTCTAGTAGATCTCTGAGTTGTTCTGCGTTTAATATAAACGATTTTTCTTGTTGCTTCATGAACTCTGTTATAAGTCGCATTAGTTCTGGATCAATGACAGAAGTGCTATTGTTTGGCCTGGGTTTTTTCATCATCTGAGAATGTTTTGGTACAGTAAATTTTGGTGCGGTTTGATCTTCTGATGTTGGCGTTAAGATTTCTGATAGGTTACATTTACTTGATGACGGAAGAGTTTGGTTAGCAGGTTCATCTGGTGTTCGTGTGTCTGCTGTTTGCGATGGTGAATCAGGTGCTCTGTTGTTTTGTGTGTTATCTGTGGCGATGAAGTCTGGGATACTGCTTTTACTAAGGATATTTTCATCGGTAGTTGGAATATTTAGGTTTGTGGGAGTTGGAGGATTGTGTGAAACTTGTGATGGACATTTGGAAGCCATGTGGCCCGATAATTTACATTCGAAGCAAGTCTGGCTGTCTCATGACAAAAATATGCGATATGTCACATATTCATGAGATGGTTCGATAGATTCTGGAATCTAGGTTTTCTTGTAGAGTAATATAAACTTGACGTCTGAAACTGAAAATGTGGCTATACTGTGGGTCTGTTGCTCCAATCCTCTGTAATAGTAACCCCAATTTATGAAGTTCCGCAATGAGGGTGTCATGTGGAATGGTGGAACTGATATTGGATATTATCAAACGGTCGGATGGGGTTATCAGTCTTCGGGCTCTGATAATCTCGCCTTTTATGTCAATGGAACCATTTTCATTCAAGAATTTGTCTACGACAATTTTGCTGGAAAGGTAAATGCAAACTCTGTTATTTGAGATTCTTGATGAGAAGATTATATTTTTTGGATCAACGATAGGTCCCAGTTGTAGAAGATATTCCTGCAGTTTCACATTTTCAATGGAGTTGAATACAATGGCTTGATCCTTAGTTGGATATTTTGTAGGCATATTTCTGCTAAGTGCGGCAGAGTACGATTGTGTAGTAGAATTTTGGTTATTTGGTATTGGTTCTTGAGAGCCGGGGTTATTTATACCCACGTTGTGAGTGGACATAATATTATCATCCATCATATTTTCTTGTCGAATTTTTCATTACTAGACTGAACCTCAATGCGGTCCTGTCTCTCAAATACCACGGTATTCAGATTGCGTTTTTTGCGAGTGCTGGGTTTGTATACACTTGCTACTTATAAAGATAGTAATTATTCTTGAAGTCACACCTTATATGATTTTAGGTTTCTATACTCACTGGTAAGGTAGGTAGTCTTGTGAGTATATATGTTGCAATTTCGATAATTATCAAACTACAATAACTTCGCTAAAAAACGAAATGTTCAGAACTGATATCTCAAACTAATTAGTCTTTACGATCAGGGCTGTACTCTCGTTGAAATATGTTTTTCCGCGATTTTGTCTTTTTTGTTGTCATTCAAAAGAAACTTGATCTTCATTCTTTTTGAAATATCAAACTCAGATATCAAATCCCATAATTCAATACCATTTTTTTTCGTTTTCATTGTGCAGACACGTTGTAGAATGTATCCAGAACATTTTTTTAATTTTTTCTACAGAATATAATTTTGAGAAAGACGACAAAAAGTCCCTACTCGGGCAATAGAAGGTTCGAACGTATATCCAAAAATCAAGAGAAATCCTCTTTCAGGCGGTATTCTCCATATTCAACTTGAGACATTCAAACCCATTTTTGTAGCTCCCCTGTGGTGCCAGAGAAATTATCATGATGAGAGTTGCTCCTTTCGAGCTCTTTATTGATATATACAAAAATTTCAAAAAAATCTGATCAGCCTCACGAATACACATAGGCAGTAACCTTTCAACGATATTGTGTTTGTTACTCACCTGATATTCTATGCTACATTATATGCGATTTAAATGAGCTTTTATAGCCAACTTGCCAACCAATTAGTACTTCCTCACTGATACTCGTAATTATGTGAATATAAGTTACCGTTAATTTGGTCGTAAATATTTTAACTAGACTTCATAATCTAGACCAGGGCCAAGTTGGAATACAATTCCAAAATTTCAGACTTATCAAATATATTTTTCGCATGGAAAAATGATGTTGAAAATACATAAAAAACACTTTTTCATAATCAATTTCTCAGTAATTGCTAACCAACTAGTACTTCCTCATTATGCAGCCTTATCCATTAATAAGTTATTATTTTAACTAAATAATTACAACTCAATACTGATGGCTGATCAGGAGTATTTCGAAAACAAGTCCTAGGACTATGGCTTGTTTTGAAAACATGTTGAGTTTTATGCTATACTTCATGTTGAATATATCCAGGAACTAACTTGAGGATTTTATTCAACGGTGAATAATATGAATCTTTTGCGATTCCAAATTCAAAAACGTCTTTCCTTTATTCGACAATTTTCATTACCTTTCAAAAAATCAAGAAACAAAAACATGACACTCTTGACCATATACAGAGTATCAAAAAATGTAAAATATAAATCATTAACATTCTCCGGCCGCCAAGAGAAGTAGTTTGTCGACTGAGCGAACGAATTTTCAATTTTTTGTATTCAGTTCAACAGTTCTGATTTGTCCATCAGAACCCGGAAATAATTTTGTGATTCTTCCAGGTCTCCGATGGTTTCTGTTAGCTTCATCTGAAATAGCGATTACACTTCCAAGAGTGATATCTTGGTATTTATTGACCACAACTGTTGAATATATTCAGGAACTAACTTGAGGATTCTATTCAAAGGTAAATGATATCAATCTTTTGCGATTCCTTATTCAAAAACGTCTTTTCTTTATTTGAAAATTTTCATTACCTTTAAAAAAATCAAGAAACAAAAACATGACACGCTTGACCATATACAGAGCCTCAAAAAATGTAAAATATAAATCATTAACACTTCAGCTCCACTAAGATCCATAATGAATCGGAGCATTGAGAAGGGACTATTGCCTATTAATAGGTCTGTTGAATTGCCGTTATTTAGGTATGACAGAACGTCTATCAGTAATCATATACCGAATTCAGTAGTTAGTCACTTTCAATTTTCGAAAACCTATTGCAGAACAGTACGAAAAAAAAAAGTTCATTCATAAGTTTATCTTTTTGTGTAATATTTTGCATTCAGTAAGAAACTCTACAAAATGATTGCATACATGCATGCGAAAATTCGAACAAGTTTGAATGTTTTGCCGGAGAATACAAGATAAATATAAGAATAAAATCGACAAAGTCGAAGTACCATTCTCTCCAAATATTTCTACAAGGTGGAAAATAGGCAAAAATCTGACAAAAAACAACTACGAACCCTAACAACTATACAGGCCGTTTCTTTTATCATGTGGTAACATTGCTATATTCTAAACCGTAACAGATACGAAGACGATTAAATGGGAGAAAAGGTAACTATTGTGGAGAACAGTACAATGGTCAAAGAAAATTTACAGGGAGTCTCGCCCTTCCCGAGTTATACAGGGAAAACTAAAAATATTTACGAATAGAATAGAATAGAATAGAATTGTTATTTCTGAAAATATAAAAAAAAATGAAAAATGAAAGTTTTAATGTATACTTAATGTACTATAAAAATGTAACAATGAATCTTTGATTAAACGTTTCGTGTCAACACGGCCACCATCAATATTTTTTTTCAAATACAGACCTGTCTGTTTTAGTACAAATATTGATAAAGCGATAAAATCACAAATCAGTGGTACATCACACTTGATATTTTTATAACGTTTCATTTAAAATAACTAACATCATCAGTGACAACAATTTTTAATTACGGTCCTGCCGTTAGGTCGTTTATGGATTCCACAAAACCTAACTCTCCGATATAAAAATTATCAGTGACGCTTTGAATAAATGTATCTATTAAAATTATGTTTACACTGTAATAAAAGATATCTGTAGTTTCAGAGACGAACGATAGCAATTTACCTCGGAAATAAACTTACTTAAGAGTAGAAGAAATCAAACAAACAGAAAACAATTTTTGAGTGAAAATAAAACCAATACAGAAAATGAATTCTTCATGATAACCTACATTAAATGCTCGAATTGCCGACCTCTTTGTTGAATGCACATAAGTCGTCTGTCCATACAATTTCTGTGGCAATTTTCTAGCATGATGGGTGTAATGCTATTACATGCATCTCTTATTTTTTGTTTGACATGGTCGATATCTGTACTAGTTGTCGAAAAAACTTTATCCTTTATGTATCCCCAGACTAAAAATCTAAAGGAGTCAGGTCTGGGGATCGAGCTGGCCAGGCAATTGGTCCTATGTTTCCAATCCATTTTCTTGGGAATATTGCATCTAAATGTTCCCTTACTATTGCTGCATTATGGGGAGGGGCACCGTTTTGTTGAAAATATTGTATTTCACGGCGGATGTTCAGTGGCAATTCATCTAAGTAGCCATCAAACTCATTGGATAAAAAATGTAAATACATTCCACCATTCAAATGTTCGTCGTAAAAGAAAGGACCTAGTATGTTTGTTCCCAAAATTCCCAAAAAAACATTTATTCCGAACCTTTCCTGGAAATTGGTTTCTCTATGTAAATGTTCATTTGTATTATTCCACCTATAATGGATGTTTCTGTTAAACCAACCATTGTTGGTGAATTTTGATTCGTCCGTCCATATTATTTTATTACAAATATTTCCAACTTCCCTATTTCTACGTCTCAACCACATCGCAAATCGTACTCTCCTTCCGTAATCCCTTTCATTGAGGTGATGAACTTTGCGTATCCTGTAGCATTTGTATTTGTTCTTTTTCAAAATATTTCTGGTAGATTTTACAGAAATCCCTAGTTCGTGGGCAATTTCTCGTAAAGAACAATCTTGATTAGAAATATTTTTGTAACTGACCAATCCTTAATTGAAAAAGAATATTTTCGTCACTTTGTTAATCTTTATGAAGTAATATTTGCTTACCTAAAACATTTATTTGGTTCCGCATACTTCCAGTAACAACACATTTTTTAGTTTTATTTCTATCAAATGCACCACAGTCTCTCAAATTTCTTTCTAATCGTCTAAACATTTGAATGTTTGGAATATGACGATTTGGGTATAGCTCACCATACATATTTCTGCCAAAAGAGGATTTCTATTTGATTTTGCATAAGCAAATAGCATATCAGTCCTTTCGTCATTTGAATACATCTTTGATATGACTGAGTATATAAACGACTGACAGTTCTTAACACGTATCAACAACTCATTTATTTGTCCTGCCATAGAAACCAAGCAAAGCCTACTTGATTAAAAATGGTAAATGAAGTGAGATGCTATTGAATTGTACCATATCACACAATAGTCGTATTTTGACCATAAACTAATATTTTCGTTACTTCCATTGAGAATTATAGAAATATTCAGTATGATAATTGATTCAGAAGAAATCAGCCTTGAAACAAGGATTTCTGTAATACAAAAATGCCCAAGAAGGAAAAATACGAATTTTCGTTGTGTTGGGGTATCTTCTTATCGAAATTATTGGGTGAAGTCTGAAGTATGCCAATAGTTGAATAGGTTTTGAAGAAATCAAAATAATTTACAAAAGAACTAACGACAGGACCGTAATTAAAAATTGTTGTCACTGAGGATGCTAGTTATTTTAAATGAAACGTTATAAAAATATCAAGTGTGATATACCACTGAATTGTGATTTTATCGCTTTATCAATATTTGTACTAAAATAGACAGGTCCGTATTTGAAAAAAAAAATTGATGGTGGCAGTGTTGACACGAAACGTTTAATCAAAGATTCATTGTTACATTTTCATATTGCATTTAGAATACATTGAAACTTTCCTTATAATTTTTTTTATATTTTCAGAAATAACAGTTCTATTCGTAAAAAACAAATAACAGCATTTTTGGTTTTCCCTGTATAACTCGGGAAGGGCGAGACTCCCTGTTAATTTCCTTTGACCATTGTACTGTTCTCCACAATAGTTACCTTTTCTCCCATTTAATCGTCTTCGTATCTGTTACGGTTTAGAATATAGCAATGTTACCACATGATAAAAGAAACGGCCTGTATGTTGGAACAATCGGTTACTTTGGGAATAAATTGCCTGTTTACCGAAAGTCTTTTATTCTAATTATTTTCAATTGTAAATTATTTTCAATTGTAATAAGCAACATTTTTTATAATGTATGGAAGTAGTTTTATGGTTTAATGATCAATTGCATATATTTTATGTAGATTACTATTTAGTTTATTGTTTGATAATCAAAAAATGCTGACAACTAAATATTGGAATAAACGGTTTTCAACATATTAAAATGAAAATTAAAAGTGCGTAACATTGCCCTTAGCTCGAATAACAACCTGAACTCTATTAGGCATTGTAAATTCAGCAGTATGGCATGAGGCCATACTGCTTGAAAAATAAAATCTCCAGATGGATGTAACTTTGTTGCACTTGGTAAAAGCAAATGTTCAAGGATAACTTGGTATTTGTCTGCGTTTACTGTACCTTCAATGAAATGTAAAGTTCCCAACCCTTTGGCTGGCATAATCCCCACACCATGATGCCCTGTGAAAACTTTATAGTCATTTTGAGGCAGTCCTTAGGAAATGCTTCTTGTTATTTCACGAATCACACGCTTTCAGTAATCTCTCACTTTCGGTAATCTCCCACACGTACATCTAATTTGTTTTTGTCGCTATAGATAACTTTGTCCCAGTTATGTTTGGTCCACGAAAGCTTTGATTTGGCCCAAATCTATTGTTTTCTTCCTTGAGTTTTCGTCAACAATGGCTTTTCATTAGCCGGTACTCAAAAAATAAAGAATTTATACCGCAAAGGAGTACCTATCAAACATATCTTATAAAAACTAAGACCGCTCTTGTGGATATATTTGCGACAGCATTCTCTGGAAATATCCATCCCAGTTTTCCTCTTCCACCTTGCAGTTACTTTTGGCAGTGTATTTTTTCTTCCAGGCTAACATATTCTATTTAAATGCCTTACACTCCTTTGAGAAACAGCTTTTGGACGGCCTGAGCTTTCACTGCGAACATTGACACTGGCAGTTTCACCATACTTGTTCATTACATTAAACACAGTAATTGTTGTTATAGTCAAGTCGCTGGAAATTTCACGCACTGTTTTCCCTTCATGGCACTGATTAATAATAGTTTCTCGCACTTTTGGATCAGTAGGTTTTCCACGTAACATTATTGTATTTTACTCATAATTAAACTGACAAAACCTACTCACTTTAAATATTAATACTCAAATGACTCGTGATAATTTTTGTTGACAATACACTTACTCGTATTTTTCATGTCAAAGCCTCCTTTGCGTCGATAAAACTTAATAAACGTGAGGAACAGCAAAACATGTTCCAATATTTAGTTGTCAGCATTTTTTGATTATCAAACAATTAATTAAATATAAAATACATGCAATATATAATTACACCATTAAAAATACTTCCATACAACATAAACAATGTTGCTAATTTAATATTCGAAATTAACAACAATTTGATTGAAAAAATTTAGGTAACCTGGTATTTTATACCCAAAGTAACTGCTTGTTCCAACATGTAGTTGTTAGGGCTCCTACTTCCCTGGCTAATGCCACGACGGATATTGAACTACATCTGACAGATATTTGTTTTCTTCCAAGAAGGTTAAATTGCAAGTGCTTCTTGTAGACAAACAAAAGTTTATCCTCAATTTGGCTGGGGATGACCACCTGCAGACATGTTTCGAGGTTGTTGCCTCTCATCAGTCCAAGGGTAGATCCGACAACTTTGAGTCGTCTTGTCCCTGCCAAATAAATTATAATTTATTGTTTATCTAATAATTTCCTACGGATGAAGCAGCGACTTACAGTAAAGTCAGTCGCAGCGCCACCCACCAGGAAAATCAATAAGCACTCCTCGAGGCCGCAAAAGACTCCAGGAAGCGTAAACGTGAAAATTCGAAAAAGTTCGAATGTTTTGCCGGAAGGTACAAATTATTATTGTTATTTCCGTCAACCGATTGCGCAACCCTCGGAAGTCTTCGAGTGACTAAAATACATGATAAGAATAAAATCGACGAAGTCGAAGTACCCTTCTCTCCAAATTTTTCCACAAAGTGGAAAATATGAGGCAAATATCTTACAGAAAACAATTAGTTCCCTGGCTAATGCCACGACGGATATTGAACTACATCTGACAGATATTTGTGCAATGTTCTTCCAAGAAGACTCAATTGCAAGTGCTTATTGTGAACAAACAAAAGATTATCCTTAATATGGCTGGGGATGACCACCTGCAGACATGTTTCGAAGTTGTTGCCGTAGGTACGACAACTTTGAGTCGTCTTGGCCCTGCCAAATGAATTATAATTTATTGTTCATCTAATAATTTTCTACGGATGAAGCAGCGACTTACAGTAAAGTCAGTCGCAGCGCCACCCTCCAGGAAAATCAATAAGCATTCCTCGAGACAGCAAAAGACTCCAGGTAGAGTAAATGCGAAAATTCGAACAAGTTCGAATGCTTTGCCAGAGAAACGATAAGACTAAAATCGACAAAGTCGAAGTACCATTCTCTTCAAATATTTCCACAAAGTGAAAATATGATGCAAAAATCTGACAGAAAACAACTACTTTCCTGGCTAATGCCACGACGGATATTGAACTACATCTGACAGATATCCGTCGTGGCATCAGCCAGGGAAGAAAATGTTTTCTGTCAGATTTTTGCCTCATTTTTTCAACATTGTGAAAATATTTGGTGAGCAAGGTACTTCGACTTTGCCAATTTTATTCTCATCATTTCGATTGCATACATCTCTAAAGAGGGAAAGGCCGAGTTTGTGCCAAGGTGAGGCTTGTGACAATGTGAGTCATGAGTTAATACTTCTAGCATTAGTGTAAAGTTAATGGCTACCTTGGTAATAGGCGACGACTAATACTGGGTTATAGCCTTACCCACATCAAAGCAAACAACGTTTTTTAAATTCGCCCACCATAGGAACCACTCGCTCAAAACGCTATTCAATTGAAGGCAAATTATTGTCTTCAATTTGTCTTCAATGAGCACCATTTGTCCTATTTTCAAACTTCCTTTGCTCTTTTTCCGACGGATTCGCAGTTGAATCTCGCAGATATACTCCTTATTATATCTTTCCCAGAAATGTTGATGTAGTTTTGGAAATGTTGGAAGCATGAAAGTCGACTATCTGGCAGATGAGTCACTTGAGATTCTGGCATTGCAAGCAATGGTTGCCCAATCAGAAAATCAGCAGGTGTTGAAGGACGCAGGTTATCTGGATTCGAGAAAAGTGGTCACATTGGCTGGAAATTGCCTTGATTGAACTAATAAGGTTTGCAAATCCTCATAAGTGCACGATAAAGTTTCCATGATTACTTTGAGGTGAAACTTGATTGACACTTCCAATCCCAAACTTCCATATTTCTCTCAAGTTTAGAGAGTTTGGTGATATGAAATGCCAATTCAAGTTGGAGTTCGCTGCTGAATCCGAAATGTTGTTAGAATTGTCAACAATAAAATTATATAACTGTTGTAGTTCTCTATTGGCACCTATGAAGATTGTACCGTTGTTAAAGTACACATCAGATGAATTTCCACGACGTGAGACGAATCGTTTCAGTGTTTGAATAAATGATTCAATACTCAATGGACTTACTACATCTAAATTAATAGCGCGAGTAACGAAAAAATTAATAAGGAAAGCCAACATTCAATGATCTTACAACCACGTCCACGTTTGCCTTCAGTCATAGAAGGACCAGCGTAGTCAATACCAGTGGTACTAAATGGAAATGAATGCTGGAGTGACTCGAGCCTTTGGTAGTTCGCCCATAATAGGTTTCAGAAATGCATGCCTAGCACATTTTACGCAATCTCTAAAAGTAGATTTAGCTATATTACGACAAGAAATTGACCAAAATGTTTACCTAACATGAGACAATAACAATTGAGGACCACCATGAAATAAACCAAATGCTCTTCTTTGAAAATTACTTCAGTTGAAATATGTCTAGAACTCAATAACACCGGGTGCTTTTTACAGAATGAGTGATTTGAATAATTTGATTTTAGTGGGACAGGTAGCCGAGTGGTTGAAACGACATTGTTTCAATCACTTTGGCTGCCAGTCGGCGATGGTACAAACCACGGCGACTGCAGACATTTTTCTGATGGCCCGAGAAAGTGCTAGGAATCGCACGCAAAATGGTGGGACCTCTCAATCCATGGCTCGCATAAGTTTTATCTTCTGAGGGCTGCCGTTCGTTAGGGGACGACCTCTGGTTAACGAAAATAGTATATTTCATTACGAGTTCAGAAAATAGGCTTTTTCCGTATGTGCGCGACATGTTCTAGTGGGAGACAAAGCCGAACACGGGAAGTCATGCAAGTACGAAAAAAGCATTAATGGACGGTATTTTTCATTATATCCACCTGAAAACCACAGATTGTTGAGAAACATTTATTTTCAATGATGAAGGAATAAAAACATGTTAATAATTGAAATATTTATGGTACAAAAATATCCAGAAATTGCCACAAAACAAGCGTTATATACCCTATTGGAAAGAAAATATTCGAATAATTTGAGATTTCTAGAGAACTGTTAACAACATATTATTATTTAATTTTGACATGTACATAGGCAGCTATAATGACACCAGTGCACGGAAAAACCCTTTTTCAGTATGCTGAATAAGCATATAAATAGAGTGATTTCAGAAAGATATAATGAAAAAACAATTTTAACAATTTTTAACAATGACCTGAGCCTACCTCCTACTCGAATAATTTTATTTTCATCAATGAAAATATTCAAACTCAGTAATTTACTTTTTTCCTCAAATGAATGTTTTCTTTTGAATATATATTTTTTTCATTTATTTATTGCAAAACAAGCAAAACATAGCTTGTAAAATCTAAAAAATATAAATGATCCTCATAGCAAAATATTCCATCTGAGAAATTTTGATCAGAATTTCGAAACCAAATTATATTTCTGCTGAACTCAAAGTCGAAACGTAGCGTTGATTCTTTTGTTTGCGACAACTTTCAATGAAACGTGAGGTATATGCAAAAGATCGTTTCAAGCGATTTAAATTTGAGAACCGTTCGAAAAGAAATGGATAACTGAGAATGAAAGACCGTGAAATTTTGTTTTCTCATTTCTGTTAAGTCGCATGTAATAAACGTGTTTTGTGGCCATTCAGTAAAAAATGTATTCAACCAGCTTGGGTCATGCCACCATATTTCACAATTTGAAATTTCTTCTGGGCGAATGCCTCGAGATAAAAGGTCCCCTGGCTGGATTATCATTCGTTGGAACATGTTTCCAAGTAAAATTATTTACGAGCCTTCGAATTTCAGCCACTGGATGATCAACGAATGGTTGAAGTAGGTGACGGGGGATACGCAGCCAACCCAACACTATGGTAGAATCAGACAAGCAATAAATGTGATCAACTGATACATTGACTGAATCTAATATTTTGGAAATTAATAGAGTCAAAAGTTGTGCTGCACACAACTCTAAGCGCAAAAATGTTTGTGTTTTTACAGGAGCTACCTTTGATTTCGCACAAAGTAATTCAAATGACCATTCTTGATTAGAAGATCTACTTCGTATATATCGGGTGTCCCAGTATACCTGTTCCAATGGATTATCGCAGCCATTTCGAAAGATGAAAATTTGAAAATTCCATGATCTCCAATTTGATCAAGGAACCTCCATCTGAGGAGAACAAAATTGAGAGTCACTTCCAGTTTGACCGGAAGTGATACTAACTTTTTTATCACGAATGGCATTCTGTAAATTTTTTGCAATATTTCATTCCTACTCAAAATTATCTTTCCAACAATGTACCACACTCTGTATTCTACATTTAATTTGATGGAAAAAACGACAATTGAAATTTCAAATTGAAAGAATTGCAGTAGGCTACGATAATAACTTCAATAATAACTGATCATGCATAAACAATCTTGCATTCGAGATGATGAAGAGAAGGTAATATTTCGAATGATTTAAATTGTACTAGAACTGGAAGAATTATTAATTTTCAAATGAAAACCTTAGTATGCCATGGAAACATTTGAATACATTTGTTTGTAACTTTGACTGTATATGATTCTCAATATTCATTGTATGTTGTATCGTTAACATCGCGAATTTTTTATCCGGAAATAATTGCTATAAATAGTGGTGTACACAACTCGGATAATTGTGAAAAATTGCATATAGAACAAGTGAAAATCCTGCTTTGAGTTGGTACAAGTGCCGTGAAAAAATTTCCAGTAGTTTTTCCAAAAACAGAATTTCAAAGAGTTCATTCGCCTATTGAATAAAATATTCGAAGGTGCAAAAAGTGCGTTTTTTGCGATGAACGATAAGGAGACCTGTGCTATTTGTGCACGTTCTGATACGCGAAATAGCGTGAAGGTCGCCTGCTTTACCTGCAACAAGCGATTCCATACGAAATGTATACAAATACCGGTGGAAGCAGAAAAGTTAGTAATTATTCCTGGAATATTATGGAACTGTTCCTCTTGCTTGAAAAATGCTGATTTATCTAAGCTTTCTTGTGCCAATGCAAGTAGTTCAATGGAGCTCATCTTGAAAAAACTGGATTCTATCGGAGGGGAAATTAACCCATTAAAGTTGTCTAATGAAGAAGTTGTTAAATCTGTCAAGTTTTATGGTAATAAAATAGACGATTTTGGAGTGAAAATGGCG
This sequence comes from Chrysolina oricalcia, assembly GCA_944452925.2. Lineage (NCBI taxonomy): Eukaryota > Metazoa > Arthropoda > Insecta > Coleoptera > Chrysomelidae > Chrysolina > Chrysolina oricalcia. The sequence continues at coordinate 45,858,617 of OX101819.2, read as the reverse complement.
GAGTTCGAGGCAGCTGTTCGAGAAATGAAGAATAACACAAAGGAAATAGTTGTAATAATGAAAAATGTTGACGAAATGCAATCAGAACTAGATGATCTTCAGCAGTACTCACGCCTATATAATGTAGAAATATCGGGTGTACTAGAACAACGTAATGAAAATGTACTGGACATTGTGCTGACCATCACAAAGGTATTAGATTGTAATATTTCCAGTGACGCCATTGACTGGTGTCATAGAGTAGCCAGAATGAATACTAGTAACGATATGCCAAGGACAATAATCGTTAAATTTGCTCTCAAACGACAGAAGGATTCCGTACTGACATCTAATCGTCAAAGGAAAAGCTTGAAGTTCAATGAGATACTTATCAGCTCCAGTCAGCCACAAAACATCTATCTGAATGACCACCTCACCAAACAAAGGAAAGAGCTTTATGAAAAAGTTCGTCATTGCAAGACACAACAAAACCTAGGATGTTGGACACGTGACTGCAAGATTTTTGTGAAAAACTTCACAAGTGGAAAAATTAATCTGATTGACAACGAAACTAAAATAAATAAAATTTGAGATATCCCAATAATTTAACCATATTTGCACTTACTATTCAAGAACTTCAAAATCATAAATGTTAAGTTTGTATTACCAAAATACGACAGGACTTAGAACAAAAACTAATGAATTTTTCTTAAACGTATTGCAAGAAAATTACGATATCATCTGTATCACGGAGACATGGTTGAACAGCTCCATATATACCAGTGAACTTTTTTCATCACAATACACTGTTTATCGAAACGACCGAAACCTTAATACCAGCGGGAAAAAAGATGGTGGAGGTGTTCTGATCGGATTGAAAAATAACTTGTGCTCATTGGAAAAAAACTGGAGTGCTGTTGGCTTGTGTGAAGACTTGTGGGTAGTTGTCGATACCAGTGATAAAAAATTGTTTATTTGCTGTGTTTATGTACCTCCTCATGCTAATCAAAATAATCTAAAAGCACATTTGGATAGGGTAAGTGAAATAGCATTATCTCACCCCAATGATTTCTTTATTAGGGTAGACCGGAGAAAATTGAAACAGGGGACGTTAGAAACAACCGCCATATTGGAAGGATTTCGTGGTTTAAATCATGCGCACTTGTACCAAGTGAAACTAGCCAAGATACTGCAACTGACCATCAGTTGATCGCTAGCAATATTTGAGAGTGGTTGTGTATATCGAACGTAACGTAAATTGTCGCTATCCAAGTAAACTTTTCCATTAACAGAAAAAGTGTGTTACCAGGTTTAACGGCTTAAGTATCCAGCTGTAGTGAAATTTCCATTCATTACAATCTGTAATAGTTTACCCTTTATATATTGTTCATTTATCATTTCATTTTGACTTACTTCAGTACATGTCATATTAATGTCAGTCACGCATGTCAAGAATCACATATATTTTCACGTTTAATGAAAGTATTCATCAAACCGTACTGTTCATCAACTACTCAGTTCAAGTATTCGGCCCCTTGTGTTACAACAATTTGGCGACGAGGATGGGATTCCATATCGCCGATACCGAACCTCAGGCAAAGCAAAAGTTACTCGCTTCTTTGGTACCAGAGTAGCGATGAGTTGGTTGATGTGGCGCTTCAAACTGCGCCCCGAGTCCAATTCAACTATATAATGACATTGGCTAAGCTTCCTCGTTACGGTACCAAACTGCCAGACATCATGGTTTCCCTGGTGAACTTTCTCGCATTTTTAAACCTGATCGTCCATTGCCACAGATGACGTCAGCACGTTTACTGAGATATGCCTCATTCCTCAGTGGACTCGACTACACAGTACGTTGCAAGAAGGGCAAAGATAACGAGAACGTTGATTGTCTATCTCGTGCCCCATTCACCACAACAAACAAACCTCCAGTGATACAAATAGATGAAGAAATCAATGCACTGTATGCAGAAACCCTGTTCCATATCTCCATCACGGCAGTCACAGCAGATACCGTTGCCGAAGAAACTGCAAGAGACCCAGAGTTACAAGCCCTGCTGCACGAGCTCAAGAACAGCCGCAAAGATAGCCCTTTCACTGTTTCTGGCAATATTCTTTTCCGATTGGATCGAGCTGTGATTCCGAAAACTCTTCAAACCCCAATCCTAGATGAGCTTCATGCGTCGCACTTAGGAGTTACAAAAATGAAACAACTTGCTAGGAGATACGTATATTGGGAAGGTATTGACAGGGACATAGAGCAACTAGTCAAAAGCTGTGAACCCTGTGCAAAGGTTCGTCACAGTCCTCCGAAAGCACCAATCCATCCGTGGGATCAGCCTGAAGAGAACTGGGAGAGGGTGCATATTGATTATGCTGGTCCTTTCGACAGTCACTTCTTTCTCATGTGTGTGGATGCTAAATCCAAGTAGGCAGAAGTTCGCATACTGCGTGATGCCCCGTCCTCTGCTACAACCATATCTCTGCTGGAAAACATTTTTTCAGTCCATGGATACCCCTCCGTTCTGGTTTCGGACAATGCCACCATATTCAAGAGCGAAGAATTTCAGAACCATTGCAAGGAGCGAGGAATTTTTCAGAAATTCAGTGCACCAAACCACCCTGCTACAAATGGCCTTGCAGAGCGCAGCATTCAAACCCTGAAGAGACGACTCAAAGCTACTGAAAACGATACAGCTCCTCTATCTGCCAAAGTACAGAACATAATGTTCCGCTACCGAGCAACACCTTTAGCATCGGGTCAGTCTCCTGCAGAGCTATACTTGAAGAGAAGTATTCGAATTCGTCTCGATGCTCTCCTTCCTAACAGCAAGGCGTTGGTTCCATCAACCCCAAACAACTCTCGTGTCAGAACTATTCAAGTGGGAGAGAGAGTCCAGGTTAAAGTTCACCAGGGAAACCATGATGTCTGGCAGTTTGGTACCGTAACGAGGAAGCTTGGCCAATGTCATTATATAGTTGAATTGGACTCGGGGCGCAGTTTGAAGCGCCACATCAACCAACTCATCGCTACTCTGGTACCAAAGAAGCGAGTAACTTTTGCTTTGCCTGAGGTTCGATATCGGCGATATGGAATCCCAGTTGAGGCCGATCACCCTCGAATTGCTACCAGGGCGTCATCTCAATCCACTCCAGCGTCAAGTGACAGCCCGTCTAGTGATGGGTTCAGCCAGCATGAACCACCAATGAACCAGTCCGGTCAGCCAACTCCTCCGGACACAAGCAGGCCATCCAGACAGCATAGGATACCATCCTACCTAAGAGACTACATTCTCTAGCATATTTGTAGAGTTTTTCATCAAGTGGGGAAGAATGTAGTGAAATTTCCATTCATTACAATCTGTAATAGTTCACCCTTTATATATTGTTCATTTATCATTTCATATTGACTTACTTCAGTACATGTCATATTAATGTCAGTCACGCATGTCAAGCATCACATATATTTTCTCGTTCAATAAAAGTATTCATCAAACCGTACTGTTCATCATCTACTCAGTTCAAGTATTCGGACCCTTGTGTTACAACACCAGCTTTCATAATTTTTATTGTTATGTTTGGTATGTTTCCTTTCGTCCGTTCAGTTTGAATTATTAATGAAATCCGATAGTACAAAAATATTTGAATGTTTAGTTGAAAATGTGTTGTGGGGACAATTGAAACAAATACAAGGGGGGACGGTTGAAACATGTTTCAATTGTCTCCATCGTGAATTCTGTTAAATTAATTATATTATAGACAAAATAAGGGTGTTTAAAGGAGTTATTTTGTTTTAGGGTGCCGCGAGTAAGAGTGAGGAAAACGAAAAAAGGTTTAAAACCCATTTCGGAAGTCGGGGCGTGACTCTGAGTCGAAAGGTCCGGAGTTCGAACCCTGGTTGGGCTGGGATTTTTTTATTTAATTTAACCGATTAAATTATTAAAATATCGTGGCTTGACTAGGGTAAGTCTTGCACGATTCACTGTTGCGTTCCAATTAACAGTGCCGCTCTCGAAGTGGCGTATGGAGTTAGTAACAAGGCCTATAAAGAACACTTGGCTAATGACCATAGCAGTCGATGCCAAAACACCAAAGAAAAAAAAAGAAAAAAAAACCCATTTCGGTATATGAAGAAGCATATACAGAGATTACTGCAAATAATACTTCGATAAGAAGTACGGCAGAAAAATTCAAACTACATTACGTATCATTAAGTAGATTTGTGAAGAAGAAAAAGGAAGCAATTAAACAAGGATCCGCTATTCCTGTTACAATGGGCTATCGCTGTGTGAGACGAGTATTTGACGTGAACCAGAAAAAAGTCTTTGTTGGATATATAATTAAAGCGTCACAAATATTCTTTGTCCTACCCCCTCAAGAAATTCGGAAATTAGCCTTCCAGTTGGCTGTGAAATATTCCCTGCAAATACCTGATACCTGGAGACAATTCCATGGCAGGGGAGGATTGGTTTTCTGGATTCATGAAGCGAAACCCAGAACTTTCAATCCGATGTGCTCAAGCCACAAGCTTATCAAAAGCAACCAGTTTTAATGTCACAAATGTTAAACTGTTTTATGACATCCTGTCAAATGTCATTGATAGGTACAAATTTGAACCCAAAGATATTTATGATATCGACGAAACGGGAGTCACGACGGTTCAAAAACCTACTAAAGTTGTAGCTGAAAGGGAACCAAACAGGAAGGTGCACTAACATCAGGAGAAAGAGGAACCCTGGTAACCGTTGCTTTAGCTGTAAATGCTATCGGTAACAGTGTGCCTACAATTTTTATTTTTCCACGAAAAAGATATCAGGATCACTTCATCCGTGATGGTCCAGTGGGGTGTATTGGAGCTGGCAATGCGAGTGGCTGGATGCAAGAAGAGGAGTTCCTGATATACCTCAATCATTGTCAAAATCATACGAACGCTTCAATGAGAAAAAAGTATTACTTTAACTTGACAACCATCAATCGCACATAAGTATACATTGCTTAGAGTTCTGCAGAGAACATGGTATTGTCGTCTGGTCATTTCCATCGCATTGCTCGCATAAGCTGCAGCCATTAGACAGATCTGTCTTCGGTCCTTTTAAAAAGGCTGTAAATTCAAGTTGAGATGCCTGGACGAGAAATAGCCCAGGCAAAACGATGACCATTTATAACATCCCTAGTATCGTCAAATCAGCTCTGCCATTGGCTCTCACGCATTCCAATATTGTAGCTGGATTTAATTGCACTGGAATATACCCCTTCAATAGAGGTATATTCACAGAATCAGCTTTTGCTCCATCATATGTAACGGATAGATCAGCCCCTGGTAACACAACGCCGAATGCCACTGAAATAGTTTCAGAAGTAAGTACCAGTGAAGCTTTATCATCTTCCATTAACGATGATAATTTGCGAACATCACCAATCAATCGCACTGTACCAGCAACTGGAAGCAACCACATTCCACCAGCAACACCGAGCCGTCACACACCACCTGCAACACCGAGCAGTCACATTCCACCAGCAACACCGAGCAGTCACATTCCACCAGCATTGCCAAGCACTTCAAATGCTCAATTTTCAGATGCTGATTCAGGACCAAGCACATCAAAAGCTATTTTTTTGCCAGAAGTTGTTAGACCATTTCCGAAAGTCCTTCCTAGAAAAACAAGTAGCAAACGAAAAAGTAGGAAATCTGCAATTTATACGGACACTCCTGAGAAAAACGCCATTCAAGAGGAGTATGATTTGAAGCAGAAAAAGCAAGTTAACTTACTGAGGTAAAAGATAGACAGAAGCCAATTCAAAAGTCCAAAAACACCAAAAGAAAAAAATATTAGGATCAAAGTGACAGCGATGAAGAAAATTGTTTCTGCCTGGTTTGCTCGGAACCGTATGGTAATAGCCGCCCTGGAGAGAAATGGGTACAATCTATTCAGTGTAGTCATTGGTCCCACGAAGATTGTACTTGCTTGGAACCGTATGGTAATAGCCGCCCTGGAGAGAAATGGGTACAATGTATTCAGTGTAGTCATTGGTCCCACGAAGATTGTACTGAACAAGAAATTCTCTATATTTGTCAAAATTGCTTGTTGGAATAAATATTTCACACTTTCTGTTGTATTATCATGTAAGCACAAGAATAAATATTTCTTTGGATAGTCCTTATATTGTTTCAATTGTCCCAGGTATATGTTCCATTCGTCCCTGGTACGGGGACGATTGAAACAATTTGACAAGCTCAAGATTTCTTCAAATATCTCAGGTAATATCATTATTGGGAGGAACTTAAAATATTCCAAGAAAACCAACTAAATTTGCTCTCTATCAGTAACTTCGTATCACAGAAATTTGCGATAATGGCAGAAAAAAAAATCAAATATCCAAAATATTTCAATTGTCCCCGGTCTACCCTATAATTGGAGATTACAATGTGCCAGAAGTGGACAGGGTTCCAGATAATGTGGATTGTGGCTTTATCCCTAACGCTGGAAGTGCCAAAGGTATTGATATTTCTGATACCTATAGTTTGCTCAATTTCTATCAATTTATTGGCATATTGAATAAAAATAACAAAATGTTGGATTTATGCTTTTCTAATATCGAAAATATTTTAATCAGCAACTCCGCCACTGCATTTGTACCAGAGAATTTTCACCATCCTGCCCTAGATGTTTATTTCACTTTGGACACTATCAACTTCAAAAAAAAATCAGCTTATAATCTACTACAGTTTCATAAACCCAACTACAACTTGATTAACGAAAAAAAAAACTAAGGAATATAAACTGGGTTGATAAATTCAATGACTATGACATTGACCAGTGTGTGGACATTTTTTACGCTGAATTGTACAAACTTATTTCAGAACACATTCGATCCAAATTCATCAACAGAAGACGTCCTACGTGGTTTTCTCGAACATGCGTTTTATTACTAAATCAAAAGACCAAATGTCAAAAAAAGTGGAAAACTTTCCATAATCAAGCAGATTACATTAGTTTCTCTAATTTACGTAAACAAGTTGAAAAGCAAATAAATATTGATTACAATGAATATCTGAGCAAAACCGAGGAAAACCTCCAATCTAATATAAAGCACTTTTGGTCTTTCGTAAACAACAAGAAAAACAATAACTCGTCAAAAATTCCAGTTGAAATGTCTTACCAAGATACAAGTATACACGGTGACCAAAACATATGTGATGAAGCCTTCTCAGATTTCTTTTCCTCCGTTTATGTAGCAAGTGACTTACCTACCATGATTGAGAGAATCCCACTTGTGAACGATAGTTTCTGTATACAAAGCATTTCCAGGAAACAAATTTCCGACCACATTAATAAACTAGATGTTACCAAATCAGGTGGTCCTGACGGAATTCCATCCATTTTCATAAAATCATGTTCTCTTTCGCTAGTCGAACCGTTTTTTATATTATTCAATAAATCCCTGAAACAATCAGTATTTCCTAAACAATGAAAATCAGCCTGTGTCGTGCCAATATTTATAATTGGCAAAAAAAATTGGTGGAAAACTATAGAGGTATTTCACTGCTTTGCATTTGTGGCAAATTATTTGAATCTATTATTACTGTTTTTTCTTGTCAAAAACAAATTGAGCATATATCAATATGGTTTTTCTTGGGGTCGCTCGACAACCACCAATCTTTTACCGTTTGTTCAGAATATTCTGGAGGAGATGGAGGATGGAAGGCAAGTAGACGCCGTGCACACCGACTTTTCTAAGGCTTTCGACAAGGTCCATAATGGCACTTTGTTGAGGAAGTTGGAGAATTTCGGTGTGCACGGCTGTCTGCTCCGCTGGATCGAATCCTATTCACTTAATAGAAGACAAATTGTACGGTGTAACATCAGCCGAAACAAAAGTAACATCAGGAGTACCTCAGGGGTCTCATTTGGGACCACTGCTATTTTCTATATTTATCAATGACATTAGTAGGTACTTCCATCATTCGAATTTTTTACTGTTTGCTGATGATCTAAAACTATTTAAACCAGTTGAAAATGTATCTCAACAAACCTTCAGGAAGACCTTGATCGTTTATATAGCTTTTGCGAATCAAATTGGCTACAGCTGAATGTGAAAAAATGTTCTGCTATTACTTTTTCTAGAAAAACAAACACTTTAAACTCAAATTACACTTTGAACAGAGAGTTATTACCCGTTGTGGAACAGGTAAAAGACCTGGGAATAATCCTCGACTCAAAATTAATGTTTGATGCTCACATTAATGGTATCATCATGAAAGCATTAAGGAATTTGGGCTTCATTATGAGAATCACGAGAGGATTCACTTCTAGCAAATCGTGTATTGCCTTATACAATTCTCTGCTAAGAAGCAATCTAGAATATGCCTCTATCATCTGGAACCCATTCTATGCTGTGTACATTGATCACATTACATATGCGTGGAAATATTCATTTTCAATAGGATGGTGCACCCCCTACAATGCTGTAGCGGTAAAGAATCATTTAAATGAAACATTCGGAGATAGATGTATCGGCAGACACGAATCGATAAAATGGCCTGCAAGATCTCCAGATTTAAAACTGCTGGATTTCTTCCTTTGCTGGTATTCGAAACATCGTGTGTACCAGACTCCTTCTATTGACATGGAAGATCTAAAAAACAAAATAATGAATGAATGTAGAGCCCTCAATGCTGAGGTGTTGTAAAGTGTTACTTCGCGTGAACTACTCCACCTAGCTGAAAGATGTGTAGAAGCAGTTTCAATGTTTCTAAAATACATTTTAGTTATTATATTCCTGTGTCCCCTCTGTTTGTTATTTTTGTTTCCTTTACTATTCATTCTTTGTTTGACGTTCGGTAAAAAACAGGTAAAAAACAGGTGATTTCAACTTGAGGAAGATTCTTTTTATTGATGATGATTATAAGTGAGGATTATTTCCTTTTCTACGTTCATGCAAAAAACAAAATTTTAACGATATGTATTTCGTGAAAAAACTGGTACTTTTTTGCACTGAGTGCAATATAGGCTTTATTGAACTCATCTGTCATTCTATTATAGCGTTCTGTCATCATGACAGACATAAAATTTCAAATCGACGCAAAATTCAGCCAATTTTCTTCGAGATTGGATTTCGTTTTAAATAGTTGCATGTTTCATATAATTGTCAATCATGTTCATTACATAATGGACTATGAAATCACTAGAAAATGCAATTTGTTGAAAATAAAAATAAGTTCCTTCGAACATCAACTGAATTAAACAAAATATTTTTATACTACTTTGAGCAGATACATTTATACAAACAATGTCTTCCTTACAATTCAGTGCCACCTAAATGAAAAATTTCTTGGTTTTTGCATGAACGTAGAAAAAATATTCTATGCAACTCGTGCAAAAAGAGTTTATTGCACTCGACATTTTGTCCAACTCGGCCCGACGGCCTCGTTGGATAATTTCACGTCGAGTGCAGTAAACACATACTTCTTGCACTTGTTGCATAAATAACTGTTATGTTCCACGACAGAACATCTTTAGCTGAATCAGCATTTCATGAATTGCTCAATAGTACTGTTGATGTGATTATCATAATCGTTATGAAAATAAGGTATAATTGTTCATAAATTATCAATCATTATTGAAGTCAAAATCAAGATTACACAAAATATCGAAGCCTACTGCAATTCTTTCAATTTGAAATTTCAATTGACATTTCCTCCATCAACTCAAATGTAAAATACAAAGTATGATACATCGATAGAAATCAAAAATAGCAAAAAGTATACAGGGTGCTATTTTATATAAAAAAGTTAGTGTCACTTCCGGTCAAACTAGAAGTGACTTTCAATTTTTGTTTTCTTCAGTTGAAGGTTCAAATTTTTATTTTCTGAAATGGCTGAGACAATCCATTGGAATATGTATACTAGGACACCTGGTATAAACGCTCTATTAGATACATCCGCGAAACCATACAAATCGATTTCTATAGGCGCATGGCAAGTCACCTTTTAAGAAATTTTTATATTATTCAATTCTTCTAATTTATTGGAAAAGTCCATCCAAGTTTGATGAATTTTGTGATTCACCCCAAGAAAGATTTTTAGCCTAAAGTTTGTGCAGTATTATTTTTTTGGCTATAATTACACAGGGACTGAGTAATCCTGGAGGATCAAAAATGGTTGCAATACGTGAAAGGATATTTCTTTTGGTGACTTTTTCAGTAAAAATTGTTATTTTCAGAAGTTTGAATGTAAGAAAATCGCCTTCGCAATTCCAAAATGAACCTAATATTTTACAAGATCCATCTTTATCAACTGAAAAGTCTAAAGGTTCTGTTGAAGAATCCAATGACATATTACCGTTAGACTCCGTAATTCTCGTTTCGAGCTGCAGTCAATCCAGAGTCACATTCTAAGTTTTGCCACTCATTTCGCGGCAATTATCTGCTTATATACATTGTATATTACCTATTCCTAATTCTCATTCCTCTAGGAAGATGCCCGTCCAAAATTTCAGGTAGAATGCAATTTACATAAAATGCTTTCAGCTTTGGAAGCATTATTGATTCCCGGACACAAACGTCTCTGTGTATTCTTTTTACATTGAAATAATTTCTCGTATATATAACTAGATCGCAATTTTTTCTTCTGGTTATATTGAGTTGTCCTTGAATTTGATTGAAATTATTGTAATTCTTCTTCAACATAGAATCATTAATAAAAATGTAAGAATGGAGTGAATAAATTCGAATAATAACGATTCTTGATATAAATGCTGCCAAAGAAACAAACATTGCCCAATCACCTGATATTTAGTCAATGTTTTGTTTGTTTACCTTGCCACGCTGCCCCATTAAAACATTCAAGAAAAGGCCGCTGTAGGTTTTCAACTCCAGAGAAACATCAAAAACGCCGCGCCGTCCGAAAGAACCGTTGTATTGGAAACCAATGTAGAACGGAGTTGCCGATATGGGATTCACAAGAACAGGTTATTCAGTATTATGCGTAAAAATATCTAACTGACTTCGAAATTCTTACTAAATAGCCCTGACAAAGTGGAGAGTGTATTTCCTGAGGAACATAAATTTAAAAAAAATATTTTTAGGATAAGATTTTATTCAAATGCACTGAATACGAATATTGTCTTTAGATCATTCGTAAAATATGTCATATTGAATTTCAGTTTTGAAAATCTCATCTCCTATTCCATAAACTCCTAGATAGAAATTTTGAATAGAATCTGACCTTAAATCTCGGGCTGCCCTCTTGAATTTCTTGATTTCGACAAAAAAGTCAAAATCACCTATCCAAAGAACCTCTACATTCTGATTTTGAACGGAATCTGACTATAATTTTTCGTTTCCCGTTTTGTAGCTGTCATTTCGAATTATCAAACATTTACAAAACAATCATGATCTCCGACCACAAAAATACCAACTAAAAATAGAATCAGATCAAGAATCAGATATTTTGTCCGCTAATTTGGAGCCGCTACGTTGAATTATCAAATAAAAAAAAGACAAAGCTTCTATACACCAATTTTTAATGAAATCCTATCAGAAATAACGAAACTCGTCCAACAATCTGGAGCCACCTCTTGGTTTTTCCTACTATGATTCATGGAGTATTGTCCCCCAAGTGATATACACATGTTGAAAAAAGCTATTAATTGTAAAAGTTATAATATTCCATAAGTTTCGATCGACCCGAATGAGTTTCATTTTTTCTCATTCCCAATCAGACCCTGTGCCAGATATGTCATACTGCTATATGATACTCTCTCTCTTTCTCACCAGTGGTGTGGGAGTAGCAACCTGAAGGGTGTGCCATTTGAAAGAAATTCAGTTCTATTTCTGAATCCAGAATTGTAAGTAATAATTAGTTTTCACTGATCGACGACTGAACCAAATCTTTACTATATGATTTTGATTAAGCTGGATATTTTTCATTTCAACTGGAATGAAGCAAGGAAACCCGAAGCATTTCCCGAAAACAACACATTTTTGTAAAATAATTCACAAAAAAAAAGGAAAAATCTAGGTGAAAAATTAAAGAGTGGTTCAACTGAGTGAATGATAGACTCCGATACTCAAAAGAAACAACACCAAAACATTCGTTCATTTTGATGGTAGAACCGAACGAAAATTCCCAAAAATGGGGCAAAATATCCTTTTCATTTATTCAAAACTCAAGGAATATATTTTCCATTATTTTCATCTTTATACAATCATACGACCATTCACCACTCAGAAAAAAAAATCGTTTCTGACTCCCCTTTTTTCAGGGATAAAGACCCTTAAGTGTGGGTTAAACTCAGTTTTACCTGATTACTTTCTCGCTGCCTTCTCGTCTGAGGGGATACACTCACTGACTCTACTGTTTCAAGGGTCGTACTTTTAAATAGAACCCAATAAGGCTGCTGTCACCACTGCGGTTAGGGGTGAGATGTTAAATATTTGCCACTCAGGATAAACCAATAAAAACTCCTTCTGTGGCTCTACCCAGATACAGCTTGTTCGAAAGGGATGTTGGATTCGTGCTACCCGCACGAAGTGGTGGACCTAAGTAAAATTGACTCAACTGATGAATTTTTGTTTGGTGTTAGTGGAATCTCCAAATCAAACACAGACGGCGGATAAATATTATGTCTATTAATTGAAAAGTAATAAAATTTGGAATAAAACAACAATATCCAAAGAGATGAGTAAATTTTTTGAATAAAAATGAAACAATTACTGAATCGATAAATTGACCACTTGATGAAACAATTTTGTTTATTGCGAATTTTGTTAATGATATAGTCGAAAGCTGAATGAGACTTCAAACGAAATGGAAGTTTTATTATTATCTTTGGATAATTTCCCGTTTTGTTTTATTTTGTAACATTCTTGAGTGAGTCCTGAAGGGGCAATAAAACAGGTGGCGCTCGTTTCAACATCTCACCCACGCACTTCTTCACTGTTAGCTGGCTGAATAATTGAACTGTAATGTTGATTTTATTGAAAATATGAATAGGATGTTCATAAATTCAGTTTTGGAATCATCTCTCTTTACTACATGAACTAGTAATGTTCTGACATTCCCTGAATACTGTACTTGGAAAGAAAACACTTTTTACACTATGTACAAAATATATTACAATAACTTTAGAATATGATATATAAAATATATAAATTCATTAGAATGAACCAGAAATGAACTGCTGCCCTTATTGATTGCCCATCTGTCATGCGCAATAATAAATCAGTATTCACCTATTGGTAATGAAACTATAATACGTTACAATACCTTCCGCTTAAAAATAAAATTGATGTTGAGGAGAAAAAATCATATTTAGACGCTTAGTAAACAATATCAAGTTTATATATACAATATCAATTTTTATATGTACAATATCAATTTTTATATGTACAATTTCAAAAAATGAATGAAAATTCATTTACAGTTCAACCGTTTTACTGGTTTTGTAATTCTCTTTGATCGAGTTGAAATAGTGTGATTATCACTAGGCCCGTTGCAACTATCATTTTGAACCGCACTGCGATTTACATCATTATTATTACTAGGACTATTATTTACCCAAGCTGATTGTAATGTCATCTCTCGAGCGTCGTCTATTTTCTCAATTTCAAAAGATTGTATAAGAAGTGGTTCTGTCAATAAAGAAACTTGATCTGATTTGATTGAGGTGACGTTTCCAGAATTATCTAAATCAGAAATTTTAACATGTTAATACAGATTTTCCTATTCTTATGTGAATTATTGCTTTTATCCAACTAGGTTTATTATTATTCCTATAAACTTTTACAGTTACCACGTCATTAACATCAAATTGTAAGTGGTTCTTTTTTTGTACTTTCTGTACTATCAGTAATGTCTTTTTCCGGTAGCGGAATATCGAATCGGGTTCTTAATTTTCTACCAAACATGAGGTATACAGGACACTCACCGGTAGTACAATGAATCGTATTCATAAAGTCGAAAAGAAAATTGTTTATAGTTTTGTTCAAGTTCAAATTACGGTATTTACCTGAAGCTTTTTTCAATTCTAAACCTTTTCAACTGCGTTTTCCGCTGCCCCGTTCAAAGAAGGCTGATACGGTGGACTGGTGAGGTGCTTGAAATTGTTTTGTTGCAAAAAAATTTGAAATTCATTCGAAGTGAATGTGGTTGCATTATCTGTAACTGTTTGTCGTGGTAATCCGAAACGAGCAAACGTAGAACGAAGAATATCAATTGACAATTTAGATGTAATAGAGTTCATCGGATAAATCTTTATCCATTTAGTATGGGAACCAATAAAAATGAATAAATATTCGCCCATAAATGGACCCATTGAATATAAGTGAATTCGAGACCAAACATCAGGTGACCAGGGCTAATCTTTCAGCACAGCCTTATACAGATTTTCATGCAGTGAGCAATTTTCACAAGTATCTGGGCCACGACTCCCAATATAACCAATCGATTATTTCATATCAAACATTCCTTTTCGATAGACAGGTCAGTTTTGATTCTGAAAAATGGTCTGAGATCTTCTACTACCTTATGTAGCCATTTAGTACGAACATAATCAATTATTTTCAGACTGCAAGAGTCTTTGAAAGTTTTTTCCTGTACCTTCGGAAAAATTATCGAAAAACTTTCATGGAAAACTTTCGTTTTTCGAAAAATGAATTATGAAATCAACATGAACGTTTTCCTATATTGCATCCTGAGAATTTTCTGGTATGCGAGACAAACAATCTGCATAATTTTTTTTGAGATGGAACAAACTCAATGTCATAATTAAAATTTGATGGAATGACTGCCAAGCGGCGTAGTCTATCAGCCAAAAACTGGGGTATTTCTTCTCCAGGATGAAATATAGAAAGAAGTGCTTCGTGATCCGTAACCAAGGTGAATTTTTGCCAGTAGATGTATTGGTTGAATTTGCATAACCCAAATACAATCGATAACCCTTTCTTCTCAATCTAAGAATATTTTTGTTCTGTTGCTGACAAAGTTCGAGAGGCATAAGCAATAGGCTTTTCGTTACCACCCGGTGATATGTGGGTGATTAACGACCCAATGCCATATTTCGAAGCAACTGTTTTGAGCCATATTGGCAACTTCGGGTCAAAATGAAATGATACTTCGGCTGACATTAACGAAAATTTCACCTCCTCGCATGCCTCCAGAGCTTCAGATGACCATATCCATTTAACTTCATCTTTTAATAAATTATATAATGGATATAGCACAGTTGATGAATTGGGGACAAATTTGCCATAATAATTTAGCAACCCTAAAATTGATTTTAGTTGCGTAACGTTGTAGGGTACAAGTGCATTTTTTAATGAAGAAATTTTATCTTCGCAAGTATGCAATCACTATTCATCAATCGTGAAACCTAAGTAAGATATTTTTTCTTTGAACAACTCACATTTTCAAACCTGCATCTTGCAATCTTATCAAGACATATTCTAAGCATGTGGTAGATCTCTAGCCAACCCCCCGTAGAATAATTTATTTATTTAATTAGTTGCAAGATAACGTCGAAACGTAGGGAAAATAATTAAAACAATAAAAAACCCATCGTAGTACAAACTACAGAAGGAGAATATCTAACTTAAATACTTGTATTCCAGATGAACAAAAAATTTCACCAGATCGCAACTGGTAAGCCAGATGGAAATTATGTTTCTCTTAGGAATTTATAGACTATAAAAGTCATAAGGATATATTTATAGGTGTAATAAATATAATTACAAAACGCGTTCTTGACACATCCTGGTTATGAATTTCGATTTTAACGCATTAAAAACGACGTGGAACCGATTAACATTATGGAATATATGATAAAACTACTATCAGATTACTACTACTATCAATTATTATTAAATACTAAAATAAGATTCACAGCTTCTTGGGGATATGAAATGACCCATAAGCGTATGTTTGGGCAGTTCCGATTCAACAAGTTCAGATTCAAGAGTTTCCGATTCAACAAAATCAGATTCAAGAAGTTCCGATTCAACCAGTTCAAAAACAACAGCGTTCGCGATGGTTTTTTCCCAGTTCGTAAGTAAGTTTCAACAGTTCCGGAAATTCAATTCTCAGTTGCAGGAAAGAATCAACAGTTTATATAGTTTGTGGCCCTTATCCATAGTTCGTGATGTTCAGCCCAGAGTAAGAGAGTTTTCAGTTAGAATTCAAGAACAACAATCAGAATCGACAGTTCGTGATGTCCATTTTCGTGTGTCTGATTGAGAGTAGCAATGTGCTAGTCATTAAGAGACAGACTAATTTTTGCCAAATATTCGTTGAAAAGTATGCGACGAATCAGCAATTGTAGTCAAATCCACTAGTTTTTCGAGCCAGTAAATACCACATTTTCATCAAGACTCGAAAGTACGTTAGTAAGTCATGAAGAAGAAGGAGTATAGATTTTCTGAGTTTCTTTTACTGTCCTGAATTAAAAACACGTTTCGTTAGTACCTTACAATCTATTGAATCATTACTCAGCCGCTCGAGTTTTGGTTTTCGATGCTGATACCTTTCGTGGCTTTTATTTTGTTGTCATCAGGGTAGCCTCTTGGCGAAATAAATGTGCGCTGTCTCGTGTGAGTATTGGTTTCGTATGTAGTGCTCAACAGGGTGTTAGATATAAATGGTGTCAGGAGTCATAGGTCTTTTTCTGGTACCTGATATGATGCAAAAATGTTGTTGAATAACATAGTTCTAATGTTCTAGAAATTTTTGTAATATCAGTTATACGGAATTTTCACGACACGAAAACAAAAGTACCCCTTTTGTTAAGTTGAATGCTTGAGTAGTTTGGAAGGGTCAGAGATTCGAAGATGACTCAAACTCTTCCGATAACCCCGCCTGTGGATTTTGTTCCTTCTGGTATAATGTCTCCATTAAATTTGAGTTTAGATAATCTGCCGATTTTTAATTGCAGTTCTAACGTGATTGATTTTGTCAGAACTATCGATGATACTATTGCACTGGCAGGTTGGTCAGAGAATCAATTTATATCCTTAGTCCGTCTGAGATTAAGAGGGATAGCGAAACACCTCGTGGAACCAGACAAAATTTTGAAATCCACCGAAGAGTGGGATATTTTGAAAAAAGGTTTACTCGATCAGTTTGGAGTACTGAAAATCCCAGGACAAGATAAAGGCAAATTTTCGGAATGCAAGCAATAACGTGGAGAGAAATGCCGACAATTTCTAGCTAAGTTGAAGGTGTTGCTGCAAAAATATCTGTTTAGACAGGTGATGACGCGGTAGACGCAGTCTTAAGACAACGACAGGAAAGTGAATTGATTACGCAATTTTCTATGGGTTTGTTAGACCCTATAAGAAGGAAAATATTGTCATCCAGTCTGACAACTGTCAAAGAAGCGATTGAAACTGCTGAGAAAGAGGAAATTATAGAAGGATTAATCAATCCAGTTAGTGAACATTTTCGCCAAAGCCAAGAATATACAAGAGAACGTGGAACCCAAGTACGATGCGAAGATTTTAAACGTTTTGGACACTCAAGAAGCCAATGTAGATAGCCGATACGAATGTCAGACAGCACAATGGAATGCAGTTGCTGCCATGTAACAGGGCATTCGGAAGAGCGATGCTTCATGAAAAAGACATGTGTCGTAGGTCTATCAAATCATTACTCAGCCGCTCGAGTATTAGTTTTCGATGCTGAGACGTTTCGGGGCATTTATTTTGTCATCAGGGCAGCCTCTTGGCGGAATAAATGTGCACTGCCTCGTCTGAGTATTGGTTTCGTATGTAGTGCTCAACAGGGTGTTAGATATAAATGGTGTCCGGTGTCATAGGTCTTTTTCTGGTACCTGATATGATGCAAAAATGTTGTTGAATAACATAGTTCTAATGTTCTAGAAATTTTTGTAATATCAGTTATACGGAATTTTCACGACACGAAAACAAAAGTACCCCTTTTGTTAAGTTGAATGCTTGAGTAGTTTGGAAGTGTCAGAGATTCAAAGATGACTCAAACTCTTCCGATAACCCCGCCTGTGGGTTTTGTTCCTTCTGGTATAATGTCTCCATTAAATTTGAGTTTAGATAATCTGCCGATTTTTAATGGCAGTTCTAACGTGATTGATTTTGTCAGAACCATCGATGATACTATTGCACTGGCAGGTTGGTCAGAGAATCAAGTTACATCCTTAGTCCGTCTGAGATTAAGAGGGATAGCGAAACACCTCGTGGAACCAGACAAAATTTTGAAATCCACCGAAGAGTGGGATATTTTGAAACAATGTTTACTCGATCAGTTTGGTGTACTGAAAATCCCAGGACAAGATAAACGCAAATTTTCGGAATGCAAGCAATAACGTGGAGAGAAATGCTGACAATTTCTAGCTAGGTTGAAGGTGTTGCTGCAAAAATATCTATTTAGACATGTAATGACGCGGTAGACGCAGTCTTAAGACAACGACAGGAAAGTGAATTGATTACGCAATTTTCTATGGGTTTGTTAGACCCTATGAGAAGGAAGATATTGTCATCCAGTCTGACAACTGTCAAAGAAGCGATTGAAACTGCTGAGAGAGAGGAAATTATAGAAGGATTAATCAATCCAGTTAGTAAACATTTTCGCCAAAGCCAAGAATATACAAGAGAACGTGGAACACAAGTACGATGCGAAGATTTGAAACGTTTTGGACACTCAAGAAGCCAATGTAGATAGCCGATACGAATGTCAGACAGCACAATGGAATGCAGTTGCTGCCATGTAACAGGGCATTCGGAAGAGCGATGTTTCAAGAAAAAGACATGTGTCAAGTGTAGGTCTATCAAATCATTACTCAGCCGCTTGAGTATTAGTTTTCGATGCTGAGACGTTTCGGGGAATCTATTTTGTCATCAGGGCAGCCTCTTGGCGGAATAAATGTGCACTGCCTCGTCTGAGTATTGGTTTCGTATGTAGTGCTCAACAGGATGTTACAAGCGAGAGAAATGCTCCTGTCGGTCTCTTTCCGTAATCAGTATATCATCGAAGAATATCGCTACTGAAAAAACAGTTAATTCGTAGCTAACTTAATTAATTAACACCTAATTAATCATTTATTCGAATATTGCGGAATAAACGTTGGAGAAACAAATGATGCATTCAAATTATTCAAATATTCCTCATAACCGTTGATTCAAATTTATTTTCAATGAATATTGGTCTCACTCTATAGATTTTTCAACAGTAAATAAAACGTCATTTATAATGAACAAAGAATTTTCATTAAAATATATTTCATCAACATTGAATAAACACATTATTATTAATAATATACTTATTTTATTCATTGAAAACGAATGTTTGTAAATAAAAAACCTCAGCATTTATTTCAAATAATTAGAGCATATATTTAGTAAAAATACTGTTAATCATTAATAAACCAGTAGGGACGCAAGATGAGCCTTCTTAAATCGAAAAATCACTATGGAAGAAATTGGAATCAATTTACCGTTCATATAAAATTACCCTAACATATATTCATTTATTTCACAAAACTGATGTCTTTCAAAAACTTTTTCAGCTCCTGAACATGGTCTATTATGGCAGGAGACAGCATTGATGAACTGATGCTTTACTTGTTACTATTACAACAAAATCTATGATTGTGTTACGTTGGAGAATAGATGCACAAACCATGTATATAGTTATTATAAAACTAGTGTTATTTTGTCTTCTATAACTATGAAGAGATTGTTTGATTTTGGGTTACACTTCAATCACACAAAAATAAATAATTACAACATGCGACTTAACCTACACAAAGCAAATGGCGCACACATGACAACGACAAACGACGAAACACGAAACTACGACGTACGACGTGACACGTAGCCGATCACGGCACCTATCGCGGAGATTTTATAATAATGATCAACGCGGTATTTCTAATGAATATATATTATCTGGTACTATGACTTATTACCTTCAATTGAACTTAAAATCAATAAGGAATGATTTTTTAGTGATATTACCCAACAAATGATTTCATTAGGAATGAATTTATATTGTTAATTATAAATATATCGTCCTCAACCAAACTTTTCATTACTAAATTATATTATCGCGTTTATTAATATTAAATAAGTTACTAGATGAAATTTTCTTTTCTTCATTCATTGTGAATGAATAACACCCAAACAAATATTTATTCATATAATTCACGATACTCATATAGTTCACGATAACCACAATTCACAAGCAATAAATTCGAGTATAGACACGTTCGATTTATCTATCTATACGACCCATACCAAATGAATACTTCAATAACGACAGATACCTTTCTTCTTATATCAAATAAAACCGACAATAACAACAATTAAAATATATATTAAAGGCAAAAACTTTATGTCATTACTGCAAATACTTCATTTGATAGTAGATAGCAAGCACTACGTTATATTTCAATATAAGTTTGATAATGGTATATAAACACTTTCTGGGTCTTTTATACTTCAGTTACAATAGAAATGAGACCCAGGAATACATATTTCAATTGTTGTTATTTTCGGTTTTATTAGATATAAGAAAAAATATTTGTCGTTATTGAAGTATGCACTTGGTATTGGTCATATAGATAAATATACCAGACGCGTCTATACTCGAATTTATTGCTTGTGGATTGTGAATATTGCAAACTGAATGATGGAATTCTCGAAATCACTGGAAGCTTTTATCAAAAAAGTTTTCATCAAAGTTTAGGCTTACTATCATTCTTGCACACAAAATGTTTCTCATAGTATGAAAGCTGTGCCAGAACTCTTTCTCAGGGTAATTTTATGGGTAAGCTAATTTCAAAGAAAAATACCAGTGCTTCTTTCGACTCTGCTAGGATACCAGGAGTGCATATATTTTATTGATGTTCCACAATAACTAAAATTATTAAATACAACGGTAACTTTAGTCCTAAATTTCAATACCTACATTACTGGAGTGAACCAGATTAAACAAAAACAAATAATACCTACCTTAAATTGACCAGGAACCAATATCCAAAAATATTCACGAATATTTCGTATAAGGTAAAAATTCAACATCTAGTTATGACGGAAAATATTCAGAAGGAAGTATGCGTATAATGTCTAGTTGCTAATAAAAGAATCATTCCAACAATGTATTTCGTTTTTTTCCTGCCCGAGCCTTTTTATCCCCTTTCATAAAAAAAGTGCCATAGACGGCGGTTCCAAGTAGCAAACTAGTCTCCAAGGTAGATAACCCTTCATACCATTGAAAGAATTGCCGCGCTTGTGGCGGGAGTCGAGAACATATTTTACGGAATATGTTTCAAACCACCAAGTATAGAAATGCTTCGCTACATCTTTCCCCCCCCCAAGCCACTGAGAAGTTCAGTTGACTGGTCGAACAGGAGCTGGTACCTTATACGCCTTTAGGTGCGAAGCATGGAACACTCCACGTTCCCGATCGTCCGGGAGGTATACCAGGACGTAGGTGGCATCACTGATTTTCTTTTTTATTTTATATGGGGCTTCAAAAAGAAGGAGGAACTTTTTAATCTCGGCTTTTATAGCAGACGAAACGGTATTTGCCCGGAGAAGAACCATATCGCCGGGAGCAATAGGAAGGTATGGCCGACCGGGGTTACTTACCGCGCGTCGAGCAGCTTTCCCCCGAAGAGTAGCATCTGCCAAAACTAGTTTTTGCGCGGCCGGCAAATCTGAACTATCCGGGTGCCCACAAATCCCGGAAAGGAGTCGTGGGGGCCCCTCACCCAACTGTAATTCATTAGGAGTATAGCCCGTTGATTCATGGACAACTCCATTCAAATATTCGGCAAACCGAGGAACCTCCCAAGCCCATCTGGAATGCCGTTCATTGCAGTAGGTACGAAATAGACGACCTAGTTCACGCATAACACGCTCGGAAGGATTCGCGCAAAGGTGACGTACAGAACAATACACCACTTGAATACCAGCATCCTTCATCGTGGATTTCCAAAGATGTGAGGTGTATTGTGATCCATTATCCTGGAGCAGGCGCCTTACTACACCATACGTTGGAAAATAATCATTGAACAACCGATTCAACATGGCTCTAGAAGTCGCCTTTTTGAGAGAGTAAAGGGCTACAAATTAAGTGAATAAGTTGTACACGACAAAAAGGTACTCCTCTACTACGAATCAAGGGACCATAAATATTGGTAGCTACAATGTCGGACTTGTCAGTGGGAACAATTTGCATCTGAGCTGGCTTTGGGAGCACAGACGCCTTTGACTTTTGACAGATGTCACAAGTCAACACTACTTTTTTTATTTGGCGGTACATGTTCGACCACCACAGTTCCCCTCGCATTGCAGTCCAAGTTTTATAGATACCGAAATGACCAATGGCAGAATGAAACTTTTCTACAAAAAGTAAAATGAGTGGTTTGGGAACACAAAGAAGAAAACTATGTTCATCAGAACTACGTTTATATAATACCCCTTTTTGGAGGACAAACATGCGTTGCCACTTTTCGTCTATAGCTAAAGACTCTTTGATTTTGACCAGCTTTTCATCCCGAGCCTGATGATGTTCCATACGAGACAAAACGTCCTGAAAAGAAAAAGGGAGTTTTCGACAATTGAAGATGGTAAAACACTTATCTTCGGGTGTAGGTAAGCGAACACATGCGTGTCTAGACAGTGCATCTTCCACCACATTTTCACATCCCGGAACATGTTTTACCTGAAATGCAAACTCTTGTAGAGCCAGAGTCCATCGGGTGACCCTTGGTGATAGTAAGCGGCAGGTTTTCAAATAAATTATAGCCTTACAATCAGTATGAAGAACAAACGCATTTCCCAATAAATAAGTTCTCCATCTCTGAATAGCCCACAATGCTGCTAGGACTTCTTTTTCGAACGCACTATAGCGCCTTTCACGTTCTAAGAGTAACCGTGATCCATAGGCGACCACCTGTCGCTGGGTATCTACTAGCTGGAAGAGAACTGCCGCAATGCCTATGTCACTGGCATCCGATTGTAAATGCCAGGGTAACTTTGGATCAGGTTGGTAAAGAAGTACTTCTTGTTGCAGGTGAGTTTTGACATTTTGAAACGAGGCTTCCTCCTCCGATCCCCATCTCCACCTAACTTTTTTTTTCAGCAGCTGGGTTGATGGCGCAACGACTTCAGAAAAATTGTAAGTGAAAATCCTATCGTACTGACAGACACCCAAAAACTTTTGCACTTCTTTGGTATTTTGGGAGCGCCGGTAATCGATTATTGCCTGAATACGCTGAGGATCTGGACGTACGCCACTGGCACTCAAAACATAACCCAAATAAGGAATTTCACTTTGAAAAAATCGACATTTTGATAACCTCAGAGTGAGTCCTGCCTCTTTCAACCGATGAAACACAATTTGCAAGTGTCTCAAATGTTCTTCTATCGAAGAACTCATAACAAGGATATCATCTACATAGGCGACCAAAAACCCCTTGCTTTCCTCTCCTAGAATAAGGTCCAGGCAACGAGTAAAAGCACGCAGAATGCGTAAGTTTTGGTTCCTACCATGAACCCTGTATACTGTTGATCTTCTTTTAGGGGAATTTGCCAGTAGCCATGTGTTAGATCCAGTGAGCTGAGTATGGTTTTGCCGTACATCATTTTAATAATTTCATCAATAGGCCGAGGTAACTCAAAGTCTGGTTCCATCACTGAGTTCAACCAACGAGCATCAAGACACACACGTACTGTACCATCTTTCTTCACCGTAGTCATTATGGGCGAAACATATTTGGTTGGGCAACGTTTTATTACTCCCCAAGCTTCCATTTTAGTTATTTCCCTTTGGACAGCTTCTCGATGTGCAAGTGGAATGGGGTAGGGCCTCACAAAAAATTATGACTGGTCTGTCAGTCTTATTGAATGAACATATGTAAAAGTGCGACCAGGTTTGTCAGAAAAAGGCAAGTGTACTCTTCCAATAGATTTTGTAATATATTTTTGCTTTCCTCCTCTAGGCAACCAATATCAGTGACTTTGGAGAAATCATATTCATTTTGGACTTTTATATCCCCTGGTATACTAGGAGAAGGTTTTTCAAATAAAGTACAAATATTTAATGAGTCCTGAGTCCATAAAAAAATCATGAACAATATCCAATTCAGGAACAATTATTTTCTGAGTACCAACATAGATAGATATATTACATTCGGACAAACTAATATTTCCACGAAACAAATGCAAAAAATCACATCCTAACAGGACAGGATAAGACAATTCTGGTATTACCAAAAATTCATGCGATACATTTATATGCTCTACTTTGAAGGTAAGTAGGGCTTGCAGTGATACTTTCTTGTATTTAGATTTGAATGCCCCCATTACCCGAACTCCTGTGGTGTTGAAATGAGGGATTATGTGATGAAAATCTTCTAACTGTGCCCAGACATTATCTGAAATGGCAGAGACTGTACTCCCGCTATCTACTACTGTTGGGAGTTTATACCCATAACAGTTGAGGAGAATAATTGGTGATCTACCATCAGATAATGTATGGTCGAAATCACATTCCTCCAACATATCTTCCACAGGATAGTTTGGAGCGGTAACATTTTTAGCTCGCTGCAGAATAGCCATCACATTCGAGCCTCCATGTGAGGGTCTTCCTCGTTTCCCGTAATTTCCATATATTCAAACTTCAAATTAGAAATATTAGGTTCTTTTTTATTTCCCCACACCCTATTTTTATTTTCAAAAGCTCTATTTCTATCATCAGACCATTTTGCCTGCATAGATTGTTTATTTAACCCCCCTTGTCTGGTAAGATATGTATCTTTTGGGTTGGAAAATATTTTTATTTTTCTTGGGGTGTTTTTAAAGTATTCGTCTGCATGTCGTAATCTAACCATAGCCTGTGATAATGTACTTGCGCCCAGTAGTGAACCTGCAACGTTAGGGGGAAAATGTGAGGCTATGATAGTAATAAGGTCAGTTGGGCTATACTGAGGTTGGAGATGCTTTGCCTTTGAGACCCAGTAATTGAAGTGGTCCACAAAAAGACCCTCTGTATACCTGGCACTTTCTAAGTGCAATTTTATTTTATTTTGTATTCTTGGATGCCAAAAGTTTTCGACAAAAGCAATTTTGAAAGTTTCATAGCACATAAATCGGAAAAAGCATTCCAGCATAATTTGGCCGAATTTTTAAAACAGCCATTTAGCAAAATTTTTACTTTACCAGATGAAGCTCTACTTAGATCTATACTTCCTTCCAAATATTGTAGAAAATCTAACGGTTGCAAATCATTTTCATCTCCAAAAGAGGGAAGAAGGTTTCTTAACTCACTGAGAGATAAAATATCTGTTCTTTGAGATTGAACTTCGCCTAAATTTTGAAAAGTAGGTGCATCATTGGGGCCTGATCTTACAGAGTTATTTTGATATCTATAATTAAGCTGGGGGTTGCTTTATGTATTTTCTCTTGGCTGCACATTTTGTGGAGCTAAGTTGGAGATTGAGCCAAAATAACGTGTGGCCCCCATATGAGAATTTTGCCCTGCATCGAAAGTTCGACCCCTAGGACCATTTTCTCCCTGAGTTGATATAGGAGGTGGAGAAAAACTGGGTCGTTCTTGATCTGATTCCATGTTTTTTAACACCTCGGTAATGGGGGTGCGATTTCTCAAGGGAGTGGCTTTAGGCACTGTTCCTTGTGATTGTTTATCAACGTTTCTACTGGATTGAAGGTGCCCTTGCACTTCTGAAGTAATTTTAAAGGTCCTACCTTGTTCTTTTTCAGATGACTCACTTTCATCCAGTGTTCCATTTTGCAATCTCTCGTAGTTCAAGGATTTTCGAGCCCTCGGGTTGTAATCGTTTGGAGTATGTTGCATTATGGGGATCCTAACCGAGTGTAGAAGTACCGCAAAATCAGCCCTACTTGTTGGTCGCCACGTTGTGCCAGAACTCTTTCTCAGGGTAATTTTATGGGTTAGCTGATTTCAAAGAAAAATACCAGTGCTTCTTTCGACTCTGCTAGGATACCAGGAGTGCATATATTTTATTGATGTTCCACAATAACTGAAATTATTAAATACAACAGTAACTTTAGTCCTAAACGTCAATACCTACATTACTGGAGTGAACCAGATTAAACAAAAACAATTAATACCTGCCTAAAATTGTCCAGGCACCAATATCCAAAAATATTCACAAATATTCCGTATAAGGTAAAAACCAAAAGGTTCAACATCTAGTTATGACGGAAAATATTCAGAAGGAAGTATGCGTATAATGTCTAGTTGCTAATAAAAGAATAATTCCAACAACGTATTTTGTTTTTTTCCTGCCCGAGCCTTTTTTATCCCCTTTCATAAAAAAGGCGCCATAGACGGCGGTTCCAAGTAGCAAACTAGTCTACAAGGTAGACAACCCTTTATACCATTGAAAGAATTGCCGCGCTTGTGGCGGGAGTCGAGAACATATTTTACGGAATATGTTTCAAACCACCAAGTATAGAAATGCTTCGCTACAAAGCCAACAATACATAATATTTCTCCATATAAAATATCTCATTTCCAGTATAGAATATTAATATTATCAGTACAAAAAAAATTCAAATTTTCACTTTTGCTTTTAATATCAGTATTTTGTACTTGAAAGTTGAAATGAGATATTCCATGTAGAAAACATACTGTATTGATAAGTATTATACTCCAAGAAATATTATATTATATGCCTAAATGATAGTAAGCCCAAACGTCGATGAAGACCTTCCTGATTTAATAATGTATACTCACATTGGAAACTATCGAAAAACGTTGGTAATCCCCAAACTTCCAGCATTTTCGGAAATTCCATTTTATTGTTCACGATGTTCACAAGTGATATATTCGAGTGAAGATGCACCGTTTGGTCTGTTCATCTATCTATACGACGCCATCACATACATTTTACACTCTGATCGAACACTGATGATCGTAACTGTTCTGATATTGGATAATGCAAGCCCAGTTTGGGAAACGTTGCTATTGGCCGTTGATGATGAATTTGCGCATGCTCGTGATCTTTTTGGAGGCTCAGATATTGATAAAAATACCAAAGTTGACTACCTACAAAACGAGGAGTCTTTGAAACTAGCACTCTGTGTGCTTGTGACTATCAATGACACTCCAATTATATATGACAAGGAGCAAGTTATTTGTTCTTAGTGCTGCCGCTCGCTGGAGTATGGAAACTTCGATAATGAGAAAAACTGCATTGTCATTGTTTCATTACCAGCAAATGCTTCACTTTAGCGCTCGTATCAGTACGATGCAAATGTATGGAATAAATTCATTATTTCTGAATGAAAACATATTTTGGAAAATTCTTCGAACACGTCGATTTTCTTTTCCGATTGGCCAATTTTTAAACCCCACCCAAAATATATAGGGTTATCCGCATTCGAGTAAAAATGACTTTAGTGATATTTTTAAATGGGACACCCAGTGTATTTTTCCATATTTGGTTAGGGATCGTCATTACAAATCCAGTCATATCAGGTTCAATGAGATTATGTCTATCCAAAAGTACTGAGCAAATTTTTTATTTTGTAGATATTCGCAACATTGCCCTACGACGTTTTTATTATCTCCCCGCGAATGATATGTCAACTTTACTGAAATATGTAATCGCTCAATAAACATTTCACACGCTTTTTTAAAAAACTTTAACGATTTCGTCCGTTTCTCGGTGCTGGTTTATGGCCACCTTAGGGAGAGCGGACACCGAGAACATGAAATGGGATACTTAAGAAAAAAGAGATTAAGACATCTGTTAGCTATTCCAGGCGGGCAAACAATAATTGAGTTTGTTTCGGACTAACTGATGTACTTACTCACAGGTA
The DNA here is from genome assembly GCA_944452925.2 of Chrysolina oricalcia. Classification (NCBI taxonomy): domain Eukaryota; kingdom Metazoa; phylum Arthropoda; class Insecta; order Coleoptera; family Chrysomelidae; genus Chrysolina; species Chrysolina oricalcia. The sequence goes on along the minus strand of OX101819.2, from coordinate 45,830,792 downwards.
CCTACATATTCTATAGAATATTATTCTTACTGTGTGCCTCTTGAACGAATGTTGAAAATTTTAAGTCAAAAAGTAATGTTTTTGAATGCAGGTCTGTCGAAAAGTGAGAAACATGGTAGGCAGACGAAACGGTTTTTTTATGCCTGGCAGAAAATTCTGCGAATTTAGCTTTCGAAAAAGGCAGGAGAGATTTTTGGGGTAGTGAAAAAGGACACTTAGCGTCGAACGTCGGTACGGACGACACGCGGGCATAAGAGATTTGGCGTCGGAGATCGGTTCGGACGACACGCAAATAGTACACTTCGCGTCGAGCGTCATTTTGACACTTAGCGTCGTACATTGGTTCGAAAGAGACACGGGCATTCAGATTATCGCGACGATACGCGAATCGTTTATTTTTTTTGTGATTATTGTCCGTCAACGAGACAGAGTTCTTGCCACGCCTTAATTATTCTGCAGTATTATTTCAGGTTGGCGATCATTGCGGTTTGCGATTATTACAGTGCAGTGTTGCGTATTTACTTGAGGGGTTTTTATGGCGCTATTGGTTGTGCCATTAGTGTTTCTGAGTACCGGTCGTATAACATAACTATACCTTTATTTTTAGCAATTATTTGAGGGTATTTTTTTTTATTTATATAAAGCGTTCCTGGCACTAGCGTTCCCGAGTACAGAGCGGATAATATAACTATACATTTATTTTCAGCACATATTTGAGGGTACTATTTTTAAAGAAGTGCCTGTGTGCGAATTCCGCACAGGTGATATTCACCAATTTTTTTTTCAGAGATTATATGAATATAGGGTTCAGCATTGTACGCGTTATTTAGTTCTGTCTTAGGAAAATTTACTATGTATAAATCACTGTATGCGATTATTTTTTCTTAGGAAGTAACTTCACTTTTGACATTCCCCTAATGTCCTACAATTTACGTCCGAGGACTCACAGACAAACAAAAGTTCAAACAACTTCATGTGTACTTCACCCTTCTGAACATTTCACGAGTTTTAAATCCAACCAAGCTATTGATTGTTCTCTGTTTGAGAAACATCCGGCCTTACAGCCCATCATAACTGCTCCAGTTGTACATTTTTTGTTGAAAATAATTTTTCTTTTGGCTCTAGTTTGGAGAGCCCCACAATCATTAGAAACTCAAGGGTTTCACCAGGTGTAACCGTCAAGGAAGGCGGACCACACGCATTTCTCCCGAAGCGCTCACAAGTAGTTGTTGAAACGCGTCGTGTCGAAAATAACGCCACAGAATCTAGTTACCACCTGGATACTCAAAAAGCGGTTTATTTAAATTTATTTGCATCTCCTAGGTTGAACCCTGCGCATTGTAGTATGGATGATGTGAATGTGGATGAAAGTCACGTCACGTCAGAATTCAGAACCTAATACGTTATGTTCAGGGACCTCCAGTCCACTCAATATTTCTGCAGACTCGCAAATAGAGTTTAGAATGAATGAAGCGAAATTGTTTGAATAAAATCGCCCCCGAACTCCTGACAATATTTCAGTAATTTCGGGTCTCAATGTCTCTCGAGCTAGCCTTGAAGGGGGTCCACTTGCACGCGGAAACGTTCATCAAACGACCAGCACGAATAGCGGAATCCCTGCTTTTCGGCAAGTGATGTCTGCGGAGGGAGAAGAGGAATGGAAGTGGTTTGTTGAATTCAAACAAATGAGAAAAGCTCGTGAAAACAGCCGAGCACAAGTAGAGCTGCCATTCTCCCCTCCTCCTCAGGCTAATGCCTATTTGCCCAGACGTAACCCATATTTTTCAAGACATGGCGCGGAACGTGGGGCACAACGAACATTTTCTGACCTCTATTTTTCAAGACATAAGCTAAGGGTTGTATTTGGTGGATCCACTTCGCATGGCATTTCGTTGTATCAAACCCCGTTAGTGGGGGAAAAGTTACAGAAAGATATTTTTGCCATTTCAATGAAATTTCGCCTTCATGCAATTTTGTTCACAACAGATATATAAAAAATGTTTTCACAAATACTTTTTGCTCCGAAACATCAAAACTATACCAGAAAATCTTATGGAGATTCTCCACATATGATCAGGTGAAAGATTACCGTAAGAAGCGCCTTTCTTTCGGTATATCTTCATCACCATTCATTGCTAACCGTGTTATTTTGCAATTAGCTGCAGATAAACTCGATAGTTTTCCACTTGCTGCACAGGTGCTGAGGAAAGACTTGTATATTGATGACGTGTGCTCGGGAGCTTCTAATTTGAACGAAGCAAAACTGATTCGCGATCAATTGATAAATTTTCTACAAAAAAAAATTTCGAATTACGAAAATGGATATCGATGAAAAAATGTTACTCGATGATATACCCATAACTTATCGTTATGACCACGCAGTTTCCTTTGGGGAAAATTATTCATCTATTAAAATTCTAGGGTTAAAACGGCAACCTACTTTGGATTATTTCAGTTATACCACAGATACAGAAATTCGTGGTTACACAAATTGGCAAATATTGAGGGACATCGCGAGAATCTATCTTTGACCCATTGGGATTTCTTGTTCCTTCAACCACTTTCACAAAACTGATGATGCAACTCCTGTGGACTCTGGAACTTAGCTGGAATGATATTCCACCATCTGAACTTTGCCATAAATGGTGTCAATTCAAATCTTCATTTTCAATTTTGAATAATTTAGAAATTCCACGTCGCATATTAATAGACAATTTTCAGTTATGTTGTTACGGGTCTCTTTTGCACCCCAAACCTAAAATTAGTGGTTGATAAAAACAATTTAAAAACCTTTACTTTTAGTTATTATTATTATTATTATTATTATTATGAGTAATGCACAATTCCCTTTACTATCCTAATTCCTCAGATTGAAATAAAATTCAACAACCTCTGAAACTATCAGTGAAAACGATTCTTTTAATATTTAATATTGATGCATGTACCTAGAAAGCAAAATTATATCTTCGCACCTTCTACTTCAAAACTCTCTCTGTTATTATTTCATTTTCGAAATTAATCTCCCTTCCTTATATTGTGTTCTATAGATTCTCTTAGGGGTCTTGGACAGGTTCCTAGTCTCCGATGACTGTCATGAACAATCAAACCTCAGCTGGTAAATCCTTCCATCGATATAGGAACCCTTGGTGGTTCAGTTTTGATAAGGTTGTGTTCGACTGAAAAATTAATTGTTGTAAACATCAACATTGCAAATCAAAATATAACCTCTACCTGTCAAATCATTCCAGGTTAATTCCATTCTCCTTCTTCAATATAATTGGATTTTCATGACATTTTCAATTGAATGTGTCCAAGGTAAGGAAAAAACCACTCGGTTTTACCGCGAGTAATTGTAGAAAAAAAGGCTATCTTCTCTTCCATGTGGTAGGAATATTGCCGCACATTTTGTGGATTTTCTTTAGAAATTGGAAATGTCTGTGGTCACTGAACAGTTACACAAATTGTGGAATTGCTTTCCAAATCACTCAAAATCTCATTCTCTGCGATTTTATAACCTTCAGGCATCCCTCCATCTAAGGTACGTTTCTCTTCAACTCGTTTAAATGTAACATGTAAACCTACTGATATATTCTAGGCCTTTTACTACTATGATATTCAAGACACCCTGTTACACCTATCGAAAACACTTGCCACACATATTCGCTTGCTATTTTGGAGCTGAACATATACACGCTTTGATGTGCATGAGCTTTCTTCCCTAGTTCCTGTAGGCTCAATCATCAGGGAAAAATATTCAGTCGGCACATATCCAAGGGACTGGAAGAATAATTCTGGGACACAGATAAGCCTTTAGCTTTGTGCAATATTAAGTTAACAATTTCATGCTTTCTTACTTATTAGCTTTTGGTGGTGGGGAACTACTATTTATGTATGCCCGGTGCTTACTCAGACTCTATAGTGTTGCATCCACGTATAACTCTGAATTCTGCATGATTCGGTGCTTCATTGCGACCGGTGTTAGACTCAAAGGGGGCTCACACCTATTTGCTTAATTACGCACTGTAAAAATTCGGTATACGTATGCTGAATGGTTCCTAGATAATTTGCCACTGATAGTATTTCTTGCGTTAAAAATAATCTCCTTTTTCAATAAAATATATATCATGGTTAATTTAAATATTTAAAGTCGTATCTCAAATATTTCTGACTCCTTTTATTTACAAATCTAAGGTTAAGATAATTATAAGAGCACAGCACCCAGTGTTGCATTTGACCTCGGTTGAGTTGGGCAGTACAGCCAATGACAAGATTGAAACTTGTTGCCAACTTCACATTGTTAGTCATTGACTTGTACCCTCACGACATTTTGCCAGCTCGGTATTAGTTCCACATACCACACTAAGACTCAGTTACTACCGTTACGAACAAATACAACTCGATTACGCTCTATACTTGGTTTCATTTTGTATTTACCCACCCACATCTCCTCTGACCAAGGGTCTTTTCAGGCTAGGTAGCTTATATACGCCCCTGTCCAACTAGGAGCGTAACAATATGAAATACATGCGTTTTGTGACTCCTCAGAGAAAACGTATGCTTGTGCTATTCACCTCAGATGTGAGAAAAAACGCAGTGGTTTTATAAACACTTTTTTTGATTGCGCAAAATCGAAGGTTGCATCTCTAAAAAGCATTTCTGTACCGCGACTGGAATTATGTGCGGCTGTTTTACTAGCAGACTCAATTGCAACTCTTCTTCAAACATTCGAGGAAAAAATTGACATTTCTCAAATTTTTGCGTGTAGTGACAGTATGATTACATTACACTGGATTAAATCCTCTCCACATAAGTGGAAAACGTTCATTAGTAATCGCGTTACCAATATTCAAAATAAAATTTCTCTCGCCTTTTGGATCACGTATTTTTTGGAAGGAAATGGGACGTTATAGTAACGCCGTTCCAGTGCCACCATTTCAGGGCCGCCGTCTCAGTGTCAGGACCTTTCAGTGCCAGATCGTTTCAGTGCCAGGACGTTTCAGTGCCAGGACGTTTCAGTGCCATGACGTTTTAGTGCCGGGACGTTTCAGTGCTAGGACATATATTAAAAAAAATTCTACTGGCGATATTAAAACTAATGAGAATGCACACATTCACAAAAATTCGTTGTATAAAGTTGCCAGTCATACTTATTAAAGTTTGTTTTTTTCATTTATTTGAAAATTTATTACATAAAACCAACTAATGTTAGTTAATGGCGTCTACAATTAAGCATCAAATGTTCGGAAAATTTACAGACCCTTGGTTTTTTGGACGCTCTATTAATTTCTTTTGCTTCAAAAATAAGATAACTCTGATTTGAAGAGGTGAATGAGGGTTGCCTATAGTTCTTATTGCCAAAATTTTTTATTTTCGCCTAAAACATTCAAATTCAAATATCACCATTGTCTTGTCCATGAAATAACCTTAAGTTTTGGCTTTCTGAATTTTTTTGAATCAGCTTATAGTTTTCTAGAAAATCGCCAGTACCTAAATGAAAAGGGAATAAGTAACAAACTAAATTACTTAGTGGGCTATGAGTTTTTAAATTGTTTCCCATTTTTACGCTTTTGAGTTTTGAGATGCAACATAGTACTTTGATTGAATTGCTAGTTTGACCTTTGTTGAACGGTTGAATTACTATTTCTTTTAGGCATCTTGCTATGTCTGTAGCTTGAAGGACACACATTTATGGAAGAAAGTCTTATTTTGACCTCAGGAATACGCCCTTGAAATATTTGTATTGAATTTAGAAACGCCCTGTATATGCAATATAATGAATTATCAGTTAATTCAGTCATTTGATAGTTGTGGGCGATACCTCTCAAATATTCAAGTGGAGTTCTATTTCCGTACTCTGTAACAATTTTCAAAATTCGTTCATCGGCATCTCTATACTTCTTTAATTGTTCGTAATAAGTCCTTTCTGAACTTTGCGTAGCCCATCTATAAATTTCCAAATTGTTGGTTACTCTATTCCCAGTTCTGATTTCAATCTTCGATTGGCAGCTTCGGAATGGTTATTGGTTCGATCATCTCCATCAAGAGTTCTATCGTATAAGTTCCACATTTCTTGTGAAAACGGTGGTTATCTACTCCCATTTCCACGCCTGTTCATTAGTCCTATATAATAATATCCTTAAACCAGTTTAGAAGAGGATGTAATTCTTCAGGTAACTCTTCACTGAGTGGTTCCAGGTAATCAAATATTTCTTTAAATATTAGTTTTGAATCCCTTTTCCTTCCTTTACTCAATGAATATTTAATGATTATTTTGAACATTTCTGATTGCAATTATTTCATCCCTCAAAATGAGATTATATTGTTATAATGACTTTAAAGCGTTGTCTAATTCCGAAGAATAAGATTATCGAGACTCAAAAATTATCTTAATCATAGGATCACCGTTCTACCTGTCAAATAACTTATGAACCCAAGACCCTTGCTAGATTTAGTTCCCATTAATGTCGGAAGACTATCCAGCGGATTGTGCTTCCCGTGAATTATTACCGACTCAACTTGTCGAAAATATACTGTGGTTTTCTGGGCTGCAATGGTTACACCTTTCAAAAAGTCACTGGCCAATTTCTTAAACTGACGCACCTTATAAATTCACCTCCGAGGAATCGGAAGAAAAAGTAATTATCACTTTCACCACTTTAAGTAAACCTTGTTTCATAAAAAAATTATTACAAAATTGCTCCCTACTTATTAAAATAAAACGAATTGTTGCATATGTTTTACTTTTTATATACAATTCAAGAAACTCAAGACATAAAAGAACTGAGACACTTACTTGAGTTGAATCAATCATTACTTGTAATCGTGAAATGCAATCAACAATTCAATTTCAAGAAGGAAATGGAAAGTTTGAAAGAGGAAAAATAATTACCAAATTTTTTTCGTAAACTAAACGATTTCTTGATAACGACGGTATTTTGAGGGTAGGACGAGGACTCGAATTTATTTTATTCTAGAAAACATCCAGCAATTTTGCCTAAAAGTAGCTGCTTGACGAATATCATTAAATAGTTTCATATAACGTATCTTCATCCAGTGTTGGATTTTATCTGCAAAGAGCTACATAGATAAAGTCTCTCGCCAAAATCTTTTCAACCACCTATGGAAGGTCTTCCTATTTGTAGGGTTTCACAAATGAAGGCTTTTTCTACCGTCGGTCTTGACTATACGGGTTCATTTATTATTTCGTCAGGAAAAGTACGCGGAACAGAAACTGCCAAAGCGTATTTATTTTTGCATAAATGGCTAAAAAAAATTTACATATAGAACTCGCTTCGGATTCGACTTCCGAAGCTTTCTTGCCGCTTTAAGAATGTTAATCGCATGTAGAGAACGCTGTGATTTTATCATCTTTGATTGCGGGAGTAATTTCATAGTTGACAGTTGAGAAATATCTATGTTAATGAAACATGCAGCTGAACGTACAACAGTTACTTTTGAATTTAATCCGCCAGGTTCACCTCATTTTGCAGGAATGGCGGAAGCTGCAGTAAAATAGGTAAAAACTCATATTCGTCGAGATAGCAAAAATTGACTTTCAAAGAATTCTATACCCTCTTAGCTCAAATTGAAGCACTATTAAATTGGCGTCCATTGTCCTCACTGAGTAATGATCCAAACGATTTGTCAGTTATAACATCAGATCATTTTTTGAACCTGGAACCTGTCTACCCTATGACCCAGATCTAACTGATATAAAAACGAACGGATTGAATCGCTGGGAATTATTGCAATATCTGTACCAGCATTTTTGGTTAAGATGGCATCATGAATATCTACACTCTCCAACAAAGAAGTGAATGGGTTGGATGCTTTACATCCTATTCCTCTTGGAACAATGGTGGTCATTAAAAATGAACAAATCACCCCTTTGAAGTGAGTTCTCGGTCGCACTGAGGACTTGTATTTTGGCAAAGACAGAATTGCAAGAGTTGCTGATGTTCGTACCAAGTTCAAGTAATTTTCAAATTACAGTATAATTTAGTGGGGGAGAATGTTTAATGTTTCGCCACTTACTTTAGTTGAGGTTAGTTATAGATTAGAAATAGTAGGTTTGCTTACTGGCCACTGCAAACTCAAACATCACATGCATAAAATCGGACTTGCACAAGATGCAGAGTGCCGGCTATGCATGGAGGATGATGAAACAGCTAAACACATTCTGTGTAACGAACAGTCGTTACCGACCGATAATGAACCCTTAACTCCCATAAACACCTACTACGCAGGCTTATTATGGCAAGCACCTGTCAGAAAACAACTACTCTCCTGGCTAAGACCACGACGGGTATTGAATTAAATCTAACAGCTACTTGTGCAACGTTCCTCACAGCATCAGAGGACGCAATTGCAAGTACCCTTTATGACCAACCAGCAGAATTGTGTTTTGATTTGGAAAAGGTGACCACCTGCAGACTAGTTTCGAGGTTGTTGCCTCTCATCAGTGCAAGGGCAGGTCAACACAGACAGCACTGAAGCCATCGAAGCCATCTGTTCCTCGTCCAAACCAATACACACTCCGCTGATTAGTCAATTCTGGTTCACGCGATGAAGCAGTTTCTAGGCCACTCCACCTAGCGAGCAGAGGAAGAACACTCCGAATCTCCGGGCTAAGAGATTTAATCGAAGAAAACAGAAATCTTTGGGAGATCGTTTGCTAACGAACAGTCGTTACCGACCGATAATGAACCCTTTACTCCCATAAACACCTACTACGTAGGCTTATTATGACAAGCACCTGTCAGAAAACAACTACTTCCCTGGCTAAGACCACGACGGGTATTGAATTAAATCTAACAGCTACTTGTGCAACGTTCCTCAAAGCATCAGAGGACTCAATTGCAAGTGCCCTCTATGACCAACCAGCAGACTTACTTATGTTTTGATTTGGACAGGGTGACCACCTGCAGACTAGTTTCGAGGTTGTTGCCTCTCATCAGTGCAAGGGCAGGTCAACACAGACAGCACTGAAGCCATCTGTTCCCCGTCCAAACCAATACACACTCCGCCGATTAGTCAATTCTGGTTCACGCGATGAAGCAGTTTTTAGGCCGCTCCACCTAGCGAGCAGAGGAAGAACACTCCGAATCTCCGGGTTAAAAGATTTAATCGAAGAAAACAGAAATCTTTGGGAGAACGTTTGCTAACGAACAGTCGTTACCGACCGATAATGAACCCTTTACTCCCATAAACACCTACTACGTAGGCTTATTATGGCAAGCACCTGTCAGAAAATAACTACTCCCCTGGCTAAGACCACGACGGGTAATGAATTGAATCTAACAGCTACTTGTGCAACGTTCCCTTAAAGCATCAGAGGACGCAATTGCAAGTGCTCTCTATGACCAACCAGCGGAATTATGTTTTGATTTGGACAGGGTGACCACATGCAGACTAGTTTCGAGGTTGTTGCCTTTCATCAGTGCAAGGGCAGGTGAACACAGACAGCACTGAAGCCATCTGTTCCCCGTCCAAACCAATACACACTCTGTCATGAAGTGCCAGAAATACTACTATTTTGAATTTTGGAAAAATACTCGGAGAGTATATCTGGAGGCGAGAGCTCTAATAGGCTCCGCCTACCAGCACTTTTGCGATACCTTTGGCCGACTTAAATGTTCGGCAACGGTATAAATAAAGGCTCAAATGGCTGTTTTAGGCAGTCATCCAGGAGCCGCCCGATGGCTCGGACAATTCCCAGGAGAGAAGCCCTCACTTCTGGATGGCTCAGTAGTGTATAGTAAAGTCAAGTGTAAATAGTATTTCTGGTTTTAGTGATCTTCGGCCTGGCATGCGAATCAATGGAACCTCGTTGGTTGGCAACACCAACAAATCCAAAAAGAATTCGTATGTCAGACACGTTCCTGCTGGTTTTCCAAATAAATGAAGAGCTCCGGAGTTGCTGGGATTTTTGCGACGATGCTGTACTTCGGATAGGCGGTCTGAGCTAGCCGGAAGAGGCAATGCGTCCTAACTTCCAACTATCCGAGTGCACGCATTTGTTGACAACTCCGCTGATTAGTCAATTCTGGTTCACGCGATGAAGCAGTTTCTAGGCCGCTCCACCTAGCGAGCAGAGGAAGAACACTCCGAATCTCCGGGTTAAGAGATTTAATCGAAGAAAACAGAAATCTTTGGGAGATCCTTTGCTAACGAACAGTCGTTACCGACCGATTATGAACCCTTTACTTCCATAAACACCTACTACGTAGGCTTATTATGGCAAGCACCTGTCAGAAAACAACTACTCCCCTGGCTAAGACCATGACGGGTATTGAATTAAATCTAACAGCTACTTGTGCAACGTTCCTCAAAGTATCAGAGGACTCAATTGCAAGTGCCCTCTATGACAACCAGCAGAATTATGTTTTGATTTGGACAGGGTGACCACCTGCAGACTAGTTTCGAGGTTGTTGCCTCTCATCAGTGCAAGGGCAGGTCAACACAGACAGCACTGAAGCCATCTGTTTCCCGTCCAAACCAATACACACTCCGCTGATTAGTCAATTCTGGTTCACGCGATAAAGCAGTTTCTAGGCCGCTCCACCTAGCGAGCAGAGGAAGAACACTCTGAATCTCCGGTTTAAGAGATTTAATCGAAGAAAACAGAAATCTTTGGGAGATCGTTTGCTAACGAACAGTCGTTACCGACCGATTATGAACCCTTTACTTCCATAAACACCTACTACGTAGGCTTATTATGGCAAGCACCTGTCAGAAAACAACTACTCCCCTGGCTAAGACCACGACGGGTATTGAATTAAATCTAACAGCTACTTGTGCAACGTTCCCTTAAAGCATCAGAGGACGCAATTGCAAGTGCTCTCTGCAGACTAGTTTCGAGGTTGTTGCCTCTCATCAGTGCAAGGGCAGGTCAACACAGACAGCACTGAAGCCATCTGTGCCCCGTCCAAACCAATACACACTCCGCTGATTAGTCAATTCTGGTTCACGCAATGAAGCAGTTTCTACATGCTCCACTACAATGGAACAAACGGTTAACCTCTTTCCTAAAAAATTAAGAACTGATTCAGTTGAAATCTGATCAGTGCATATTCAAGAAGAAAAATAACAATATGTACTTAGCAATCCATGTGGATGATGGAATAATGGTAAGACAAAATCACGAAGAAATAAAAAAACTAATGAAAAAATTGAGCCAAGAATTCCAAATAACAACAACAGGTTTTCAAAACTATTTGGGCATGGAAATAAAGAAGAATGAAGATGGAATACACTTAAGTGGAAAAGTTTTGGAAAAATATAGAATGGAAGAAGAAAACCAATGAAGACTCCTATCACTATTCAAGAACATGCAGAAGATGAAGAGGGTGAAAGTGAGAATAAATTTCGATACAATGAAGCTGTAGGAAGCTTACTATATTTAACATGTAAAACAAGACCAGATATATCATATACAGTAAATTATGAAAGCCGTGCAACTGTGTATCCAAGCAAGGAAGATTTTCAGAATGTTAAAAGGACAATGAGATATTTGAAAGGAACTGTGAACACGTCAATTCACTACTCATCCATTAGAACAGAAGAGAATAAAAAGGTTCAGGCTTACTGTGATGCCGATTATGCTGGCGATAAGAGGGACAGAAAAAGTACCACAGGATATGTTATCATGTTTGCTGGTGGACCAATATCTTGGTGCTCCAGAAAACAAAGTATTGTAGCTTTATCCCCTACAGAAGCTAAATATATCGCTGCTGCTGAGTGTAGCAAAGAAGTAAGATATCTGAAAACGGTGATGGAAGAATTAACAAACAAAGATATGCAGGATATAATGCATGTCGATAATCAAAGTGCAATAAAAATGGTAAAATCTGGTCAAATAAGCCGTAATAGTAAGCACATTGATGTACGTTACCATTTCATAAGTGAACAACTCAAAGAAGGATAGTTTGAAATAAAATACTGCAGCACAGAAGATCGAATAGCTGATATAATAATAATAATAATAGATTGTATTGTTCTAGAGTGAGTACACATACAGGAGTACAATTTCGATTATAGCTCGACAACAAAAGGCAGACTTCGGTCTCATCAGTGAGTTGAATTACCGAGGAGACTCGCTCTTCCACTCAACTTGTAGATAAAAAAAATAATAAAGAAAGACCAAATTAAGGATTGTTAATCAAAATGAAATCAGTTAAATCTTAAATGGTGTTTAAAAAATCTGGTAGTATTTGTAGTGGTAGTATTTGTGGGGTTGCAGTCAGGGTTGCGGGCTATTTCAAAGAAAACTCTTTGATTCTGTCAAGCTTTCCGAATAATTCGATACCTTCCTCAGGACAGCCAGTCACGAATTTTCTATTCTATATATATATATATATATATATATATATATATATATATATATATATATATATATATAAATAAGGATGGATTTAGCGAGGGGCAATATATGAAAATATAAGTAGAAAAGTTATTGGGTATAACCCTCAAAATGTTCTGCAACCGTAGACACGTGTTTCGAGCTTAAGCTCTCATCAGTACGGTAAAATCAAGTGCGAAGATGTACAACACTTGGATGTGAAAATAGAAACAAAGGACGTCAACAACAGGAAGCCAACCACACATTTGTTGCTTCGGTTAGAAGACCTTGAGCTCTCAAGGCAACAACTAACGTCGCCACGGAGGTAGATATAGCTACCAGCGTGACAATCCTACCCAGGAAAATACAAATCAGGATAGATTTATCGAGGGGCAATATATAAAGATATAAATAGAAAATTTATTGGGTATAGCCCTCAAATTGTTGTGCAACCGTAGACACGTGTTTCGAGCTTAAGCTCTCATCAGTACGGTAAAATCAAGTGCGAAGATGTACAACACTTGGATGTAAAAATAGAAACAAAGGACGTCTATACCCAATAACTTTTCTATTTATATCTTTATATATTGCCCCTCGATAAATCTATCCTGATTTGTATTTTCCCGGGTAGGATTGTCACGCTGGTAGCTATATCTACCTCCGTGGCGACGTTAGTTGTTGCCTTGAAAGCTCAAGGTCTTCTAACCGAAGCCACAAATGTGTGGTTGGCTTCCTGTTGTTGACGTCCTCTGTTTCTATTTTTACATCCAAGTGTTGTACATCTTCGCACTTGATTTTACCGTACTGATGGGAGCCTAAGCTCAATTCACGTGTCTACGGTTGCACAACAATTTGAGGGCTATACCCAATAACTTTTCTATTTATATCTGTATATAGACATGTATATAGATAGATAGATATAGATAGATGTATATAGGTAAGTGCCGAATCAATATCCAGTAAACAACTAAATACAGAAAAATGTTCATACTATGGTAAGCTAATGATTAGAGAAAGTTTACATAAGCATTTTGAAAGTATCATTATCGAGGAGAGCAACTACAGACTTCTTGAAAGCTCTAACCGAAAGTTTTTCATATCGCTGGGTATGCAGTTATAAATTTTAGCAAGGTTATATGAGAAGGACGACTTGAAAAGAGAAGTTTTGTGGCGGGGAATGGTCAATTGATATTTCGAGCAAATATTAACATCGTGTACTTCAGAACGATACTTAGCTTTCTCATAGAGATATGACGGCTTTTTAGTTGACATTACTTTGTGAATGAGAGTGCAGAAGTGAAGTAATCGTCGTTTCTTCATATCTAACCAACCAATATTCATTATAGAACGCGATACTTGATCCCGCCTTCGAAGACCACATATTAACCTGACACAAGAATTCTGAATTAGTTGAAATCTGCGACAGTCAGCTTGTAATAGGGCAGGTCCATAAATTCAGTCAGCATAATTGAGGTGTGAAAGAACAAGTGCGTTGCAAAGGGTTATTTTACAATTCCTAGTCATGATATGCCTGTTGGAATAGATTAATTTTAGACTGCAGAAAGCTCTTTTGATTACATGTGACTCATGCCGTCAATTCGTCGTCAAGTATAAGTTCCAAATTCCTTTCATACTTGGATAAGTTCAGCTGGACATTATCTAAACACAAGTTCAAGTCATGGACATTTTTTTCTCGCGCTCCCTGACGTCCAAATAATAAAGCTTTGGACTTGGAAGGGTTGATGGAAAGACAGAATTTTCTAGATAGGGAATTCAAAGTTTCAAGATCCGAGTTCATTTGGGCACAAGCTTCACGAATTTTGTTTTCTCTAAAAGTCATATATAACTGAGTGTCATCAGTATAATAGTGAACGGCAAAGTGTTTCAAATGTTTATGAAATTGTGAGGTGTACACGGTGTATAGCAAAGGGCCTAAGATTGATCTTGCGGTACACTTTTTTTATTATTGCATTAACAGATGTCTCTCCCCTAAAAACCACTGACTGAACTCTATTAGTTAGGTAATAGTTACTCATTTCAACTGCATTTTCCGAAAATCCGATGTGGTGTAAAATAGCCAATAATAGTTGATGATTTATCCTATCGAATGCCTTGGAATAATCAATCAATACCAATGCGCAGAGTTCGTTATTATCTATAGCAGTAAAAATGTCATCCGTGACCCTCAACAGAGCAGTAGTACAACTCAGTCCCTTGCGGAAGCCTGATTGGGTGTGCGGTAAAATAGCGTATTCATCTAGGTAGGAACGGGTCTGCTTATCAATCATTTTTTCGAAGCATTTTGAGAGAGCACATACTAATAGTGCACAGGTCATTCAGACTATCAGGAATGAGATTTTTAGCCAGAGGAATAACATAGGTTTCTTTCCATATTTGAGGGTAAACATTATTTTTTAAATAGTAATTGAATATATGTGTGAAATAGGGAAGAACAAACGGACAGCAGTGTAAAATCATTCTTACACTAATACCATCAACACCTACTGCATTAGACTTTGTAGAGACTAACTTTTCGTATACTTCGTCTTCATTGGTCAAGTTGAATGAGAATCCGGTTACCCCGTCTAACATGCTTTTCGAGAAGAATTCTAACGTTTCGTGGTCCGGTTCATCAGAGTGGGAAGTTATTTCGCTAAAATGATTGGTAATTTGATTGGAATCGCCTATGTCTGGGGGAATGTCAGTTAATTTTTTAGGTAGGATATTTAAACTGTTCAATTCGTTACACATATTATTGCTGTTATTGAGTATATGTTGCAAATATGCTTTCTTTTCACTCTTTATGGCTTTATCCACTTCATTACGGATGGATTTGTAATATTTCCAATCACCAATTTTATTTGTTCTCCTAAATTTAATCAAGGCATTGTCCCATAATCTCATCATTAATTTCAAGGTATCGGTAAGCCATGGACAATTCCTTTTGGTAATTCTCACCGTTCTTAAAGGAGCATGGTAATCAATCAAGGTTAGTATGAGTTCATTTAACAAAGTTATTTTAGAGTCGTCATCAGTACATGAAAGAATAGCTTGGAAATCGCAGAGTTGCAGATGTGCCAAAAAACAATTCGGACGAAAATTTCTTGAAGTCTCGATATGTATGATAGAAAGGAACAAATTTGGTTTTCAGATGTTTGAGTTCGCATGTAGTCAAGCAATGATCAGAAACATCGGGGCAATTTATAACTTGTGGGTTCTGTATACTCATGTCTAGTGAGCACATGATCAGATCAAGTAATTTCTGACTTGTTGCTGAATATCTTGTAGGTTGATCAATTATTTGTGTGAAAGCATCCAAGATATTATCGAGGGAGATTACTTTATTATAGTCCAATTCAAAATAATCAATATATAGGTCACCTGCACATAAAACAGAATCAAACCGAGGAGCTGGCAAACTCAAACAGAATTCAAATTCATCGAGAAACAAGCTGTCGGCTACATCCGGAGGTTTATACAAACATCCTAATGCAATCTTTTTATCCTGAGTTGTGAAAGAGACCCAAAGTTGCTCTGTTACAACATTGAGTTCTGAGATGCACTTCGAGCTGATAAATTTTTTTATATAAATTGCCACCCCACCACTTGTCTTTTCCTGTCTATCCCGTCTATACAACCTATACCCATACATTTTAATAACTGAATCTGGTATATCAGACCGCAACCATGTTTCCGAAACTGCAATGATTTCATATTTATTGAAAACCAAATCTTTGAAACTGGCAAAATTAGATAATATTGATCTGGCATTGATATGGCAAAATTTTATCGACATATTATGTCCTAAATATATTAATGCAAAATCTCAATTATAACTGTCAACCAATCTCTTCTAAGACCTAAGAGGAATATAAATAAAATTATGAATATGCAATGGATATAATAATATGAACGTTAGATATGCAATACATTTATCTGTTAGATTTGGTTTGACGGGTGTTCCTGTCACTCTTGGGATTGGATGTGGAGTTGCTTCTCTGCACTCTCTTCGTGTCAGCAGATATCTTTTCGGGGGCTGATGGAATGTTGAAAAACAGCGGTTGTGAGGAAATTGATGGAGAAGACAGTGATAGACTTGTCTCGTTCTTTTCGGTCTCTGCGGACGTGTCCTCTCGCTTAAGTTGTTCAATACTATAAATTTCCTCTTCAATTATCAGGCTTCTACCTTTGATTTTGGCTTCGAGTTGTTTCGATCTTGCAATTTTCAAATATTTATATAGGATCTTCTGATCCGCTTGGTCAGCTTTACAATGATCTTGAGCAACAAAAATATTTGTACCTTTCAATTTATAACAGTTCTGAGGGACTTCCTGCTTCTTCAAAAAACTAACAAATTCAATTTTGATCGGTCTGATACTGTCGCCTTTCAACTGATAAATATTATTTATGTCAGAAGGTGATACATGAACATCCAAGAGATCCTCAAGTTTCGTCGTGACAGATTGTAATAGAGACGAGCTTACAGACGGGATTTGGAGTCCATAATTAATAATATTGTTTTTACGAAATTGCCTTTCAGCTGTTAAACCACTCCCTTCTAAATGTTCTATTATTTTCTCTAAGTGTTCTATTTTCCCAGAATGTTCCTGTAACTTTACTAATAGTTTTTTGTTTTCTGTTTTAATTTCTTGCTTTATCTCATCACGGATAGCCAACCCTTTCTTTTCAATTGACGCATTGAGAGACTTCAATAGATCAGCATTAGATATGTCTTTATCTGAATTCATAGTGACTATAACTGAAAATTTGTGGGTCTAACTGCAATGAAGTCAATGCTGCAACGTTGCTAGACAGTACGTACGGCAAGTGGTGAGTCCAAAGTCCAATTTCAGTTTATTTTGATTGAAGTGATTTCTCAATTTGCGAAAAATTACTTGATAACTGCAAACCACTCACCCCCCCATTCAGTCGCACCTTCAAGAAGATTTTTAGGTAGGAATAAAATTATTTAATCAGGTTGATCCCACTATTTTCGATACTTGATAAGAACGAGAAGTTTATGTGAGATATTGCGACGTTGTCACGTTACGATTGTGATGTCATGACAAAACCTTTGTTGAAAGTCAAGTTTGATTACTTCAAGAACAAGATGTTGTGCAATTTTCCACAAGACGTGTTAAATTAAAATTTCTAGAAGAAATTTTGAATTTTTTCAATTTTGTCATTTAAGGAGAGTGTCAAAACTGTCAAACTGTCAAACGTTACAAACTTAAATTCTTGTAATGACAAAATTGAATTAGGTTGGTATTTCTGTCAAATATTTTCTATTTCACTTATTGTAGTTTTGTCTCTTTCAGACGTTGTTTTTAAAAAGGTTGTAAAACAAAGAAAGAATAAAAAAATGCAGTTGCTGATTTGTAAACAAAGAATATAGTTCTACTTTATTTATAAAGAAAGTAAAATAAAAGTAAAATATCGAAGTAATTTCGAACATGCTCTGCAGCCACATTTCTTGTAGATGCTGGTGGCAACGTGCTAGCATTAAAGAGACACGGTGGTTGGCGGTCATCAGCAGTAGCTATGTATATAATTCTGCAAGAAACATGACTGCCAGCTCATTTAAAATTACATGTGCCATTAATAATACTGCTACAATAAGATAAAACATTCGTATTATATTCGAAAATACAAAAAATCAGACAACCAACCCGCCCTTTCTGGTTCCTAATAACTGCACAGTTACAATTGATTAGTATAACAATCAAAATTGAACTATACTAAGTAATACAGTAACTCGTTATGGTTGAATTATCTTTTTAGTTATTTGATTGACTGATTAAAAATATTTTCACTCAATGGAATCCTAATTTTATGGGAATGAATGCGGTCACAGAAAAAGTATAGTACACAACTCGAGTTGTGAGACAATTACGTACTCCTAGAGTTACGCACTCGCCGCTTCATGGCTCGCGTGTATTTTACCCTAGTCGTGCGTAATATGCTTTTTACAACTCTTGATATGTAATATACTATTTTGTAACTCTAATAATTAAATGCTATTCCCATATCACTCAAACATTATGGCCCATACTGTATATACCTACTCTGTGGACCGAATAGACTCTAATAAGGATATTTTGCAGAACTTTATTCATCAAACAGTTACACCTGAGGACACTATATTTTTGTATTATCGTAACGATATGAAGGCGATGTAATCATTTGTATCGCAAATAAACAAAATAACGTCCAGTTATTTTAACAGCTCCCAACGTTTTGGTATCAGCTACCCATAAATTGTTCATCTGCAAATGCATATGCTGGTTTGCTAGTTTTCGTTGTAGTTCACGTATTGTGGTACTTGATGAAACTCCTGTTACATTGAGGTAGTGAGTTTGACCTTGTAGATCGATACGTTTCACTGTTACATCGAAAGCCGCGCTGATGGAGATGAAGAAAATCATCAGCAAAGCCACACTCCTCACAAAGTTCGTCGAATATTTCCTCATTGTGTATCAAGTTTCGGTACCGTAACAAACTATCTGAAATTAAAATTTTTTGTATGAAATACGTGTCAAAAGAATAGAGGAGAACGCACATACTAAACTTTCATTCATAGTTATAACCCAGTCAACCAGAGAAGTTGCGGTAAGACGCAATTCAATATAATAATAACATGATATTATTATAATATTAGTTAATTCACTCAATACTTCAAAACAACAATACAATATTTTATAATATCACATTGGTTGGTGAATAAATTGAAACGGCTAACGAAGCTGAATATATATATATATATATATATATATATATATATATATATATATATATATATATATATATATATACAGTGTGGGTCACGGTCGATGGTACCTTAGACGTTCACGGAGAACGGGACATAGGATCGTTCTGAAAATTTGGTATCTCAAGTAGTTGCTCTTGTTCTATCGATCTAAAATATTTTCATCAATGCAGCGTTGACGCTTATAGCAGAAAGTAGCAGCATCTTTGTTATTTTAAATAGGTCACCCTGTATATTACCGCATTTTTGAATTTGTCATTCCTTTCTGATTATTTCTTCTCCATACTCCCCTTTACCTATCTCTAACGGTTTTCGAGATATTGGTTTTTTTCAATATTTTTTATCCAAAACATAGCTCGAATTGAATGTTTATTTCTGCGGTATTTGGATTCTTAGGAAGTTGCAATTTTGTGTAGTTCATCGATATCATGTTCATTGATTCTGTATAGAGAAATTTGTTCTGCGTTATACAGGGTCGTTCAAAATTCATAATCTTACTGCTAGATACGAAAAGGGTTGGAAGTGCGTTTTTTTTAATAGAACATCCTGTATATTATGAAATATCCTGAAAGATGACTAAATTCCCTTCGAATTGATATATCATGTTCCTATACCTAAATAGCCAGAATTCCGAGATAATAGCAATTTTCACTTGTAATCTACCAAGTGCTTGAATTATTGTCGGAAAGTTTTCGAGTACATGCATTTTTTTGAAAATTCATGTACGAGATAAATTTACGGCAATTAATTCAAGCAAGAGGGGGATTCGGTATGAAAATTTCACACCGAGAAATGAAAATAATCCAACAATTCATAAGAAATAACTAACGATGGTTTCACCTGAACTATTTATAACCACTGAAATATTGATATGTAAAATACTTACAAAATACTACAAAATTTTCATCAATAAATCTGTTTAAATTAAAATAAAAAAGGTATGTTCTAATCGTGTATTGAACCCCCGACCTAGCGACTCATAGGCCGCAACACTAGCGCTGAGCTACGGGATTTATGATAAAAACTTGTGACAAATGGTGTATTGAACTTCTTCTGAAATATGATTTCAGAATTGACAATTTCTGCAATAATCGTGGAGAAAATATTTTCAGACACATTCCAAATATCTAGTAAATAAATAATTATCTCCTTTCATATGAAAATTGGACCTCCATTTGAACATTGAATCAAAATACCAACTTGTCACATGTCAAATGTCCGACAGAAAAATTTCCACTTATTAATTCCGCCCAGGAGGATAAAATTTCCGGAAATTTTTAGGGTTGCTATGGTATCTAAACAAGAACGAATTTTTTGATTGGCTACAAAAGTGAGGAGTGAAATTTTCAAAAAAAATCGATTTATTTTTCTCATATTCATCTAAGGTGGCTATTAAATGTCATGATGGTACATGACATTATGAAAATTTGACAATTAGTGCACTATTAATAATACCATTGTGTGTTTCTTAACGAAAGTGACTCAAAAATAATTGAAATGGAGGGAAATAACTATTCAAACGAAGTTCTGATGAAATTGTTTATTCTTCATGGAAAATGTGAGGGAATTATAGGAAGAACGAGCAGAAAATTCAATGAAACGTACCCTGATTTACAACCAATGAACAAAAGGAAGTTTGTATGATTACAACATAATTTCATTATCTGTAAAAAATTAGAAAACGTTCACAATAAATTTTCATGATGCCGACCATTGGGTTCCAAACATTTCAAAATCCGGGTATTTGGAGATATAGTTGTAGCACTCCTTATTTCACTGGCATCTAGCATTTTTTTGTTCCAAATTTAAACACATTTATTGATGAAAATTTTGTTAAGTATTTTACAAATCCATATTTCAGTGGTTATAAATAGTTCAGGTGAAACCATCTTTAGTTATTTCTCATGAATTGTTGGAAGATTTTCATTTCTCGGTGTGAAATTTTCTTACCGTACCCCTTGTACTTGAATTAATTGCCGTAAATTTATCTCGTACATGAATTTTCAAAGAAAATTCATGTACTCGAAAAATTTCCGGCAATAATTCAAGCACTTGGGAGATTACAAGTGAAAATTGCTATTATCTCGGAATTCTGTCTATTTAGGTATAGGAACATGATATATCAATTTGAAGGGAATTTTGTCATCTTTCGGAATATTTTATAATATACAGGATGTTCCATTTAAAAAAACGCACTTTCAACCCTTTTCGTATCTAGCAGTAAGATCATGAATTTTGAACGACCCTGTATAACGCAGAACAAACTTTTCTATGCAGAATCAATGTACATGATCTTGATAAACTAAACAGAAAATTGCAATTTCCTAAGAATCCAAATACCGCAGAAATAAACATTCAATTCGAGCTGTTTTGGATAAAAAATATGGAAAATAACCAATATCTCAAAAACCGTTAGGGAAAGGTATAGGAGAGTATGAGGCAAAAATAATCAGAAAGGAATGACAAGTTCAAAAATGCGGTAATATACAGGGTGACCCATTTGAAATAACAAAGATGCTGCTACTTTCTGGTATAAGCGGCAACGCTGCATTGCTGAAAATATTTTAGATCGGTAGACCAAGAGCAACTACTTGAGAAGCCAAATTTTCAGAATGATCCTATTTCCCGTTCTTCGTAAACGTCTAAGGTACCATCGACCGTGACCCACCCTCTATATATATATATACAGTGACCGCCAAAAAGTATGTACCATATGGGAAAAAATTTTATTATTATAGTATTGGAAAAAATATTCTGGGGAAAAGTTTGTGCATGTCCGATAACCTAAAAATCGATTTTGACACATGTCACGTGATCGCTAGAATGGCGGCAAAATGAAAAAAATTGCAATGCAAAGGCAAAAAAAGGGGTAAGATGGCAAGATATCAAAAACGGTTATTTGAAAAAGTCACTTAGAATTGAATTTTATACACATAAACGAAGTTTCAAGAGATAGGTAATTCAAAAAAATTGAAAATAGCAAATTTTTTAAAATATTTTCCCATCTATTTAAAAATATTATTTTTTTCTCTCATGAATAGCTTGACTATACTGAAACATTTGCATTTTAATGATAATGACAAAAATTCATTTTCTCCACACCAGAGGACACTAAATTAAAAAAATTGTTTTTTGCCAGAACCCTCGCTGTTACATTGGTTCTTATCTAACAGTTATATCAGAATTCCAAGACTATTGTGTTGATATGGCAATCTAGAAACACTATGTTTCCTGATTTTAATCAAGTTTCAATAATAATGCTGTATGGGCGTTTTACTTTGCACATAAACTTTAAGAATCTTTAATTTGACGCACTATTTTCAAGTTTATGTGCGAAGTGAAACGCTCATGCACGATTATCATCGGAACTTGATTATAATCTGGAAATTACCATGTTTTTGGAGTGTCATGTCATCACAATGGTCGTGGAATTCGGATATAACTGTTAGATACGATCCGATGTAACAGCAAGGGTTCTGACAAATTCCCATTTTTTCAATTTAGTGCCCTCTGGTGTGGAGAAAATAAGAAAGTTTTGTCATTATCGTTAAAATGCAAATGTTCCAGTATAGTCAAGCTATTCATAAGAAAAAAAATTTTTTTAAATAGATGGGAAAATATTTTTAAAAAATTGCTATTTTCAATTTTTTTGAATTATCTCTTGAAACTTCGTTTATGTGTATAAAATTGAATTCTAAGTGACTTTTTCAAATAACTTTTTTTGATATCTTGCCATCTTACCCCTTTTTTGTCTTTGCATAGCAATTTTTTCATTTTGCCGCCATTCTAGTGATCACGTGACATGTGTCAAAATCGATTTTTAGGTTATCGGACATGCACAAACTTTTCCCCAAAATATTTTTTCCAATAGTCCAATAATAAAAATTTTTCCCATATGGTACATACTTTTTGGCGGTCACTGTATATATATATATATATATTTATATATATATATATATATATATATACACTCAAGAACTAGTGACTGTAGATGTCATAAGTATATATATATATTTATATATATAATAATTGAAAATAATAATAATTACATACAATTTTGATAACAATAATATATTTGACAAAATGGTTAAGGCTTTCGCGGCCGAAGTTTTCAGTGTCACAATTTTCACTAGGGTTTGAAGGCCGTCGTTTCGCTAGCGCGAGTGGCTAGCTTCTTCAGAGAGGCTTATACATCATGAATAATCTCAGATGAGTGGAGATTCCGTCTGCGAAGATTGTATTTATTCTGATTTATGTAGTCTTGTTCGTTAATTACCGTATCTGGATCTGGTACATTCTCACTAACCCAATTGACCCCTTTTTACCTGTCATTTCGTTGATATAATTTGTCCATTCAGAATTACTTATTCTCGTATCTAGGTTAATCATATTTTCGATAACATTAACGGCAAAAGACAAAAGAGACCCACTATCTGCAGCGGGGGTATATCGCACACCATGCACTTGCGGAAAGGTATACATCGGAACCACAGAAAGATCGATAGGAACAAGACTGAAGGAACATCAGAGGAACTGCAGATTAGGCCAAACGGACAAGTCAGCAGTGGCAGAACACGCGCTCAGTGAAGGAAACCACAAGATTCTGTTTGAGGACTTAAAACTTCTTGCCTCCAACCAGGGATACCATAGCCGACTTGTACGGGAGGCAATAGAGATCCACAAACACATGGAGAATTTCAACAGAAAAGAAGAAGCTGTTAACCTCAACCGAATATGGAATCCCATTCTTAGAAATTCCACAGAAACGAAAGTAAACTTCGACATTGAGACAGCAGGCAAAAAGGTGTCAAATAATGTTATCGAAAATATGATTAACCCAGATACGAGAATAAGTAATTCTGAAAGAACAAAGGATATCAACGACATTAGGCAGACAGGTAAAAAGGGGTCAATTAGGGTTAGTGAGAATGTACCAAATCCAGATACGGTAATTAACGAACAAGACTACCTAAATCAGAATAAATACAATCTTTGCAGACGGAATGTCCAGTCATCTGAGATTATTCATGATGTATAAGCCTCTGAAGAAGCTAGCCACTCGCGCTAGCGAAACGTTAGGAAGAAATTCCAAAAAACAACGGCCTTCAAACCCGAGTGAAAATTGTGACACTGAATAATATATTTATTTGCTAACAAGAATTTTGAGAAAGGATCAAAACGCAAATAAATCGGATATTTGCCCATAAAAAGTAAAACCTTGTGGATGAGAAGTTGTCCAATTAATAAATTTAGGATTGTGAAAAAGTAGATACTTATGTCAAAACGTGAAAATATTGAAATTTACAAAAATAAACATCTAGAAATTTAAAAAGATGAAATGGAAAAGTGTAAAGATGTAAAAATGAAGAAATGTAACAAAATTTGAAATGTGAGAAAGTAAATATGTAAAATTATGTAATAGAGAATGTATATTCTATAAATATAAAAATATAGACATCTACAAATTTTATGATATAAAATCTGATTCTTTAAAGAAGTCAAAATTACTCAGAAAACATACTGGTATCTTCACGAAATTATGGTAAGAATAAAAATAATTTCTGGTAACCCCATGGGCTTGAATGGTAAGTGGTGAAATATTGATAAAATGTTGAAATTTTGTATGGTTGAAGTAGGTATACATTATTCCTGTCATATTTAGTACCAGAAATCATTGCCAATATCACCATAAATTTTTCTTCGTGTATAATACGTTAGATATAGATATATAGATCAGAATAGAACACTGAAAATTGATTTTTTGCAATTATTTTCCTATTATCTCCTGAGTTTGGTTCGCTTTTTAGTTAATCAGGCAGGAAGCTAAAGAATTTCGGACCTAAGTTATTTTTCGAATTTTGTTTTTTTGTTATATTAATATTTTTGTTGAAGATTTCATGTTGTTTCTTGTTGTTTTATGTTGTGTAAGGTTTATAATTATTCTCATAAATTCAAAGCATTCTTGCCTTCTCTAGCAAGTAATGAATCCTGACTTGGTTTGTTAATACCGTGACTATGCTTTTAGACAGTGGAGACGGAATGGGTAGATAGGTTGAAAAGAAAAGTTGGAACAGGGGAGTGATAGATTACAAATATGATCCATTTCTAAAGAGTTTTGACGGAAAGTAAAGTTGGAAAAAATAAAGGGTGGAAAGAATTCTGGTGGCTTCACCCTGATGTAGAAGTACCTTTGATGGAGTGTGGCATTTAGAAGGTCCATCTTTCGACAAACAAAAGTTCAAAGACTTGGGTATTGATTATCAGTCCTATGAAAAATCAAATGTTTTGGAATTTGAAACACATAAAATCTCAAAAATCCTTAAAAATACGATGCTCTTCACGTGCTTGATGGTCTGGACCAAAGAAATAGGTAGGGCTTTTTTTATGAAGCTCTGTTTTGCTGTAAGAGGAGAAACTTCAAGTTGACATGACAGAATGATAAGTCACTTTTCATTTGTCAGTGATATGACAGAAATGACAAGAAATTCGTAAATACATTCCCGAATTTCTCCAGGAAATGTTTGGGGGATGTAAAATCACAACGAGAAGGGGTTTCGTCAACAGAAAGGGTATGAAGGTCACTTTTTGGTGGATAGAGATCATTTTTCAATGATAGAAGTGGGGTTATGTTTGGTTTTGTTCGTTTACAATCTGTTTACTTTTGTAGGAATCTATCCACCAGTGGAGGAGGTTTAGAGTTGATGTATGATGAGGGTTGATCAACAGAAGTATGTTAAACAAACGATGAAGTACTCTGAAAGCATTTGAGTAACTGTACGAAGGTTTAATATCATCAAGCCGAGTGAAGCCGCAGCTATGCTACAGGGATATCATCGTCATCATCATCATCATCGTTTATTCACATAAAGTAGCGCAACAGGACATTATGTTTATAAACATCGGTAAAACCACAGAAGCAACAGGTGTTGCTAGTACGTGGTGTAGAACAGATAACAAATTCTAATAACTGAAGAAACTTATATTAATAATAATAATATATCTGTATAAAAAAGTAGTTTAAAACATATAGAGGTAAACAAAAGTGTAAATGAACATATACAATATCAGGAATTTTGGAGACGTGTAAATATATAAAATAAGTTTTATGCGGTATAGATAAAGTGAACTAAGACAGTTACAGGACAGTTAAAAATCATATTTAAAATGAATCACATGCAGTATAATAAAATCACTTAGAAGTTGAAATCACAAAACAATTGTAGGCGGGTAAGGATAAAATAAGTCACTTGGGAAGTATGCATAATATTACTTACATGTCTTGCGATCTATCAAAATTAGGCTTATGAAATCATGTTGAGATCAATGGAAATGAAAAATTGTGTAGAGTAATGGTGAGTATAGATCTTCAATTTATTATATTTTAATTTAGTTTTATTACATCCCTTCTTGATAGAGCACTTTAAATGGTATTATCAAATATTTGACCAATTCTTTCACGACGTTGACTTATTAATTCATCAACAGCTTTCTTTAGTTGTGAGAGTGATTTCAGGAACTGTATGCTATATGGTAGGGAGTTGAATACAGTTGGCTCCAGGAAATTATAGGACCTCTGACCTACATTCTTGGATGCACATGGTATAATATATTTATTTTTATGACGTGTGATATACTCATGGCTCGGCCGACTTAGTTTTCCTTTCTCTTTGAATTGGTTTTCCACAAGTATCCTATAAAATAATTGTCCCATGTCGAATATCCCAGATTCCCCATACAGCTTGTCACTACTATAGCGGACAGGTTTGTGCAACATTACTGTCAGGAATTTTCTCTGTATTACGTTTAATGGACGTAGGTAAGTTTTGAAAACCCCTTTCCATCCTATTAGGCCGTATGTCAAATGACTTTGTACAAGACTAATAAACAATTTTTTTCTGTTCCATGTCCAATCTGTTATTGAGTTGGCGGAACTTATAAAGAATGCTTCTTAATTTTATTACTAAATAATTTATATGGAAGTTCCATCTCAAATGGAAGTCTATTAGAGAGCTCCTTCATATTTTATATTCATTGTTGAAGATACTCTGAATGTATTTTGAATAGTTAAAAATTGGAAGTGTGGAAAGAAAGATTCATAATCACAGAAAGTGGAGAAAAATGTTTTTTTTAAAGTTTGAGGAAAGTTGTTTGTAATCAATCATCATTTCCATGTCCTTCTCTGCTTGTTCTTCGACCTCATGCCAGGTTTTTCCAGAATAGAGTACCGTAGTGTCATCGGCAAAGCTAGTTATTTCGCAGGATGATCCTATAGAAAATAATTGGTTCACATATATACAGAATAGTACTGGACCTGAAACTGTTTCCTGTGGTACTCCACATTCAATTTTCTTTTCAGTACTCTTTATATTTTGGATTTTCGCAATTTGTTTCCGATCTGTTAAATATGACTGTAATAAGTTGAAAGCATTCCCTTTTATTCCGATGTTCTTCAGAGTGGTTAATAGAATGGAGTGGTTACCTGTGTCAAATGCTTCAGTCTAGTGCTTTGTATATGCCGTCAGTTAACTGTTATAAGGCATTTTGGGTGCATTTTCCTTCCTGAAAACTAAATCGTGATTTTGACAATATTTTGTGTTTTTGGATGAATGAGTTTAGTCTAATTTCAATTAACTTTTCCATAATTTTGCAAAAGATTGTTATCAATGAAACTGGCGTATAGTTAACCACTGCATCTTTACGTCCACTTTCATATATTGGAGTTACTATCGATACTTTTAGACATGATGGGAAGTGTCCAGTTTCCACATTTCGTGAAAATGTGTGTTATTCGTTCAGCGATGAATTCAGCAACTAGCTTTAATGTTTCACCCTTTAAATTGTCAATTCCAGGTGCTTTGTGATTTTTAAGTCCTTTTGTAACGGTTGAAACTTCTGTTGGGGTTGTAGGACTCAGAAATATAACCTTTCGTTTATATACTCATTGTATCTATGGTTTGATGTTCTTTTGATTTTTTTTGCAAGATTTTTTCCTTTGTAATATAGGTACTAATAATAATGTCTACAATTTCATTCATATCATCGATCAAGTTTCCATTTTCAGCTTTTACGGAATTTATTTCAACTTTTTTTTGATCTCCACAAAATATTTCATTTATGTTTCGCCAATGTTTTTGTTTTCGTTAATTTTTCTTTTATAGTATCAATTTTTTGTATTATCGTATCAAGTGTGCATTTGTAATTCTTGTATTCTGCTTTGAGTCGTGAGTTATTTGGGTCGTTTTTGAGTTGTAGGTATGAAACATCTTTTTTGTTCACTGATTTGACCAAGGATGTAGATATCCAATCCTTCCCTTTTTTTTTTCGTTTCCTTTTATTGAAATATATTTGGTGCATTGTGAGTGTGCAACAAATGTTTCAGCTACCGTATCCGAGTTACTATATGAGATGATTTTCTGCCAATTCTTGTTTTTTATTATTTTCTATAATTTTTTTTCATTTAATTTTGGTTTAGCGTTTTTTTCGAATAATTCTTGAACAATAGTGGCTGAGTGATCTGTTATGTCTGTCAGAGTTACTATCAGGATTAAAAATTCGAAATCTTGTATATTACTTACAGGGTTTAATGAAGATGTGGTCAAGACAGACTGCAAGGTGCGTTGATGAATTTATGAGAGATTTTGTACACGTACTCTGTCATGACTGTTAGGTAGTTACTGACATTGTTGTCATATTAGTCGATAATGTTGATGTTCATATCCCCAACAATGAAATAACATTTATGGTTATTTATTGCCTGGGTGTCTAAATAATTCTGTAGATTCTGGTTGAACTTGTCGATACAAGTAGAGGGAGACCTCTAAAAGGTGTGGATAACAATGGGATAACCAAGGAAATCTACTTCTAGTTTCAATAATATCGACTCATTGAAATGTATTAACTCGTGATGTTTATGAATATCTGTCTTATATATATATATATATATATATATATATATATATATATATATATATATATATATATATATATATATATATATATATATATATATATATATAGTTTTTTTCAATACTTCTAATATTATTATGCGCTATATAGTTTGAAATTATGTGTTTGTTGGTTAATTTTCGAAACCTCATTTGTTTGGGATATTGTTTCTGAGGTGAAAGTATCAATTTTTGTCAGTTTCAGGGCGGAAATAGACGGACTGCAATATGCGGTTGCTGCCGACTTCATAAATGCTGCTCAAGTCAACTTCAAGTGAAGTCGAGTTGGGCAGCTCAGAGCAGTCCGGATCGACCGCATTTGCAGTTAATAGAACTGGTCTTTGCTGCCGCATCTGACTGCAAGTAAAATAGGAATGAAATGATATTGTGGTGGTAGACTTTAAAAAGGTAGCACTATTGCTTGTTCTTTTGTTACGTAAAAAAGGCGTAGAAAAAGACGAAGATTTTGGATTCATATGTTTCATAAATATCAGGCTATGCCTTATTCTTTTCAATTTCATCACTATAGGATGCAGTTTTATAATTCCAAAGACATTTGTTATTTTTTATATCGTTGATGCATCTGTGTCGAAATCGTCTTCCATTTTCGTCTTCCATTTTATTCTGGATAAGCATTTTATTCTGGACAAGCAATAAGCAAGAAGTCCAAACTGACCACTTGAAACTCAAAACTGTCCGACGATTCGCAACGACTGCACTTTGCATTTCCTGTATATACGTTCTCTCTCCGACTGCACTCGGACTGCACAGCGGAATGAGCAGCAACATGGCAGCTGCTGCCAATGATGTCTCCACGCTGACGCTCGAGTGTTTCACCCTTTTGAAAACCATATATTGCTGAGATGCGACTGCAAAGTGTAGTCGACAGCAACCGTATATTGCGGTCCGTCTATATCCGCCCTGAGTCTCGAAAATATGTATCCATATTAGCCTAGCTCAATAATATATCAAATATATAAAATGCGAATCTAAGTGGGTAAACATTCATCTAGGTCTAAATTTGAACATCTAGAGAAATTTCTATGAAACAAAACAATGGAGTCATTAGTTCAACACATAAACAAGATAAGGAAGGAAAGATTTTTTTAGAAATACTTAAAATGTCTAATATTTACTTACTGGACCTGAGCCTAATCCTAGCTGCTTCCTTGTTTAATGGCACTGCGGTCTGTTCAATTGATTTTCTGATTGTTCCTGTTTGTGGGATGTTATGAGGTTCCTCCAAATCCGTTGATATTTTTTCTTCTTTCCTCAATCCACTTTTCGTTTGTTTCTCTTCGGTGTTTATGCGAAGTTTCCAAATTATAGGTTCTTCTATCTCCAATGAGTCAGACAATTGTTTGGTGTTGGAGGGGCACTATTTTGTTTTATTTTTGTATCTTTTTCGTTTTGTAAGTCATCAATAGTATGAGGTATATTATTCACGAAAAGCCTGTTTCCTTTAATATAGCTCCGATCGCTGGTAGTTTCTCTAGCTTGATTGAGGTACGTTCTCAGAATTTTATTCTCAGATCGTTGTTTCTCCATTAAATCATTGGCAATGAAAACTTTCGAGCTTTGCAGTTTTCTGCAATTCTGAAGAATCTCCTTTTTCCTTAATTGGGATACCAATTCAAGTTTGATCGGAGTATTATCAGCGCTACCCAATGAGTAAATGTTACTTATGTCTGATTCAGTTAACTTTTTTATTTTACTACAAATGAATGCATCGGTTACTTCCCTGAAATTTCTAATAAGGCCGAAGATTATCAAACTTTTCTTTCTGCTATCTCTATATAAATACTCGACTATATTTTTCAGCACAGTATTTTCTTTCTCCAATATTTTCACTTCATTATTCACAGATTCAATTTTCAATAAAACGCGTGCTTCACTTACCTCAACTAAGTTTTTGAGTTCTCTCCTATTTCTCACTATTTCATCATATAACTGCTTTAGAGTAATTTTTGCTTCCTCTTTGCTCATTTTCACGTGAAAAATCGATCGTGCGTGGTCACCTTTAGTTTTATCGGAAGTTTGTCGATTGTGGCTATCACTTTTTATGATGACCACTGTTTGTTTACAGATACGAATTGATGTAATTTTATGCTATATTCAATATCATGGAGATGAAGTGAACATATTCAAACTGTCAGTTGATCATTTATGTGTTCATTTGGGAATGTTTCTCTTTGTAATACTCAATTTATCACACCACTTTTGTGTTTTCTGCAAAGACTCTCTGCGATCACGTCTTTTCACTCAAGGCAACCACTGATATGAACCATTAACAGAGCAATTTCCAATAGCTCAGGTTCCACCATTTGATGTGGAAGGTTTTCTGACTCATTGGAATATAGGTAATACACTAATGAATGTACGGGTAGTGATTAAAATTACCTTTTAGTAAGGTAAAGAATTTCATTCAGGTGATAACTGAAGGTAATATTATTTGAAGTAGTCGATTCAGTTGAAGAAGAACCATACCCAGTAAACATTGATTGTTCTTGACTATACACAAAAAAACAAAAAGTTTGATTTTCGTGATGTATGTATTTAAGATAAAATAGTTTCGTTTTGGATCGAATGTGAAGTGATGAATACGAGCCACTAATGATCTTTGCAACAGATATATCAAAAAATATGGCAATTCATGGTAGATACAGGATCTTGAGTCCAGTAGGTATAGGGACTCTGGAAAGTATCAAGAGTTGGTATATTCATCTAAGTATACCTATGTTGAGCAGTCGTGCATATTTATAAAAGACCCAAAACAAGTTAATTTCAGTTTTTGAAATGACATCCTGCTATGACAAAATTTCATCCCTACTTTTAGCTTCCTTCGAGTTACTGTTACAACCCCCACATTTTTCAAATGGAGGTAGGGGCATGTGATGCATCAGATCCCTTTCACTCTTCATCCTCTATTCAAAGATGTTATGTTAAGACCATGCAATCATTGAGATGGACATAATGATTTCCAAGGGGTTCTATAATAATTTCAAAGAAGATCGAGAAAAGACACCATCGACCATTGGCTCAGGTCTGTTGTAGTTTACTGTTATGCAATTCTGGCTCTGCAATACTCCAGCCACATTGAAAAGGTTGGTGGAAACGGTTCTGGGGGGAATTCATGGAAGACGTGTTTATTATATCTTGATGACATAATTGAAGTCAGTAAGTCGTTCAAATATCACGTGAAACACCCAGAGGAGATATTTCTGCAGCACAGAAACTCTGGATTGAAACTGAGACTCAAGGAATGTCATCTGTTCCACAATCAACTACGATACCTCTGCCACGTCGTTTCTGAGGAAAGAGTAGCAGTAGATGAGCAGAATATAAGAACAATATGGGAGTGAACCCTTCCGATAGTCATGGATTGCTGAACCACCAACCGGAATCACGAAAGTGCAAACACAGTATAAATGGTCCGAGAAAAACCAAGACTAGTGCAAGATGCTGAAAGGGGCATTTATCATCGCACCTGTTCTGAGCTATTCTCTACCGAACAATAAATTAATTTCGTACATGGACGCCAGCCACAGCCACATATCCAGGAGGGTTCAGATATAGTTATTGGTTATTTCAGAAAGACCCTCAGTATACCAAAGCCTCACTACTGTCACAAGGCAGGAGCTGTTGGCTGTTGTCAAGGGAATATAACACTTCCATGAATAAATATACAGAAAGAGGTTTCTGTTTAGAACTGACCATGCAGCGCTCAAATGGTTTTTTCAGTGAAAGAATTTGCCTTCGAAATTGAACATCGAGTGGGGACTAGCCATAAGAATGCAGATGCACTCTCGCGGAAACCATGCCCATATGACTGCTTACATTACCAAAGAACAGAATACAACGATTCAAAAATTTATTGAACCATGGCAGAAGATGATAATTGGAATGATAATGAGATCTGGAAAGACCAAGAAATAGATCCATATCTTGGTTTAGTCATCGGTACCATATCCTCACAATTCAATAATTGAAACTCCTTCAGAGCAATTTCTCATTTTTGATTCCTCAACACACAACCCAGTTTCTATAGGAGACGCTTTTTCTCGAATGCTTCCTTGAACAGAAACAAATGAAATATTGGCCAACGGTTAAAATACATGTTTTCTATTTTTCGTCTTTTTGGACTCATCCTCACACACAGGACTATAGAAAACTCTTTGTTAAATATCAATCTCAGATATCAACAACGAATCCACTAGTATCATATTCCATCATTCAAAATAATTTTTCTGTCAAAATGTAGACACGTGAAATGTATTCAGAACATTTCTTTGGAATGTGCTTCGATAAAGTCATCGAAATATTCACACTTGAGCAATATGTCAACAAAAGGGTTTTAAAACATATTATACCCAAAAATCAAAAAATGCACTCGCAGAGGATATATTCTATAATTGGCTTTAGACATTCAACCCAATTCAGTAGCCCACCCTTTATCGCTAGAAAAAGAAGTTTCATTAACAAAGTCGCTTTTTTGACCTCTAGAATGATATGGACACAAATAAAGTCGAAACTCACT
Source organism: Chrysolina oricalcia (assembly GCA_944452925.2). Lineage (NCBI taxonomy): Eukaryota > Metazoa > Arthropoda > Insecta > Coleoptera > Chrysomelidae > Chrysolina > Chrysolina oricalcia. The sequence goes on along the minus strand of OX101819.2, from coordinate 45,797,205 downwards.
AGCCCTAGGGACAGTAAACATAGCAAAATAGCTATGTATGTACCAGGTGCGTTATATATATATATATACTAACACCCGGAGGGTAACATTCACCCTAGGGCCTTTGGCCCGAGGGATGAATGTTGCCTGATGAAGAGGTTGCTAAGAGTTGTTTATTTAATAAAATGACGCTGCATTTTTGTAAGAATTGACAAGCTTGTTAGTGGAGGAAACTAAAAACGGTTGTGTTCTTAATAATTATGGAAATCCCACAGAATGTGACGCTCAATGCTGAAAAAGCTTTAGGAAATTCACTGCCTGAGAAATCCAAATACTTATACGAGAAGGAGTATGACCATTTTTTGATATGGAACCAAGACCTGCACCTCAAAAAGTTTCACCATTGAAGAAAGCGAAATAGTAGCCTTGAACTTAGTTAAAAAGTACATTGTACTACGACCAAAAGGATTTAAACAAGGTAGGTTTTTTTAACCTATAGGAATAATAAATGCATTGAGTTACCTGTAGGTAGAAATACTATAGGAAGTTTTCCTTCTATCATAGCGAAATACATTAATTTGGAAAACCCGAAAGGTTACACCGGACATTGTCTACGCTGAACGTCGTCAACAATTCTTATTCAAGGTGGTGCTTCCTTTGAAACACTGAAATTACATTGAAAATGAAAGAGTTGTACGGTAGTGAAGAGCTGAATTGAAGAAAGTATCTCCTTGAAGAACGCTCATACAAAAATTCATACTATATATGTATCATAAAAAGCTATATCTACTCACTTGATCTCTCTTTCGTTCATAATAACAAATAGGTATTTTGTTCTTATTCATGAAACCTCTTCATTTTGCTATTGTTTGTTACTTGAATGCTTTCTTTTGAATAAACCAAATGAACTTAACACCCATATCATAAGTTTCTTAGTTTCCCGGCCTTCAGTAATTGCGTATTTATTATTAAATGCCTCAAAACGAACACAAAAAGATACTTGTTGCTCGTAAAGCAAGCGTAAAAGCTTCAGTAACTAGATTCACAAAATATTTGAACAAAATCTCCAGTTCTACATTGACTGAAGAAATTACTATCGGATTGGACACCCGCTTGAATGCTATTACATCACTTCTGTCTAAATATAATATACCTAGTAAAAACGGAAATTGAAAGCCTAGAACCTGACGATGTAGATAGACACAATGATTAGCGGGGTGATTCTGAAAATGGATATTTCTCCGTCATTGCGCTCGCAAAAACGAAACTATCCGAATAGGTCTCGCAGAAGCAAACTGCCCGCAAACAGCCTGTGGCGTATCAAGTTCTCTTCCACTAATGAATATTAAGTCATCTGACATTAAATTACCAGAATTCAATGGCAGCTATGAAAAATGGACGCAATTTAATGGAACTTTTGATTATCTTATTGACAAAAATCCAATGCTCACCAATGTACAAAGGTTCTTACAGGAGGCTATCAAAAGCAAAGCAGCTCAAATGATTTTCTCATTATGCTATACTGATGAGAATCATGAGATTGCTTGAGACCTACTCAAGGAATGCTTTCATAACAAAAAAGATATAGTTCGCTCCCATATGAAAGCGATTTATCAAATGTTGCTAAAGAATCACATACCTACATTTCTTTGAAAATTTCTAGATAATTTTCAGGAAAATTTTTGATCATTGAGAAGTCTTGGTAAGAATATTGATGAATGGAATTCTATTCTGATTTTCCTCCTCAACTTTAAATTAGATAGCGCAACCCGAATAGAATGGTAAATTTTTACTAAATCTAAAGATACTCCAACAATCGATGGATATATACAATTTATGACCCAAAGTTGCCAACACTTGGAATCACTAGACAATAGTTCTTTGAACCAAAATGTCCAATCCAATAAGAATGTGATGATAGTCGTTCTTACTCTAATTTATCAACTAGCAACGCTTTAATTTCATTATGTGACCAAACCCATTTTATGTACTCATGCAAGCAAAAGGCATTCCTAGACATTCCGATAGAAAAGAGACTTCCATTAATTAAGCGTTTAGGGCTATGCTCCAACTTTCTGAGGCTCAATCATTCAAATCATTAATGTAGATCCTAGTGCTCATGTCGTTCTTGCCAAAAAAGGCATCATAGTTTGCTGCACTCAAATCCAAACATAAGCAATACGAATAAAGACCAAAACCACATGCAAGTTAACTATAAAAATTCACAAGATCATCACTCTCATCAACAATCAGAACCTGATACGTTCAGCTCGCACTTCTGAAAGTTCGTGTACCCATGCTATGGCATCACAAATCGGTTCTCATTTCTATACGATCCTCTCCACTGCATTAATTGATGTTTTTGGCAAAAACAATAAACCCATACGATGCAGAGCATTGCTGGACAGCGGTTCACAGTCCAACTTTATTACAAAAAAACTATTTGATAAGCAGAAAGTGAATTTTACCTCAATTCTATTATTGCCTATTACTGGAATAAGTCAAAATCTTATTAACATTTCAGAACGCTCGTCGATTTAGGCCAAATCTTTATGTTCCAATTACAAGTTTCAAACGTCTTTTCTGATGATTGACATAATTACGGCAAAATTCCAGACAATATATTACTTACTGACCCAAACTTCAATATTCCCTGTGATATATTGACATGCTCCTAGGTGCGAACATATTCTTTGAACTTCTGTCTAATGACCAAATGAAATCAGGCATGAACCTACCAATGCAACATAAAACTAAACTAGGCTGGATAATATCTGGACCATTACCCATTCTCCAATAGTTTTTTATCTACGACTGATTCAATACAAAACCAGTTGTACAATTTTTGGCAAATCGAAGAAAACTTTTCAAGTCAAAAAATTCCTAGTAAGGAAGAAGGTGAGTGTGAATCTCACTTCTCCGAAACCTTCACAAGAGATAACACCGGAAGATTTACAGTAAGTTTTCCTTCGATGCAAAATTATTATAAATGAGGCAACTCCGTTGAAACGGCCATCGGCAGATTTCACGTAATCGAAAAAAAGGTGAATAAAAATAATTAGCTCAAAACACATTATTCTGATTTGTTGTCACAATATCAGCGTCTCGGTCACATGACTGAAATTGAACCTAACCACCAAAACGAGTATCCCATTTATCATTTTCCACATCACTGTGTAGAAAAGATAAGATAAGATAACATTTTTATTGACCTTCAAAAGTTACAAAAAAATTTTATGAGACAAGTTCACAACATGATTGTGTAGGTACGTCAGACTATAACTAAAACAGAAAGGAAAATATTATAACCTAGAAATAGTGTATATATTAAAAACAAAACAAAAACTATGTTATGATGAACAGTAAACTAAACAAGCATATTATATGTACACAGTGTATGAATAAAAACCATGTATATTGTAAATAGGACTAAATTTTAATGAGGAAGTAAACTAGAAATAAAAAGCGTATCATGTTCATTCATGAGAAAATACATCTTCGATATCGTAGAGTGGGTTCACAAGCAGTGATTTTTTCAAATAATGTTTCAGTTTTTTTAAAGAGAAAGTCTTCCAATCCACCGGTTTAAGTTTATACAATTTAATTGGAAAATATTCTGTCTGCTTTATTTTATTTTGGTAAGCTTCACTCGAGGCAGTCTATATAGCTCTTTGTTTCGAGTATTGTACTTGTGGGTTTTGACCCCAGTAATATTCTAATTTTTGTTTTTGTGTATCCATAAGATCGCTTCTATGATGTATATACACGGAATTGTCAAAATTTGCATTTGAATGAATAAACGTTTCGCATGTTCTCTCGGGCCCGCCTTAGCCATGGTTCTAACAATTTTTTTTTGACTTATGAGTAGTTGGTGACAGAGAATGGCCGGCTGACGTTACCGAAGGAAGGTAAATATTAATTTGTCGCTAAGTCCGATAAACGATCCACGCAAACGCAACTGAGCTTGGGAGGGGATAGCTAGGCTAGCTCCCAACTGAAGTGGTCTTTGAAAATCAGTTGTGTCCGAGCCGAGCCAGAGCCAACCACGCGAAGAAGAAGCAGACCAGCCAAACAGCCGAAGCCAGGAAAACACTGAGTGTGTAAGTTACTTTTCTGATAGACCGTCAGATAGTGACAGATTTAGGTGCCCCATTTTCACATACAAGCCTCGAATAGGGTTGAGAAGTACATCGATGATGAGTAAAATGGAGGGAAATTTACGAGTGGCTCCTGGGGATAACATATGGAAAATTCGATTTTCCATGGAAAATTCGATTTTCCATATTTTAACGCGAGCCGTGTTCACCTAATCATTGATTAATAGAACCTGGCTTCAGAAGATCAAAGGCTTGAGTGTTGAAGGTAAAGAAAAATCGAGATTTTAACAGGTTTTCCCACGCAAGCCCATCGAAACTATGAAAACCTACATCGTCACTACACCGAAAAACATAATGGCTTGAGTGGCGTAAATGGAAAAGTAGATTTTGTAGTCGGAAAATTTAATGGAAATTCTTTTTGATTTTTCCATATGTTTTCCCCACGAGCCACTCGTAAATTTCCCTTAATTTTACTCAACATCGACTTACTTTTCAACCCTATTCGAGGCTTGTATGTGAAAATGGGGCACCTAAATCTGTCACTATCTGACGGTCTATGAGCATGACGGATAAATTAGAAGAGGGAGCAGAATAGCTGCAATCCTTTCCAATACCGCGATGACCATTCAATTGTGTGCCCGCCGTTGAACCAGACTACAAGCTCCAAGAGAATATTGGTGAGACATTGTGCCTGATAACAATTAGATTTTTCTTCTTTTCATGCCACGTTCTATCTTGTTTTCCGACGAATGAATTATTGATTGACCAATGTGTCGCTACACAAGTCCCGCTTTGTCTGAAATTTCACAGAGCTGTTTTCCATTCGTAATATTGCCTATATTTGAAGGATACGTTTTGAGATTTCACAATACCGTCTTGTTATCATATAACTTTGTGATAACTTTGTGATGGTGACCATTGTGTGGTCACACAGGTCCGGCTTTATTTGATGGGTCCGTTGTGGGATGTCACAGAGCCATTTGTTGTTCGTGCATTTTAATACTTCTATTTGAAGAGTACGTTGTCACATTTCAAAGTACCTTCTGTTATTATATAAATTCTTGGTAGTCAATTGATCGTTGTGTGGTTACACAGGTCGTGTCAATATAATCTTTCTGTCTTAGACCTGAAGAATATCCGTTGTGAGGTTTCACAGGATATTTTTTATTGATTAGAGTCCAGAGTATCACCCTAAATCTATTTATAGTGAAAAGATGGAACGTGGTTCAGCACTATGTCGCTTTCATTTGTACAGTCATGAGTAATAATCAATGTCTAACCGCTTTTGCACGCCCGTAGAGCATGTCCGCCGCCGGAACGCGTCGCTTCCTATTGCTTTGTAGTAATTCGTCCGGATTTCCCGCTTGAGATTGATGGAAATCCGCCCCGCATGCCGCTGAGCTGCCTACTATTCTTTTAAATAGGTTTCCCTGTATATTTTATTGAAATTGGTTCCCCTGTATATTTTCTCATGAATTAGTTGCAAAACCCCTTTCCTCCGCATGTGTTTGGTGAATGGTGCTTTCTAACATATACCGTTTGAATGGTCTGCCCTGTATATTTATTGGAATTGGTTTACCTGTATATTAATGAATTAATAAAGACTGATTTATATATTACTTGGTGTAATAATTTCTGTGCTTATTGTTTTACAGGTTTTGAGTAACATCTTGGCAGCAAATAGCCAGGTACTCACCTCAGCTGGGCAATTAAAGCAAGTGACCCCTGAAGTATTCAACTTCTTCACTGCAGCTCCCCGGAGCAAGTGGCCCTTCACACGTTAAACAGAGGTGGCGCCCGAGAATTCCGAAACCTGGACTTGGCGCCAAAGTGACCCGTAACGACGAAAAGAGCGTAACAATACCATAGTACACGGTTTTCAGAACCTCTGCGGATAATATTTCTCTGAGATTTCATAATAAAAATTGACTCTTGGATAACCCTTTTCCCTGCAATTCCTGAATATGATCCTTCCAGTTTAGGTCAGGATCTATGTGAAAGCATAGCATCTCGACTGGCGAATCCTTTGCAGTATCTCTATTTTTTGTGAAAGTTATTTCTTTGGTTTCATTTCTGTTTAAGGATAGTACATTTGCATTAAAGTATGTTTAGTTTCTGTTTCTAAATAGAAAGGTCGAATCATCTGCATACATGAAGACATCAGCAATGTCTAGGAATGTTGGCAAATCGTTCAGATAGATAATAAATAACAGCAGTCCCAGTACTGAAACCTGAGGCACACCATGTTTAATATATGTAATATTGGAGACTTAGTTATTGTAAGATATATATTGTTGTCTATGGGTTGAAAATGTTTTGATGAGGCGAAGTACTGGTCCGCGTATTCCATGTTTGTAGAGCTTTGTCAGTAGATTGCTATGTGAGACACTATCGAATGCATTCGATAGGTCACACATGATGGCACGTGTGTGAATCCCCACATCTAGATTTTTTTGCTGTCAAGTGAACCATCTCAGTGACAGCTTGGGAAGTTGATCTGAGAGATCGAAAACCATACTGCTGATCATTGAGATATTTTTCATTTTCTAGGAAACTTGTTATCCTGTCCTTGATGATGATCCCGATTATTTTTGATATTATTGGCGTAATTGATATAAATCTTTAATTATCACAGTCGTCTATATCACCTTTCTTCAGAATTGGGGTTGCTCTACAGAGTTTGAGATGTGCTGAAAACTCTCCCTTCTCCATGCAGCTGTAAACTAAGTGTGAGAGCGGTCTGCTCAAGATTTCCGGAATCAGTTTGATTATTTTTGAAGTCATGCTGTACGCATCCATACTTGAGCTATTTTTGAGAGCTATTATCACACTTATAATTTCGTTTCTATTTGTTGGATTCAGAAATACTGAGTTTTACTATGATTCTTGTAAGTTCATCCCCAGATACATCTGTAGAGGGTATTTGTTCGATGATATTGTCAATCATTGTGGAGCTGAATTCACTGAAATTATTTGCAGTAAGGCAGGTACTGTGGTTCATACTGATACCTGACTTATCTTGTGTTTCGTTTACAATCTTCCAGGCTGTTTTTGCAGTATTCCTACAATTTGTAATAATATTATCATATATACCCTTTTTTGCTCTTTTCACATTTTCTCTGTAATTTTTCTTCATGATTTGATAGGCGCTTTTTGTTTTATAATTTCCTGTCGTTATAAGAATTCTGAAAGAGTATTTGGATCGTCAGTTAAATAGTAGCTTGTCCAACTATTTTGTTCATGCATTGTTCAAATTCTGTTCTACCCATTCCACTCATATGTCTAATTTGTTTTACCGCATTCTTATCATGATTCACAAAATTTTTTACTTCGACTTCGATAAACTGACCATAGTGGTCAGAAATATCTTCTTTTACTTTACCAAATTTTCTATAGTTATTGAAGTTGATGCATATGTTGTCAACAAATGTGGAAGAATGTTGGGTAACCCTTGTTGGTTCACAAAAAACAGTTTTAAAATCATAAGAGAGCATGGTATTATTGAGCCCTTCTTTTCTTTACTGCCTGTGAGGAAATTGACATTGAAATCTCCTAGCAGGACAATTTTTGTGTATTTTCCAATAAGAAATTCTAGCAACTTATCTAGAGAATTTAAAAATATATCAAAATTTCCCCGGTTCGATCTATAGATTGTAACTATAACAGTACTATGAATAAGTATAGCTGTGAACTCTGTATCAATTTCAGTACAGAAATGACTTACTCTGAGTTCCTGAGCAAATAGATTTTCTTTCACAAAAATTGCTACTCCTCCATTGTAATAGAATTTCAGGAATTCGATCTCTCTCCAACACAAACAACTGGAATTATATATCCTCAAAAATGAATCTTGCTGATATAGTATCTAGAGGATCGAGAGGATCTAGGCCAGGTAGCTGAGTGGTTGAAGCGACATTGTTTCAATAACTTTTGGCTGCCAGTCAAAGGTTCAAACCCTAGCGACTGCAGAACTTTTTCTGATGGCCCGAGAAAGTGCTAGAAATCGCACGTAAAAAAAGACCTCGGTTATCCTTAGTTCGCACAAGTTTCGACTTCTGAGGGCTGCCATTCGTAAGAGGACGACAGCTGGTTAACGGAAGAAACAATTTTAACAACAAAAAAAACAACAATTTTTTTACAACAATTTTAACAACAAAAAAAACAGTCAACCCAACTGGATTTGAAAATGCTTCCTTGTTGTGACATGGGCCATATTCTTTGTCTCAGTCTGAAGACAACTGGCCACAAAATTGTCACATTTCGAATTACTAACGATCTCCCTCGGATCTCAAGGAATTTAATGGGAAAAGTACTTGTTAGATAACGTCAGATAAAGATAATATTTTTCAATTATTTCCAATTTATTCTATACTTATACGCGTAGTGGCTTACTGTCAAAGGTGTGTTGAAGGATCCAAATTTAAACAAACGATCGGAATAACCTCTCTGTAAGAAAAATGGTTAGTAATACTCATTCAATCTCAATGTTTCACAGATTTTGAAGAGTTTCACCTCCACATATTCAGTTAAAATCAATAGTTGTATGAAGTCTCTACACCCCTATCTTGATACCGATGGTATAATTCGAGTAGGAGGTAGATTAGAACATGCAAATATTAGTTAAATTTTATAATATTTTAATATTAAACGGGAAAGAAATCTGTAGTTCACAATGAGCTTATGACAAGAGGCATAAGATGTCCGGAGGAATGCTCATTGCTAATATCCTATACAATGGGAAAAGTTGGATCGAAAATCCATCAGAAAACAACTACTTTCCTGGCTAATGCCACGACGAACATTGAATTACATCTGATGAAATTTCCGTGCAGAGTTCCTACAAGGTTATCTCTGCAATTGCTTGGTTGCATGGGAATGATCATAGAAACATTCGGACCACCTATATATCGATTTCGGAGTGTTGCTCCTCATCAGTATAGGGTAGGTCTAGCAGTCAATAACTAATGACTGCAACGAATGAATCGACGACCATTCCCATTTAAAGACCGAAACTGAGATCGCGCCCGCACAGTGGATTAACTCCAAACTGCGAGCGCCATCCCAGCACCGGAAGTCCAACCAAACAATATCCGTGCTCCACGATCGTCAAGACCGTATATAATGGTTGGACTTCCGGCGCTGGGATGGCGCTCGCAGTTTGGAGTTAATCCACTGTGCGGGCGCGATCTCAGTTTCGGTCTTTAAATGGGAATGGTCGTCGATTCATTCGTTGCAGTCATTAGTTATTGACTGCTAGACCTACCCTATACTGATGAGGAGCAACACTCCGAAATCGATATATAGGTGGTCCGAATGTTTCTATGATCATTCCCATGCAACCAAGCAATTGCAGAGATAACCTTGTAGGAACTCTGCACGGAAATTTCATCAGATGTAATTCAATGTTCGTCGTGGCATTAGCCAGGAAAGTAGTTGTTTTCGATGGATTTTCGATCCAACTTTTCGCATTGTATAGGGTATTAGCAATGAGCAGTCCTCCGGACATCTTATGCCTCTTATTTTAATATTAGTTAAATTTTTAGCAAAACACAACATAATATTCCTAAATCAGTACGGATTCCAACAAAAAAAACACGTGTGATGCCATATTCTCATTTTTCCAGGAAGTGTACACAAATATCAACGACGGGGAGGCTGCGGCTGCTGTATTCAAGGCCTTCGATTGTGTGGATCATCAAATACTACTGGCTAAGCTTTACCACTACGGCTTCAGAGGAGTAGTAAATAAATGGACAGAGCTATATCTGATAAAGCACAAGTCAAATGTAGTTCCACAAGGGTCCATACTCGTCCCCACTCTATTTTTGTTGTACATAAATGACATGATGATCCTAGATATCTCGGGTAAATTTACAATTTTCGCAGATGACACCACAATATTATGGTATGAAAAAAATACAGTTGACCTGGAAAGGAAAATCAACTGTGACATGAGGAAAGTAAAAGGTTGGTGTGATTCAAATCATCTGGCCCTTAACGTCAATAAAACCAATATGTTATATTTCAAATGTGATCTCGGTAACATCGAATTAGATAATAGTTTCATAGAGAGCCGTAACAACACCAAGTTCCTAGGGGTATACATTAACAATAATCTTAAGTTTGGAGAGCACACCATAAATCTAAACAAAAAACTGGCCTCTGGTTGTTTTGCAGTGAAAATGGTGTCATATGAACTAGGGTCCTCTGCAGCAAAAACAGTATACTACGCATTAATAGAATCTCATCTGAGATACGGCATTCCTTTTTGGGGAGTATGCAATAATAATATAATGCAAAGTATCTTAATTTTACAAAAAGAGCTATAAGATATATTTCGAAAGCAAAGGCACGTGATCCATGCAAACGACTTTTTGTCCTACATGAGTTACATACTGTCGTGGCCATACTCATAGACGGTTAGCTTGATAAAAAAACATTTAAATAAATTCAATACAGCTAGCCGCTATCCTACTCGGAAACAAAACAGTATCAACTTACCCAGACCAAACTCTTCGTTGGTAAAGGAGTCTATTATTTACAATGGTTGCAAGATGTTCAATCACTTACCTGACTATATAAGAGAAATTAGTATCATAGATAACTTCAAAAATGCTGTTTACCTCTTGCTGTATAGCCGACCTTACTATACATTAGAAGAGTATTAGGCTGATACATTTTAATTCAATAAGTCTATTACTGCTAAGGATTTTAATCTTGATCTTAAGTTCAAAAAATGTATCTGTTGTCACATATTTACATATTTGTTATTTTAACTAGTTGAAGATGTCAGTATGTTTTAATTTTAATTTAGTACATAAGTGCTTTGTCCACAAGAATTCACTTGTTCTTTATGACAATAAAGTATTGATCGATTGATTGATAGTCAAGATGCTAAGCATCCTATCCTGATTCCTAAAAAACATCCCTTTACGGTTTTGTTAATAAGACATATTTATGAACTCAATTTTCATTCTGGCTGCCAAGCAACTCTCTTTTTTATCCGGAGAAAGTTCCGGCCACTGAATGGTCGCTAAGCAGTGCGAAATGTACTCAGACGATCCACCAATACTGTCTTACCAAGTGGGTAATCTTCCTGCACCGCAGGTTACCCCTTCTCATGTTTTTTCCAATAGCGGTCGACTACGCTGGCCCTTTTCTTCTAGAAGACGGAAAGTATTGAAATCAATTTTTTTTTTAAATGCTATGTATGCATATTCGTGTGCCTGTCTGCAAAGGCGATTCACAACGATCTTGCAAGCAAAGTAACTACAGAAGCGTTTGTGGTAGCGTTCAAGCGTTTTGTGTCTAGACGAGGTATGTGTACTAATCTCTATTCAGACGATGGATTCAATTTCATTGGAGCCCAAAATAAATTCCAAGGAATTCACAATATCCCCTCCAGCAAACCAATGCAAAATTATTTGAACAATAGCCAAATGCAAAGGCATTTCATTTCGGAACGTTCTGCTCATTTTGGTATATTATTGAAAGCCGCTGTGAAATCCCTGAAATATCTCTTAGAATGCATTATGTCTACCGATCCTTACTCCTTCGAGAAATTCATCACGATACTTACTCAGGATGAGTTTTTCTGAACTCATGTCCTCTCGTTCCTCTATCATCTGACCCCAATGACCTTGAGGCGATCACTCCAGCCTTTGAACGCCGCTCCTCAACTCAATTTCGAGGAAACGTCTGTTAACCACCTAACCAGGTTTCAACATTTGCAAAGGGTGATACAAAGCTTTTGGTCCCGATGGCAACATGATAACCTCCACAATCTCCACTAACGAAATAAATGGCGATTCGAAAAGGAGACCCAGGAGCTGAATGGAACTTTAGTACTCCTTCGAGATGAAAAAACTTCACCCCAGCAATAAATTCTAGGAAGAATTACTTCAGTACATCCTGCTTCAGATAATATTGTGCGCGTAGTGAGCGTGCTTATCACAAGCGGAGTAGTAAGGCGATCCATCACCAAAATCAGTATTTTGCAAGTGAATTGACTGATCTTCTGAACAGTTTTTATTTGTTTTTCTGTTCACCTCTTTGATTTTTCTATCATTCAATCCAATGCTATTTATTTATTTTCTTTTTCAAAAGTGGATACTTTCAAGGCCACCGGTATGTTATGGACAACATCGCGACAGTAACCATGGCGAAAATATCAATATGACAGGTCACGAGAGAAACGTCAAGCTGCAATATTTCCTGTGAAAATCTTCATAAAGCAGTACAATTTCATAAAATTAGAAGTTGTTATTGTTCTCAACTACGAACCTAACATTTCATGGTCTGTTAGATAATTATTTTCCTAACAAGTGCGGAAAGTGATACTTTCTTGCACGCGACTGCCGTTGACCCGAACGACTCGAAGCGGAGTTCGGGCAAGCAGTCAAGGGCGGGAAAGACACTCTGCGCATGAATTAGGAACATTATTTTTTCTACGACCGCATAAAGATTCAAAAAGCACATCTGAAATATACATTTTATTTCAACATACAAAATATTCCAAAAATCCACTAATTATTATTAATATTAATGTTGAAAACACAATTTGTTGCATTCTGCAAATGCGTCAGAATAGCCGGTCCAGACAAGTTAGTTGGTGGTAACTGGCTGTTAAGAGTAATACTCGTAGATTGCAAAGTGCATGAAGATGACGGAGACGGCATCGGTTGCAAGTTGCCAGTAGGTACATGAAAGAATTTTATTCGAGGTGGGTTTCTTCTGTTCTACGGAGTCCTCCAAATAACTCTCAGCAACAGTAGTTAACTTCCAGCCTCTAAGACGTTTTATAATGGTTATCCCTTCGCCTGAATCTGCTAGATAGGTTGCCGAGGATTGTCTAAAACTGTGACCTGTGTAACGTTCTGGGTTAGGTAGGCCTAAGTAGGTAGCGATCTCTGCTGGCATTTTACCAAATGTGTTTACGCCTACGCACTAAACAGAACATTTGCCTTTTTTGTAATTGATAAAAAAACGACGGTGCGTGGTGGTAGGAGGCCGTAAATTTGCATACTTTCTAGAGAGCTTCAAAGAGGTTCCATTATTTATGTCTTCAGATATAACAAAGGATCTTGAGGTATAGTTTTTCAAATCGGAAATTTCCACAATAATTAGGTTTTCTTTATCTTGAATATCGTCAAGCGTGATTTTCACAAGCTCCGCTCTGCGAAAAGCACCGGCTAAAGCAAAAATGGTACTTACTTTTTCATAAGATATATCTCATCTGGGGCTAGCATAAACATGGATATGTCTTCTTTGGTAAAAATCAGCGCTTTATGTGGTCGAAAACCAACATTTTGGTATTTTAGGAACGATGTCAATTTATGAAACTTGCTTATGTCCAGGTTTTGTTTTATTTTAACTAAACTTTTCACCATCGAGTAACGCGACCATAGGGTATTGGATTTCAGTACTTCACTCAGCTCGAAAAACTACGCCAAAAAAACTCTTCTCTGCTGTTCGTTTCTTTCTCGTGATTAACTTGGTAGCAGGTCTGAATTTACCTCATCTGCGGCCTTTAAAATTGCTTCTGGGAGCTCTTCGTCTGACGAATCCATTAAAATATTGCTTTTATTGAAAATAATTTGAAAAATGCCAGAATCGGACACTTCGACAACGCTTCGACTTGAAACTTTGACGTCTTGATGACAACTTGGTTGTCATAACAAATCTTTGGTTACCACAACAAACTACTTGACTCAGCTCAGTTTGACTGTTATGTGGATTGATTTTGAGAAATGTATAAGATAGATATATAAAAATATCGCAATTTCTACATTCCGATGAATGAAAAATGGTCTGGGTTAGGACCAATACCTATATTAGTTTGAATAGTAATATACAGGTAAAATCAATGAAATGTACATTTAATAACGATAAATTGACATATTTTACTTTCCCGCACTAGTGCGGAAAAGTAACAGTTTCTAAACTAAAATGAGTGCGGGAAAGTGGGTATAAACGCACGGTCGTAGAAAACTATTATTAAGACAGATCAAGAAAGAAACGTAAAATCTTCAAAAAGCAGAAAAATTTCATAAAATCAGAAGTTGTATTTGTTCCCAACCACAAACCAATCATTTCAGAATATATGTATTCAGTAAAATATCTTTTCAATAATATGGTGTTTGTAACTCACCTGAATGCTTTATGCCACATGATGTGCGATTTAAATGAGCTTTTATAGCCAACTTGCCAGCCAATTAGTATTTCCTCACTGATATTCGTAATTATGTAGCCTTATCCAAATATAAGTAGTTATCAATAATGTGGTAGCAAATATTTCAACTAGACTCGCTAATCTAGACCAGGGCCTAGTTGGAAAACAATTTAAATTTTTTAGACCTTATTAGTGCTCATTTTCTTCGTTGAATATTCGTCCTCAAATTGGCATGATAAAATATATTTTTCACATAGAAAACTGACGTTAAAAATCCAAAAAAAAAATGAAATAAAATTTTTTTATTTCATAATCGATTTTTCAGTAATCATGAAAATTTATTATTTTTTATATCAAATGATCGTTGAAATTGTAACAAAATGAGATTAGTATATTACGTATCAAGTGTTGTAAAAAGCATATTACGCACGAATGGAAAAATTGCGCACGAGCCGCGTAGCGGTGAGTGCGGTAATTACATGAGTGCGTAATTGCTTTACAACACGTAATACGTACTATACTTTTTCTACGACTCTTATATACTGGATGGTGCGTTTGATTAAGCTTTAAGTAATAAAAAAATGAAGGTAACTAACGCAGTTTATGGTTTAATTTCCAACAACAACAAATTAAATCTAAGAAAATACAATTTTGTACTATATAGCATAGAAATGATGAACAGAGCGAGGAGGGTTTAAATGTTTTGGTCAATATATTAAAATAGGCGAGCAATACATTTTCGGAGTACGTACTCACGTGGTTATCCATACTCCATTCCATAAATTTTTGATAGGCTTTTTCATATCTATCCTTTGATTTTTGCGGCAGAATATTCTCCATAGCAGAAGCAGCCTGAAGAACAATTTCCGGTGGCGTTGTGCTCATTTCATTATCGGAGTTGCTCATATTTGTAGATATAAAATTAAAGATCGGATTATAATTTATGAAGTATCGATTTGAACTTCAAATCTCAAAAAGTGACAATGTCACTGTCAAATATTTAAAACGCAAGACAGATAAATGTCACGATTTGAGTGGTTCAAGAGGCAACTTGATTGTTACCTATTATACTAGCCATCATATCATGACGCACAGTTGTGCGTTTTTATTCTTTACGCACAGTTGTGCGTAAGAATGGATTTACTTATAGAGTGAACTGTTTGTAAAACAATGTTTACTAACATAGGAGTAGAAAAACATTTTTATGTAATATAAGTTCAATTATTTCTTAATTTTTTGAAATTACTGAAAACACTGAAAAACAATCCAATATTTATAATAACATCAAAATCGTTTATTCGTATGTCATATCACAAGATCTATGGATTTAATCGATTGAACTACCATAATATTTTGAGCTTAGAAAACAGTTGAATGCACAATAATTCAATAAAATCCCGATACCGCCAAGCGGTCGAGGGGTTTTATTTTGAAAAAATTGTGCATGAAATTATATCAATAAGCACAATCGTGCAAAAAATATTTTGACAGTTTAATCCATTGAAATTTATTTGTCGTGTGATATACAACAAGATTGAATCTTGAATGAGGTAGATTAAAACCAACAACAAAGCATTATATTGATAAAGAACACCGACATTTTCTAACAATTTCTTTATTATAAGTACATTGAGAAAAATATTATTTTCCTCCTCTATCCGTACAGTTGTAATAAAAATTGAAATTTGTGTAGGTCACAAATGTTTGTGTTTCATTGCTATTTATATTAGATGAGACATTGGTATTTTATGAAGACGATTGGGCAGATGGAGCTGGAACAGAGGCTGACAAATTGTTGGCAGTTGTTGATAGACCGGTTGTTTTGATATTATACATGCATCTCATTTTGTTAATTTTATCCAGGTGATGAGTGGAATCCATTAGAAGATATGGTTTAATAGAAGATGCGCTGTTATGTCCTGTAATTTTGATTTGTTCCTGTTCTTGAACTCCACTTTTAGCTAGCTTACTAACTGCTGTTGATCGGTTAGAATGGTTAGTTATTTTTGATTTCTTGATTCCTATTGTCTGTTCTGCTTCTCGGGACCATTTCGATATATGATTTATTCCTGTCGGGCAATTTATGTACCAAGTAGTAGATTCGGGTCTTTTCTAGAAAGGATTCGGGGTTAAGAATAACCTATCCGATTCAATATTATTGCCTCTTTTGCGAAGAAGATTTATAAATAATCTTACAGAGCACATTTTTGTTTCTGTTGTATTCTGAATCAACTATTTGCTGTCCGTAAGCTTTTTATCGCCTCCTTGTGCAGTTTTAGTGAATAAGGAGTTGTATTCAATTCCACCTACAACAAGAAAAAACTATACTTCTAGACAGAAATGCTTTTCAATATTTTACCTGTATAATTTTTTTAAAGTAACTTATTAGACAAAAAGTCGCTTCGCCACCTCTCCACGCTTATTCAACGGCTATTATATAGTAAAGTTTGATTTGCAATTCCTCGGGAATATTTTTGTTCCACAACTCATCTATTTTCAGATGTTCTTCATCACTTAAAGCAGAAGAGCTTTCCTTTCTTTCAATTGGGTTTTGTTGAAGAATTCTGCGTTTCGCCTTTCTTGCATCTCTGGCAGTTTTGAAAACTATATCTTCAAATGGATCGAAACTTACATTATATTGAACGTGGACATTTTTTGCAGTTTTTTTGCTACACATTGTCTTCACTACACCTTCTTTATATTCCGTTCTGTCTTTCTTCCGCATATTAAACCCCCAGTCTTTCAATATCACAATATCAATTATGGTATCATCATTGAAAAAGTTACTTTTGTCTTACAATAGTCGGAAAACTGTAGCCATACAGAAGCATGGGTTTTCATATTGTTGACTGGTGTACTATTATGAATTGCCAAATCGACATTTTCAAACGAAATATTACTGAAACTTGAATTCATTTTTGCTAAAGCTTTAAATGCGAGACGTTTTAGAATCAAACGCTTCGTTGATGTTGTTTGTTCATACTATTACTTTGGTTATGCATCCCAACAATGCATTGAAGAAGCCTATGCTGCGAATTTTGCATGTAAACATTTCAAATTTTGACGTATTTTCGTTGCTTTATGTCAAAATATTTGTCTAGAAATCCTATCGAAAATGGAGTTTTCACTGACGAAAATCAATATTGAGTCATTCAAACGATTGAGAAATTATTGTTTTTTTTTTATAAAATGTTGCCAAAAATCGTAAGAACTCGTGAAAAACGACACAACGGAAAGCAATATGGAGGACGAAAATGTAATCGCGATTAAACAGCTCTTGTGAAATAATTACTTATTTAAACAAAATATATTCGAAAAATGGTGGTGTCTGATTGGTCTATTTCATCATGAATGAAATTATTAGAATATTTTTTTTTACTTTTTATACATGAACTATAAACAATGAACACGTTGCTTTTCGAAAATTGAAATACAAAATTATTCCATAACAATGAAGTAAAACAATAAAGTTTTGTTTTTATTTAAATTTTTTTGCAGGTCGATTTCTTTCAGTTCTATATTTTCGAGATTAGCATTATTTTAATTCAAATTCACTGTACAGTAAGTAGGCACTGTTTTTTCGTCGTTGATGTCCACGGAATCATTGATTTTATCGTTCCATGTTTTTCCAGCATTATAACAGATTTCAGAACCATGGCGATTAGAGCACAAAGTACCCCGCTTACCTTATGGAAAATTGATTTCTTTTGGATTCCCTGAATTTTTGCTGTTGTGAATTTTGACTTCCTCGGCAAAGGTGTCCCTTGGTACAAAAATATCGGCTGACTAGTTTTCAAAAGACAGGATGTCAAAGATGAGATGTGAAGCTTTCTGCTTAGAATTTAATTGACAAAACGACTATTCATTCTGTAAATACCATACCTCAATGATGGTACAATGCCTGCTCGATCTCGTTTTCATTACACTTTTTCGTTCTGTGCTCTACAGCAAGGTGAACAAAGAAAAATCCAATTCGATTAATTCCACACCAACCAGTGTCAGTTCTCTAATAAAAATTAAAGATTCAATTTAGCCATTATAAACTCCCTCAAACTTGATTACTCATATTTCGGACGTCCATCATCTTAATGGTTGAAACATTTCTATCTCTTTCAAATTATTTCACAACGTTTCAATTGCTTGAATCCGCAATCGTCTTCTGGTGTATAGTGTCAAAATCAGATGCTACGCGACCTTTTATAGGTCTATAATTAAAGTGTAATTACGCGCGGTCTTGTGGCGCGCGTGGTTTCGCGATTTTTCTCCCTCCAAAACGGTCCATGAGCGGTTTCCATACGTTTTTAATTTCCACGCTTGGTTGACTGAAGGCACCATTGGCTTCTATGTAGGTGGTTTCCATAAATTTCCGTTTGAACCAATGTTTCTCTCTATGAAGAACACTAGCTTCGACCCAGAAAATTCGGTGGTATTTTGTCCAGGCGTGGTCAGCAATTCCCGATTTTGATGTTTCCCCTCGTTGAGTCCACTTTTTGTGTTCG
The DNA here is from genome assembly GCA_944452925.2 of Chrysolina oricalcia. Taxonomy (NCBI): domain Eukaryota; kingdom Metazoa; phylum Arthropoda; class Insecta; order Coleoptera; family Chrysomelidae; genus Chrysolina; species Chrysolina oricalcia. The sequence goes on along the minus strand of OX101819.2, from coordinate 45,778,459 downwards.
GCTATTCTTACTGATAATGGTCTCTTGGTCTCTCCGATATAGGAATCTCCATATTAACATGGGACTTTGTAAATACAGTTTTTACTGGATTCTGTTGTGTTCTCTGGTTTCGTCTTGGTGAGGAAGCTTCGTAAGGTACTGCCGGATTGAAAGCAACTCTTGATGTTGTATTTATTTCCGATTCTTCTGATCTTCTCGGAGATACCCCTGATATAGGGAAGAATGAGAACGGGGTTTCGTGGTCTTTCTTCGGTTGTTTTGGTCTTTTCGAGTTGTTTCCGAACTTCTTCTATGAGCTTCTCGGAGTATCCGTTTCGGCGTAGGTCCTTCTTGATGTGGTTAATTTCAGCCTTCAATGACTCGTGGTTGTTGCAAATAGACATTGCTCTCTCCACCAACGTTCTTACGATTCTCCTCTTTGTGGTGTTGGGTGGAAATTAAAAACGTATGGAAACCGCTCATGGACCGTTTTGGAGGAAAAAAAGCGCGAAACCACGCGCGTCACAAGACCGCGCGTAATTACACTTCAATTATAGACCTATGAAAGGTCGCGTAGCATCTGATTTTGTCACTATTCACCAGAAGACGATTGCGGATTCAAGCAATTGAAACGTTGTGAAAAAATTTGAAAGAGATAGAAATCTTTCAACCATTAAGATGATGGACGTTCGAAATATGAGTAATCAAGTTACTACGTTGTCTAAAACATTCAAACAAATCCCTCAATCTCAGTCGAAGGTAACAGACATAATTTTTTTTATACAGGTTGGTTCGAAAATAGCCGCTCGTTTTTTGTTCAGACAGGGGAGAGTATATTTATATATATATATATATATATATATATATATATATATATATATATATATATATATATATATATATATATATATATATATATATATATATATATATATATATATATATATATATATTAGTGTTGTACATCTTCGCACTTGATTTTACCGTACTGATGAGAGCTTAAGCTCGAAACACGTGTCTACGGTTACACAACATTTTGAGGGTTATACCCAATAACTTTTCTACTTATATTTATATATATTGCCCCTCGCTAAATCCATACTAAATTCTAAAGTATACGAGACTCAGTGTCACTTTATTCAGGAGTTGCGTGCGCGGATTACGGAAGTGTGTGCAAGAAATACTCGAGAAACTTTGCAAAGCGTCAGGACTAGAACTAAAAATAGACTCTACTTTTGCCAGGAGGTCAACGGGGAACATTTTGAACATTTATTGCAATAACAGAAAAGGTGAGCGTTAGTTTAGTTACCTTTCTGTTTGTGGTGTAATTCTTCATACGGTTGAATAGAGAATTAAACCCCCTTTCGAATGAGCTATCATTCACCATCCCATGCTATTTAAATTTTTCGAAAGGGTTGCTCCCCTCCAGTAAGGGATGAAATTAGGAGTGAACTATTCATACAGGAATGTACAATGTAGAAATCAAAAATCGACATATCTCGGCGATTTTCCTAACAAAAGTCCAGTAACGAGTTAGATAGGGGGGTAAAACTTATGATGCGCACTGTATGTGTAAATATTTGATTTTGTACCGTAAAAATATAAAGCTGCCTTTGTTCGAAATGTATGTCATCTACCTGACTTTCGTGTGAATATTCTTTCAATCAGTCAAATTGTGAAGAGGGAAAGTACAGTTGACTTCGATTCTGATGGTGCACCAAGCATTCTGGCAACTGCTAGATTAGAAAACAACATGTTCAGGCTCGATCTATCTTCCCAATTAGTTGAAATAGCTTAATCAGACTTTCCTTAAAACCCTCAACTGGTAACGTGCCGTCTGTGAGACTGCAGCCATTTTTATTTTCTTATACAACAGAGACTTAAACAATACAAATACATTACTCAGAGAGAACTTGCAACAAAGTAATGAAAAACTTAAAAATTTTGAAAGAGAGGTACAGGAATTGAGTGACATAAGTAGAAATATGGTAGAATCAATTAAAACACTAGAAAAAGAAAATGAGTACTATTGCCAAGAAATAAAGGAATTAACAGATAAAGCAAGGAGTACGGAAAACGGTAGGAGAGGCATAACTACGAAATCAATGGAGGATGTCAGAGAACAAAAACGAAACATTGCACACGTAGAAGAAACAATGTTGGACAAAATAAAAATAGTGGTACTGTGTGATGAAGGTGGACGTTATTTAGGTAAACTTATACAAAATAGACTTGAAAATATTATATTATGTTCAAACTATAATCAAACCCGGTGCTTGTCTGAATGATATTATATCTGATATAGAGAAATTAACGAAACATTTCACTAAGAATGATTTCGTGGTTTTACAAGGTGGGATAAATGATATTATGAGAAACAAATACCCATCATTCAAGATGTTGAATAGCAAATTGATACAATGTCAGCACACAAATATTTTGGTAAATACTGTTCCTTCAAATTCTAATTCACGCTATTTCTCTTATATTTTGAAGTTCAATGAAATGCTTGAAAAGTATATTTCAAGGCTAGATAGTTATTCTGAAGGTAGGGGGGTATTAATAAATACTAATAATGGAAACAAGAGGTCACTCTCCAAAAATCTAATTGCTAAGAAGTTAACAAATGAAATAAGATATGGACAAAAATGTAATCAAAATTTAATACATATAAACCCAACACCTCATGATGCTGAAAATATAGATAACGGTTTCGATAACAGTAAACATCAATTTCCAATACATGAACAGGATAACTATGAGAGTCATATTTCAAATAATGATTATCGTGAAAGTACTAGGAAACAAGAAATTTTTTTAGATGTTTGTGTAGCACAAGCAGAAATAATATAGTTAATAATAAATTCAAAAAATGTATTCTCTTTTACACGAATGCCCAAAGTCTACCAGCACATGTTGATGAAATATCTGTTTTGCAGCAGAAAATATGCCACCCATAATATGTTTATCAGAGACATGTGTCACCAAAGATATATTCGATAGTGAACTCACCATTCAGGGTTATAAAATATACAGGGTAGACAGTGATAGTAGGCATACAGGAGGTTCAGTCATCTATGTAAAAAACAATATTAGTGTAATAAATTGTCAAAAATTCTGTAAACAAAAAGTGTACTGGTTACTATCTGTGTGAAAATCACCTTTGAAAATGTTACATATTTGATTGTATCCTTATACAGATCACCCAATAGTACTTGTGCAACCCTTTTAGATTTCTTTGAAAATTGGGTAGAAAATGTTATTAGTGATATTAATATTACAGTTATTTTGACTGGGGACTTCAATATTGACTGGTTGATAGACTCAACTTATAGTAAAAGACTAAAAAACATTGTAATTGACATGGGATTCACAAATATGGTTAGGGATGTTACACATCCCAGCAGAAGTGGTGGTTCACTCATAGACTTAGTTTTAACAAATAACAGTCAAGTGATTGATGCTCAGGTTGTTAACTCACCAAAGATAAGTAGTCATAACAATATATTGATTAATCTAAACAACAATTTCACTAAAAGACCTATTCATCAGTTAGAAACTAGGGGAAAGAGAATATTAGACATTGATGTAAAATATCAAGTTTTTTTCTCTACAATTATGAATACTATGGATGAAGTTGCATCTAAAAGACTTATCACAATTCGACCCGCATTTGAAGAATGGTGTAATGAAGAAGTGAAAATAGCTACGAGAAATAGAGATGAAAGTTATAAATTATACAGTAGTAAAAAAAACAAGAGAAAATTGGGAAAACTATAAACAAAATCGTAATACCGCGGTTAACATAATAAGAAAAGAGAAATCAAAATTTTATGAGACTAAAGTAAATGAAAACAAAAGCAATTCGAGAGAAATGTGGAAAATTTCGAAAACGCTAATCCCCAAAAACAAAATTGATGCAGAATTTACTAAACTAGAAATAGGCGAAAATGAAATAATTACAAACATAGAGGAAATGCCTGTTTGAATAATTGCTACATCGTCAGTATCAAACAGATTACTGATGGACTCGATCATTCTGGACAAGAGTTTCATGTTATGCAGAGACAAAATAATAAGTTATTGAAACGCTTCAAATTAATCTCACATGCAGAACTTGAAGAACTCATCATATCTATGCCAAATAAGGGGAGCCCTGATGAGATTAGTATGACATTTATAAAAAATTGTTTCCAAAGTATCGCTGAACCACTTTTGAATTTAATAAACACATCTATTGAATTATGCCAGGTACCAAATGAACTTAAAATATCAACCATCATCCCAGTCCCTAAAGTGTCAAACTCAAATAAAGCTTCTGATCAGCGTCCCATCAGTATGCTTAGCTCAATAGAGAAAGTTCTAGAGAAAATTATTTCAAAGCAAATTATAGATTATTTGGAAAAAAATAAAATAGTAAACAGGTCACAGTCTGGATTTAGAAGTAAACATAATCGTGAAACTGCACTTCAATGTGTTCTGAATGCTTGGAAGAATAATTTGGAAAAAAATCATATTACTGTTGCGGTATTTATCATATATATATATATATATATATATATATATATATATATATCGTCAGTTGTGTAGAGCCCGATCATTCGTTGTGTGTCCCGAGTCTGGGCTACACAACGTATGCCGTTGTATATTTGTTCTGAAGAGCTTCATAACGCATTTACAATCATCACCCAAATTTTTGCTTGGGCTTCACAACAACACGTTAATCCATCCAAGCACTTAGTTCAATTCATTTCCAGAAGGGGCACTGTACCTATGTACGGTTCGATAATTTTACTACGTAGATGAGCCCCAATATATTACAATATTTCATGCTCGTTGTTTAGCCCTAGATTTGGCAACATGCATACTAGGTGATAGGGGCTTCACAGAGTTAGTTTCATCACTAGTGTATATTCCAAGCGATAATAAATCTGACTTTGTGAAGCCCACTACACGGAGATGTGTATTATTTGTGATCTGAAGATAAATGCCGTGAACTTGGTAATTCCAGCAGAAAAGTATCTATACCGGGTGTCCGCGAAAATTATCTCGTCTCTATAACTTATTTTTTTCGCAGATAATGGAATTAGATTTGGAGGATCTGTATATGACATGAAACTGCTTTAATTGACAACTTACTCAGCTTCATGCAACTTCTGGTTTCTCCAGAAGTGCCATAAATATCTGAATTTGAAATGAGACACCCTGTATATTTTTACTTACTTTGTCTCCTTATGACATAGTGAATACAACCATGTCACTTATCACTTTTTGTAAACGAATTTATTTTTCAATTTGAAATTAATTATTTTTCTAGAGAATTTATTTCGAGAGAAATACAACTTCACTGTTTTTGGTCATAATGTATCTGCTGAGCAAAATTTCATTTCCAAATTTCTATTACTATTTTTTTTCAAATGACAACAAGGTGGCCCATCGTGTTAGGAAAAGAGCATTTCATTACGATTACTTTGATATTGCACACTATTAGCTTTCAAACAATCTTCCATTAAAAAGGATTACATTGTAAATTTCTCAAAATGAAGTACTTATCGAAATCAAAATGAGATTCAAATGCATCGAGCAATCTGTCACCAGTGCTGATGGATGACAAGAAATATAAAAGCGGGAACAATTATTAACAGCTGAGACCTACTGAAAGAGGAGCAGAATATTGTTCAAATAACGGGAAAAATAAATTGGAGTCGAAAAAATGGAGACAGGTAGAACGAGGTGAACTTTTAGGGGTTGAAAGCAATATTTAACGGTTTTTTGCGATTGACAAAGAATGTTAACTTCTAATCGTAAAAGTTGAACAGCATAAATGTTTAAAATGAAAAGATCTACAACATTTGTATCAAACATGTTTCCACATTACCTCAAATTTTCCGGGAAAATCGGAAAACCCATTTATCAGTATTTAATCTTTTTCTCGAGCAAAAATCTACTTTTTTTCACAAAATTTGGTGTAAATATAACTCAACATGTTTCAAGTGAGCTGTAATTTTTTTGTAGCGGAATACAGATTTTTCCTTTTTTTTTTCGACAAATTCCGAAAAAAATGACCTCATTTTTAACTGAAAAGTTTCACCGATAAAGTTCGTCTTTTTAAGGTCGCCAGCTGTCACTTTTTTCGTTGAAGCTTCCACTTCTAGATTATTTAATGAAATATTAGCTCTACTGTGGAATTTTGTTCGAGAAAACGAGAAAAAAATTAAAAAACAGATTTTCAAAAATCAATTCTTGTAATTTTTGTTCTAAACTCATATTTATTTGTTAAAATTATTGAAATTAATAGTTGAATCCTTTCGGGAAAAAATTTTCAAAATTGATTTCATGTTACCTCAATTCAATTCAATTCGTTTATTTTTCTTTAAGACAACACATGATTGTATGGGAATAGTCAAGACAGTAAAACAGTCGAATGGACTGTAAACATAAATGTTATAGATCTTATAAATAAAATTAAATTTAACAGATACAGACGATAATAAATAAAAGTTACAAAATAACACGTCACAACTACATACAGTATGAATTACGGTAGAAACATCTTCACATTATAAAAACACCTATCAGCTAAATAGGTACGACTTCAGACGATTTCTGAATGAAGACTCCAATTTAAATTTTTTTATTTCATCTGGTAGTAAGTTGAAAAATTAAGGACCCATAATTTTAGGAGAATTAGAAAAAACATTGGTTTTACAGTGTGGTAAAGAGATGCAATTTTTTGTCTGGTATTGACATTGTGGACATCTGATATCAATTTGAAATCCCTCATGTTCTTGGAGACATACATACATGTTTCCATAATGTAAAGGGAAGGAATAGGTAAAACTTTATATTTTTTGAAGGCTATGAAGGCTACGAAAACATCATTTGCCGATGAAGATGTGCCCCAAATACAGATTCCATAACGGATTCTACTCTCAGCTTGGGCACAATACAATTTCATCAACATATCCATATCCAATACCGTTCTCAGATTCCTCAGCTGATAAGATATGGAGTTCAGTTGTGAGATCAGATGTTCACAATGGGGTTTCCACGATAAACATGGATCTAAATATATACCTAAAAATTTTACGGTATTATCATTTGTCTTGGTGTCATGAAAGATAAGCTGTTCACATTCTCTCTGTTATAAAATGTTATGAAACCTAGTGGACTGTGTTTTTTTCTATGTTTTTCATGAAGTGATTGGAACCGAACCATTCTTCCATTTTTTTGACCGTTTCACTACATTTTTCCGTTAGAGTTATATGGTCCTTACCTGAGATTACTACCGATGTATCATCAGCATAAATTGTGAAGGAAGCTGGTATGTCGAGTTTGTCAATGTCATATAAATAAGAAACAGAATGGGGCCCAGGATTGAACCCTGAGGAACTCCAATGTTGACATATCTTTGTTCCGATGACGTGTTATTGAGACAAATATATTGCTTTCGATTTTTTATGAAAGTTGAAAGAACTAACAAAGGTATACATCGTATTCCATTTCTTGATAGCTTCTCCTCTAGAATATCATGATTGACCGAGTCGACTGCCATACTGAGGTCACAGAAAACTTCAACAGGACACTTACCGCCGTCAATATACTCCACAATTTTACTGTAATAAGAGTAAATGGCTGTAGTTGTAGATTTTTTGTTTATGAAACCGTGTTGGTTTTCTGAGAAAATATTCTCTTGTTTAAAAAAACTCGAGAGTCTATCAAGAAAGGAATATTCGAAAATCTTGGAGAAACCACTGGGCACCGTGACAGGTCTATAGTTCTCTGGCATGTGAGGATCCTTTTTCTTGTAGATCGGAGTTACTTTTCCCACTTTCAACATATTTGGAAGAGTTCCGGTTGAGAAAGATAGATTGACAAGATATGTGAAGGGTTTTATCAGTAATGCCATTACTTTCCTCAACAGGTACAAAAAATATAGAAGGGCATAAATAAGGATTTGATTATGTAGGAGGGCGAAAGGAGGTGAACTTTTGGGGGTAAAAATGCTTTCTCACGATTTGCAGCGAAAATTAACTTCCTGCAAAAAATTGAGGAAAAAGTTTTTAGCAATAAAGAGATCTACAACTTTTGTATTCAAGATTTTTACACATAACCTCAAATTTTCTAGAAAAATCAGAAAAACCGATTCAATTTGGTTTTAATTTTTTTTTGCATGAAAATTGTATGTTTGTCGCAATCTCTAGTGGAAATATACCTTTCCATGTTCTGAATTAGATGTTTTGTTGCAACGTCATATTTATTTTTCTCAAACCTATTTGAATTACTCGGAAAGAAGGCAGCTCCTAGTTAGCAAAACGAATTTTAAACGCCTGAAATAAGAAGTGAAGTAATAGGCAAGGACCAGGTGGAAAATGTTGTAGAGGATCCAACTTCGACGAAAAAAAATTTAAACACGAAAACACTCAAAATGATGAAATTGGGATGCAGTTTAGGGGTTGAAAACGATTTTTTGCGATTTTCGGCGAAACGTGACTTCTTAGCGGAAAATGTTGAACAGAAAAGTTGTGGATAATAAAAAAATCGAAAACTTCTGTACCAAACACTTTAGTACATAACATAACAGTAACATAACATAAATAATAGAGTTATAACAACACAAAAGTAAATTAACCTGTGGTAGAAGTCCATTGTATCTCGAAGTGTAGTGGTGTGGATATACGATGCAGAAAAACTCAAAGTCATCTCCACAATTTTAATCTCAACCTTAAGTTATGCATCTGGTGGAACAGCAACAACTATCTGTCAGTTGAGCGGTATTATTTAGAGTAAGTAGTACATGTTTCGAACCTAAATAGGTTCATCTTCAGCTAATTTAAATTCAACAATAAGAGAAGAAATCATCACTAAAGGTAATCTAGTACAATATAGTAGGTAATACTTACATGAAGAAGAAAAAATTGTTATATTAAATTATATGTAGAAAGACTAAAAAACAGTACACTTTTTCAATCTTTTTTACTCTTTCTACATATAATTTAATATAACAATTTTTTCTTCTCTATGTAAGTAATACCTACTATATCGTACCTTTATTGATAATTTCGTCCTTTATTGTAGAATTTAAATAATACCGCTCAACTGACAGATAGTTGTCGCTGCTCCACCTGATGCACAACTTTCAATGTTGGGATTGAAATTGTGGAAATGACTTTGAGTTTTTCTGCATCGTAAAAAAAAACAAAAGTAAATGATTGAATTGAGTTATTTTTATAACACTCACTGGTACTCGTAAATTTATCAAGAAATTCGAGATTATCTGACACATGACGAAATGGCTATGTGTGATATCTTCAGATTTAGAATGAAAAATATTCAAAAATCTGTATTTGATGAAACAGGGCCGTATTTTAAAAAAATAAAAATTAGGTCGATGATGATTGATAACGAAGCGTCGCATAGTAAACCTAATATCATCACAAGAAAGCTTATGAAAAGTAATTGCGAAGAAATATTTTTCATCTTGTTTCAGCTCTGACGATAACACCACAAAAAAAAATTATTAAAAAAAACAATATTTCCTAAATAATTTAAAAATCAATTTTTTTTTCGAAATTTCATATATCCACATAGATGGCCATTGTTCTACGAAACTTTCTTCTTATTTGAACAAAACTGTATCTATTACCGTTTCAGATATTCCCATTGGAAACATCTTTATATTGGACTCACTATATACCTACAACTCCATAAAAGATTTCACTCTCAGGAGCACTCCAGTTTGTCAGACTCTTGACTTATTCCTAACAGTTGGTAGGACAGATAAAGTAAAGTGTGAAAAGAATAAAAAATATATTTTGCACTTCTTGAATTTTTTTCTTGTAAAGAGTAGTTGAATTCAAAATTCTCAGGCACCAGAAAGATCATATATTTTTATTTTCAACTTTTTTGTTAGAATTCACATTATTATCATGTCTTCCCAATAACCACTACCCAAACTATGGGGTGAGCAGCAATTGAATCCGGGATTCCTGTGCCCTGAGCAGACGTAATTAACCATGGATGACAGCCTTCAGCATTCTTCCGGCTATGATTTCTGACATCTTGCGACATGTCGGTATGATTTTTAGGTTCGAGAGTAGCGAATTCATGCAGAATGGTTGGGTAGAGCCTGCTGAGTTTGGAGAGTAAATCTCGATATATTTTGTCATATCTCATTGACAAAGTTTCAAAATCATCCTTGATCTGTTAGTTATTTGGGCGCCAATTGGGCCACACTACGTTACGATCAACGGCCACTTCAGAAGCACTCGTTAATACTTATCGCAAAATCAAAAATGAGCGTGAGCAATGGCTCATTCATTAACGGCAACGGCAACATCGCGGGGCTAAACAAAGTTTATTTCTCATATTCAAAATATCCAAGGGCTACACTACGTAGTGACAGTATACAGGGTAAATAAATATATAGTATAATACGTTTCTCTTCTTGTCCCCTCTTGCTGGGTTCAACAGCGGTCCATATATATATATATATATATATATATATATATATATATATATATATATATATATATATATATATATATATATATGTACATTACCAAGTTCATGGGTTGAACCGCGTTGAGAGTTTATAACTCGACGTTTCGGCTCCTGCTTTGGAGCCATTTTCAAGAGTGTGACTGCGAGGCCTCTATCTGCCTACTCCTCGAGTCGTGGTCTTGAGAGATATCAAGGTCTCAACCTGCCTACTCCTTGATCTCAAAAGACGATCCGATGTTGGTTGCACTGTAGTATTTATAGGTGGTTGGCTACCTGGAGGTAGCCAACCACCTATAAATACTACAGTGCAACCAACATCGGATCGTCTTTTGAGATCAAGGAGTAGGCAGGTTGAGACCTTGATATCTCTCAAGACCACGACTCGAGGAGTAGGCAGATAGAGGCCTCGCAGTCACACTCTTGAAAATGGCTCCAAAGCAGGAGCCGAAACGTCGAGTTATAAACTCTCAACGCGGTTCAACCCATGAACTTGGTAATGTACATATTTCTGACCGCGGAAACCTTTCCGAACATATATATATATATATATATAGAAATATATATATATATATATATTTTCGAGGTTTTTCTGAAACGGTTTCGCTATTCTGCGAATCACGCCACCTAATCTATTAGCTATTGGTGCCCCACCAATCATCCAATTGGGAGTGAATTTGGGTATAAAGTACCTCTGAGAAATATTTAGTATTTAGTTGAGCACAGTCCGTGAGACGGCATGTTTCGGTTTACTTAAGCATTTCTCGCTACTCAAAGTAATGGCAGGTCCGTCAAAACGTTATGGGGATGAAGAATATGATGACACTCTTTTATGTTGGTATAACTAGAAAAAAAAAAATTTAAATTTTTAATTATTTATGGATCTTTCCAAAATCACTACCATTTTTTGTTATGTTGAAAAATATTATTGCGAAATTATTTTAGATCAAGTTTTTTCGTTATTTCATGCAATATTATTTCAAAAGAATGTGTACTTAAGTGTTCGTAATATATATTTTGAAAAAATTATTATTTGGTAATTTTTAGTTTTGGTTCCAAAAAGTGCCAGTCTCACAGACTGCACGTTACCAGCTCTGTTTCAATTACTTTTTCTGATGAATTTCCAAAATAATTCAATTGTAAAACTTGTGCTGACAGTAAAAGTCATCCTTTGTCATTTCTCTTGAGTGAAACTAAAACAATCATATTTTTGGAGCTATTTCATCCTGATTAACACCTTGACTGCCAAGAAATTCATACTGACTTACCCATGGTGCCACAGAAAACGGGTACTGTGTAACAATGATTATGAGATTAGTCTACCATTCAGTTATCGCTTTATATAGAGATTTCAAATTTGAAGTAGAGATATAGGATTGAAATTTATGAATTTTCATTGAAACGTTCCTGACATAATCCTACAGGACGAGTCAGAAGTGCTGACAACTTTTACTTAGAATACTCATCACAAAAATGTACGGTTTGTTAAGATTCGTCAACTAGATGGAGCTGAAATCGAAAAATTTCAATTTTTGGATCGAACAATTCGAATGTAATGAGTAGAGTGTGGATATGAATTCATACACATATTCCTGTCTTTTAGTCCAAAGTATTAATAATGATAACAATAATTACAAAGTAATACTTATCTACTACCAAATAGGAAGAATAATAGTTCACAAAGACAATAAAATTCGAAATGTAAATAAATTATTACCCGGTAATTCAGATCTGACTTCTAATGATAGAATGATGAAATCTGGTAAATTTTATGGACGAATAGACCATGCCACATGAACACTTTCGAACATATCGAATGTTTGATTTTATGGAGGACACTCGTCTCCTGAAATGAATTTTGTTGGTTTGTTATTCCACAGTCTGAAAATTAGTTAATGTGAGATAAAGATTATCTATGAAAGTGTAAAAGGGTAAATGAGTAAATTGTATATTGTGGAACTGGAAGATGTCCTACTTTGAAGTAAACTTTACAAACTGGAAGTTTAAGAAATATAATTTCCAAATTGGCTCTTCATGTGGCGGTAGTGATCAAACAAGCGGTTGCAATTGTTTGTTAGTAGAATGTTGCCATTATTCAAAAAAGTTAATTCACCCTGATTTACAGCTTATTCATAACATTGTTAAATGTCATATTACGAAGAAGTACTGATTTCACATAAATTTTTGGGGAGACTTAGTTTATTTATCAACTAAAAGGAAGACTTTCCGGTAAGCCCAATAAATATCTAAAAACATTCAGAAAAGGTAAACAAAAACTAAAAAAATTCGTGGGCTACGACATCTGAATATTCTAAAAGAGATACAAAATGATGGTGAATGATGAACCAGAAAATTAAGAAAGTATGTTCAATTCTTAAAATGAAATATTGAACGAATTTGAAGTCATTGCCAATAATGAAAATAATGAAATTTTTCAGTTTAAAAACGAAAAATCTGAATAGCTGAATTATGTTTGGTTACTGTAAAGAAACACCCGTATGATTTTTTCTGTGAAAAAAACAATTTTGGTCCAATAACAATATTACTTCTACTCAGTCAAGGCTTCATGAATATACCTCAACTAATAGAAATGAAATCCAGGGATTTATCAGACTCACAGGGTATTTAAAGTGTTAAGATCATAAGCTACATGTTGCCAATTATTGGCCAACCGATATGTCCTTTCGAAACCTCTTCGCTCCACAAATCATAACAAATAAAGGATTTCAATACTTCTTGAGAGTATGTAATTTTTCATTAAACTTGCACTTTCCATAAAATAAGATTCATAACTGGAGAAACATTATGTAAGTATATCAATAAATCACCAGTTCTATTCAGAGGACGATTCATTATGAATCAATATTTCCCAGAAAAGGCAATGAAGTATGGAATAAACCTATTCAACCTGTGTTGTGGAAATGAATATACCTACCCACTTGAAATTTGAAAATGTATTTGGTGAAAGAACGTGTTTCTGATACATCAGTCGCAACAAACAATGTGTTGTTTTTGTCTGATAAACTTTTATTTTTCAGAAGAAGACCCATTGCTAATAATTTTGATAGTAGTGTATCGCTGGCTACCAAACTTGTTGGTAAAAGAACTCACTATATCATAATTCTTCAGTCACTTAGAAAAATCACAACTCCTACGTGTGAGCAAACAACAAGATACACCTCAGTTATTCTTTGATAGAGTCCATCGTCTGCTCTAACAGATGGAAATACCGTGAGAGTCAAAAAACATTGTTATCCAATTTTTCAGTAGTAAAATGTACTTACTTAGATATTTTTCTAAGAAATCTATTTCATTTAGAACATTATCTATAGTAACAGACTGTTGGCCCACTTTTTATCCTAGTCTGCTTTCGGTGTGGTAAAACATTCTTGCATGTTTTGAGATGAATCAATACCATTACCTCTCCATCTCTACTATTAATTTCATTCACAATCATTTGTACAGTGTTCGACAGAACCCCCGCTTTGTAATATTTGAACCAGAAAGATAGATAATTGAAACAAAATGGAGTTTAAATAGGAACGGATTTTCACAATAACTTGAAAGTTCGAGTGGCCCAATTTGCTGCAACCAACTCTCAATTCAAGCTTTCTAAGTCGATGATGCTCCATTCGGAGCATATAAAAGATCAATATCAACCATATTCACAAACGATTCATGTGTTGATTTATCCTGATTCATAACTTACAAAAAAAAACACCCAGTACAATGACAGAGATTTAAGATGTGCTAGTGTAAGATTGAATGTATTCAAACAGACGACCACGATTCCTTCGTAGAAAAAGTGTTCAAAGCAGCCGTAGCAGAGGTGCAAAATCGGCGGTCATTATGACCGCTATGGCACCACAGGAAAGTATCGTGGTGGTCATAATGACCGCTATGGCACTCAAGGTGTTAAGTTAGACTACTAGTGAAATCACTAGCGGGATCCCGGTATATGCTCACCTTCTTGGGTATCTACAGCCACATGTCATTTTGTTATTATTTATTGGCAAAAAAGAGCCACATTTTTCAAACATTTGTCAATTTTGATAGGTTTTTAGAAAATCAAACTGGTTTGAAGATAAAAACGCTTGGAACAAAATGGAGGAGAATTTTGTTGTATTCAAATGAAAGATATCCTTTGTGATGCAGGTATCGAACATCAGACGTCCGTTCCTCATACGCATGAACAAAATGGAAGAGCTGAGAGTTTGAAACGCACGTTCGTGATGAAGGTCAGATGTTTACTCGCTGATTCGGGAATTCCTCACAAATTTGGGACAGAGCCGGCAAACACGGCATGCAACTCTCTCAACAGATCTTCTACGAAATGCACAGAAGCCACACCTTTGGAAATTTGAACAGGAAGAAAGCCGACCGTTTTTGTAAATTCAGTTGCAGAGTGCACGCTCATGTTCCAGCTCCCATAAGAAAGGAATTGTACCAAAAATCACGCCCTAGCATGATTATTGGCTGCAGCGTGAATGGTAGTGTGTACAGACTCTATGATCCGGATGAATCGGAATTATTTGTACCTCGTGATGTAGCTTTTTTGGAACACGAGAAAGGATCACAGCTTTTGGGAAATTTCGAAAGAAACTTTTTAAACTTTCCTTTGGTCTATAAAGACATGGGCTGTCAAATAGTAAAAGAAGCTAAAAGTTGTTACGGGTTTATTTTGCCAGATGCAGGAAAAATGATTTTTATTGACTACCTACCTTTCTTTTGTCTTTATTCTATAATAATTAAAACTTCAGGGCGCCTTTATTTTATTTCACTCAGTATATACAACTCCACTGTCAAAAATAACAAATTCCTTCTCAGCTCTAGTTGGCAAAGCCTGGTGTTCGTCAACCTTCTTTGGTTCTCGAACCAGGTATCGATTCATCGTACTCCTTGATATTTCGTCTAGTATTACATTGAACTATTTCATCCAAAATCTTCAGCTTCCAGGGCAATAGTTGCCTGGAAAATAAGTTAATGTTAAATCACCCCAAAACTTCATTTCATGTTTTCATCACATACCGAAAGAATATATTTCAGAATGGTTAACCTTTGTTTGTGTTCATCGTAGAGATTAGCTGGATTCGTTGTTCGTGATGAATGTTAGTGTTATTAGTTTTCTAGAGAGGTCAAATATCAGTTGGTTGGACCTGCAAGAATGGAACAAATTATTAAAGATTGCTGAATAAACATTTCAAAATATAACCTACCAAACTTCATCTGCCAGATTCAGTCAGATCATGATCAATGACTTGTCATCCTAGACATTTGACGCCAAGGCCGAAAAATATGCGGGAAATTGGAGAGATAAAAAACAAAAAAAAGTCTTAGTTGTCCATGTGATTTGGAACATTTCGACTTCGCTTTTCTGCGGATTTTTATGCTATTTGTTGAGAAAAAGTTAAGAAGATTTGTAGTTGATGCTCATTGAAGAGACACACTTGTGTGGATTGAACTTCCTATTTTTTCCAACATTTCATCTCACCGATATCTTTGAGGCCATCCAATATCTAAGGTTAGTTTCTTGCCTATTCAGCATCAAGCATCTCCCAACGGTGGTGTTAGTTCAACCCGATACCTATTTTCAGGCCTCTTTCGTACATACGTAGCTTACACCCAGAGGTTCAGAAGTTTAGCTACGTTTCCACTTCAGACCCTAAGGGGACGACCGGCACCACCTCGCTTTCTACATCAGGGTTTCGTTAGAATCCTGGGGCCATCGATACCAACCATCTTCCATTCAGCCTGGATTGCATGAAGATAAGCTTTAATTTCGTTTCACTAACACTGCATACCAATAACATTGCTCTTGCATGACTCCTGTGCTTTTAGCTTGCTTGGAATCAACAGTATTTCAGTAACCTGCCTTAACCATACTAGTCCGTAAGCCTTCTCTGCTTTGCTGTCGTCAGTACCTTTTATTAACCAGTTAATAGCTTGTGAACTTTGAGTATATATACTGAAGGGGATAAAAAGGATTAATCTTGTTAAATAATAGTTCCGTTGCATTTTCAATTATATTACTAATCTCGGCAATAATAATTGCAATTACAATAACAAACAATTTCGACATTGACAATCGAACTGACGTATGACACAAAACGTTCGGAGTCTTCTTCTTCTTCTTTTGGCAACGGCTAGGTATTAAGGTGCGTTTCATTGCTGGCACTAGATAGAGTAACAAAACCGAACCTTGTACAAGTACGCAATACACCACTTTCCTTGTTCTGAAGACAATATTTTATTTACCCACTCCTTTCTCCTCTGAGCAAGGGTATGTATAAGTGCAACTAGTGCATAATAAGGATTTTGTCCGTTTTCCTTCTTGTTCCTCCGATAACATTGGATGCGGAAGAAGGAAGCGTAACAAAGTATTGAACAAGTTTCAGATGGAAACAGGCTTGACAACGAAAATAGTTCATCTTACGATTTGACTGACCAAAATAAATAAAATAATTCAACCGATTTTCAATCCATATCAAATGTAGACATTGATCGAGTGGATACTAAGAACGATGAACTGACCTATCGTGCTTAGCTAGCAAGTTCGAGGATTATGTTTCTTATGCGATGAGCTTGAGTGAACCCGATACTCCGAAGTCTTTTGATGAAATTAAAAAACACCCTGACCATGTTCTTTGGAAACAAGCCATGGGCCTTGAATGCCAATCCTAGCTGAAAAAGTAATGGAAACTTGTGGATCCACCTTCAGAAAATGTATATCTCGATAACAAATGGGTCTTCAGAACAAAACAAGATGTCATTGGTAAAATAGTGAAGCATAAACCCCAGCTCATTGTTAAAGGCTGTGCCCAATGCAAGGAACTAGATTTTGAGAAAACCTCTACTCCGTTGGTGAGATACAGTTCGATTCAGTACCTACTGGCTCTGGCAGTCAAACGAGATATGGACATTGATCAGATGAATGCAGATTCAGCTTTTATCGAAGGAGATTTCTGTGAGGAGATCTATATGCATCAGCCTGGAGGCTATTAGAATTCGCAAGTCTCTCGTCTCAGGAGAAGTTTATACGGACTCGAACAAGCGGGTCGAGTGTGGAACATCAAACTAGATAGATGTCTGAAGCGTATCGATTTGAGACAGTCAAAATTTGACTCTTGCGTTACTTTTAAGTCAAGTCAAGAAAAGATAGTTAGTGGTTATGGTTATGGTTACTGGAAGCATTCGCTCCACGCTAACGGCAGCAATGGAAGTCTTCATTGGATTACTTCCTCTCCACATAGTTCTGGAGAGAGAGGCAAGATGGGCAACATACAGACTTTATCAAGCGGCCATTAGTCTACCGCAGGCATGTGTCATGAGATGCAGCGGCATGCTGGAGGGCATAATAGCTCACAACATTCTAGGAATGCCCTCAGACATCGTGCCTAAAACTATCAACCTTCACACTTCCTACACTGTGGTCTTTCCCGAAAGAGAAGACTGGGTCCGGAATGAAACCAACCTATGTAGGGCAAATGAACGTTGGTTCACCGATGGTTCCAAAACTCAGGAAGGCGTCGGAGCCGTAATATATGGGATGAACCCAGTAGTGAAACGCTCGTTCAGTATGGGCAAACTAGCTACGATATTTCAGGCAGAGGTATATGCCATTGAAATGTGTGCCAGGGAGCTGGAAAATCGGCTCCACACACGAAAAACAATAAAAATATTTTCAGATAGTCAAGCAGCACTTAAAGCGCTTGAATCCAACTGCTTTAAATCTAGGGCTGTATGGAACTGCAGAGACACCTTAAACCGACTGGCGCAACGCAACAACGTTACCCTAGTCTGGATACCAGGTCACACAGGCCTAGAAGGAAACGAAATAGCGGACGCCCTAGCAAAAGGGGGGGCCGAAACAACGTTCACTGGACCAGAACCGGTAATCGGTTAAGCATATAGCACTGCCAAGAATGTCATAACAGCTTGGGCAGACAATGAAAGACTCGAGTACTGGCGTAGTCTACCGGGCCTAGCCCATTCCAAAGCATTTATTGCTTGTACAAGGAAAAAACAGGACTCTGACGAACTGCTAGAACTCAGCAGAGCGCATCTCAGAGTTATAGTAGGTTTGCTTACTGGCCACTGCAAACTCAAACATCACATGCATAAAATCGGACTTGCACAAGATGCAGAGTGCCGGCTATGCATGGAGAATGATGAAACAGCTGAACACATTCTGTGTACATGCCCTGCAGCGGCCAGAACCAGATTCTCAATATTTGGCGATACGACAGTAAGTCCAGAAAACCTGGTAAATTGTTCTCCCAATGCATTCCTCAATTTTGTCAAGAGATTGGATATGCTGGGAGAAATATAACCATAGGGTGAGCCAAAATAGGCCATTGGCCGCAGTGGAGGGCCTGATACGGGCCCACTCACGTTCAAACCTGAACCTAAACCTAGTGGTTATGGCAGTCTGGCTTGATAACGTGCTAATCTATTCTGACGACCATAAACTCAAACACTAGATTGAATCTCAGCTGATAAAAAGCTTCAAGATCACCGAACTTGGTGTAGCCAAATATGTGAAGGGACAGGAAAAAAATAAAGCTTAGAAAACGTATATTGAGAACATTTCAACTCATTTTCATATGGAAAGCTGCAACCCTGCGTTTACTACTTCAGATTCTAACGTGAAGTTGCCAAGGAATCAGCAGCCCAAATGTTCGAAAGACGAGAGAAAGGTGGAGGATATCCCATACCAAGAAGCAGTGATAAGTTTTGTCTTTGCTTCGCAGGTGTGTAGAAGCGATAAATCCCTGCTCGGAGCTAGACTCCACTCAGCATATATGTGAATAATCAGGGCGCACTCAATCTTGCTCATAAAGATTCTTACCAATCATGAACCAAACCAATGTGCTTCACCATCTTCTACGACAGAAGTTAGCTGAGATAATCATCAAGCTATTATATATACCAACAAATCATATGGTAGCTGAATCTCTTACGAAGCCGTTGGCCTCAATCAAATTTCTGAAGTGTATTCAGTTATAATGAATAACCAAATAGGAGGTGCTGTTGGACTAACATATTTGGTTATATCATCTTCTAGATATTTACTCTAAATGTAAATGTGGAATATTGAAAATACATATATTGTCAAGTTCATGTCAGTGAAAGTCATTTTAATTTATCTCTTCCGTATATAAGTATAGTATTACCACAGGTGCAAGGAGTGGAAGCGTGGTGATATTTGAGCCCAAGATTTATGATGAGGAAAGTAGGCGAGGAATTGCACTAGGGAAGACCCTGTTGCATGCTAATAAATTTGTGCCAGTGTGGGTCATGAATGTAAATTATCATCCGGTGACCTTGAAGAAATGGACAATTTTGGGACACAAAAGCTGTAAAAGGAGTTTGTTATGTTGTCAAAATTGTTTATGATAAATACATATTTTTCTATCTAGTGCGTGAAATGCTACTTTGGTGATCGAGAACTGTTTTTTTTTATGGAGGCGCAGTCGAATTAAAAAATAGAGATCCCAAAGTATTTCGCGCACGAGTTGCACACATACAGTTTTCACTCACATTTTCACATACATTTTCTCTCAACGTGGGACAGCTGTCTAGATGAAAGTCTCAACACGTTGACTTCAAGATTGATTGGTAAAGAAAAGAGGATTGAAAGTAGAAGAATGCGAGACGAAGGTATTGTTGAAGCACTCAGAGCAAAGAAATCAAATTGGAAAACCAAATTTCCAAATAGGAGTTATAAGCAATTTGAAAGAAATTTAATGAAGAAGAATGTGACATGTAATTATAGCCATTTTGAGGGCGATTTTTGGTTTAGGAGAAATAAAACTGAACCCAATCCATCTCACGTCAAATACCGAAACCTAATCTAATTGTGACTGGTATTTGTAAAGTGGAGCGAGTCATCTTATGACGTTCAATAGGTCTGGTTCAATAATTATGAAACTGATTCTATTGAAAATATGAACAATGACTTTATGAACATCCTGTTCATATTTTCAAGAAAATCAACATGCTATACCCATAACAGGTTTCATGTCAAAAAATATTTTCAAAGTGTCACTGCACAAGAAATACTCCAACAAATTATGTAAAATTTTGTAAAATTTGTTTTTAACGAAACTCCCAGGTTTTCGGAGAAAACCCCTCAAAAGCAGAGCTTGTGCGAGCAAGGGAGATCTGGGACCTACAGTTTAAATAAAAGTGGAATCCGAACCACTTCAGCTCAGTGACACACGACCGGGGATCGTACCTGGACCGTCTGGGTGGAAGCCAAACTCTCTAACACCTCGACCACTTCGCTGTGGTCCATCATTACAATGTGAAATTGCTTCTGAAGAGTATTATTTTCAACTCTTCCGACCTCCCTGATGATCTTAGACGAGTGAAATATATTTTTCATCATACCTATCTGAAAACACTATATTTACATGCTTATGTAGCATACTGAAAAAGGTTTTTTTCCGTCAGCCTGCACGGAAA
Source organism: Chrysolina oricalcia (assembly GCA_944452925.2). Classification (NCBI taxonomy): domain Eukaryota; kingdom Metazoa; phylum Arthropoda; class Insecta; order Coleoptera; family Chrysomelidae; genus Chrysolina; species Chrysolina oricalcia. Next base: position 45,757,513 of record OX101819.2, on the reverse strand, counting down.
AATTTTCAGTGCGCTGTTGTCATTATAGCTGCCTATTTACTTGTCAAAATTGAAAAACATATTGTTGACAGTTCTCTAGAAATCGCAAATTGTTTGAATATTGCCTTAACAACAGGGTAAATAACGCTTGTTTCGTGGCAATTTGTGGATATTTTTGAGCCATAAATATTTCAGTTAATAATACATGTTTTTGTTCCTTCATCATTGAAAATGTACGTTTTTCAACAATATGTGATTTTCAGGTAGATATAATAAAACATATCGTTCATAACTCGTTCGTAATAGTATATTGTGTATCTAGTAGTAAAAGCAATACATTCCCGGACGACAATGTAAATTGTTGGCCGAGGCGTTAAGCCGAGGCCAACTACGAGGTACACATTCTATTTTTTCTGAAATCGCAATTAGCATTATCAAAAACTAAGGAATTCTACATAGTGTTTGCGTGATTTCAATAACTGTCTAAAATGTAAACGAGCCGGCAAAAACATTCCCGTATCGTATTCGATACGGGAAAGTACTTTCCCGTACCGTTCAGGTCGGAAAATGGTTCGGAAAAGTTCGTTGCTTAGCAACGGACTAAAATACAAGATTAGCGTATTTTGAGGCCTGAAGTTGCTCCGAAAAAGTGGGCATTCTTGAACGATTTCAAAAAAATGCTTTTTCCGTTCTTGCACGACTTCCCGTGTTCGGCTTCGCCTCCCACGGGAACATGAGTCGCGCGCACGGAAAAAGCCTATTTTCTGAATGAAACATACTATTTGTCGACCATAATGTATTGGAGGCCTAGCGAAAGATATGCAATTCTCGCATCAATGAGATGAGCAATTTTCTGTGAGTGATACTTCTGAATAACATTCTCCCATATCTCATTTATAGATATGAATCTGCAATGGAAACTGGACAGAAGAAATAATCAACTATTTGAATGAAAATGCAAATTTTCACTTTCAGATTTTTTTTCTTCAAGTTAGGTTCTTTTCACAATATCTGTTAAGTACACAGAATTATTTGAATTATATTTTTTCTATAAGCATATCAAATCACATCAGATTTCTGTTAATTGAATTTTCGCGCTTCGAAAGCACCTCAATTGGAAATTCTGTGCATGCGAATGGTCAGGACACATTCCGGCAGTCAAGCCATGAGAAGTGACACGCTAACAGGTTTGAATGGTACTGTTCGATAGTGCGCGCTTGAACGTTTTCACGCTACTTATGCAATCCGCTTCGTTTCGTAACCCGCTTATAACGACCAAGAGGTTCCCGCCGGCCGGCTCCGCTTGACGCAACTCCAAAAACCACATACAGAATCACACCAAAGGTGAGTGAAGGGCTTTCTCGAAATTTTGTTAAGAGTTTTGTTGATCTATGTGATGCGAATTCTGCCTATAGTTTTACCGTCCACGTAAAAAACAAATAATATCTATCAGATGTGGTTCAATGTCCAGCGTGGCTTTTGCTGGGGAAGTAGTTGTTTTCTGTTAGATATTACAAAAAATAACTCCTTTCAATTTCAACTATCTGAACGAAAATGCAAATTTTCTCTTTCAGATTTTTTTTATTAATTCGTAAAGGGCCTTTTCACAATATCTATCAGATGTAGTTCAATGTCCAGCGTGGCTTTTGCCGGAAATGTAGTTGTTAGAACCTCATCCTGTGTTTACTCTGTTCCTGTTACTATGTTAGTCAACGCTAAATAAAAATGAGTGTCGTTGTTGATAACTAATGTCAAATAAATTGAAACTTGATACTTGTCAAATTAAGTCTTTTTTCGGCAACCATCCGAAAAGAGTTCACTTCCCGGACACTTTTTCTTTGGGAAAGTAGCACTTCCCGGCCTAGTGCGGGAAGTACGTTCTTCCCGGACTAGGCTGGGAAGTGCCCGAATTTTAATACAAATATTAATATAAATAAGAATTAGAATGTTGCTGTTGGTACCTATCTTCTGTTCGAATTTCAATATATAATACAAATAAGAACTGAAATGTTCGAAATATTCAAATTTGGAATCGTTTCATCCGGTTAACAGATGGGTGAAAGTCGACCTCTCTTCGTCTCTTAGACTAAATGCGTCTCATTGATTTGTTATTCTACATGATTGCCGAAAAAATAGTGTACGCAACACGTCCGAAAACAGTTTATTTGGACTCTTAGACTTCCAGGACTCGCTTACGCTAGTCCTAGAATTTGGTCTACTCGTCCAAAAAAACAGTATTTTCCGGACGTTACGTAAATTACTATTCTGCCAGTGCCTGTGCTGACAACTGCTGTATAATAATGACTGAAAAAATAAAGTCAAATAATAAACTATAATCATTGGCGAACGCGAAGGAAATGTATTCAAACTCAATTTGATCCTGAAAACAGAAAACCAGGCTTATGTTGGATCGAAAATTAGGAAATATTTGAAGAATTGGCATAAACCATAGGCACACCAGAACATAATGCAATGTCTAAAGATGTTACCAAGTTATGGACTTATGCCGAATGGAGGAGATGAATTTCGATGTGAATCTTGTATTTATGGCAAACAGAGTGGGCAGAATTTTCCTGAATATTCAACAACAATTTCTGAGTTTAGTGAAATTATCCATGCAGATATTTGTGGACACATGGAAGTTAATTCGATTGGCGGTTCAATTTATTTTCTTCAGTCGGAAATGGATTGTTCCCAATAAAGATATCTATGTGAAGAAAACAGAATTATTTGGGAGATCGTTCAGTAGCGAACAGTCGTTGACTTCGATGATGAAGCCTTCACTCCCATATACACCTACTAAGTAGGCTCATTAAGGCAAGTACCTGACAGAAAACAACTACTTCCCTGGCTAAGACCACGACGGGTATCGAATTAAATCAAACAGATACTTGTGCAACGTTCCTCAAAATATCAGAGGAGGCAATTGCAAGTGTCCTCTGTGTCCAAACAGCAGAATTATGTTTTGATTTGGACAGGGTGACCACCTGCATACTAGTTTCGAGATTGTTGCCTCTCATCAGTGCAAGGGTAGGTCAACACAGACAGCACTAAAGCCATCTGTTCCCCGTTCAAACCATTACACACTTCGTTGTTTAGTCAACTCTAGTTCACGCGATAAAGCGGTTTCTAAGCCGCTCCACCTAGAGAACAGAGGAAGAAAACTCCGAATCTCCAAGTTTAGAGATTCATGTGAAGAAAACAGAATTCTTTGGGAGAAAGTTTAGTAACAATCAGTCGTTGACGACCGATGATGAACCCTTTACTTCCATAAACACCTACTAAGTAGGCTTATTAATGCAAGTACATGACAGAAAAAAACTACTCCCCTGGCTAAGACTACGACGGGTATTGAATTGAACAGATACTTGTTCAACGTTCCTCAAAATATCAGAGGAGGCAATTGCAAGTGCCCTCAGTGACCAAACAGTAGAATCATGTTTTGATTTGGACAGGGTGACCACCTGCAGACTAGTTTCGAGGTTGTTGACTCTCATCAGTGCAAAGGTAGGTCAACACAGACAGCACTGAAGCCATCTGTTCCCTGTTCAAACCATTACACACTTCGTTGCGCTTGGTCAACTCTGGTTCACGCGATAAAGCGGTTTCTAGGCCACTCCACCTAGCGAGCAGAGGAAGAACACTCCGAATCTCCAAGTTGAGAGATTTATGTGAAGAAAACAGAATTCTTTGGTAGATCGTTCAGTAACGAACACTCGTTGCCGACCGATAATGAACCCTTCACTCCCATATACACCTACTGAGTAGGCTTATTAGGGCAAGTACTTGACAGAAAACAACTACTCCTCTGGCTAAGACCACGACGAGTATTGAATTAAATCTAACAGATACTTGTGCAACGTTCCTCAAAATATCAGAGGAGGCAATTGCAAGTGCCCTCTGTGACCAAACAGCAAAATTATGTTTTGATTTGGACAGGGTGACCACCTGCAGACTAGTTTCGAGGTTGTTGCCTCTCATCAGTGTAAGGGTAGGTCAACGCAGACAGCACTGAAGTCATCTGTTCCTCTTCCAAATCGTTACACACTCCGTTGCTTGGTCACCTCTGGTTCACGCGATGAAGCAGTTTCTAGACCACTCCACCTACTGAGCAGAGGATGAACACTCCGAATCTCCGAGATAAGAGATTTATGTGAAAACAGAGTTCTTTTGGGAGATCGTTTAGTAACGAACAGTCGTTGCCTACCGATGATGAACCCGTTACTCCCAATACACCTAATACGTAGTCTCAATATGGCAAGTACCTGTCAGAAAACAACGACTCTCCTGGCTAAAACCACGACGGATATTGAATTGAATCCATTGAAAAAAAATATCTCGGTGATCGTAGGAATTCAATTTTTTTTTGAATCCGTGAAATCATGCTAGGAATCCATTTTCATTTATATAATAACAAATTTTAGCAATGTATTTAGAAAAAGCGTAAAAAAACTGTGCAATTTTTTTAAAGTCACTTTTTGACCCTTTAAATTGGAAAAATCCATATACTTATTCGATAATATGAAGAAATAACTCTTATAGAAAAAAATAAGCTATGAATCGTTACTGTAGCATCATTTCCCGAGCAAGAGTAGCCATATTGAGAGAGCATATTTTTTGAGAAAAAATCATGTATTTTGAAAAATAGTCAATATATATCAGTTTTCAAAAAATAACTTTTTTGGCTTGTCCTAGGTTACACATAATGGTGAGTAACAAGTTTCAATACCTTAAAGTTAACGAGGTTATAGAAAACCCGATTTTCAAGTTGTTTTCGATATTACTCGAAAAGTTTCAATGATCTCAAAAAATTATAGGTTATTCAATTGATAGATCTTTCTAATACCTACAATTTCCTGATTTTTTCGATCGGAGATGTAGTTTTTTAGTTATCAACAAAAAACCGCCTTTCGCACCTTTGCCAATTTTGTGGGTTATGTTCGGTAATCATGATCGAGTCGCATAAAATAGAAACTCATACTGAACTTCAATTTCCTATACACTTTTTTTTATTATTAATTTTTGCACCCACTTTTCCCTATTGCTTGGACTATATAGAAAGGAAACAGAATCGTAATATTACTTGCCTGTTCATCGTGACATTATAATCATCAACTGGAAACGAGAAAGTCATTCTAATATTTTCCTTACTTCGAAGAACCATTACCCTACTATAAACTTCACAAGTCTCATATGAGAGAACAAAAGAGAGTACATGAAAGAGTGTTCTGATGATGTGGAGACCAAACTATTGAAGAAACCTGAGGTTCCAAAATCACAATCCTAATTGGTTATATTGATCAAGTCAAACTAGTTCTTATGTATTTTCGAAATTGGAATGATTGTGTTTATTCCTGAGATGATGAGGGAATCGTTTTCATCAAATTTTTTTAAATTTTCCTCTTACGTTCACGTTACCTCAGTAACCTAATTTAGGTAATTGTAATTAACACAGTTCATGCATTCATCATAACCTTTACAAATTAACCGCCTACTACATGTAATTAATGATTCAGTACTGTACTTTCTGAATACGGGGTGATTCAGTAGCTCACTTGATTACATTTTTGAGTCTTAAACAATACTTTGATCTACCTGAAATCAATGAATGCCAAACTACAGATTCCAATCATAGTATGTTGTGAGTTTTGTAGATGTGAACTATATTGATAATTTTAAAAACAATACAAGAATATAATAAATAAACTGAAATACTGCTCCACCTTTTATCTAGAGCTAATCAATGCTTATGATTACACCAACATCAACATACTCTTGTATGATCTTGTAGTCAGAAGTCAAAATAAATTCAAATAGAGTTCCTCAAGGAAACATTTCAAGACTGAAACTTCGTTATATGTTCATCTTGATGATCTTGTATAGAATATAGTATGAGACCGTGTAGTAACCAGCAGAGGTGTGCCACAAGGATCAATTCTTGTCCCTCAGCTGTTTACAATAAATACCAGCCACTAATAAATTTTCTTGGACTACTGCAATATTCACAGTTATGCGGATGATACACATATATACAACTCATTCGTTCCTAGTGACGAGCTGATAGCAGAATTATATTTGATAATGACCGAAATAATGGCAGATCACACTCTAGAACTCAACTGTTATTACATTGGTGGAATAATCTGAAGAACTCACTGAAACGCTTCACATCAATGTCAGCGCACCAGATCTGAAATTTGCCGATTTTGTGAAAAATTTCGGGTTAATAATAATAGGTACATCATTATTATTATTATTATTATTATTATTATTATTATTTTTTTTTTTTTTTTTTTTTCTCCTAGGAGTGTACCATTCAGGCCCTGTCTCCGGTGCTCCGACCCATCCGGAGGGCGCGCTGGTGTCGTTAACCCCAATAAACACTCCCTACGTCCGTAGGGTGAGTGATTATTGGGTCCGAGAATCGTGTGCCCTGAGTATAACGGCCTTCTGCATTCTTGCTGCTAAGATTTCTGCCATATTTCGGCAAGCTGGTATTATCTTCAAGTTAGAGAGCAGTGTGTCCATCATTCCACCAAGGACTCCTATAATCAGAACCACCATTTTGACAGAATGGTCCGGATATAACCTGCGGAGTTCAAAGAGAAGATCTCGATATTTAGTCCGTTTTTCCTCCTCTTTTCGAACGATATTCATTTCGCCTGGAGCGGAAAACTCCATGACGAATATCGTTCTACTTTGGTGGTCGAGGAGGACAAAATCAGGCTTATTGGCTTGTATTTGCCTGAGGGTGGGGAATGAGTAGTTCCAATAGATTCGGCATCTCTCATTCTCCACCACGGACTCAATATCCCCCGGAGCATAAGGCAACACCGGTGTCTCGTCTATGCCGTACGAGTGTCGTAGGTGGTAGTACAACACTCGTAGCGCCGCGTTATGCCTGTGGATATAGGCTGAGACCGCATAAGATGGGCATGCTGATAGCAAATGCATTACGGTCTCAGGTGCCCTACGACATGCCCTGCATCGGGTGTCAGGGACGTCTATACCCATAACGCGACTACGGTAGACAAGGGTGTTGAAGACACCATCCTGGCAGGCCATTATGAATCCCTAGGTCTCCGACTTTAGCTCACTTGACCTGAGGAAGGCAAAGGTCATGCTTTTGGATAAGCCAAGGTCTTCGATGTTGTGAAAGAAGACACCATGCATTGGCTTATCCATATGTAGCTGTAGCAGGACCTCTGTCTCCGCAGCTTTTATGTGAGCTTTTTGCTGAACGGGTCCCAACTCGGTGACAGAGTTTGGGTTAGCCCGTTCAGTGTCGAAAACGAGACCGAGTTCATCGGCCGCACGGGTAGCTGCCTTAAAAAGGAATGCTCCAATCCCTGCTTTCTCATGGTCGCGGACCATGCAGAGAAGGGAATCTGAACTCCTGATGACTTTACAGGCCCTATCCAGAACCATTCTGTTATGCAGACACTCCAAACTCAAAAGTCCACGGCCTCCCCGTTGTCTGGGAAAGTATAACCGTGGAACGGACGAGTTAGGATGCAAGCTCCTATTGAGATGCATCATTTTGCGAGTCTTAACGTCAAGTTGTCGCAGCTCTTCCTTAGTCCACTTCATCACTCCGAAAGAGTAAAGAAGGATCGGAACGGCAAGCATATTAGTTGCAGCAACTTTGTTCTTCCCCGACAGTTCTGATGACCAGATCTGTCGGAGTTTATGCTGATACTTGCCGCGGAGAGAGTTTTTAACTGCGAATACCTCTTGGGAGCGGCGTTGTTCCACCCCAAGGTAGGTATAAGTCTCTCCGGCATCCAGATGATGTAGGATGCTTCCGTCTACAAGCTGGACATCCTCTCCGTATTCCTCGCATCGTCCTCTTTTGAGATGAACCGTGGCACATTTGTCGATCCCAAATTCCATACCGATAGCATGCGTATATTCTTCCACCACCCTAAGGGACTGATGTAGGTCCCTTTCTCCAGAGGCATACAATTTGAGGTCATCCATGTAAAATAGATGGGTGACATTATGCCTCCGGTTGCTGGGGGTGCCGCAGTTGTACCCACGGGTATTCCTGAGTGCAACGGACAATGGTAATAGTGAGATGCAGAAGAGAAGAGGGCTAAGGGAGTCTCCCTGAAACACGCCTCTTCTAATGATGACCTGTTCTGTTTGGACTATGTCTCTACCAGATCTTATGGTGAAACGAGTCCTCCAGAGTGGCATCAGTTGTCCAATGCATCCCACTATTTGACCGGGTACCTCAAGGCATCTGAGCAAATGCATGATTAACTCATGTGATGTTGTATCAAATGCCTTGCGGTAATCGATCCAGGCCATCGAAAGGTTACGCTTATACTGCACGGAGTCCTGCGTGATACATCTATCGATGAGCAGGTTCTCCTTGCACCCGGCGACCCCTTTCTTTGACCCTCTTTGCTCATTTATCCGTTCATACACCGGATCAACTGCGGAGAGAATGCGCGTGTATAAGATGCGCGTAAACACCTTATAACACGCATTCAAGCAAGTTATCGGCCTGTAATTCTTTGGATCAGACAAATCTCCATTTTTGGGGATGAGCACGGTTCGCCCCTCGACAAACCACTCCGGAATCTGCTGCTCCCCATCTAGCCATGAGTTGAAAACTCTGGCCAGATGGCGGTGGGTTGTTGGAAACTTTTTCCACCAATAGTTATTCAACCCATCAGGGCCTGGAGCAGCGAAATTCTTAGAGCCTTTTAGGGCCCCTCGTACTTCTTCCGTGGTTATCGGAATGCGCAGATCATTGAGCTAAGGCTGCCGAAGCCTCCTGCAAAATGCTTCGAACTGCGCTAGGGCTGGAGTATCTACGTTGAGTGGTTGCGGATACTCATAGATATTCTTCCAGAATGTTTCCACCCGATCTGCAGCCGGCGGGTTATCGACAACACGTGGAGGCTCTTGGAATAAGCGAGAAGGTTTATCGCGGAACTTTATGTTTTCCGCGATACTTCTCGCCCGCCTCACTAGTGACTTCTTTGCAGCCACTAGCATTCGTATCCTATCAAGGCAGTGCTGTTTGATGGTAAACAGCACACCTTGATTTAATGTGTGGTGAGCTCGTCTCAATTTTGCGGCAATTCGCCGCACTGCGGGCGTGAAAGGCCTATTGGCCGCCACGAAGTCCACCACACACTGGATACGAGACGCGTGTTGTCTTGCCGACTTGATCTTGGCTTCCATCTTGTGTACACGTCGCTCATGCCTCCCTACCAGAGCGGTGGTGTCTCTCCTCTCTGTTTGGGATAGAGCATGAGCGGCGTCGTACACGACAGAATTGATCTGCCAGATGTCAGCCTCTTCTGGAAGAACATCGCCAATCTCCGCATCCACCCGTGCCAGTTCTTGCGGCTTCAGGGGCTTCATTTTGTGAAGCGCCCTGCGGGTTCTGATATCCTCCATCAGTGGAACAATGCGATTCTCCTCCACAGCCAAACCGACACGTGGCATATTTGCCACTTCGATAACCGGCTGAGGAGGAGCTCTAACGTAGCCTCGAGCCCGAAGATGGGATACATAATCTCTGAGATTTTGTGCGGAAAACGCTGCATGCTCTGGGTGTCTCTCACACCACAGAGCATGCATTCTCGCCATGTATCCTCTCCGGGCGGGCTCACTGCTCTCGTAGCAATGCAGAAGTCCGTCCCTTAATTCGTCCGTCCACTCAAAGCGTCCGTTGTTATCGCGGTCGTCATCATTTGGCAAATCATCGTTGGCCCCACCACCTTGCCTTTGACCCCTAATCCGAGGGGGTCGGTTGTGGGGGCCTCTTCCTCGATTGTTGGGAACCGAGTAGTAGAGTTTACTGGGGGGTTAACCCAGTAAACCCACGGCCGACACCGGAGGGAAAGTTGCTTTTTCCCTCCCGGATGCGCATTAGCTGCCGGTCCGATTTTGCATCCTTTGCTCGGGTAGGTGGTGTCGCTACTCACCAGGGCCTTAGGTGTTGTTTGACCCCCCTGCCTATTTATTATTATTATTATTATTATTATTATTATTATTATTATTATTATTATTATTATTATTATTATTATTATTATTATTATTATTATTATTATTATTATTATTATTATTATTATTATTATTATTATTATTATTATTATTATTATTATTATTATTATTATTATTATTATTATTATTATTATTATTATTATTATTATTATTATTATTATTATTATTATTATTATTATTATTATTATTATTATTATTATTATTATTATTATTATTATTATTATTATCATTATTATTATTATTATAATTATCTCTTTTGAATTAAAATTCTCCAGTCGGAACCTGTCTCCGATGCTCCGATATATTCGGAGGGCGCGCTGGCAACATCATTACCCCAATAACCAGTCCCCAAACTATGGGGTAAGCAGCTATTGGGTCCGGGAATCGTGTGCCCTGAGCAGACGTAATGAACCGAGGATGACAGCCTTCTGCATTCTTCCGGCCATGATTTCTGACATCTTTCTACATGCCGGTATGATTTTTAAGTTCGAGAGTAATGGATCCATCACACCGCCAAGGGACCCTATTATCAGAACAACCATTTTTACAGAATGGTCTGGATAGAGCCTGCGGAGTTCGAAGAGTAAATCTCGATATTTCGTCCGTTTCTCCTCCTCCTTTCGGACGATATTCGTTTCGCCAGGAGCCGAAAACTCAATGACGAATATCATCTTACTTCCATGGTCGAGGAGTACTACATCAGGCTTATTGGCCTGTATTTGCCTGAGGGTGGGAAATGAGTAGTTCCAGTAGATTCGGCACTTCTCATTCTCCACCACGGACTCAATATCCCCCGGAGCGTAAGGCAACACTGGTGTCTCGTCTATACCGTACGAGTGTCGTTATTATTATTATTATTATTATCATTATCATTATTATTATTATTATTATTATTATTATTATTATTATTATTATTATTATTATTATTATTATTATTATTATTATTATTATTATTATTATTATTATTATTATTATTATTATTATTATTATTATTATTATTATTATTATTATTATTATTATTATTATTATTATTATTATTATTATTATTATTATTATTATTATTATTTGAATTAAAATTCTCCAGTCGGACCCTGTCTCCGATGCTCCGATACATTCGGAGGGCGCGCTGGCAACATCATTACTCCAATAACCACTCCCCAAACTATGGGGTAAGCAGCTATTGGGTCCGGGAATCGTGTGCCCTGAGCAGACGTAATGAACCGAGAATGACAGCCTTCTGCATTCTTCCGGCTATGATTTCTGACATCTTTCTACATGCCGGTATGATGTTTAAGTTCAAGAGTAATGAATCCATCACACCACCAAGAGACCCTATTATCAGAACAACCATTTTTACAGAATGGTCTGGATAACCATTTTTACAGAATGGTCTGGATAGAGTCTGCGGAGTTCGAATAGTAAATCTCGATATTTCGTCCGCTTCTCCTCCTCCTTTCGGACGATATTCGTTTCGCCAGGAGCCGAAACCTCAATGACGAAAATGGTCGAGGAGTACTACATCAGGCTTATTGTCCTGAATTTGCCTGAGGGTGGGAAATGAGTAGTTCCAGTAGATCCGGCACTTCTCATTCTCCACCACGGACTCAATATCCCCCGGAGCGTAAGGCAACACTGGTGTCTCGTCGATACCATACGAGTGTCGTAGGTGGTAATATAACACACGTAGAGCCGCGTTATGTCTGTGGATATAGGCTGAGACCGCATATGCCGGACATGCTGACAGCAAATGCATAATGGTCTCAGGCGCCTGACGGCAGGCCCTGCATCTAATATCAGGGACCCATCACATGGCTTCGGTAGACCAAGGTGTTGAAGACCATTATGAATCCCTCGGTCTCCGACTTCAGCCCACTTGACCTAAGGAAGGCGTAGGTCAAGTTCTTGGATAAGAAGACCCCATGCAAAGGCTTATCCCTATGCAGCTGCAGCAAAACTGCATTTTCTGCGGCCTTTACATGGGCTTCTTGCCGAACGGGTGCCAACTCTGTGACAGAGTTCGAATCACGCCGTTTGGTGTCGAAACTGAGACCGAGTTCATCGGCCGCACGGGCTGCTGCCTTGAAGAGGAACGCTCCAATCCCTGCGTTTTCATGGTCACGGACCATGCAGAGAAGGGGGTCCAAACTCCTGATTACTTTACATGCTCCATCCAATACCATTCTGTTGTGAAGACACTCCAAACTCAAAAGTCCTCGTCCTCCTTGTTGTCGGTGGAGATATAGCCGAGGAACGGACGATTTGGGATGCAAACTCCTGTATAGGTGCATCATCTTGCGAGTCTTTACGTCGAGTTGTCGCAGCTCCTCCTGAGTCCACTTCATTACTCCGAAGGAGTAGAGTAAGATCGGAACGGCAAGCATATTTGTGGCAGCAACTTGGTTCTTTCCCGACAGTTCTGAGAGAGTTTTTGACAGTTATAACTTCTTTAGAGTAGTGTTGTTCCACTCCCAAGTAGGTATACGTCTCTCCGGCACCCAGATGATGTAGGATGCTTTCGTCTATGAGCTGGACGTCTTCTCCGTAATCGTCGCATCGTCCTCTTTTGAGATGAACCGTTGCATATTTGTCGATCCCAAACTCCATGCCGATGGCCTGCGTATACTCCTCCACCACCCTCAAAGACTGACGTAGGTCCTTTTCACCTGAGGCATAAAGCTTAAGATCATCCATGTAGAATAGATGACTCACCTTATGCCTCCGGTTGCTGGGGGTGCCGCAGTAGTATCCACGTGTTTTTCTGAGGGCAACGGACAATAGCAATAGTGAGATGCAAAAGAGATGCTGAGAGAATCTCCCTGAAACACTCCCCTTCTGAAGATAACCTGATCTGTTTGGACTCTAGCTTGACCTGATGTTATAGTGAAGCGAGTCCTCCAGAGTGGCATCAGTTGTTCATTGCATCTCACTATTTGATCGGGTATCGCAAGGCATCGAAGAACATGCATGATTAGCCCATGCGATGTCGTGTCAAATGCTTTGCGATAGTCGATCCAGGCCATCGAAAGGTTACGCTTATACTGCGTGGAGTCCTGCGTAATACGATGAGCAGATTCTCCTTGCATCCAGCGACCCCTTTCTTTGACCCTCTTTGCTCATATATCCATTCGTACACGTGTTCAACTGAGGTGAGTATTCGCATGTACAAAATGCGGGTGAACATCTTATAACATGCGTTCAGGAATGTTATCGGCCTGTAGTTTTTCGGTTCCGACAAATCAATTATTATTATTATTATTATTATTATTATTATTATTATTATTATTATTATTATTATTATTATTATTATTATTATTATTATTATTATTATTATTATTATTATTATTATTATTATTATTATTATTATTATTATTATTATTATTATTATTATTATTATTATTATTATTATTATTTATTTTTTTTTTTTTTTTTCTCCTTAGGAGTGTACCAGTCAGGCCCTGTCTCCGGTGCTCCGACCCATCCGGAGGGCGCGCTGGTGTCGTTAACCCCAATAACCACTCCCTACATCCGTAGGGTGAGTGATTATTGGGTCCGAGAATCGTGTGCCCTGAGTAGACGAAGCGAACCAAGTATAACGGCCTTCTGCATTCTTGCTGCTAAGATTTCTGCCATATTACGGCAAGCAGGTATTATTTTCAAATTGGAGAGCAGTGTGTCCATCATTCCACCAAGGACTCCTATGATCAGAACCACCATTTTGACAGAATGGTCCGGATATAACCTGCGGAGTTCAAAGAGAAGATCTCGATATTTAGTCCGTTTTTCCTCCTCTTTTCGAACGATATTAATTTCGCCTGGAGCGGAAAACTCCATGACGAATATCGTTCTACTTTGGTGGTCGAGGAGGACAACATCAGGCTTATTGGCTTGTATTTGCCTGAGGGTGGGGAATGAGTAGTTCCAATAGATTCGGCATCTCTCATTCTCCACCACGGACTCAATATCCCCCGGAGCATAAGGCAACACCGGTGTCTCGTCTATACCGTACGAGTGTCGTAGGTGGTAGTACAACACTCGTAGCGCCGCGTTATGCCTATGGATATAGGCTGAGACCGCATAAGATGGGCATGCTGATAGCAAATGCATTACGGTCTCAGGTGCCCCACGACATGCCCTGCATCGGGTGTCAGGGACGTCTATACCCATCACGCGACTACGGTAGACAAGGGTGTTGAAGACACCATCCTGGCAGGCCATTATGAATCCCTCGGTCTCCGACTTTAGCTCACTCGACCTGAGGAAGGCAAAGGTCAAGCTTTTGGATAAGCCAAGGTCTTCGATGTTATGAAAGAAGACACCATGCATTGGCTTATCCATATGTAGCTGTAGCAGGACCTCTGTCTCCGCAGCTTTTATCTGAGCTTTTTGCTGAACGGGTCCCAACTCTGTCACCGAGTTGGGACCCGTTCAGCAAAAAGCTCAGATAAAAGCTGCGGAGACAGAGGTCCTGCTACAGCTACATATGGATAAGCCAATGCATGGTGTCTTCTTTCATAACATCGAAGACCTTGGCTTATCCAAAAGCTTGACCTTTGCCTTCCTCAGGTCGAGTGAGCTAAAGTCGGAGACCGAGGGATTCATAATGGCCTGCCAGGATGGTGTCTTCAACACCCTTGTCTACCGTAGTCGCGTGATGGGTATAGACGTCCCTGACACCCGATGCAGGGCATGTCGTGGGGCACCTGAGACCGTAATGCATTTGCTATCAGCATGCCCATCTTATGCGGTCTCAGCCTATATCCATAGGCATAACGCGGCGCTACGAGTGTTGTACTACCACCTACGACACTCGTACGGTATAGACGAGACACCGGTGTTGCCTTATGCTCCGGGGGATATTGAGTCCGTGGTGGAGAATGAGAGATGCCGAATCTATTGGAACTACTCATTCCCCACCCTCAGGCAAATACAAGCCAATAAGCCTGATGTTGTCCTCCTCGACCACCAAAGTAGAACGATATTCGTCATGGAGTTTTCCGCTCCAGGCGAAATTAATATCGTTCGAAAAGAGGAGGAAAAACGGACTAAATATCGAGATCTTCTCTTTGAACTCCGCAGGTTATATCCGGACCATTCTGTCAAAATGGTGGTTCTGATCATAGGAGTCCTTGGTGGAATGATGGACACACTGCTCTCCAATTTGAAAATAATACCTGCTTGCCGTAATATGGCAGAAATCTTAGCAGCAAGAATGCAGAAGGCCGTTATACTTGGTTCGCTTCGTCTACTCAGGGCACACGATTCTCGGACCCAATAATCACTCACCCTACGGATGTAGGGAGTGGTTATTGGGGTTAACGACACCAGCGCGCCCTCCGGATGGGTCGGAGCACCGGAGACAGGGCCTGACTGGTACACTCCTAAGGAGAAAAAAAAAAAAAAAAAAATAATAATAATAATAATAATAATAATAATAATAATAATAATAATAATAATAATAATAATAATAATAATAATAATAATAATAATAATAATAATAATAATAATAATAATAATAATAATAATAATAATAATAATAATAATAATAATAATAATAATAATAATAATAATAATAATAATAATAATAATAATAATTGATTTGTCGGAACCGAAAAACTACAGGCCGATAACATTCCTGAACGCATGTTATAAGATGTTCACCCGCATTTTGTACATGCGAATACTCACCTCAGTTGAACACGTGTACGAATGGATATATGAGCAAAGAGGGTCAAAGAAAGGGGTCGCTGGATGCAAGGAGAATCTGCTCATCGTATTACGCAGGACTCCACGCAGTATAAGCGTAACCTTTCGATGGCCTGGATCGACTATCGCAAAGCATTTGACACGACATCGCATGGGCTAATCATGCATGTTCTTCGATGCCTTGCGATACCCGATCAAATAGTGAGATGCAATGAACAACTGATGCCACTCTGGAGGACTCGCTTCACTATAACATCAGGTCAAGCTAGAGTCCAAACAGATCAGGTTATCTTCAGAAGGGGAGTGTTTCAGGGAGATTCTCTCAGCATCTCTTTTGCATCTCACTATTGCTATTGTCCGTTGCCCTCAGAAAAACACGTGGATACTACTGCGGCACCCCCAGCAACCGGAGGCATAAGGTGAGTCATCTATTCTACATGGATGATCTTAAGCTTTATGCCTCAGGTGAAAAGGACCTACGTCAGTCTTTGAGGGTGGTGGAGGAGTATACGCAGGCCATCGGCATGGAGTTTGGGATCGACAAATATGCAACGGTTCATCTCAAAAGAGGACGATGCGACGATTACGGAGAAGACGTCCAGCTCATAGACGAAAGCATCCTACATCATCTGGGTGCCGGAGAGACGTATACCTACTTGGGAGTGGAACAACACTACTCTAAAGAAGTTATAACTGTCAAAAACTCTCTCAGAACTGTCGGGAAAGAACCAAGTTGCTGCCACAAATATGCTTGCCGTTCCGATCTTACTCTACTCCTTCGGAGTAATGAAGTGGACTCAGGAGGAGCTGCGACAACTCGACGTAAAGACTCGCAAGATGATGCACCTATACAGGAGTTTGCATCCCAAATCGTCCGTTCCTCGGTTATATCTCCACCGACAACAAGGAGGACGAGGACTTTTGAGTTTGGAGTGTCTTCACAACAGAATGGTATTGGATGGAGCATGTAAAGTAATCAGGAGTTTGGACCCCCTTCTCTGCATGGTCCGTGACCATGAAAACGCAGGGATTGGAGCGTTCCTCTTCAAGGCAGCAGCCCGTGCGGCCGATGAACTCGGTCTCAGTTTCGACACCAAACGGCGTGATTCGAACTCTGTCACAGAGTTGGCACCCGTTCGGCAAGAAGCCCATGTAAAGGCCGCAGAAAATGCAGTTTTGCTGCAGCTGCATAGGGATAAGCCTTTGCATGGGGTCTTCTTATCCAAGAACTTGACCTACGCCTTCCTTAGGTCAAGTGGGCTGAAGTCGGAGACCGAGGGATTCATAATGGTCTTCAACACCTTGGTCTACCGAAGCCATGTGATGGGTCCCTGATATTAGATGCAGGGCCTGCCGTCAGGCGCCTGAGACCATTATGCATTTGCTGTCAGCATGTCCGGCATATGCGGTCTCAGCCTATATCCACAGACATAACGCGGCTCTACGTGTGTTATATTACCACCTACGACACTCGTATGGTATCGACGAGACACCAGTGTTGCCTTACGCTCCGGGGGATATTGAGTCCGTGGTGGAGAATGAGAAGTGCCGGATCTACTGGAACTACTCATTTCCCACCCTCAGGCAAATTCAGGACAATAAGCCTGATGTAGTACTCCTCGACCATTTTCGTCATTGAGGTTTCGGCTCCTGGCGAAACGAATATCGTCCGAAAGGAGGAGGAGAAGCGGACGAAATATCGAGATTTACTATTCGAACTCCGCAGACTCTATCCAGACCATTCTGTAAAAATGGTTATCCAGACCATTCTGTAAAAATGGTTGTTCTGATAATAGGGTCTCTTGGTGGTGTGATGGATTCATTACTCTTGAACTTAAACATCATACCGGCATGTAGAAAGATGTCAGAAATCATAGCCGGAAGAATGCAGAAGGCTGTCATTCTCGGTTCATTACGTCTGCTCAGGGCACACGATTCCCGGACCCAATAGCTGCTTACCCCATAGTTTGGGGAGTGGTTATTGGAGTAATGATGTTGCCAGCGCGCCCTCCGAATGTATCGGAGCATCGGAGACAGGGTCCGACTGGAGAATTTTAATTCAAATAATAATAATAATAATAATAATAATAATAATAATAATAATAATAATAATAATAATAATAATAATAATAATAATAATAATAATAATAATAATAATAATAATAATAATAATAATAATAATAATAATAATAATAATAATAATAATAATAATAATAATAATAATAATAATAATAATAATAATAATAATAATAATAATAATAATAATAATAATAATAATAATAATAATAATAATAATAATAATAATAATAATAATAATAATAATAATAATAATAATAATAATAATAATAATAATGATAATAATAATAATAATGATAATAATAATAATAATAATAACGACACTCGTACGGTATAGACGAGACACCAGTGTTGCCTTACGCTCCGGGGGATATTGAGTCCGTGGTGGAGAATGAGAAGTGCCGAATCTACTGGAACTACTCATTTCCCACCCTCAGGCAAATACAGGCCAATAAGCCTGATGTAGTACTCCTCGACCATGGAAGTAAGATGATATTCGTCATTGAGTTTTCGGCTCCTGGCGAAACGAATATCGTCCGAAAGGAGGAGGAGAAACGGACGAAATATCGAGATTTACTCTTCGAACTCCGCAGGCTCTATCCAGACCATTCTGTAAAAATGGTTGTTCTGATAATAGGGTCCCTTGGCGGTGTGATGGATCCATTACTCTCGAACTTAAAAATCATACCGGCATGTAGAAAGATGTCAGAAATCATGGCCGGAAGAATGCAGAAGGCTGTCATCCTCGGTTCATTACGTCTGCTCAGGGCACACGATTCCCGGACCCAATAGCTGCTTACCCCATAGTTTGGGGACTGGTTATTGGGGTAATGATGTTGCCAGCGCGCCCTCCGAATATATCGGAGCATCGGAGACAGGTTCCGACTGGAGAATTTTAATTCAAAAGAGATAATTATAATAATTATAATAATGATAATAATAATAATAATAATAATAATAATAATAATAATAATAATAATAATAATAATAATAATAATAATAATAATAATAATAATAATAATAATAATAATAATAATAATAATAATAATAATAATAATAATAATAATAATAATAATAATAATAATAATAATAATAATAATAATAATAATAATAATAATAATAATAATAATAATAATAATAATAATAATAATAATAATAATAATAATAATAATAATAATAATAATAATAATAATAATAATAATAATAATAATAATAATAATAATAATAATAATAATAATAATAATAAATAGGCAGGGGGGTCAAACAACACCTAAGGCCCTGGTGAGTAGCGACACCACCTACCCGAGCAAAGGATGCAAAATCGGACCGGCAGCTAATGCGCATCCGGGAGGGAAAAAGCAACTTTCCCTCCGGTGTCGGCCGTGGGTTTACTGGGTTAACCCCCCAGTAAACTCTACTACTCGGTTCCCAACAATCGAGGAAGAGGCCCCCACAACCGACCCCCTCGGATTAGGGGTCAAAGGCAAGGTGGTGGGGCCAACGATGATTTGCCAAATGATGACGACCGCGATAACAACGGACGCTTTGAGTGGACGGACGAATTAAGGGACGGACTTCTGCATTGCTACGAGAGCAGTGAGCCCGCCCGGAGAGGATACATGGCGAGAATGCATGCTCTGTGGTGTGAGAGACACCCAGAGCATGCAGCGTTTTCCGCACAAAATCTCAGAGATTATGTATCCCATCTTCGGGCTCGAGGCTACGTTAGAGCTCCTCCTCAGCCGGTTATCGAAGTGGCAAATATGCCACGTGTCGGTTTGGCTGTGGAGGAGAATCGCATTGTTCCACTGATGGAGGATATCAGAACCCGCAGGGCGCTTCACAAAATGAAGCCCCTGAAGCCGCAAGAACTGGCACGGGTGGATGCGGAGATTGGCGATGTTCTTCCAGAAGAGGCTGACATCTGGCAGATCAATTCTGTCGTGTACGACGCCGCTCATGCTCTATCCCAAACAGAGAGGAGAGACACCACCGCTCTGGTAGGGAGGCATGAGCGACGTGTACACAAGATGGAAGCCAAGATCAAGTCGGCAAGACAACACGCGTCTCGTATCCAGTGTGTGGTGGACTTCGTGGCGGCCAATAGGCCTTTCACGCCCGCAGTGCGGCGAATTGCCGCAAAATTGAGACGAGCTCACCACACATTAAATCAAGGTGTGCTGTTTACCATCAAACAGATGGGCATGCTGATAGCAAATGCATTACGGTCTCAGGTGCCCCACGACATGCCCTGCATCGGGTGTCAGGGACGTCTATACCCATCACGCGACTACGGTAGACAAGGGTGTTGAAGACACCATCCTGGCAGGCCATTATGAATCCCTCGGTCTCCGACTTTAGCTCACTCGACCTGAGGAAGGCAAAGGTCAAGCTTTTGGATAAGCCAAGGTCTTCGATGTTATGAAAGAAGACACCATGCATTGGCTTATCCATATGTAGCTGTAGCAGGACCTCTGTCTCCGCAGCTTTTATCTGAGCTTTTTGCTGAACGGGTCCCAACTCGGTGACAGAGTTTGGGTTAGCCCGTTCAGTGTCGAAAACGAGACCGAGTTCATCGGCCGCACGGGTAGCTGCCTTAAAAAGGAATGCTCCAATCCCTGCTTTCTCATGGTCGCGGACCATGCAGAGAAGGGGATCTGAACTCCTGATGACTTTACAGGCTCCATCCAGAACCAATCTGTTATGCAGACACTCCAAACTCAAAAGTCCACGGCCTCCCCGTTGCCTGGAAAAGTATAACCGTGGATCGGACGATTTAGGATGCAAGCTCCTATTGAGATGCATCATTTTGCGAGTCTTAACGTCAAGTTGTCGCAGCTCTTCCTTAGTCCACTTCATCACTCCGAAAGAGTAAAGAAGGATCGGAACGGCAAGCATATTAGTTGCAGCAACTTTGTTCTTCCCCGACAGTTCTGATGACCAGATCTGTCGGAGTTTATGCTGATACTTGCCGCGGAGAGAGTTTTTATCTGCAAATACCTCTTGGGAGCGGCGTTGTTCCACGAGCTGGACATCCTCTCCGTATTCCTCGCATCGTCCTCTTTTGAGATGAACCGTGGCACATTTGTCGATCTCAAATTCCATACCGATAGCATGCGTATATTCTTCCACCACCCTAAGGGACTGATGTAGGTCCCTTTCTCCAGAGGCATACAATTTGAGGTCATCCATGTAAAATAGATGGGTGACATTATGCCTCCGGTTGCTGGGGGTGCCGCAGTTGTACCCACGGGTATTCCTGAGCGCAACGGACAATGGCAATAGTGAGATGCAGAAGAGAAGAGGGCTAAGGGAGTCTCCCTGAAACACACCTCTTCTAATGATGACCTGCTCTGTTTGGACTATGTCTCTACCAGATCTTATGGTGAAGCGAGTCCTCCAGAGCGGCATCAGTTGTCCAATGCATCCCACTATTTGACCGGGTACCTCAAGGCATCTGAGCAAATGCATGATTAACTCATGTGATGTTGTATCAAATGCCTTGCGGTAATTGATCCAGGCCATCGAAAGTTTACGCTTATACTGCACGGAGTCCTGCGTGATACATCTATCGATGAGCAGGTTCTCCTTGCACCCGGCGACCCCTTTCTTTGACCCTCTTCGCTCATTTATCCGTTCATACACCGGATCAACTGCGGAGAGAATGCGCGTGTATAAGATGCGCGTAAACACCTTATAACACGCATTCAAGCATGTTATCGGCCTGTAATTCTTTGGATCAGACAAATCTCCGTTTTTGGGGATGAGCACGGTTCGCCCCTCGACAAACCACTCTGGAATCTGCTGCTCCCCATCTAGCCATGAGTTGAAAACTCTGGCCAGATGGCGGTGGGTTGTTGGAAACTTTTTCCACCAATAGTTATTCAACCCATCAGGGCCTGGAGCAGCGAAATTCTTAGAGCCTTTTAGGGCCCCTCGTACTTCTTCCGTGGTTATCGGAATGCGCAGATCATTGAGCTCAGGCTGCCGAAGCCTCCTGCAAAATGCTTCGAACTGCGCTAGGGCTGGAGTATCTACATTGAGTGGTTGCGGATACTCATAGATATTCTTCCAGAATGTTTCCACCCGATCTGCAGCCGGCGGGTTATCGACAACACGTGGAGGCTCTTGGCATAAGCGAGAAGGTTTATCGCGGAACTTTATGTTTTCCGCGATACCTCTCGCCCGCCTCACTAGTGACTTCTTTGCAGCCACTAGCATTCGTATCCTATCAAGGCAGTGCTGTTTGATGGTGAACAGCACACCTTGATTTTAGTGTGGTGAGCTCGTCTCAGTTTTGCGGCAATTCGCCGCACTGCGGGCGTGAAAGGCCTATTGGCCGCCACGAAGTCCACCACACACTGGATACGAGACGCGTGTTGTCTCGCCGACTTGATCTTGGCTTCCATCTTGTGTACACGTCGTTCATGCCTCCCTAACAGAGCGGTGGTGTCCCTCCTCTCCGTTTGGGATAGAGCATGAGCGGCGTCGTACACGACAGAATTGATCTGCCAGATGTCAGCCTCTTCTGGAAGAACATTGCCAATCTCCGCATCCACCCGTGCCAGTTCTTGCGGCTTCAGGGGCTTCATATTGTGAAGCGCCCTGCGGGTTCTGATATCCTCCATCAGTGGAACAATGCGATTCTCCTCCACAGCCAAACCGACACGTGGCATATCTGCCACTTCGATAACTGGCTGAGGAGGAGCTCTAACGTAGCCTCGAGCCCGAAGATGGGATACATAATCCCTGAGATTTTGTGCGGAAAACGCTGCATGCTCTGGGTGTCTCTCACACCACAGAGCATGCATTCTCGCCATGTATCCTCTCCGGGCGGGCTCACTGCTCTCGTAGCAATGCAGAAGTCCGTCCCTTAATTCGTCCGTCCACTCAAAGCGTCCGTTGTTATCGCGGTCTTCATCGTTTGGCAAATCGTCGTTGGCCCCACCACCTTGCCTATGACCCCTAATCCGAGGGGGTCGGTTGTGGGGGCCTCTTCCTCGATCGTTTGGAACCGAGTAGTAGAGTTTACTGGGGGGTTAACCCAGTAAACCCACGGCCGACACCGGAGGGAAAGATGCTTTTTCCCTCCCGGATGCGCATGAGCTGCCGGTCCGATTTTGCATCCTTTGCTCGGGTAGGTGGTGTCGCTACTCACCAGGGCCTTAGGTGTTGGTTGACCCCCCTGCCTTATTATTATTATTATTATTATTATTATTATTATTATTATTATTATTATTATTATTATTATTATTATTATTATTATTATTATTATTATTATTATTATTATTATTATTATTATTATTATTATTATCATTATTATTATTATTATTGTTATTATTATTATTATTATTATTATTATTATTATTATTATTATTATTATTATTATTATTATTATTATTATTATTATTATTATTATTATTATTATTATTATTATTATTATTATTATTATTATTATTATTATTATTATTATTATTATTATTTTTATTATTATTATTATTATTATTATTATTATTATTATTATTATTATTATTATTATTTCCTTTAAGAGTGTACCAGTCAGGTCCTGTCTCCGGTGCTCCGACCCATCCGGAGGACGCGCTGGTGTCGTTTACCTCAATAACCACTCCCTACGTCCGTAGGGTGAGTGATTATTGGGTCCGAGAGTCATGTGTTCTGAGCAGACGAAGGGAACCAAGGATGACGGCCTTCTGCATTCGAGCTGCTAGGATTTGTGCCATATTACGGCAGACCGGTATCAACTTCAAGTTAGAGAGCAGTGTGTCCATCATTCCACCAAGGACTCCTATAAGCAGAACCACCATTCTGACAGAATGGTCCGGATACAACCTGCGGAGTTCAAAGAGAAGATCTCGATATTTAGTCCGTTTTTCCTCCTCTTTCCGAACGATATTCATCTCGCCTGGAGCGGAAAACTCCATGACGAATATCGTTTTACTTTGACGGTCGAGGAGGACAACATCAGGCTTATTGGCTTGTATTTGCCTGAGGGTGGGGAATGAGTAGTTCCAATAGATTCGGCACCCCTCATTCCCCACCACGGAGTCAATATCCCCCGGAACATAAGGCAACACCGGTGTCTCGTCTATACCGTACGAGTGTCTTAGATGGTAGTACAACACTCGTAGCGCCGCGTTATGCCTGTGGATATAGGCTGAGACCGCATAAGCTGGACATGCTGATATCAAATGCATTACGGTCTCAGGTGCCCCACGACATGCCCTGCATCGGGTGTCAGGGACGTCTATACCCATCACGCGACTACGGTAGACGAGGGTATTGAAGACACCATCCTGGCAGGCCATTATGAATCCCTCGGTCTCCGACTTCAGCTCACTCGACCTGAGGAAGGCAAAGGTAAAGCTTTTGGATATGCCAATGTCTTCGATGTTGTGAAAGAAGACACCATGCATTGGCTTATCCATATGTAGCTGTAGCAGGACCTCTGTCTCCGCAGCTTTGATGTGAGCTTTTTGCTGAACGGGTCCCAACTCGGTGACAGAGTTTGGGTTAGCCCGTTCAGTGTCGAATACGAGACCGAGTTCATCGGCCGCACGGGTTGCTGCCTTAAAAAGAAATGCTCCAATCCCTGCTTTCTCATGGTCGCAGACCATGCAGAGAAGGGGATCTGAACTCCGGATGACTTTACAGGCCCCATCCAGAACCATTCTGTTATGCAGACACTCCAAACTCAAAAGTCCACGGCCTCCCCGATGTCTGGGAAAGTATAACCGTGGAACAGACGATTTAGGATGCAAGCTCCTATTGAGATGCATCATTTTGCGAGTTTTTACGTCGAGTTGTCGCAGCTCTTCCTGAGTCCACTTCATCACTCCGAAGGAGTAGAGAAGGATCGGAACGGCAAGCATATTAGTTGCAGCAACTTTGTTCTTCACCGACAGTTCTGATGACCAGATCTGTCGGAGTTCATGCTGATACTTGCCGCGGAGAGAGTTCTCAACTGTGATTACCTCTTGGGAGCGGCGTTGCGCCACCCCTAGGTAAGTATAAGTCTCTCCGGCATCCAGATGATGTAGGATGCTTCCGTCTACGAGCTGGACATCCTCTCCGTATTCCTCGCATCGTCCTCTTTTGAGATGAACCGTGGCACATTTGTCGATCCCAAATTCCATTCCGATAGCATGCGTATATTCTTCCATTATTATTATTATTATTATTATTATTATTATTATTATTATTATTATTATTATTATTATTATTATTATTATTATTATTATTATTATTATTATTATTATTATTATTATTATTATTATTATTATTATTATTATTATTATTATTATTATTATTATTATTATTATTATTATTATTATTATTATTATTATTATTATTATTATTATTATTATTATTATTATTATTATTATTATTATTATTATTATTATTATTATTATTATTATTATTATTATTATTATTATTATTATTTATTTTTTTCCTTAGGAGTGTACCAGTCAGGCCCTGTCTCCGGTGCTCCGACTCATCCGGAGGGCGCGCTGGTGTCGTTAACCCCAATAACCACTCCCTACATCCGTAGGGTGAGTAATTATTGGGTCCGAGAATCGTGTGCCCTGAGTAGACGAAGCGAACCAAGTATAACGGCCTTCTGCATTCTTGCTGCTAAGATTTCTGCCAAATTACGTCAAGCAGGTATTATCTTCAATTATTATTATTATTATTATTATTATTATTATTTATTTTTTTTTTCCGTTAGGAATGTACCAGTCAGGCCCTGTCTCCGGTGCTCCGATACATCCGGAGGGCGCGCTGGTGTCGTTAACCCCAATAACCACTCCCTACGTCCGTAGGGTGAGTGACTATTGGGTCCGAGAATCATGTGCCCTGAGTAGACGGAGCGAACCAAGGATAACGGCCTTCTGCATTCGCGCTGCTAAGATTTCTGCCATATTACGGCAAGCAGGTATTATCCTCAAGTTGGAGAGCAGTGTGTCCATCATTCCACCAAGGACTCCTATGATCAGAACCAACATTTTGACAGAATGGTCCGGATATAACCTGCGGAGTTCAAAGAGAAGATCTCGATATTTAGTCCGTTTTTCCTCCTCTTTTCGAACGATATTCATTTCGCCTGGAGCGGAAAACTCCATGACGAATATCGTTCTACTTTGGTGGTCGAGGAGGACAACATCAGGCTTATTGGCTTGTATTTGCCTGAGGGTGGGGAATGAGTAGTTCCAATAGATCCGGCACCTCTCATTCTCCACCACGGACTCAATATCCCCCGGAACATAAGGCAACACCGGTGTCTCGTCTATACCGTACGAGTGTCGTAGATGGTAGTATAACACTCGTAGCGCCGCGTTATGCCTGTGGATATAGGCTGAGACCGCATAAGATGGGCATGCTGATAGCAAATGCATTACGGTCTCAGGTGCCCCACGACATGCCCTGCATCGGGTGTCAGGGACGTCTATACCCATCACGCGACTACGGTAGACGAGGGTGTTGAAGACACCATCCTGGCAGGCCATTATGAATCCCTCGGTCTCCGACTTTAGCTCACTCGACCTGAGGAAGGCAAAGGTCAAGCTTTTGGATAAGCCAAGGTCTTCGATGTTGTGAAAGAAGACGCCATGCATTGGCTTATCCATATGTAGCTGTAGCATGACCTCTGTCTCCGCAGCTTTGATGTGAGCTTTTTGCTGAACGGGTCCCAACTCGGTGACAGAGTTTGGGTTAGCCCGTTCAGTGTCGAATACGAGACCGAGTTCATCGGCCGCACGGGTTGCTGCCTTAAAAAGAAATGCTCCAATCCCTGCTTTTTCATGGTCGCGGACCATGCAGAGAAGGGGATCTGAACTCCTGATGACTTTACAGGCCCCATCCAGAACCATTCTGTTATGCATACACTCCAAACTCAAAAGTCCACGGCCTCCCCGTTGTCTGGGAAAGTATAACCGTGGAACGGACGATTTAGGATGCAAGCACCTATTGAGATGCATCACTTTGCGAGTTTTAACGTCGAGTTGTCGCAGCTCTTCCTTAGTCCACTTCATTACTCCGAAAGAGTAGAGAAGGATCGGAACGGCAAGCATATTGGTTGCAGCAACTTTGTTCTTCCCCGACAGTTCTGATGACCAGATCTGTCGGAGTTTGTGCTGATACTTGCCGCGGAGAGAGTTCTTAACTGTGAGTACCTCTTGGGAGTGGCGTTGCTCCACCCCTAGGTAAGTATACGTCTCTCCGGCATCCAGATGATGTAGGATGCTTCCGTCTACGAGCTGGACATCCTCTCCGTATTCCTCGCATCGTCCTCTTTTAAGATGAACCATGGCACATTTGTCGATCCCAAATTCCATTCCGATAGCATGCGTGTACTCTTCCACCACCCTAAGGGACTGATGTAGGTCCCTTTCTCCAGAGGCATATAATTTTAGGTCATCCATGTAGAACAAATGGGTGACTTTATGCCTCCGGTTGCTGGGGGTGCCGCAGTTGTACCCACGGGTATTCCTAAGTACAACGGACAATGGCAATAGTGAGATGCAGAAGAGAAGAGGGCTGAGGGAGTCTCCCTGAAACACGCCTCTTCTAATGATGACCTGCTCTGTTTGGACTGTGTCTCTACCAGATCTTATGGTGAAGCGAGTCCTCCAGAGTGGCATCAGTTGTCCAATACATCCCACTATTTGATCGGGTACCTCAAGACATCTGAGCAAATGCATGATTAACTCATGCGATGTTGTATCAAATGCCTTGCGGTAATCGATCCAGGCCATCGAAAGGTTACGCTTATACTGCACGGAGTCCTGCGTGATACATCTATCGATGAGCAGGTTCTCCTTGCAGCCGGCGACCCTTTTCTTTGACCCTCTTTGCTCATATATCCGTTCGTACACCGGATCAACTGCGGAGAGAATGCGCGTGTATAAGATGCGTGTAAACAACTTATAACACGCATTCAAGCATGTTATCGGCCTGTAATTCTTTGGATCAGACAAATCTCCGTTTTTGGGGATGAGCACGGTTCGCCCCTCGACAAACCACTCCGGAATCTGCTGCTCCCCATCTAGCCATGAGTTAAAAACTCTAGCCAGATGGCGGTGGGTTGTTGGAAACTTTTTCCACCAATAGTTATTCAACCCATCAGGGCCTGGAGCAGCGAAATTCTTAGAACCTTTTAGGGCCCTTCGAACTTCTTCCGTGGTTATCGGATTGCGCAGATCATTGTGCTCATGCTGCCGAAGCGTCCTGCAGTAAGCTTCGAACTGCGCTAGGGCTGGAGTGTCTACATTGAGTGGTTGCGGAAACTCATAGATGTTCTTCCAGAAGGTTTCTACCCGATCAGCAGCCGGCGGGTTATCGACAACACGTGGAGGCTCTTGGAATAAGCGAGAAGGTTTATCGCGGAACTTCATGTTTTCCGCGATACTTCTCGCCCGCCTCACTAGTGACTTCTTTGCAGCCACTAGCATTCGTATCCTATCAAGACAGTGCTGTTTTATGGTAAACAGCACGCCTTGATTCAATGTGTGGTGAGCTCGTCTTAGCTTTGCAGCAATTCGCCGCACTGCCGGCGTAAAAGGCCTATTGGCCGACATGTAGTCCACCACACACTGGATACGAGACGCGTGTTGTCTCGCCGACTTGATCTTAGCTTCCATCTTGTGAACGCGTCGCTCATGCCTCCCAACAAGAGCGGTGGTTTCCTTCCTCTCCGTCTGGGATAGAGCACGAGCGGCGTCGTACACGACAGAATTGATCTGCCAGATGGTAGCCTCTTCTGAAAGAACATCGCCAATCTCTGCATCCACTCGTGCCAGTTCTTGCGGCTTCAGGGGCTTCATATTGTGAAGCGCCCTGCGGGTTCTGATGTCATCCATTGGTGGTATGATGCGAGCCTCCTCTACAGCCAGACCGACACGTGGCATATCTGCCACTTCTGCCACTTCGTTAATCGGCTGAGGAGGAGCTCTAACATAGCCTCGAGCCCGGAGATAGGAAACATAATCCCTGAGATTTTGGGCGGAAACGGCGGCATGCTCTGGGTGTCTTTCACACCAGAGAGCATGCATCCTTGCCATGTATCCTCTCCGGGCGGGCTCACTGCTCTCGTAGATATACAGAAGTCCGTCTCTCAATTCGTCCGTCCACTCAAAGCGTCCGTTGTCATTGCGGTTGTCATTTGGCAAATCATCGTTGTTGGCCCCACCACCTTGCCTTTGACCCCTAATCCGAGGGGGTCGGTTGTGGGGGCCTCTTCCCCGATTGTTTGGAACCGAGTATTAGGGTTTACTGGGGGGTTAACCCAGTAAACCCACGGCCGACACCGGAGGGAAAGATGCCTTTTCCCTCCCGGATGCGCATGAGCTGCCGGTCCGATTTTGCATCCTTTGCTCGGGTAGGTGGTGTCGCAACTCACCAGGGCCTTAGGTGTTGGTTGACCTCCCTGCCTATCTTATTATTATCTTATTATTATTATTATTATTATTATTATTATTATTATTATTATTATTATTATTATTATTATTATTATTATTATTATTATTATTATTATTATTATTATTATTATTATTATTATTATTATTATTATTATTATTATTATTATTATTATTATTATTATTATTATTATTATTATTATTATTATTATTATTATTATTATTATTATTATTATTATTATTATTATTATTATTATTATTATTATTATTATTATTATCCTTTAAGAGTGTACCAGTCAGGTCCTGTCTCCGGTGCTCCGACCCATCCGGAGGACGCGCTGGTGTCGTTTACCTCAATAACCACTCCCTACGTCCGAGAGTCATGTGTTCTGAGCAGACGGAGGGAACCAAGGATGACGGCCTTCTGCATTCGAGCGGCTAGGATTTGTGCCATATTACGACAGGCCGGTATCAACTTCAAATTAGAGAGCAGTGTGTCCATCATTCCACCAAGGACTCCTATAATCAGAACCACCATTTTGACAGAATGGTCCGGATACAACCTGCGGAGTTCAAAGAGAAGATCTCGATATTTAGTCCGTTTTTCCTCCTCTTTCCGAACGATATTCATCTCGCCTGGAGCGGAAAACTCCACGACGAATATCGTTTTACTTTGACGGTCGAGGAGGACAACATCAGGCTTATTGGCTTGTATTTGCCTGAGGGTGGAGAATGAGTAGTTCCAATAGATTCGGCACCTCTCATTCTCCACCACGGACTCAATATCCCCCGGAACATAAGGCAACACCGGTGTCTCGTCTATACCGTACGAGTGTCTTAGATGGTAGTACAACACTCGTAGCGCCGCGTTATGCCTGTGGATATAGGCTGAGACCGCATAAGCTGGACATGCTGATAGCAAATGCATTACGGTCTCAGGTGCCCCACGGCATTCCCTGCATCGGGTGTCAGGGACGTCTATACCCATCACGCGACTACGGTAGACGAGGGTGTTGAAGACACCATCCTGGCTGGCCATTATGAATCCCTCGGTCTCCGACTTTAGCTCACTCGAACTGAGGAAGGCAAAGGTCAAGCTTTTGGATAAGCCAAGGTCTTCGATGTTGTTGAAGAAAACACCATGCATTGGCTTATCCATATGCAGCTGTAGGAGGACCTCTGTCTCCGCAGCTTTAATGTGAGCTTTTAGCTGAACGGGTCCCAACTCGGTGACAGAGTTTGGGTTAGCCCGTTCAGTGTCGAATACGAGACCAAGTTCATCGGCTGCAGGGGTTGCTGCCTTGAAGAGAAATGCTCCAATCCCTGCTTTTTCATGGTCGCGGACCATGCAGAGAAGGGGATCTGAACTCCTGATGACTTTACAGGGCCCATCCAGAACCATTCTGTTATGCAGACACTCCAAACTCAAAAGTCCACGGCCTCCCCGTTGTCTGGGAAAGTATAACCGTATTATAATTATTATTATTATTATTATTATTATTATTATTATTATTTATTTTTTTCCTTAGGAGTGTACCAGTCAGGCCCTGTCTCCGGTGCTCCGACCCATCCGGAGGGCGCGCTGGTGTCGTTAACCCCAATAACCACTCCCTACATCCGTAGGGTGAGTAATTATTGGGTCCGAGAATCGTGTGCCCTGAGTAGACGAAGCGAACCAAGTATAACGGCCTTCTGCATTCTTGCTGCTAAGATTTCTGCCAAATTACGGCAAGCAGGTATTATCTTCAATTATTATTATTATTATTATTATTATTATTATTATTATTATTATTATTATTATTATTATTATTATTATTATTATTATTATTATTATTATTATTATTATTATTATTATTATTATTATTATTATTATTATTATTATTATTATTATTATTATTATTATTATTATTATTATTATTATTATTATTATTATTATTATTATTATTATTATTATTATTATCCTTTAAGAGTGTACCAGTCAGGTCCTGTCTCCGGTGCTCCGACCCATCCGGAGGACGCGCTGGTGTCGTTTACCTCAATAACCACTCCCTACGTCCGAGAGTCATGTGTTCTGAGCAGACGGAGGGAACCAAGGATGACGGCCTTCTGCATTCGAGCGGCTAGGATTTGTGCCATATTACGGCAGGCCGGTATCAACTTCAAATTAGAGAGCAGTGTGTCCATCATTCCATCAAGGACTCCTATAATCAGAACCACCATTTTGACAGAATGGTCCGGATACAACCTGCGGAGTTCAAAGAGAAGATCTCGATATTTAGTCCGTTTTTCCTCCTCTTTCCGAACGATATTCATCTCGCCTGGAGCGGAAAACTCCACGACGAATATCGTTTTACTTTGACGGTCGAGGAGGACAACATCAGGCTTATTGGCTTGTATTTGCCTGAGGGTGGAGAATGAGTAGTTCCAATAGATTCGGCACCTCTCATTCTCCACCACGGACTCAATATCCCCCGGAACATAAGGCAACACCGGTGTCTCGTCTATACCGTACGAGTGTCTTAGATGGTAGTACAACACTCGTAGCGCCGCGTTATGCCTGTGGATATAGGCTGAGACCGCATAAGCTGGACATGCTGATAGCAAATGCATTACGGTCTCAGGTGCCCCACGACATTCCCTGCATCGGGTGTCAGGGACGTCTATACCCATCACGCGACTACGGTAGACGAGGGTGTTGAAGACACCATCCTGGCTGGCCATTATGAATCCCTCGGTCTCCGACTTTAGCTCACTCGAACTGAGGAAGGCAAAGGTCAAGCTTTTGGATAAGCCAAGGTCTTCGATGTTGTTGAAGAAAACACCATGCATTGGCTTATCCATATGCAGCTGTAGGAGGACCTCTGTCTCCGCAGCTTTAATGTGAGCTTTTAGCTGAACGGGTCCCAACTCGGTGACAGAGTTTGGGTTAGCCCGTTCAGTGTCGAATACGAGACCAAGTTCATCGGCTGCAGGGGTTGCTGCCTTGAAGAGAAATGCTCCAATCCCTGCTTTTTCATGGTCGCGGACCATGCAGAGAAGGGGATCTGAACTCCTGATGACTTTACAGGGCCCATCCAGAACCATTCTGTTATGCAGACACTCCAAACTCAAAAGTCCACGGCCTCCCCGTTGTCTGGGAAAGTATAACCGTATTATAATTATTATTATTATTATTATTATTATTATTATTATTATTATTATTATTATTATTATTATTATTATTATTATTATTATTATTATTATTATTATTATTATTATTATTATTATTATTATTATTATTATTATTATTATTATTATTATTATTATTATTATTATTATTATTATTATTTTTTTTTTTTTTTTTCCGTTAGGAATGTACCAGTCAGGCCCTGTCTCCGGTGCTCCGATACATCCGGAGGGCGCGCTGGTGTCGTTAACCCCAATAACCACTCCCTACGTCCGTAGGGTGAGTGACTATTGGGTCCGAGAATCATGTGCCCTGAGTAGACGGAGCGAACCAAGGATAACGGCCTTCTGCATTCGCGCTGCTAAGATTTCTGCCATATTACGGCAAGCAGGTATTATCCTCAAGTTGGAGAGCAGTGTGTCCATCATTCCACCAAGGACACACCATTTTGACAGAATGGTCCGGATACAACCTGCGGAGTTCAAAGAGAAGATCTCGATATTTAGTCCGTTTTTCCTCCTCTTTTCGAACGATATTCATTTCGCCTGGAGCGGAAAACTCCACGACGAATATCGTTTTACTTTGGTGGTCGAGGATGACAACATCAGGCTTATTGGCTTGTATTTGCCTGAGGGAGGGGAATGAGTAGTTCCAATAGATTCGGCACCTCTTATTCTCCACCACGGACTCAATATCCCCCGGAACATAAGGCAACACCGGTGTCTCGTCTATACCGTACGAGTGTCGTAGATGGTAGTACAACACTCGTAGAGCCGCGTTATGCCTGTGGATATAGGCTGAGACCGCATAACATGGGCATGCTGATAGCAGATGCATTACGGTCTCATGTGCCCCACGACATGCCCTGCATCGGGTGTCAGGGACTTATAACCGTGAAACGGACGATTTAGGATGCAAGCTCCTATTGAGATGCATCATTTTGCGAGTTTTAACGTCGAGTTGTTATTATTATTATTATTATTATTATTATTATTATTATTATTATTATTATTATTATTATTATTATTATTATTATTATTATTATTATTATTATTATTATTATTAATGTTATTATTATTATTATTATTATCAATATTATTATTATAAGGATAAGCATCAGGTTACGAGCTACCGTCCAATATCGATGCTAAGCGCAATCGCCAAAGTGGTAGTCAAAAGCATCCTCAAAAGGTTGCTTAATCTTGAGGGGAGGCTAAATCTCATTCCGGACGTGCAATTCGGATTCCGCAAGGGTCATAACACGACCTCACAGGTAGTCCGGATTGTACACGAGGTAGAGGAGGCCATCAACCGAGATCTCAACACAGTCATGACCCTGTTGGATATGGAAAGGGCCTTCGATACCGTATGGATCGAAGGTCTGGTCAACAAGATGCTACAGACAGGCATGCCTTTGAACTCAGTGAGATTGATCGACACGTATCTCACGGGTCGATCTTTCGCGGTGAGGGTAAACAGCAATCTCTCCGGGAGATACCCAGTCAAAGCAGGTGTTCCGCAGGGTTTGAGCATCTCTCCTCACTTATACTAGCTATATACTCACGACTTTCCACGATCCGAAAGAGAAAGGCGGCTATATATGCGGATGACACCACGCTATACACGCAGTCATTCTGCGCAAAAGATCTAAATTCATTTGGATTGGGACATCGTGCCGTATATGGAGAGAAACAAGATCAAGGTCAACATAGGGAAAACTGAGATCGTCAACTTCACGAAGAGGCGATGCTTTTCGAAGCTTTCTGACAAGGGTATGACATTCGGACAACATATAACTCTGCCTATCTAGAGGGCGGGGCCGCTGTTGGGCGAACCTACCCCTTCATAGCCAGTAACTCAAAGCTCAGCTCAGAAAATAAGCTGCTTATATACAGGGTGTTAATTAAGTACGTTGACAAACTTCGGGAGGTGATTCTTTGAAGGTTGTCAGGACGAAAAGTTCATATAAACATATGTCCCAAACGGCTTGGTTTTCGAGATACAGGGCGATAAAAATACATTTTTTTCAAGATTTTTTAGAGTTAACTTCGACATTTTCGACAATAATCAGTTCAAATTAGGCAAGTACAATCCATTCAATAGGGCGCACGATGCAAAATAATGCATTTCTTAAATAATTCACAGGGTCCTCCTTTTTTCAGAGTCAAGCTTTGTTCAACCCTTCAGAATTTTTTTTCCGCCGCCACTGACATATTATGAGAAAGGAATAATCAATGTTGTTTCATTTAACATCTTTTTGATATCTTGCATTTTTTCATTTACTTGTACGGTTCAGGAGCTATAATGAAAATATTAATTTAAACATTTTCCAGTGTGGCATAACATTAGAAAATTTGAAAATTAAACATTTTCAATTATTGTAAATTGATGGAAATATTTTTTCAGAATTAGAAAAATCTACGATGAATAAAAATTATACAATAAAAAATATAAAGACAAGCTTTTATACAAATGCACTAAAAATGAAAAAATAATTTGTTTAATTTTTTGTAGGTTATTCTGTGAGTATCAAAATCTTTCTGTACAGGATTACCTAGATCAAACAATGAAATGAATTATTTTTTCCTTTTCAGTGTATTGTATAGAAACTTTAAAATGTTTTCTTTTTATAATTTTCATTTTTAACATTTTAGTTTATTTTTTATGTGAAACTGAAAATCTCCAACCCAAAAACCATCACATACCAATTTTGAACAGAATCGGATCATAATCACAAAACTCGTCCGCCATATTGGAGCCGCCATTTTGTTTTTTAATAAACATTTTTTTAATGCATTGTCACCGGAATTACGGAAACTTGCCAAATTTCAAATTAATTATTAGAAGTGGGTCAAATTCAACTTTTATTAAATTGTTTGTTAGTTACAAGTGAAGCTAAATAAAAGCTTGTTATTGTGAAGATGTGATTTCTTTTTGTGATATCTAACAGAAAACTACTATCTCCCCGTCACTGCGGTACGCTGGATATTAAACTAGATCTGACAGATATTGGGAAAACCTTAACTTTCAACCTGAAGATTCTGATGGTAAAAATGTGCATTTTCATTGAAATATTTGATTAAAAATGTTTTTACCCATCAGTCTGGATAGAGAACTCATACAAATTTTTTGTTATTTTAAAAAAAGATATTTTTTAGTTTTCAATTGAACGTTTCTTTTTCAACACAAAAAACTTCCGAAAGGTAATCCTGTAATGGAAGATAGTTAATAAGGTTTATCTGATAGTCGCAGATCATTACACATTTGATTTTCATTTATGAATCTCTGGTCATAACTCCGAAAAACTAAATCAAACAAATTTTTGTTTACGTACGGAGTACATTATTTCATCAGAAATTTCGGTTTGTTTTTTCTTCTGCAGTAACGCAGAAATTTTGTAATCAATTTGAATTCATAAAAATAGCAAAGTGGGCTTTGATATTAATTCATTTATTTAAATATCAACAACTTGACAGTTATCGAAAGTTGAGAAACTGTCTCATTGTTAATTCTTCATTAGTGCAAGCTATAAACCAGATTCATTCAATATTCCTTTGGATAAAATGGTTGAACAAACAAATTCAGAAATGGCAGACATGCACTTAATGTATGGAATGGCTGATGGTAATGCTCGTGCCGCCAGACGAATGTATCTAGAAAGATTTCCACAACGTCATATTCCCAGCACACAAATGTTCATCAATATTCACTCCCGTCTTCGTGAAACGGGTACTTACAAGAGGTCTGCTGTTCTCATAGGAAGACCCAGGTGAGTTAGAACAGTTCAGATAGAAGAAGCTGTACTTAACGAAATTGAGCAGCATCCAGTCACCAGTACAAGACAAATTGCGGCACAGTTCAACGTAACCCATGTATTGATATGGCAATTTTAAAAGTGCAACAACTTTATCCCTATCACATACAGCGTGTTCAAGCTCTTCTGCCAAGGGATTTTCCAAAGAGATTAACTTTTTGCACTTGGATTCGAAATAAATTGATGGAAAATCCATGTTTTTTATCTCAAGTGTTATTCACCGATGAGGCATGCTTTTCCCGTAAAGCCATTATTAATTTTCACAACAATCATATGTGGGCTGATGAAAACCCACACGCCGTGATTGAAAACCATTTTCAAGAGACGTTTTCTGTGAATGTTTGGGTTGGAATTGTAGGGAATTTCCTTATCGGACCACATTTTCTGCCTCATAGGCTCAATGGTGACCATTATCGACATTTTCTTGAATTCATCTTACCTGGACTCCTAGAAGAGATCCCACTGAGGGAAAGAATTGGACTTTGGTTTATGCATAATGGTGCTCCAGTACACTTCAGATTGGTTGCACGCCAATATTTAGAAGAGAATTATTCTGATCGCTGGATTGGGCGTGGTGGGCCACAACTTTGGCCACCAAGGTCACCCGATATGAATCCACTTGATATTTTCCTCTGGGGGCACCTTGAATCATTAGTGTACCGAACTCCAGTTCAAAGTGAAGTTGACCTTAGGAATCGCATACAGGAGTCATGCGGAATTATAAGAAACACTCCTGGTATTTTTGAGCGTGTCCGCCAGTCTATGGTTAGGCGCATAACCGCATGCATTGAAGTTGGCGGTGGCCATTTCCAGCAGCTGCTCTGACATATCAATTTCAATAATGGTCCTTTTCTGAACTTAATTTTATTCCTAGGGAATTTATGTTACTTTGCTCTAGTATTTGATAATAAAGTTATTCACTATTGAAAATGTCCAAAATTATTCTGCCATAATTAACTTTGTGCAATACATATTCAACCTGAGTTATGGTAAAAAATGTATGGGAGCTCCATAACATTACATTTTCTCTACACGAGCAGAAAATAGCTATTTGTGTAATGAGAACAAAATGACGTATTGCGTCACGCGCTAATCTTTGGAGAGTGGCAATGACACTTCGAGAAATGAATTATTTTATATCATGCGCACTATTGAATGGATTGTACTTGTCCAATTTGAACTAATTTGGATCGATTATTGTCGAAAATTTCGAAGTAAACTCCAAAAACTCCTAAAAAATGTATTTCGATCACCCTGTACTTCGAAAACTAAGCCGCTTGGGACATGTTTATATGAACTTTTCATCTTGAAACCTTTCAAAGAATCACCCTTCGAATTTGTTAGACTATTTGCTTCTCAAATTTCTTTATGTTATGCGTTACTGGAAAATGTTTGCATTAATATTTTCATTGTAACTCCTGAACCGTACAAGTAAATGAAAAACATCAAGAGAGCAAAAAGATGTTAAATGAAACAGCATTCATTATTCCTTTCTCATAATATGTCAGTGGCGGCGGAAAAAAAAATTCTGAAGGGTTGAACAAAGCTTGACTCTGAAAAAAGGAGGACCCTGTGAATTATTTGAGAAATGCATTATTTTGTATCGTGCGTACTATTGAATGGATTGTACTTGCCTGATTTGAACTGATTATTGTAGAAAATGTAGAAGTTAACTCTAAAAAATCTTGAAAAAAATGTATTTTTATCACCCTGTATCTCGAAAACCAAGCCGTTTGGGACATATGTTTATATGAACATTTCGTCCTGAAAACCTTCAAAGAATCACCTCTCGAAGTTTGTCAACGTACTTAATTAACACCCTGTATAAGCAAATCATCAGGCCCACAATGTTATACGCTTGTCCGGTGTTCTGCAGCCTGAAACCCACGCCTCTCGCGAGACTGGACAGGATGCAGAACAAATTACTTCGTATAATCACGAACAGTGACAGATACATTCGCCTGGTTACCCTCCGGAAGATCTGTGGCGTCGACTCTGTTCCGGCATATATTAGAACGTAATCATTCAACTTCTATAAATATTTCTTGCCAAAGAGCCCTCTGACGAGAAAACTCACTCGTATCAGGGAGTATGACAATGCCCCGTGTGAACACGGGGCCTTATTTACCAAGTTCTGGATCTTTTCCATCAGGAACGTTACGAAGAACCGGGCCTGTAAAAGGCAGCCAATGGTTAAAGTAAGACCAACTTCTAAACCCGGTGTTTTGCTGTGAGCTGTTTCCGGGATTTTCCACATACTACTGGCCACACCGTTTAAGTACGTTCAGTCTCTGTTTAGAACATCACCCTACCCACGCATAAGCATTGCAGGTGGCGTGGACTCTGCTTATTACCAGCCTGTCTCGGATTATATACGGACCTGCCCACTTAGATCGTGGGAGCCGGACCAGGTGTCTCTCCCAGGGGGATCAGGGTTCGGCTAGGCATTGAAGCCGAGTGGTGGACTGGCGACAGTTCATGGCTCGGCAAGCAACTGGCTGTCCTTATCCTCATCCTTCTCACCGCGAAGGATGAAGAGAAAAAGTTATAAGTATATAGGCTAAGACAGATGAATTGTAAATCACATCATTAGTGAATATTGCAATTTGACAAACTGTTTATCACTTCAACCTTTCAGTATAATTATACAAATGTCGGAAACTGATGAAAATGACAATATGGTGGTGGTAGTGATGATAGAGCGTTCGCTTCTCAACCAGAAGAGCGTGGGTTCAGATCCCAACACGGTCACAGGTCTCGTTCATGGCATCACACGTTAAAAGTAAATGACATCATCTTTCCTAGCTCGCACAAGTATCTGGGAGACTTCTGAGTGTTGGTAATGGTGCAGTATTATTGATAATTTTTGTTTCTGTATATTCCTGTTGTTAATTGTATTACTATTTTATTCATCTTGTATACAAAAAAGTTGAAAGGGAAAGTTCTTGATTGTCAAAGTGAGAATAACAGACTAAAACAATCACAATTAGTATGTTCATTGAAAAATAAGGAAAAAAGTGAAGACACAGTATGTTGACGGAAAGAACAAATTACAGAACACATTTTTAGATGAAGTGACCCTAGAGGCATAAAAGGTGACAGAAGTCACAAAACAACAAAGATTGAAATAATCTATTGAAGATTTTAAAATAATGTAAAATAGGAGATACGTCAAAAAATTGTTAAAAAGTTTGATTAACTGTTGATGAAAAAATAGAAAACAGAGAGAATTAAACAATCAGAACAAATTTGAAACATATTTCAGCAAACCATGTTGGATGTTTTCAATCATTTGATATAAAAATGACAATTCTTCAATATTTAGAATATTTCGCAGAACCTGAAACAGTAAAGTGGAAATAAGTATTTTTCTGAAATCGTTCAAAAATGCTCACTTTCTCGGAGCAACTTCAGGCCTCAAAATACGCTAATCTAGTATTTTAGTCCATTGCTAAGCAACGAACTTTCCCGGACCATTTTCGGACCTAAAAGGTACGGGAAAGTACTTTTTCTGAAATCGTTCAAGAATGCCCACTTTCTCGGAGCAACTGCAGCCCACAAAATACGCCAATCCAATATTTTAGTCCGTTGCTAAGCAACGAACTTTCCCGGACCGTTTAATACTTTCTCGGCCTAGGCCGTCAAAATCGGTCTTTGGTTTATAGTTGTCACTTTGACGTTTCAGAAAAGCACGTAATTTCGACTCCTCAATTTATGATAATGCTGATTGCAATTTCAGACAAAATAGTATGTGTACCTCGAAGTAAAAGCACATTCCCAGACTTCAATGCTTGTTGGCCTCGGCTTCGCCTTGGCCAACAATTACATTGTCGTCCGGGAATGTATTGCTTTCACTACTAGATACACGAAACACAATATACTATTCCCGTATTGAAAACGATACGGGAATATTTTTGTCAGCTTGTTTACATTTCAGACAGTTATTGATTCACGCAACCAATATGTAGAATTCCTTAGTTTTGGATAATGCTGATTGCGATTTCAGAAAAAATAGTATGTGTACCTCGTTGTAAAAGAACATTCCCAGACTTCAATGCTTGTTGGCCTCGGCTTCGCCTCCGCCAACAATTTACATTGTCTTCCGGGAATGTATTGCTTTTACTACTAGATACACAATATACTATTTCATGAACTTATCGAAAACTTTATTGTGAAAATTCCGCAATATACTCCATTAGGCAATTGGTTTCAAATCTTTAAATTCTTTTGAAAGAACGAGCACTGGGAACAACAAGTCTCCAGGGTGTCAAAAAAGAGGTGTGTAGACTCAATTCGAAGGGACAGATTTGAAGGTATGTATTTCAATAAATTCAAGAGTTCAGTCAAAAATCTCCCAATAAAAAAGCCTACTATTGAGTCGATGACTATCTAAATGATGTAATCTAAAAAGTCTCAATGTATAAAAAAACCAAATCTATTTCTGCTCATTCCTGTCGCGTTTCAGATTGAAAGTTTCATTTCGTGTGAGTTTGTACTGTTTTTGTTAAATTGTGTATAAACTTTTTACAAGAACTTTTGATTACATGTATACTTATATACCGGGTGGCAACGGAAGTATTGCCTACGGAAAATCGCAGTTATTGTATAATTGAAATTCACTTAGTAGGCCGTGGAAGCAAAATGAAAGCCAAAAATTGAGAAGTTGGCCATGGAAACCATACGTCACCTGATATCACTTGCTACCACTCTGATATTTTATTTTCATTATTCAGCGTTATAAAAAGCCGTCAAAAGATTGGAAAAATTGGGGAAAAATACAATACTCTGTAGGTCCATAACTTACAAAGGAACTCAAATAGGAAAATGTTCTGTCCTGTACTATTCAGCTTAACCATTTCTTTTTAATGATTTAATAGAAAATAATTTTTTGAAATGAAATACCGAAAAATACAATTATTATTCTTCAAATAACAAAACAGATTATCGCCATATGCAAAAATAGAATTGAAAATAATGTGCAATGATGAATAATATCCTGTAGGTTCTGAAACTTAAATAGGAATGTAAACGTACTGGGTCTGTGCAATCGCCCCTTGATACTCTAATATCTATGGACGATGTTTGTGCTATTCAGTATAATCATTCCATTGCAATAATCATTCGAACTGAAATATTAACAAGTAGGCTGAATAAGATGTATTTTGGAATGAAAAAAAAAAGGAAAGGATAGCTGTCACGAACGCTGCTATCCATTATTATTTTGATGTTCGAAGTAGTGTTTTTGGTTTTGCCATGCTAAAAGGTTTTGGAAATTGACCTCAGTTAGTGGAATATTCGAAAAAGGCTCCGTTATTCACGAATTAAAATCATAGACATTTATGGTGAATGTTTAAAAAATTCTTAATCCGCTGAACGATTGTATTCCGAGATCATTCCGTGACTGTAACAAACAAATATCAGCTTTTCGCAACTTTTGTTTTTGATGTTATACATATATCCTGTGAGCCCAATAAATCCCAGGATTTAATTTCCATGGGTTGAAGTCAATTTATGAATCCTTGAATGAGTGGAAGTAGCATTGGTATCCAACTAAATTTGATTGAAACTTCACAAGGGTGTTTCTTTACGGTTAACGCAACCAAACAGAATCAAGCTATTCAGTTTTTTAGTTTTGGGTATGCAAGATTGTATTATTTTCAATATTTTCAATGGCTTCATCATCAGATTCTTCCGTTGTTTCATTTTGGAAATTGAACATATTTGGAGCGGCCTAGAAACCGCTTTATCACGTGAACCGGAGGTTACCAAGCAACGGGTTGTGTAATGATTTCGAGGGAAAACAGACGGCTTCAGTGCTGTCTATGTTGATCTGCTGGTTGGTTACAGGGAGCACTTGTAATTGCTTCCTCTGCAATGAGGAACGTTCCACAAGTATCTGTTAGATATAATTCAATACCCGTCGTGGTCTTAGCCAGAGGAGTAGTTGTTTTCTGACAGGTACTTGCCATAATAAGCCTACGTGGTAGGTGTATATGGGAGTGAAGTGTTCATCATCGATCCGCAACGATTATTCGTTACTAAACGATCTCCCAAAAGAACTCTGTTTTCACATAAATGTCTCAACCCGCAGATTCGGAGTGTTCTCCCTCTGCTCGCTAGGAGGAGAAACCGCTTCATCGCCTGAACCAGAGGTGACCAAAAGCAACGGAGTGTTTAATGATATGGACGGGGAACACACGGCTTCAGTGCTGTCTGTATTGACCTACCCTTGCACTGTTGAGGGTCAACAACCTCGAAACTTGTCTACAGGTGGTCACCCTATCCAAATCAAAACATAATTTTGCTGATTGGTTACAGGGAGCACTTGCAATTGTTTCCTCTGCAATGAGGAACGTTGCACAAGTATCTTTTAGATTTAATTCTATACCCGTCGTGGTCTAAGCCAGGCTAGTAGGTGTATATGGGAGTAAAGGGTTCATCATCGGTCTACAACGACTGTTCGTTATATTTTCTTCACTTTCTGGTTCATCATTCACTTTTTTCGTATCTCTTTTCGTATTTTTTTAATTCTCTTCAACTTTACTGAATGTTTTCAGATAGTTATTGGGATCCTCGTTAATGTCTTCTCTTTCAGTTGATGAATTAACGAATTCACACAAAAATCTTCAGATTCTGTTGAATCACTTTTTCCTCGTAAAATGAATGACACTTAAGTATATATTTCAACATTGTTATAAATAAGCTGTTAATCAATGTGAATAATTACAACATTTTATTGTATACACCAAGCAATAGAACATAAAATGAGTGAGATTTTAACAAAAATACTAGTAGGAAACCGACTATGCCATCACATAAAAAACAGTTCGAAGTTATTTTCTGTTATGTTTTCGACTCGCAACTGTCATTTATTAATTTGTTATAAACATTTAAATAACAAAAACCGTGTTTTTTTAAATTGTTTTGCTAATAAAATGAAAACTAATAGAGCAATCTGATTGCTACAAGAGAAAGAATTGTAGATAATTGAAATACGAATAAAATGGGATGTTTAACAACCCGGTTGGATCATTAGTAACGGAGAAAAATTGGAAAAACAAAAAAAATTTAGGATTTTTTGAAAAATTCATAACTCCGCCATTCTTTAAGAAGTAGGATAGGTCTTCCTCATGAAAGTATTGAATCAGGTGTTATGTGTGCACAAAACAGGCGCTGTCAAATCGTTAGTTTTGGCACAATTGCAATTGTAATTTTTTTTGC
This sequence comes from Chrysolina oricalcia, assembly GCA_944452925.2. NCBI lineage: Eukaryota > Metazoa > Arthropoda > Insecta > Coleoptera > Chrysomelidae > Chrysolina > Chrysolina oricalcia. Next base: position 45,714,096 of record OX101819.2, on the reverse strand, counting down.
ACTATATCTTGCAGCGTGCCTGGATGCTCTAGTGATAGCCCGATTTCAATTTCTCAAACAGATTATGAAAGTAGAAGTATAGTACTACAAAATGTTTATTCTCATTTTGCGCTACAATGGTGTGAAATGGGTGAGAAATGCATGCAAACATGACTGAAAACGGCCGAGCCCGCGTTAGCTGCCGAGTGGCAGGAGAGTCCGGGAGATGAGAGGTATTGTTCCAATGAACGGGTTACGTGATAATACGCTCCCCCTCATCTCCTTTTCTCTTCTTCCACTCGGCCGCTTCCACCAGCTCAGCCGTTTTCAGTCATGTTTGCATGCATTTTTTACCCATTTCGCATCATTTTAGCGCAAAATGAGAATATACATTTTGTGGTACTGTACATCTTCTTTCAAAATCTGTTTCAGAAATTGAAATCGGACTATCACTAGAGCATCCAGACACGCTGCAAGATAGTGCCAAAAAAAATACTAATTGCACTTGTGCCAAAACCAATGATCTGTCAGAGACTGTTTTGTGCAAACATAAAGTGCACGTGATTCAATATTTTCGTAGGAATGGTCAACCCTATTTCTTGAAAAATGGCGGAGTTACGAATTTTAAAAAAAATCGTAAAATTTTCTGGTTTTTCTGGTTTTCCTCCGTAACTAATGATCTGACCGGGTCGTAAAGTATTCCATTTTGTTCGTATTTCAATTATCTACAATTCATTGGAGCAACCAATTTGCTTTATTAGTTTTCATTTCATAATCGAAACAATTTGATAAAAGACGTCTTTTGTTATTAAAATGTTTATAACAAATTGATAAATGACAGTTGCGAGTCGAAAACATAACAGAATTCAACTTCGAATTGCCTTTCATGTGATAGCACAGTCGGTTTTCTACTAGTATTTTTGTTAGGAAAAAATGCTCAATTGATTGGCCTAATAAAACAAAAGTAACCACTGACTTGATCATAATCGCCAAATGAATAGCCACAGTGGAAAGCCAAGTTGGATATTATATTTCATAAACTTTCATTTTGGAAAGTTCACTTCAAAGTAGTTGCACAATATACAACAGTGTTGTTCTTTTAGAAAGTCTTGTAAACGCTGTAACTGCAAATGCAAATGGAATAATTTTCCTTTCTACACTTTTTATAGATTTTTATGATCTAACATCATTCCATTTTCAGACTGTGGCAGTAAATGAATATTATTGTTATTATTATTTTGGAATTAGAAAAACAGGTATAAGTATGAGAATCCCCACTCACTTCGACACATTCGTATTGTTCGATTCGAATACTGCACTTTTTCAATTTTAGCTCCATATAGTAGATGAATATTAACAAACCACATTTTTGGGATGAGTATTCTGAGAAAATTAATAATGCTGATGATAATAAATTGTCTACAAAAAGGTTGTCAACCCTTCTGACTCTTCCTGTAGTATCTCGTATATTTTGATCCTATATCACACTACGGCATATTTGAAATGTCTATGCGAACATAACTATGCAGGCTCATCTCATATGTCATTGTAACACGACACCTATTTTGTGGCACCACAGGTAAGTCAGTATACAGGGTGGGTCACGGTCGATGGTACCTTAGACGTTTACGGAGAACGGGACATATGATCATTCTGAAAATTCGGTTTCTCCAGTAGTTGCTCTTGGTCTATCGATCTAAAATATTTTTAGCAATGCAGTGTTGCCGCTTATACCAGAAAGTAGCAGCATCTTTGTTATTTCAAATGGATCACCCTGTATATTACCACATTTTTGAACTTGTCATTCTTTTCTAATTATTTCTGCCTGATACTCCCCTGTATCTAACGGTTTTTGAGATATTGGTTATTTTCCATATTTTTTATCCAAAACATAGCTCGAATTGAATGTTTATTTCTGCGGTATTAGAATTCTTAGGAAGTTGCAATTTTGTGTTAGTTCATCAAGATCATGTACATTGATTCTGTATAGAAAAGTTTGTTCTGCGTTATACAGGGTCGTTCAAAATTCATGATCTTACTGCTAGATACGAAAAGGGTTGAAAGTGCGTTTTTTTAATAGAACATCCTGTATATTATGGAATATTCTGAAAGATGACTAAATTTCTTCGAATTGATATCATGTTCCTATACCTAAATAGCCAGAATTCCGAGATAATAGCAATTTTCACTTGAAATCTCCCAAGTGCTTGAATTATTGCCGGAAATTTTTCGAGTAGATGAATTTTCTTTGAAACGAGATAAATTTACGGCAATTAATTCAAGCACAAGGGGGATTCGATAAGAAAATTTCCAACCGAGAAATGAAAATCATGCAACAATTCATAAGAAATAAGTAACGATGGTTTCACCTGAACTATTTATAACCACTGAAATATTGATATGTAAAATACTTTAAAAAAATTTCATCAATAAATGTGTTTAAATTTGGAACAAAAATAAATAAAAAAGTTATGTTCTTATCGTGGATTGAACCATCGACCTACCGCATTTAATAGCCACCTTAGATGAATATGAGAAAAATAATTCGATTTTTTTGAAAATTTCACACCTCACTTTTGTAGCCAATCAAAAAATTCGTTCTTGTTTAGATACCATGACTCTAAAAATTTCGGGAAATTTTTATCCTCTTGGGTACCCTGGGTGAAAACTTTTCTGTCAAACATTTGACATGTGACAATTTGATATTTTGCTTTAATGTACAAATGGAGGTCTAGTTTTCATATGAAAGGAGATAATTATGTATTAAGTAGATATTTGGAATGTGTCTGAAAATATTTTCTCGTCCCTCTGCTCAGCGGTAGTGTTGCGGCCTATGAGTCGCTAGGTCGATGGTTCAATCCACGATGAGAACATAACTTTTTTATTTATTTTTGTTCCAAATTTGAACACATTTATTGATGAAAATTTTGATAAGTATTTTACATATCAATATTTCAGTGGATATAAATAGTTCAGGTGAAACCATCGTTAGTTATTTCTTACGAATTGTTGGATGATTTTCATTTCTCGGTGTGAAATTTTCTTACGGAATCCCCCTCGTGCTTGAATTAATTGCCGTAAATTTACCTCGAAAATTCATGTACTCAAAGAAAATGTATGTACTCGAAAAATTTCTGGCAATAATTCAAGCACTTGGGAGATTACTAGTGAAAATTGCTATTATCTCGGAATTCTGGCTATTTAGGTATAGGATCATCATATATCAATTCGAAGGGAATTTAGTCATCTTTTATGATATTTCATAATATACAGGATGTTCCATTTAAAAAAACGCACTTTCAACTCTTTTCGTATCTAGTAGTAAGATCATGAATTTTGAACAATCCTGTATAACGCAGAACAAACTTCTCTATTTAGACTCAATGTACATGATCTTGATGAACTATACACAAAATTACAAATTCCTAAGAATCCAAATACCGCAGATATAAACATTCAATTCGAGCTATGTTTTGGATAAAAAATATGAGTAATAAACAATATCTCAAAAACCGTTAGAGATAGGTATAGGGGAGTGTGAGGCAGAAATAATCAATGACAAGTTCAAAAATGCGGTAATATACAGGGTGACCTATTTGAAATAACAACGATGCTGCTACTTTCTGGCATAAGCGGCAACGCTGCATTGCTGAAAATATTTTAGATCGATAAACCAAGAGCAACTACTTGAGAAACCAAATTTTCAGAATGATCCTATTTCCCGTTCTTCGTAAACGTCTAAGGTACCATCGACCGTGACCCACCCTTTATATGCAGGGCAATTCAAATTCGACGTCCACCATCGGGATCTCCTAAACTACAGGAGATACGTCGAAGCTTGAATTGGGGCAATTTTGCGTATTCTGGTGCCTAACAAAATACTGTTTTGAAACTTGAAAAATTCCTAGTATTTCCAGAAATATCGGGAAAACACTGAAAATCCGAATTTTCGTTTGTATTTTTTTCTATCGTTATTTGACAACATAGCTCAAAACCAAAAGTACATTTTCATTGATACTTATTTTCACCTACACGTATTTATGTTCAGATTTACTATCCGACCTTTCGTCTTCTGGTATTCATCATTAACTTTTTTTTCTGTTATTGGCTCCATATTGTTTTTTATACAGAAAAATAGTGATTCTCATTCTGATTTCATTGATGTATAATTTGTTATGATTTGCACTTCTGAAACCACAGATAAAAAAAAAACAACTTCATCTGAGATGGTCATGACTCCATCGAAAAATTTTGTTTAATAAACGCACTCACGCAATTCAGGTCTATCAGAAGAAGGGATATTGCTGTTCTTAATTTGAGACGACGAGCTCGGGTATGTATTCAAGAGGAAGGCCATCATTTCGAACACTTGTTGTAATACTTTTTGTGCATTTTTTACAAGCTCATGATTTCATTCTTGTTTTTTGAAACGCACCGTACTCAGCCAAGTGTTTGCCCAAAATTCCGAATAATGTTCTATCCGGCTGTTGTCTTTCCGGATATAATTCAAAATAAATTTGTGTTGTTTTCGTACTATTCCTATCAAATTTATAATAAAGTTTCAAAATATCCCGTTTTTCTTCATTTGAGAATGAGGACATTTCGACTGAAGTATTTTTGCAAACTTGTGATGTTTAATGAGTTCTGACAACTAGCGTTTATTAAACAAAATTATTCGATGGAGTCATGACCATCTCAGATGAAGTTGTTTTTTTTTTAATATCTGTGGTTTCAGAAGTGCAAATCATAAAAAATTATACATCAATGAAATCAGAATGAAAATCACTATTTTTCTGTATAAAAAAACAATATGGCGCTCATAACAGAAAAAAAAATTGATGAAGAATTCCAGAAGATGAAACGTCGGATAGTAAATCTGAACATGAAAACGTGTAGCTGAAAAAAAGTATCAATGAAAATGTACTTCTTGTTTTGAGCTATGTTGTCAAATAACGATAGAAAAAAATGAAAACGAAAATTCCGATTTTCAGTTTTTTTCCGATATTTCCGGAAATACTCGGAATTTTCCAAGTTTCAAAACAGTATTTTGTTAAGCACCAGAATACGCAACGTTGTCCCAATTTATGCTTCGACGTATCTCCTGTAGTTTAGGAGATCCCAATGGTGGGGGTCGAATTTGAATTGCTCTGTATATATTTTGGCAGTCAAAGTGTTTTTAAATGCAAAAATACGCCAAAATGTTAACTAAGTACAATTGTCGAACGGACGATTAATTGTGCAAGGTCTTCTCGAGTCAACTCCACTAATCCCCAGGGGTCGAGTGATGACGGAAGTAAATTTGTCACAGCCAATTTGTCCTTTCACGAAATTTCTGATGATATTATTTCAAACGATGTTATCTGAACATCAAAATATTTTTGTTTGGAGGATGAAATAAAGACAATTTTTCCGTTGCATCATGTATTCAAGGGTTTTACTCAGATAATGGCGATAATGAATGCAGGAAACAAGTGGGCCGAGGAAGTCTATTTCAGTTAATTGAGTATCTTCTCTTGGTCCAAAAAATGTATATTATTATTAGTTTGGATTTGAAAGTAGGTTAGAATCATTTACAAGTTGGTTTGTATTATTCACTTCTGGTTTAACTCGTTGAATTACCCCGAATAAAGTGTGAGCTGGGCTATAATAATTCTTGCAGTATATTTGCTATTATATTTGATTCGTTTAATCTAGTGTCATTCGAATAAAGCTACAGCACGCGTAGATTTGACGCTGTGAAGATGATTAGTGCGGTTACTCTGTTGTTGTTTTTTTGTGTTGTTATAGAAAGTAGTTATTACTTGAAAGACAATCGACCACGATACTTAACAGCTGCTGTTGGAGATCACATTGTGTTCAATTGTGAAATTGATTTTCCACAAAGTTTTCCGATACCTTATAAGATTATCTGGAACAGAAGGGTGAGTTCTTGTAACGATTTTCCATGTAAGAATTTTACTCGATACTATTTCAAATACTTTGTAATATATTATGTATCTGCTACAGAGTAATTTGTGTAGCATGAACATTTGGGAACGTACAAGAATGGAAAGAGTTTTCAAGAATTGATCAAGAACTTTTGATGATATCGAAAAGGACTCAACCTATCTCATTACTTGTGATTACTAATATCTGAAAAAATAAATAAATCTGTAATTAAAAAGCCACATTCTACATCAATGAAGTAAATATTAAAAATAATTTCTTCTGTTTTCAAAACGATAGTTTAGCAATTTTCCGAATTTTGTACAAGAGTTGACAATACGTTCACTATGGAATTAGGAATGAAGGCTAAAGTGTTCAGCGTAGTTTGTTAGTCCATAATTGTGTTTGGTGATCTTGGTAGCCACAACAAAGAACTTTTCTGTCACTCTATTTTCTAGTGCTGTTATTGTTAATTCTTGTATAACTTATCCCTGATAGTATTCACCAGGTGCGAAAACACTCCGTTAGAAATGTTGGTAATTATAGTGTGAAGTTAGATACAAATGATGGTCTCTTCGATTTTCCCGTCCAGTCAGAACGGAGAGCAAATACCCATACCAGTGCTAACCTGGTGTGCACTGATGATCGGCACAACTGTAGATCTTAGCTGCATTCTTTCGATATGTTTTTCGAAACAACGAACTAAGGAACGAACGAATATTCTATAATTCATTTTTGACTGAAACCTCAACCTAACCTAAGAATCAAGAAATGTATTGATATTTTTTGAAAATGGATCGGTAATAATGGTCATCAACTTTACTCCAGTTCATTTACATCTTGTAACTAGAACTGATACTCGCAATATATCCTATTTTTACATCTAGCAGTTCATATGATGAAGGTGATTACAGACTCATTCCAGTTATGGGAAATGTTTCAGAAAAATTCAATGCCATAAAGTAAATACAGTGTATCCGCTTGAGTTCTATACATATGGAAAACTGTTTCAGTATTGAATTTACACAAAAACGTTATTCATCATAAAATTGGCTGTGTCCACAATATAGTTCATTGTTCACAGGGTTGGGGGGGATGGGTTGCGACAGGTAACCATGGAGTACACAATTATTTACCCAGTGAGATAAGGAATCTGTTATAGAATAGTGATACAGTATGTCATGAAATCTAACTTTCATTTCTCGTTAAATGGTATTATTGCTGTCAAAATGATTGCAAATTTTAATTTTGTATGATAATAACGAACAACTGAAGTAGTGATTTATGAAATCAACAATAATACTTATCGCTTTGGATCATTGCTTGACTTATTTCTCATAATTATCTCACAACAAGCAGCTTTAGAACATCTCAAATATAATATTTGAATTATTATCATGCCTAACACCACATACAACCAAAGAGATTGATTCATTCTTATTATTCATTAGCACGTAATCAGACTTTTGAGAAATTTTGTTAATAACAAACAATGTCTTTCAATTATTATTGTCGCGTTTCCGCTCAACTTTCTTTGTTATGTGTTCTGTCTTCAATTATTGTATTAAAAGTATAACAGTTAATACCTATTTTTAAAAGACGACCTTCCTGCAACTGGACGTGTTGATCAATCATTTGTTTTTCTCACTCTTTATAACAGTATATTTCCTTGCGCGAGTAAAAAGCCCTTTAAGATCACTTCTATTCGGTACTCGATCGATAGTGGTCGAACTCATAAAATCTCGCTACGGACAGTAGGCTGCCTCTAATACGCTCAGCTGACTGGAATTACAGAGTGAGACAAATACATTTATTAACCTTTATTGAGTTTCAACATTTCCAATTTAAATTAAATTTGCACTCGGTTTTCGACGCTTGTTCTAACTATTATCACCTATTCGTTTTGCCTAAATTTGCTAGGAGTTTGATTTATAATTATTTCATCAATAGGTATTAATTCCGTTCATAATGACAGATAAATTGAAAAAATATCAAGCGTTCAGGAAAACTCAAATCAGCTCCAAGAGTTACGCAAGATTTCCGCAAGGACAGAAGCAAATGCCTTATATTTTCCATTTTGTCAACAATACATGGAGTCTATAAATAGAAGACATCAAAAATGAGTTTTTTACCAATCATAACTCAGTTATTGGCCTGATTACTAGCGATGAAAGCACCGCCTTTGATGAAGAGCACTTCATCAGAAAACAATTTGAAACAATATTTTACGATATTAAAGATATTTGTTTGAAACTTTCTGGAAAAAAAAAACGCAAATAATACTGACGATTCAGGTTCTGCCAGTAGGATACCGCTCCCTACGGTAGAATTGCCAGTTTTCAGTAAAGATGTCCTCACTTTCCACTCTTTCATAGATATGTTTGATTCACTTTTCGGAAATAATCCTAGATTGAGTGAAATACAGAAGTTCAACTATTTACTTACTTCATTGAGAGGCCAGGCTATGAAACTTCAAACCTTACCTATGACGTCATCCAATTACACTATTGCATACGACACATTAGTCAAACGTTATAAAAACAAGCGTGTAATCGCTTCTGTTTACTGGTCGGCTTTGGACAATGCTCCAAAGTTAAACAGTGATTCCCCCATCGAGTTGCGACAACTCTTAGATATATTTTCCGACAATTTAGCGGCTCTTGAGACCTGCTGAATGGGACTTCATTCTGGTACAGATGCTTTTGAAAAGGGTGGATATCAGTGTAGCCACTCAGTTTGAGCATCATCACAATTCCTCGGATGTCTCTAAATGTAAGGATGTTATTGATTTTTTAGTAAAACATTGCAGTGCTTTGGATAACTTGAAATTTTCTGGAAAACTTCCTGTTTCAATGAAATTTGAACCCAAATCTGTTTCTTGTAACCGCTCTACTACCCTTTCACCTCAGACTGACGAGGTTAGATCCAAGTGTATTCTGTGCTCTAAGTCAGATCATAATATATACAAATGTCCTGATTTCATGAATATTGCCGCTTCCGAGCGTTACAAGTTCGCAAAAAATAAAAGGCTTTGCATAAATTGCTTAAGCCATTCTCACAGCTTCAAATCTTGCCAGAGCTCATATAAATGCCATAAATGTGGTCAGTCACACCACACTCTCTTGCACTTTGAAAATTTCCCCTCTTCCGATACTATTACCAATCTTGGTTCTGCTCCATCCACTTCCAGATCAGCAGGGTTCCGTTCCACACCCACCAACAATGCAGCTTCGGTTAAAGTTGCATTTTCCTGTTACAAGTCCCTTGTGCTCCTATACACGGCCAGAGTTGAGGTTATGGATAGCAGGGGAATATTCCAACCCTTCAGATGCCTTCTTGATAGTGGAAGCATGACTTCATTCATAAGTCAAAGAAGTGTCAAACGGTTGGGATTGCAACCCACTTCTCTTTCTCTAAGCATCAACCAGGGATTGGGTTACATGCGCGCCCAGTCTACTCAAGGAGGGCTTACCCCCTCTATTCGTCCATTGCAACAAACTTCTCCGACACTGGTTGTTGATACTGTAGTTCTACCAACTATTTGCGACAACTTACCCTATTCTGCAATCCATACAAATGATTGGATACACCTTTCCAACCTACGATTGGCAGATCAATTGACTTGTTGCTAGGTGCTGACGTTTTTTCTCAAGTTCTTCTTGACGGACGTATTCCTGGAGTTCAAGGAAAACCGGATGCCATCAACACCATCTTTGGTTATATTTTGATGGGAAAATGTAATGTTGGCCCTCCCACTTCCACCATTGCACTTTTCAGTACCGTCATTGATGCAACCCCTTTGGAGGAAACGGTGAGAAGATTCTGGGAATTGGAATCTATCCCTGAAGTCATGGAAAGTTTTCCTGAGAAAACGTTCTAGGACACCACAACTCGTACTCCAAATGGTCGATTCGTTGTCAATCTTCCTCTCCAGCAACCCATCACTGAATTTCCAGGAATTCGAAACTTTGCACTCCAGCGTTTCTATTCTTTGGAAAAACGTCTAGTGAGACAACCCGAATTGTATGAGTAATACAAAAACTTCATGCGAGAATATCTTAATCTAAATCACATGGAGCTCGTATCTGATGACAAGGAGTTGCCTCATTTTTACTACATTCCCTACCACTGCATTACCAAGCATGACAGTGTGATAACCAAGTTGAAAGTGGTATTCAATGCGTCGGCCAAACTTCCTAATCAACTTTCCCTGAACGATCACCTATTGACAGGTCCAAAGCTTCAACAGGATATCGTTTCTATTTTGTTAAACTTTCGTCTCCATTCTCACGTTATTACGGCAGATTCTTCTTTCTGATGAACGTCAAGACTTTCAGCGTATTTTTTGGCGGTTCTCTTCCCAAGAACCTGTTAGCACCTATCGTCTCCAAACACTCGTGTATGGAGTGTCGTGTTCTCCCTTTCTGGCTATTCGTACCCTCCAGCAGCCTGCGGATGAAGATGGCGAAAAATACTTCCTGGCTGCTGAGGCGTTACGCTCCTCTACGTATGTCTATGACATTGTTGTGTCGGTTCCCTCCTTCGAAACTGCATCACTCCTCAAATGCCAGTTGATATCGCTTCTAAATAAAGGCGGATTTGAATTGAGGAAGTGGTCCAGTAATGATGCTGCTCTTTTAACTGACCTACCCCCCACTCATCTCTGTATCGACCCGTTATCTTTCGACAGTTCAGCTGACGCGTCGTGTGAAGTTTTGGTGCTCCAGTGGAATCCATCCACGGACTTCTTTGAGTTTTCAGTGAATATATTGAAATCCCCTCGTACCAAAAGGAATATTCTTTCTACCCTCGCCAAAATATTCGACCCTCTTGGGATTCTAGCTCCGCTTACCTTTCTTATCAAACATCTGCTTCAGCAAATTTGGGTTCTCCAAATTGACTATGATCAGGAACCCTCGGCAGAAATCGTCCGAACTTGGAAAAATTATATTGGCGATTTTCCATCCTTGTAGGAGTTTTCGTTATCACGACGACTTTCCATAGAAAATTTTCGAAGTTTTGAACTCCACTGCTTTGGTGATGCAAGAGAAAGAGGTTATTGCTCTGTCGTTTATCTTTTTTTTTCAGTCAGAGACAGGAGAAAAGTCAATTCGCTTTGTGTGTGGCAAGTCCAAGGTTGCCCAGTTGAAAAGAATTTCGGTGCCCAAGCTAGAACTTTGTGCTGCCGTTCTGACTGCCCGCTTAGCCGAGTTTGTTTGCAGTGTTTACAAAACTACACTTCATGTAGAAAAGACCTACTGTTGGTCTGACTCTAGGGTAGATCTAAGCTGGATAAAGAGTCTTTCTTATCGTTGGAAAACATTTGTGAGTAACAGAGTTTCGTTCATTAGAGAAAGAACTTCCTCGGAATGTTGGTATCATGTTCCCTCAACTGACAATCCAGCTGATGTGGGGTCTAGGGGTCTCTTACCTAGCAAGTTCCTCAGTTGTACCACATGGTGGGCGGGACCTCAGTTTCTCCTCACCTCTAACTGCCTTCCCGACCAAGAGTTTTCGACTCCTTCTGCCGCTATGGAAGAGGAACGTCGGGTGACTTTGAATGTCACTATTGCTGAATCCCACTTTCTTGAGATTCTCCTCGAAAATTATTCCTTTCTCATGACTTCGACTCGGATTGTTGGTTATATCTGCTGTTTTACACATAACTGTTTAAAGTTACTCAAAAGTGCAGGTTTCCTCACGTTTTTCGAAATCCATCATTCCCTATTGATATTCGCCAAACCCTCTCAATCCGTATGCCTTCCCACGAAATATCCCTACTGAAAGATGGAAAAGTGCTTACCAAAATGTTTCGTAAACTGTTCCCCTTTATTGATGGTCAGGGTCTTGTTCGCGTCGGAGGACGACTCAGGAATGCTCCGATTCCCGATTTTCGAAAGTACCCAGTACTGCTGCCCAGTCGAGGTAGATTTACAAATTTCCTCATTGAGAATCTCCATTAGAAATATTTTCACGCCGGTATACAGACGGTCCAATATTTATTAGCTCAAAACTGGTGGATAATCAATTCAAAGAGATCTATCAGACGCATCGTATCTAAATGCGTCACCTGCTGGCGGATTAACCCTAAGTCAACCCAACCTGCCATGGGTGACCTACTCGCACGTGTGTCTTGCTTGAAATGTTTTCTACACACAGGAGTGGACTTTGTTGGGCCCTTTCGCATTACTATGTCGAGGACAAGGGGTGCCAAAGTTCTGAAGTCGTACTTGTGCCTCTTCGTATGTTTTGCCACTAAGGCTTTGCACCTAGAGCTAGTGTCCAACTTGTCCGCAGACGCCTTCCTGGCTGCTCTTAGGAGGTTTGTTGCACGTCGTGGACGATGTCTTCATCTCTTTGGCGACTGTGGAATAAACTTTGTTAGTGCCCATCAAGAATTGAACAAAATGTTCAAGAAATCAGCTTCAGTTGAAGGAATTGCGTGGCATTTCAACCACCCTGCAGTCCCAAACTTCGGAGGTCTATGGGAATCCGGTATCCAATCCGTAAAATCCTATTTGGTAAGAGTAATTGGGGATCAGATCCTAACTTTTGAGGAACTTCTCACCGTCTTCACTCGAATGGAAGCCACCCTGAATTCTTGGCCATTGACTCCCTTCAGCAATGATCCTGATGATTTTACGGCTTTAACTCCAGGGCATTTTTTGACAATGAACCCCTTGACTGCCCTTCCTGAAAAAGACTTTCGAAATCTTCCACCAAACCGTCTCAGCCGTTTCGAGCTTCTCTCCCTGTTATATAGAAGTTTTTGGGATCGTTGGTCCAAAGAATACCTACATACCCTTCATCAGCGTGCCAAATGGTTGGACGATTCCCCGCCATTGAAAGAAGGTGTTCTAGTCCTCATTAAAAATGATAATTTACCCCACCCCGGAAATGGCAAATGGGTCGTGTAATTGAAACATATCCTGGTCATGATGGTAAGGTGAGGGTGGCTTCGGTAAAGGTCTCCACTGGCCCGGTAAGCTAGCTCTGCCCCTTACCGCTCGATGCACAGTAAAATACCGTGTATTTTAGATGGGCGGCATGTCGCGTTTCCACTCAACTTTCTTTGTTATGTGTTTTGTCTTCAATTATTGTATTATAAGTATAACAATTATTACCTATTTTTAAAAGACGACCTTTCTGCAACTGGACGTGTTGATCAATCAGTTGTTTTGCTCACTGTGTATAACAGTATATTTCCTTGCGCGAGTAAAGAGCCCTTTAAGATCACTTCTATTCGGTACTCGATCGAAAGTTGTCGAACTCATAAAATCTCAACAGGAGAACTTGACTTTCTCCACGAACTCATTAGTGATTTTTTTGAACTAACTATTGTGTATTGTGCAACGCTTATTCACACTTCTTCCAAGGGAGATCAGGGAGATATCCTTCCATGCAACCCCAGGAGACTGGCCAGTCAGGATCCCCCTGATAAGGATTTTACGGAACGAAGGTGAGACTCATAAAGGGCTCGCATCATAAATTCAATTCATTTCGGCTACCGTCCATTTTTCTCTCATACAGCTATCGAAGGAAATAAAAATTTTACATTCAAACTTTTACAATTATGAAAGAACCAAACTTCCTAATTTTCAAAACTGACACAACATATAAACTTAACAGGATAATAATTAAAGATTGATACCAAAAAAAACTTATATAATGAGTTCTGAAATTTTAGAACAAATTCAACTTAACCAGATATATCGAAATGAACGTCAAATGAAAAATACGTTTGCTATCGGCTGCTGTCTATAATTTTTGGATCTGGTAATTTACATTCAACATGCCGTACCTGTATGTCTGTTGTATCAGGAACGATCAGCTCGCAAAATTTTGGACTCGAACTATTTTTCAGAATTAAAATCTTACCAACAAATCTGAATCGTCGTCGTCATCAACTTTTTCTAATATTTTGGCAACATGAAAGACATCTGTTTTTTGAAAGGAAATACGACAAGGACGAATTCATTAACTTTTGGCTCTACATGTATTGGTAAGAAGTTTCTATCTACTACTGTTTCCCCATCCCCATCATCATTCTCACTAAGAAATTTTTCTCCCCCAGAAGCTATGAGTTGACTGTGAATTCTCTTTAATCTGATGTGTCTTTATCATATATGTCGTGAGTTTTTTTCTCATCATTGTTTGTTTCCTTTCGTATAATATTATCGCCTGTAAATGATTCTTGTTGCTCTATCAACCTGCATTTTCTTAGGGGTATCGAAAATCATGCTCTTTCCTGTAACACAGGGCACGAGTTTCCGCTTTTATTGGGGAAAAGACATTCATTGGTGAAATGAAATTTTACTTGTGGAAGGAGTAGATTCTATGTTTTGACAGAGTCCAAGATATGATACCAGCATGTTGGGAGGGCCCACAATCGTAAAGTAAAATTGTTTTTTTCAAATCAGATTTCCAATAAACCTGAGTTCATCCAAATGCTTGTCCCATTTTGTAAAAACTGTTGCTGCCACCATCTCTTTCTTTGTTTCTCGGCATGCGAACTCATTATGATGAAAGCAGCGCTAATAACAACAGCAGTAGCGTTCAGTATGGAGGCGCAAGTGGTTTCGGTTTGTACGCGCTACACTGTTGACCACATGTATATAGCTACAAGTTGTTGTTCAACACATCTCGTGGATGCACTGGCATGCGCTTTGGAATTTGAGGCGATGAAACAAACTTACAACAGCCAAAGCATGGTCCGGCTGATGGAAGAAGAACCACAGGAGACTTCCACTCTTGGAGCTACCATAAAGAAGGTGATAAAGGAAGGGCTGCTAGATACAAGTGCTACTAGGGCTATTCTTGGACCTTCATTTGCCAAAACACCGGCAAGAATTGAACCTTTAACTTGGAAGTTACGCTAAAAATGTAAACATACCTGAGAGGGCTGAAACCATTCTGGAAGCTCGCATAGATGACAAAGCGAGCCGTGGGAGCGTGGTGATGTTCGAGCCCAAGCTTCATGATAAGAAAATTGAGTGAGGGATCCCTTGCTGCGTGTTAATGAATTTATGCAAGTAAGGATGATGGATCTAAATTATTACCAAGTGATCTTGAAGAGGGGTACTGTTTTGGGGCACTGCTCGTCTCCTCTGTGGTCAGGAGTGTACGCAGTAATGGTAGCCAAGACAGCAACTTGCCAGCTAAATTGGAGAAGTTAGTCACCATCTCACCGAAGGACATCAGACCAGCTAAGCAGTCCAAATTAAGGGATTTAGTCAAGGAGTATCAGGACATCTCCGATACTGGGCAAAGAACTTGGTAGAACAGAGGTGGCACAGCACAGAATTGAAACTGGGATGCACGATCAATCCGTCAATCAACCAGAAGACTCCCTCTTGCAAAGAAGGAAGAGGTTGACAAAATCAACGATATGGAAAAAGAAGAAACATTGAATAGTCCGACAGCTCCTGGTCGTCTCCAGCTGTACTGGTGAAGAAGAAAGATGGATCTACACGCTTCTGCGTAGACTGTAGTCAACAGAACAACGTGACGAAGAAGGACAATTACACTCTCCCGAGAATAGACCTTGTCCTAGACCTAGACACCTAGACACCTCAGCTGGCTCAACAGTTTTCTCGACTCTAGATTAAAAGAGCGGATATTGGCAGGTAGAACTGGTCCCAAAAGATAGGGAAAAAACAGCCTTCAATATTGGCTCAGGATTGTGGTAGTTCACAGTTATGCCATTCGGCCTTTGTAACGCTCTAGCCATCTTTGAGAGACTGGTGGAGACTGTGTTGGAAGGACCTTCATGAAAAACGTTCTTGGTATACACCGACGACATCATCGTAGTCGGCAGATCGTTCAAAGATCATGTGAGAAATTTTGAGGAGGTATTTCTGCGTCTGAGGAATTCTGGACTGAAACTAAGCCCTAAGAAATGCCATCTGTTCCAGAAGGCAGTCTGTTACACCTTGACAACATTGTCTCTGGGAAAAGGAGTAGCAGTGGACAACAAGAAAATCAAAGCTCTCAGGGAGTGGTCCATTCCAAAAGACATCCACCAGTTTGCTTGGCCTGTGCACCTACTACCGTCGATACGTGCTAGGGTTTTCCGACATCGCCAAACCACTTAACAGACAGACTTAGTTCCAGTGATCTCCGGAATGCCAAGAGTCATTCAAGAAACTGGAAGAAGCCTTGATCAACGCACCAATCCTGAGCTATCCCTTAGTCAGTAACGTAGGACTTGCAACAGTCCTGTCCCAGGTCCAGGAAGGACAAGAGAAGGTCAGTAAGTATATCAGCAAAACCCTCAGCAAACCGGAGCGCAATTATTGCGTTACCACGGGAACTGTTAGCTGTAGAAAAAGGGGTAAAACATTTTTACGAATATCTGTGGAAGGAGAATCCTGGTGAGGAATGACCATGCAGCCCTCAAATGGCTTTTACAGTTCAATATTCCCGGAGGACAGATAGCACGCTGGATCAAACGACTTCAAGAATTTGATTTCGACATAGGGAATCGAGAAGAGAGTAGTCACAATATTGCTGATAAATTGTCATGGAGACCATGTCCTTACGAGTAGTCACACTGTCGTCAGGCCGCGGAGAAGGACGCAGCCGTTCGTAGGACCACCGTGAATGATTGTTACGTATTAACACAAACGACAACTTTTTCGTTTGTCAGATTCATGGACTGTACTATCGGGAGAATGGAATACACTTTCAAAACTTACCAGTTGGTTCTCAGCTGGTTGATTTGCTGCTTTGTGGGCCCCCAGGAACTTCCTCTCATCAATGATTAGTATACTACTATCGACACTCAATGCAAAAATGCATGAAGAAATGATTAGAACACACCATACACTCACGTACTAGTGGTAATGTTCAATAGCAAATGCGTCTGATAATAAATAATAATAAATGAAGCAGTATTCGAAGATTATTTGTGAAGCGGTATTCGAAGATTATCGAACAATACTGGCTTTGCTCTCGAAATATTTTATTCTCGTAGAGCGCGTTGAAAGTTATAACAATAGAAGAAAATAAAAACTCTGGAAGTGTAAACTGAAATATGTACGTAGTAGGTTGGATCCGCCAGTGGCGGAGTCAAAGAGAATTGCTAAATATACGAATAACAAACTCAACTGACTATAGTAATTATACAATATATTTGCATAACATGACTATGATTACAAAATTATATGAATCCAGAACATTATGGTGAATGGGAAAAGGAAAAATGACAAAATACAGAAAGACCAAGAGAAGATCCAGACATTGGTCTAGTCATTGGCTGGAAAAAGGGCAACCGAAGTCCGTCATGGCAGGAAGTCGCACGCTTTTCTCAAGTGGTTAAATGGTATTGGGCCCAATGGAATTACCTCACATTGGCAAATGGGGTCTTGAAACGCATATTGGAGTCCTGAGATGGCGGAGAGAAGAGACGCCAGATAGTGGTACTCAAGTCCAGGAGACAGGAAGTGCTCCGAGAAGTGCACGATGGAATCACCGGAGGACATCTGGGAGTGACTGATAGTCTGCAGAAATTGATGCAACGTTTTTATTGAACCAATTGTCAAGCCGACATTAAGGACTGGTACGAAAAGTGTGCCGTATGCGCTGCCAGCAATGGGACTCGAACCCGACCTAAGACCCTGATGCGTCAGTATAACCAAACAGTAGGAGTCATAGACAAGAGAGATCATTCCCAAAATGGCGCGAAAATGCGCCAATGTCCTTGAATTTTACTACGATGTTTATATTTGTCTGTCAAATATCAGAATAATGTGTTGCTATCAGGCTGCTTGATTTTTCCTGAAGTCCTACTATTTTCTAGTGATTTTTCACAAAAATTAACGTTTATTTCAAAGAAAATTGACTAAAATCAAAGTAGAATTAATATTAACCCATTTGATATTAATATTTCCATGTCCTCATGGAAGGTAGAACTACTGGAAATGGCTCAAGTGCTCTGTTAAAGACTGCCCTAACAGATTTTATTCTAGCTCGCGTAGTTTGGAGAAGATACGATTTTTTTAATTTCCCGATCCGAAAGATGTTGAACGAGTTCTTCAACGGAAACTCGCTTGTGATGATGGAGATAAAATGGAGAAGCGGAAACAATTATATTCAAATAACATTATTAATCATAATTTAAGTTGAACTGCAATCCCTACGTTGAATTGGTTTCAAAAGTCAAGGGTTGACAAAGACAAATAGTCAGAAGTAACTACAAAAGTGGATCAATAAATGCAAAAATATCTTTCAACAGCTTCAGAGTGTCATACCCAAACATAAAACACTCTTTTTTCAGAAACACCAAGGAAAAGCTAGTTGAGTTATTTAGTAAAGTTAACACACAAAAAATTTTTGGAATCTCTGTCAGATATATTTTCCAGTTCAAATCGATGGAAATAAGAGAAATTGAGAGTGGATAGGCTAAACTGGAACGCTCATTTGAGGACATGTAAATGAAAGAAGATATTTCCAAAGAATTATTTACTGCCAAAATTGTTAGTGAACTGAAGGTAGGAAACCAAAGGGCAAGAGGTTTGGTTTGAACGTGAGTGGGCCCGTATCAGGCCCTCCACTGCGGCCAAGGGCATGAGGTATATGATACAAAGGAGGCGGACCAAAAGCTACTGGAAAAACAAGTGAACAACTTTATGAAAAATTTTAAAATATTGCATTTGAACACCCTTGTGCAGTGTGTTTCATCAACAGGGATCATTGAAAATAAAACAATAAAAAATTTTAGATATTTTTTTACTATACTGTAGGTAGGTACTTCACTTGTAACAGAAATATAATTTATTGTTAATGGTATATGGTAAAAACTAGTTTTGTAAAACAAAGATGTTATTCTTCAATGAAATTTTAAAAAATAATGCCTTTTTCCTAAGACATCAGAACCAGAAGTGCACATTCTTGAAGTCTATCGAATGTCAATGTTCGATTACTGCTAAGACAGAGCGAATAAAGTAGACAATGAATTCACTTCATGACTATAATTACCTGGTTAATTGAGGTGAAAGTGTGTATAGGTAGCTCATGCAGTGAGCCTTTGGGTTTTTCATCAAACTCCACCGTAGCCAAACAGGTTACTCTTACTTGTAATAACATGATACATGATCATGGGATACACTTCTATAGTTTGAAATAGCTACAAAAGTTATCAGGTCCTTCTTAACCGTATGGTTTATTCATAAAGATTAGTGAGACAATAAAAAATTTGAAGAATTTTGTCGTAAATAAGTCACTGATTAATTTACATTTAATTACTTGGTTCTCAGTGTTTAGGTTCAAGCAAACTCGGCTTTTATAAAACCTATGTTGTACATTTAACCACAAATCAGTGTTTCTGTGATCTGTGATTTAACATTGACAGTAAATGACAACACTCCTAAAAATCTTCCCTGTTTAGATTAGCACGCATTTATGTAATTTCAAACTTGTCCCAGGTCATGTAACCTCTACTGTTCAATTTCGTAGGGTACAAGCAACCCTTTGAAATAATTCATCTCTACATATAATGTAAATCAAAAATTTAAACAATTATATTCGATGAGTAAACAAACACAAGCTGTATAGGTACAAATGCAGTGGCCAGCACATACAAATAAAAAGTGAAATAACTGAAGATGCTCTCCGCCTCAATTAATGCATAAAACCTTCAACATAGTTACATAATATTACAATATCTTATCAAAAACTATTTTTTATTAAAAATTTCTGTCAAATAATAGCGGTTATGTTTATAACATAACCTCCAATCTCGTTATTTCTGCTCTTCTTCTTCATTAGGTTCTTAAAATCTTGTGACGTTGACGAAGATGTCACATGACCTGTTTCCCGGCTCGTGATTGGTGACACCAGAATCCAACCAGATTTTGAATTTCATGAATGAAATGGAAATGACAGTTGATTCAAGGATTCCGATACGATTTTACTATTTCATTCATGAATACCTCATGTGATCTCTCTTGTCTATAGACCCCTACTCTTTGGTATAACGTAGGCAGCCCATTTGAACGGAATGCAATAGATATCGCCGGCCCGTTTCCCGAATCTGATCAAGGAAACATATGCATCCTCGTATTATTTTTTTTTGCAAACTCCAATGTGGCAATAGGCTATTTCTGCAAATGGGCAGAATCCGTCGCCTTACCCAATCAGGAAGCCGTTACCACCGTCGATATCTTGGTTAACTCAATTAACTAGAGGTGGAGGACTTTTATTAGCAGCAAAAGTTTTATTCGATACAGTAGATATTGATCTATCTCATTTAGACAACATAAATCCACTAACTGATATAATTGGTTGCAAATGGATCAATAACTATGTTATCTTTCACTTGTATGTACTTTACATACCACCAACATATAGATTTAGATGATTTTCTACAAAACTTTGAAACTCTTGGAATGTTACTGTCAAATTTTGTTATCCTTGGTGATTCTGATGTACTACATTTTATAGATCGTAATCTACAAGAGCCAAAAACACAGACTGATTCAAATTTTGTTGATATTTTGAACATCGTTCAGTTAAACACCGTATTGAATCAGAACAATAGAATATTAAACTTGATTATATCTGATGACCAAACATGTTTGGGTCGCTACGAATCTAATCCATTAGTCAGACAACATGCATACCATCCTGCGTCAGTTGTCAGTTTACCGGTATGTCACTGAACGAACCAAAAGTTTCCAACCAATTCGAATCCAGAAAATAAATCCTACAATTTTAGAAAAGCTGATTTTTTAGGATTAAACAGGGTGTTTCTTAAGTACATGTAGAAACTTTAGGAGCATGTTGCTGACGTCGAAATAAGAAAAAAAGTTTTCATAAACACATGTCTGCAAGTTATTCGTTTCTAAGATACAGAGTGTCGAAGTTTAATTCTTATATTAGTTTTTTGTGAATAAATTCTAAAATATTTGTGAAATTCGAGTAAAGTTTGGTATCTGGGTTGATTTTTCAATGTCAAAATCAAATTTCAAGTTATTTGTGAAAAAAATAATTTCTAATTGAATTTATTTTAATTTTAAAAATCTTGTTATTCAAAATCACTTGGTTATTTCAAATCTCAATAACTCGAAAACAGTTGCTCCCAGTGACCTCTACCAAAAATATATTTTTTACACAAAGTAAATAACGAATATTCTCAGATACCAAACATTACCCAAATATCAAAAAAAAATTGAAATTGTTCATAAAAATTTAAATAAGAATTCAACTTTGACACTCTGTATCTCAGAAACGAATATTTTGCGGACATATGTTTAAAGGAACTTTTCTACTTATTTTGATGTCAGCAACACACTCCTAAATTTTCTACACGCACTTAAGAAACACCCTGTATAATGAAATCATGTTGACTAACTGGCAATTTTGAAATTATGCAGAAAATATTGATATTATGTGTGACTTACTATACAAAAAGTTATATGCTATATTCGATACGTTCGTACCTAATTTCAAACAAAACAAGCTTAAATATCCAGCTTGGTACACACCGCAAATGATAAAGTGTCTAAATGCTTACTACTACAAAAAATTTGAAATTACAAATGTTGGCTATTACTATCAGACCAAGCTATAGACGTTTTTTTCCCCACAAAATGAAAGACACAAATGGCCTATACTAATTTTTATAAGATAGTTCGTTAATGGAAACAACCCCAGCAAAATCTCGTTGCGGAATTTTTTAAACGAAATGTTGAATTTTTTAAACAAGAAATATTTAAAAAATTTACAAATCATATGGTTTTTTGAAAATATTTCAAAGATTGTTCATGGAATCGTTTTACCTACCGAATGGTTTTTTATACGCCCAGATCGGTGTATTTTTCACTGAGAAGATCCGGGAAAACCTCGAAAGAGAAAATTTAAAAAAAATTCAATATTTTTATAAATCTGAAGTTGGACAAACAATATTTCGGAAACTGATAGATAATAACATGTAGTTCAACTGTGCGGAAGATGGTTCCTATTCGATATGTAGTTTTGGACGATCACGTTATAAACAATGGACCTTTACATTTACGGAAAATAAATTACAAAACTCGTTTAAATCGATACTTGTTAGTCTGAAAAGTCCATTTAACAAAAAGTTCCATTATTTTTCTTTCATTTTAAAAAAATATCACATTTGAAAGTGTGCCGCTGACGTCACGTTCATCGGAAATATCTCCCACCATAATCCATGTTCCGAAACAGGCAATACCGTTCTCCTTAAAAATATACCTTCTAGCATTATATAAGCCGTTGAGAAATAATCAATACATTGTCACTTGATCAACTCATAGATAAAAATCCACATATTAGCTATTTTTCATTCTATTTGTAACTTTCAAATTTTCTGAACATACCAACCTTTTGATGAAGAACGAGCGTTGACAACACAGCAAATCGTAATGACAGTTCTCAACTGTCAAAAGTTATATGAAGATGTGAGATAATTGTTTATTTTATTCACATTCAACAATCAACATTCAACTGATAAATTCGATAATAGTGTAGTGAGGTGTTATCATGAACGATTTGGTCTGAATTTTTTTTTTCCTTGGTGTTTTGGCTTCGACTGCTATGATTTATTTGTGTTTTTGTGTATTGAAAATATGGAACAAGGCTTCGTGAAGGGAAGTTTGGATAATTTACCGAGGTACAAAGCAGCTTTTCGACATGTTCAGTTATTGCAGGGAGACAGGTACTGGAGATACAGGAATTAATAACAAATTTTAGAACACAAACAACAAAAGCTCTCAAAACTTAACCTCAAAAAATAAATCAAGGTAGTGTTCGTTGAAGTTCAGATCTGATGGAACTGCTTCACTTGTATCAAATGGGTAGGCAAATGAGTTAGACAGAGACAAACTATTCTTATTGATCGCACCGTGAAACAGACGAAAGAACCCATCCGGTATAAAATGACAACTGTCATACGACACATTATATTTGAATGAGAATTTGGTGCACAACTTTAACAACGTTGCCAAGTTTAGTTTTGATGAATGTGACGTCACGAAACCACTTTCCTTGTGATTATAGATAAACTAGCGGTCAGAAAAAAGAAATAAAAAATCCCGAGTGACATTAGCGTATTTACTTTCTAATTTCAGTGTTACCTCATATCTCTTGGAAAGGTCCATTTAACGTCAAATCTTTCTAAATGCGCCGATTTGAAGTAAATTATCTTATTCAAATTCTGTAAACGGCATATGGAATTAGAGATCAATATCTACAATTTGTATATTTTGGATTCGCACCTGAAAGGTGGGAAATGTGTTGAAAATGTAACTGAAAGTTGATCAAAACGCTTCAAAGTGCGTCCGAAGTTATCCGAAGTCACCGAAGTCGAACTGAAGTTAATAAGAGCGACTTCGGGTGCACTTTGAATCATAGAGTAACTTCAACATTTTCAACACATTTCCCACCTTTCAGGAGAAAATCCAAAATATAGAAATTATAGATACTGATCTCTACTTCCATATGCCATTTACAGAATTTGAAGTAGATGATTTCCCTTAAATTGACGCATTTAGAAAGATTGACCCATTAATTGTTTATAACGTGACTGATCAAAAAGTACATATCGGGCAGAAATCATCTTGCGCACAGTTGAACTACATGTTATTGACTATCAGCTTCCGCAATATTGTTTCTCCAACTTCAGATTTATAAAAATTATGAATTTTTGGAAAATAGTCTCTCTTTCGAGGTTTTCCGGATTTTCTCAGTGAAAAATGCACGGATCTGTTCGTATAAAAAACCATTTTGTAGGTTTTACAAATTTGTACAAAAATTGTGAACGATTCCTTGAAGAATCTTTGAGATATTTTCGAAAAACCAAAAAAGTTCTAATTTTTTCACTTTTTCTTGTTTAAAAATACCCACAAAGCGATTGCTGGTGCAAAAAACGGGGTTTTCATTCACAAACTATCTCATGAAAAGTAGTATAGGCCGTTTGCGTCGTTTATTTTGTGTGAAAAAGTCCTCTTATTTTTATCTTCAGATTGGCCTATTATATCAAGAGTTCTCTAGAATAAGAAAATACGTTAAAATTCAATTAACGAAGCGTATAAAAATTATTTATCAGTTCAAAATAATGTTTGCGATGATCTAAAAAACTTTTGGTCTTACATAGGTACATAATAAGGAAGAGTGTACTAGGATTTCTCTCAATATGTCCTACAAGAACGTAGAGTACAACGATCCCCAATCTTGTGTTGATGGGTTTGTAGAATTCTTTTCCAGTGTGTTTAATCTCAAACATTCTAGTGAAAACATATCTGAGGATATGTCCAATAGCTCTTGTGTTCCTATTAGTTAATTCTCTGAAATAGAAATAGTGTCTGTATTACAAAACCTTCCTAATTAAATGACATCCGGTCATGATCACATACCTTGTTTCTTGGTTCGAGATTGTTCCTAGGTTATTGTCGCTCCACTTTATAATATTTCCAATGCTTTCTTCAAACAATCTATTTTACCCGAATGCTGGAAGCTTGTGAGAGTGTGTCCGATCGTAAAGTCTGGTTCTGCCTCAGATGTTGAGAATTATAGGAATGTGTCGATCCTATGTAACTTTGCTATAGCTTTTAAAACACTAGTATATAACAGAACTATGCCACGAGTTTGGCCAACATGGATTTATTGACAAAAGATCAACCTATGTCTAATCTAGCGGTACTAAATTGTTTCTTATGTAAATCACCAGATTTTCGCAAACAAGTTGACGTTGTGTACCCTGACTTTTCAAAAGCTTTCTATGAGGTGGAACATTCTATACTACTCCGTAAGCTTTCTGTATTCGGATTCAGCACTTCTCTTTCGTCACTATTTTCTTTCTACTTGGAGGAAAGTCAGCAAGCAGTTCGTTACATACAATAGGTACATAGGCCAAGCTGTAGATAAAAATAAGAGACTATTTTCACGCAAAATAAAAGACGCAAACGGCCTATAAGGTAAACACACCAGTTATTGACAGTAACTGACATTTTTTGATATTTTTTTCAAAAATAAGGATATTGAAGTGAAGTGAAGCAATTTCCATAGATAATCTGTAAGATTGGAACATCAGGCAACCTTGTAGTTATTGGGCGGGAAATTGGGTGCTTTCGTTTGTTCATACGTGATGAAAGTTCAACGTGTCTGAATTTCAAAATCATTTCAAGTACAATGTTAAGGTAGGTCTATTCAAATACATTGTTTTTCATTTTCGGTGTGAATGTTTATAACATTTAAACTATTTGTTAGTATTCAGTAGACTGTGAATTTGATTTTGTGTATAATATTCAATCAAAATAATTCACCTAACCAAACTTTTTCTGGAATGTCAATGACTGGATCAAGGAATGCATATGTGTACCAGTCACTGACATTGGGTATCAATGACTGGTACATTGGTATTGAAAGGTTAATGCCAAAAAGCACAAGAAGGCATATACATAAGCTCTTCTAGAAATATGGGCTCGAACAAATTTCTGGTTCCATAGTTTGACAGGGGGTGTCAATTATTGGAACATCGAGTGTCAATTACTGGAACATCAATTGTTACAGATGGCGCCAAGGAAGAAGTATAGTCAGGATTAGATGAATGCAGCTATAGAAGCTGTATCAAGAGGAGTACCATAAAAAAAAAGAAATAGAGAAAACGAAAAATGTGGAAGAATAAGAAAAGAACGCAGAAGAAAGGAAACGAAAAAAGGAAGGAAAACTTGCAAAAATTTCTGTCAACGAAAAGAAAGAGAAAAGTTTCAGATTCTGCAAGTTCAGTTGATTTCGAGGAATGGGTAGAAAGCGGAGATAGTATCGATGATGTCGACTTCTATTCAGGAAGAGATTCAGAGAGCGATAAGGATGACGATATCCTGTTGAGATATTTGGTCACAAAATGGAAACATCATTTGAAATATTCGTGTTAGAGATTTTGTTTTGGCCAGGTTTATGGGTGGAAAGAAGCAACCGCTTTTCTATAGATATGACTGTGTAATTCAGAGACTTTACACAAAGACATCGAAGATGCATCTTTCAAAGCAGTTAACGACCAGTCAAGTTTTCGTTCAGTAGAAAATGATATATCAACTATCAAGTTTGAAGATATCATCGGAAAATTACCTTAACCTGAAATTATTAATGTCGGTGACAGAATTAAATATATGTTTTCATATGAAATTGACATATTTGAAGCCTAGCTCTTTCAAAATGTTTCAATTCTTATTGTTATTGTTTTTCTTTGTAAGAAGTTCATTTCCAATTACTGATTTGAATAAATGATCTTTTTAGCATGTTAATCATTGGTGTGTCAATAACTGGTGCATCTAACACATATTTTTATTAAATTTTTACAATTATAAAATGTATTTTTTTCAATGAATCTATTTTGGAATATTGATTGTCAAAGTACATACGACAGGAAAAACATATAAACTAAATCTGAGGTCATAATTGTGACCCATGGAATAGTTTTAATGCAATTTATTTCCTAAAAGTGTCAATAACTGATGCGTTCACCTAACCACTCATTATGAGACAGTTCGTAAATGAAAACCCCGATTTTCGCCCCAGCAAAATCGCTTTGTGGAATTTTTTTATCAAGAATTAGTGAAAAAAATAACACCTTTTTTATTTTTTTGGAAATATCTCAAAAATCGTTCAAGAAATCAATAGAACTTTTGTAGAGTTTTATAAAACTTACAAAACAGTTTTTTATACTCCCAGATCGGTGCATTTTTCACTCAGAAATCCGGGAAAACCTCGAAAAAGAGACCATTTTTCAAAAATTCATAACTTTTATAAATCTGAATGTTATGAGATTTGTTGTGATCGGTTATTTTCTGCTGACGACTTGAACATTTTTGCTACAGTATCATCTGTAGAAGATTGCAATCATTTGCAATCTCAACTAGATACTATTCAAGAGTGGTGCAACAAAAAGTTACAATTAAATCCTACAAAATGCAAGGTTTGCTCATGCACTCGGAATTATGAAACGATTTTATATTTCTAAAAAATTACCAACCTATATATAGCTATCCGAATCTATCCGAGATACGTGTTACACACGATAGCAAGTATAATTTCTCTGGCCATATATATATAAAATATATGCAAAAATGAAAAGATGTTGGGCTTCTTGATAAGAAACACAAGATCTTCCACAAATGAAACAGCTCTTAAAATATTGTACCATTCTTTGGTAAGATTCAAATTGGAATACTGTTCAATTATCTGGTATCCTATACCGGATGACATAGCAGACATGTAGCAGCCTGTAGTTTTTTTATTTGAATAGATAAAAATTTTAAATTTCCAGAATTTACGTAATCAATGATAGCGTTTCATTTGAATCTAACGACAACTTTTTTCAACTACCTGTTTGATCGGCAGTAACTCCAACTTTTTTTTTTTAATGACACCCTGTACATTTATCTAGGCTATCTTATTTGTCTTGAAATTCTCTATTTAACCTTGTATCACAAAGTGGCATTCGTTCCTCAATTCGCAGATGAATTGCATTTTATTGAAAAACATCAAGTTGGCTGTTACCCGAATTCGATAATCTTTCGATGCTTGGTAGGCTTGGAAATCCAAAGAGTATCAGTAAAACGATATAATTTCAGTTTTTTCCATACCTGATCACTTCCTACAGATTGTCAACAATTTATTTATTAAAAAGAAAGAACATCTGAAAATAACTCATGATATTGCGAAAACTGAGATAGGAACATATTTTTTTCAATTTGGCTACTTGTCAAGAAACTATCTGTCTTTCTCTTTGACCATGTAGCCATATCATGATCTTTCCATTTGGAAACGTAAAATTAAAATTGTTCTCCTGATCCACCAATTCACAAGTCTATTAGTCTAGATATTTGCAATAATATTTTGCCTAGTAGGCGGTGTACACAAAATGTTTTGTGTTTGACAGGTAAACATCATTTGATTGCAATGATTATTTCACTTATGCTAAAATAGCGTCTTATGATTGGTTGAAATTTTTGTGTTGATAAATGAAAACATCATTGTAGTTCGGCTCTTGATTGACTACTGGATATGTATATGATGTGTTTTCGATTTTGTTGTTCGATTCCTGATTGGTTATTATCAAACCAAAACTTACCACTAGCAAGCTGCTATAATGACACAACACCAAACTTTGACCAAAACTAAATAAGCACTCACTATTAATTCATATCAACTTCACAATTTTCGACAAATTTTGCATACTCGTTGATTATTCAAATCACTAAATCAAAATGTTGTCGTAACATAACCTCAGCAATAGACTAGACATGCAATGACGAAACTACGAATGACGCGCTCTGTCATTGGAAACTGAAATAGATATCAAGTAAATGTTTTGTTAGTTGCATAATTTCAGAACTAGATGCGGGATTAATGTTCCTAGTTAAATTGAACACTAAATAAATAAAAATGGTTTCGATTTTATTCATGAAATGATCTTAACAAATACAACTCGTACTATCGGCGATTATCGTTAATTCCTTCTCGGTTTCGAATCAAATTATGTTGCTATAGGCAACCACACTCGCGCAAGCGCTCGTGTGGTTGCCAAGCAACATAATTTGATTCTCAAATTCAAAGGAATTGCTATTTCGATAATCACCGATACACTTGTGGTATTACCTACGATTATCTCCGTCAGTTTTTGCTGATTGAAATTGCATCGTTTAATTAGGTACTAAATATGTATTCAAAGAACGAAATGGTCGAAATGTTGTTGATATTCGGAGAGTGCAAGAGAAATTGTAGACAGGCTGAACAATTGTATGTCGAAAGATTTGCGCAAAGACGCCACCCACCTGATAATTATTTCGCTAGAGTAAAAGAGCAGTTCAGAGCAGTTCATTTCAAAACTCTTCTAGCGGTGTCTCGATTCCTTCCATTTCCTTGTCGACAATGTATTGGAGATTGTTTTGAATTTCCGGTTCTCTTCTGACCTGCTCTTCTACTCTAGCGAAATAATTATTAGGCAGATGGCGTCTTTCCGGAAATCTTTCGACATACAATTGTTCAGCCTGTCTACAATTTCTCTTGCACTCTCCGAATATCAACAACATATCGACCTTTTCATTCTTTGACTACATATTTAGTATCTAATTAAACGATGCAATTTTAATCAGCATAAAACTGACGGAGATAATCAGTACAATGAAATGATGTTTACCTGTCAAACACAAAACATTCTGTGTACACCGCCTACTAGGCAAAATATTATTGCAAATATTTAGACTAATAGACTTGTGAATTGGTAGATCAGGGGAATAATTTTAATTTTATGTTTCCAAATGGAAAAATCATGATATGGCTACATGGCCAAAGAGAAAGACAGATAGTTCCTACACAAGTAGCCAAATTGAAAAAAACATGTTCCTATCTCAGTTTTCGCAATATCGTCAGTTATTTTCAGATGTTTTTTTCTTTTTATTGAAGAAATTATTGATAATCTGTACGAAGTGATCAGGTATGGAAAAAACTGAAATTATTTCGTTTAACTGATACTCTTTGGATTTCCAAGCCTACCAAGCATCGAAAGATTATCGAATTCGGATAACAGCCAACTTAATGTTTTTTAACTAAATGCAATTCATCTGCGAATTGAGAAACGAATACCACTTTGTGATACACGGTTGGATAGAGAATTTAAAGACAAATAAGATAGCCTAGATAAATGTACAGGGTGTCATTAGAAAAAAAGAGATGGAGTTACTGCCGATCAAACAGGTAGTTGAAAAAAGTTGTCGTTAGATTCAAATGAAGCACTATCATTGATTACGTAACTTCTGCAAATTTCAAATCTTCATCTCTTCAAATAAAAAAACTACAAGCTGCTACATGTCTGCTGTGTCACCCGGTATATACTTTCAACAAGCTGTCACTAGAAGTTATTCAGAAACGTTTTTGAAATTGGTTTATTTTGCTTCGAAATGACTTATTTACTCATTTCACAAATTATGAATAATCAACCTAATTAATGGAAAAGTTTCAGTGTTTTCATAAAGGGTTTGAAAGTCTGTGGATATCTTCAATCAATCATTGGCAACTTTTACACATCATTCTGAAAACAACACTAGGTTCTGCCCTTGTGTCTGCAGCAGAGATGGTCGACGGCTGTATCTCCATGTTCCCTAATGGCTTTTTTGTAATTCGAGTCAATAGTACACCTGACAATTTCAATCCATACAAAAATTAGAATTGATATGTATCCATTGAAATTGAACATGATATACATAATTTACTTATCTCATTTGACATTCTGACTTTCAAAAGAAACATATCCGAACTTTTTCTTCCAAAATTATCAGTTCTCTCTCTCTCTTTTATGGCCCTTACTTCCTAATTGGCGCTTTTTTGGGTTATTTGTAACATTGGAACTGATTAAAAAGATTGAAACTATTAGACTCCACCCATTGGCCGTACCCGTAAGAAGGCCAAAGTCTTCTAGGATTCAGTGACCCTAAACCGTCAGAACAACAAGCGGCCTCTCTCGTATTTTCTAGAAGGATTGGAATGTGAGAGAGAAGATCACTTTGTGAGAAGAGCATTACCGCGAGAGGGGAGAGCACAGTTGGTTTTCAGTGAAAAGAGTTTGGACAGCAAGAGACAGAGCGCGCAGCATTTGAAATAAATCATTTTGATGTACTTTTGTGATATCATAAATTAGAAGTGAAGCTTTATGTTTGAAAATAAATTATTTCAAATTGTTTAGACTTTAAATACACTACAGTATCAAATATTAATGGTTTTAATAGAAACTTATTGATGATTTGATATTGTTGTATATTTAAACTCTAATTCACTCTATTTAACGAAATACAATGATTCACAATGCTCTAATTTATGTAACAATCACTCTACTATTTATATTCGACTTACTCTTCACTGACTGACTGTCTGTCTGCTGCGTCGTCCTTTTTACATTCACTGTTGACTTCTCCAAATGCTCTAGAATTTTTCATCGAATCGTCCAGATTCATCGAATCGTCCAGATTCTTCTCGGTGCATAGCGTATCGAAGGTCATATGCGGCCTGCGTGAGTGTTCAGACCCGGCATCGCCCACAGCTTCGCCACATTGCCCTCTTCTTAGAGATATTTCGTCCCGAAAGGTCCTCCTTGGAGTATGTCGATATTTGCAGGACTCCCCATATCTGCATCGTGAAGTTCGATGGAAATAACACTGCATAGTCTTCATGTTAGGTCGTGGAATAGGATTACAGGAAACCAAAATCTGGACGCCGCACAGTGGGCCAGGGATCCCCTAAACATTGAAAAAGTCAGTTTTGAATAATAAAAGCTCACTAATTCTCCTCATGCTGAAAACAGTCAAGTAGGCCATAAACCTTGTAAAAACAATATAAGTATTTATTTCTGTCAGCTTTCATGGTGACATGCTGGTTTGACAAATGTCGGTAAATTAAATTATTGCCCGCTTTATTTTGTTCAAACAAATGGCTCAAGTTTGAGACGATACAATTCGAGGTGGATTAAGTATTTGACATACGCAATGGATGGACTAGATTCAGGTAAGCTTAAGGTTTTATTCCATATAAATTATGTAGTTTTTTTTGCGAAGTTACTGAAAAATTTATTCATTTAGTGAATGCGTGTAAAAGCAAAAATGAAATATAACTTCGATATTTCACGAGAGATATCTCCAGAGCTACACTGAGCTACACGTTTTTGTTGATGTAATTAAAATTAACAATTCTAAGGCTTTATTATTGAAAAAAAACCTGATGCCTAATGGTGCCTATACAGGAGAAAAAGCAACATTTTCTGTGTGGGGAAGGTATTATAAGCACACGCGTGTGGATATACACAGTAACATTAATGAAATTTTCCATCACAATTTCATGCAAAATATCGTATACTTATCGGCAATGAATGAAAAGGTAATTAGTAGGTACGAAATTAACAGTTTTGACAGTATATTTTCGAAATGTCATATTTAAAAGTAAGTTTTTTTCCCGTTCAGTCGTTGCTTTGGTATAACTTGGTAGAGTAATTTCAAATGATACATGATGAGAACTGTTCCTAAACTGCATCAAGCAAAAAAGTGTAGAGTTACAACTTTTTTAATAAAAGAATATTAATTTTTTATTTTAGAGCGAAGAGTCCACAGGATTCAGATCATAACATTATTTGATGGTGGGATGAAACGAAATGAAATAAAAGAAACTCTGTTAACTCATGTATGCCAAAAGTGTAGCCAGCAAAATCAAAAAACAATTCAAGATTTAGCTAAGAATTACGCTATTCAGTTCCGTAGAAGATGGATCGCAGTAAATAGAACTAAGCATGTTTTTTTGAGAAAAAATGAGAACTGGTTGAAAAACTCTCTACTTTTTAATTGCATGTCTGCCAAAAAAGCAGATGGTGCAGGAAGACCAAAATTAGAATTTGGCCAACTCACCTACAGCGGAAAATTTCGTAGAACTAAACATTTAAGAAATTCAGATAGTAACGAACTTCTGTTTGCAGCTCAGATGAATCTAAAATCCAATGGAAGAAAAACGACCTCAAAATGTATACGCAACATTATATACGAAAATAATATTGTAAACGAATCTGAGTACAGTAGAAGTCAATTGGGCTTTAATAGTGGATGCTAGATTATCTAAAAGGCAGTACCAAGAGTTGAGGAATGTAGCAAAGGAAAATAACTCCAATCTCTATCCTCCATATAATCAAATTAGAGAGGCCAAAAAGTTGTGCTATCCCAACAACATTACAGCCACTGAACATTCTGCTTCCGTGGAACTTCAGTCATTACTTGACCATACGACTCGTAGATTGCTTTCAACTCTAGAATTGGATGCTTTTGAAGGCCTAAAGCAACGTGAATTATTCATGATTTCCAAATGGGGTATGGATGGTAGTTCTGGACAAAAGGAATATAAGCAGGCGTTTGAAGGTAATTAGTCAGATACGAATTTACTTATGACATGTTTGGTTCCACTGCAGCTTTACACTCATAATAAAAAAAAGAAAAGATTTTAATTTGGAATAATCCTTCACCTTCATCTACCAGATACTGCCGACCTTGTAAAATTCAATTTGTGAAAGAAAATATTGAAGTATCAAATATCGAATATGCCGTTATGCAAGCCGAAATTGACAACTTAATTCCAAAGAAGTTCCTGATAAATGAAAACCATTTTGATATAAAACATGAACTTTACATGACAATGATCGACACAAAAATGATAAATTCTTTAACTGGTACTTCGTCGCAAGTATGCTATTTATGTGGGGCTTCCCCAAATGAAATGAACGACATTAAAAAGGTCTCTAAAAAACCGATAAAAGATGAATATCTGAAATTCGGGATCACATCCCTCCACATCTGGATAAGATCGTTTGAATGCCTCCTAAAAATTGCGTATCGTTTATCACTTAAAAAGTGGCAGGCACGTGGTGGAGATAAGCTTATCATTAAAAAACAAAAACTTAAAATTCAAAACGAATTTAAATCTCGCCTGGGAATCATCGTTGACCAACCAAAACAGGGCAGTGGTACTTCAAATGATGGAAACTGCGCGAGACATTTTTTCCGAAATTATGATATTTCGGCCGAAATTACAGGACTTGACCAAGCGTTAATATACCGATTTTTTGTCATCTTACAAGTCATTGCTAGTGGATTTAATGTGAAGAAGAATGAATTTGATACATATGCAATGGAAACTGCTGAATATTTGGTAACAAAATATTCCTGGTATAAAATGCCAGCAGGCATTCACAAAATGCTAATACATGGTTCAGTCATTGTACAATCAGCACCCGTGCCAATAGGACAGTTGTCCGAAGAAGCCCAAGAGGCACTCAACATGGAATACAGGAGATATAGGGAACATCACTCCAGAAACTTCAATAGAGTTGCCTCAAATATTGATGCCTTTAATAACATGCTCGTTTCCTCTGATCCAAAAATCGCTAGCTTGAAAAAAAGAATTTCAATTAAAAAAAGAAAATTTTGCCCAGAGGCACTGAACCTATTGCAGCCAGCTGCAGTCAACGGTTGTTTTGACAGCGATGCAAGCTCCGATAGTGACTCGGAATAAGTAAAATTATATGTTTTCCGTAGTTGTTTAATCAAATGTTTTTATTTTTTGTAATGTTTCTAATGTTGAAATCAAAACAAAAACAAATGTTTTGAAATGTTGAAAGCCATTGTATTTTTTGAATTTGTTATTGTGTTTTCTGTAGTTTGCCATTAAATTAAAACAGTTTTAATAAATGTTTCGCCTAACTCTGCTTTTTCAATCGTGCACCAATCAGCTACGAAAAGAGCAGAATTTGGATGTTTGTGTCGATAACGATAACATGTTTAGGGAAAAATATAAATGTATATATGTACAGAATGACCCACTTTGAAGCTCTAAAACTGTTAATTATTATCCGATTCAGAAGTTTTTTTTTCTTCAATAAAGATGGACGCATTCCCACGTAATTTTTACATAAACCAATTGAAAAAATCGCTAGTATGTTTTTTGACCATGAAAAAAAATTCGAAGTAGGCCTTGAAATATTTATTTTTATTTTGAATTTATGATACCTAACTAGAATTATTGATGCTCTATCTATTGGAAAAAGAAACTTGTGAATCGGATAATTAATAACAGTTTTAGAGAGGTAGCCCGCTTTCAAATTGGTAACTCTGTATGTTTTAACAAAATTGATCTTTATTTGAAAGGTTTATTACTTTTTGAAATATAGCTATCAAAATTAAAGTTGGGATATTTTCTCATGTTTTCCTATACCTTAAATTTCAAATGCAAGATCTTCAATAAGTTTTACAATTTTGCCCGTAGAAATGATGAATAATTTAATTGTGGTTTTATTTATATCGTTATGCTGGGTACTTTGAGCTGTATATAAGTGAAATTAACTCACTTTTCTTAGTTTTAAATGATTACACGATAAAATTTAATAAAATTGTTTTGTTGGATATTTTTCAATGTTTTACGAAATTCTGGCCCACTGTGCGCCGCTGGATCGGAATATCGTCTTCAACATACTTCTTATAACTCTCCAATCCAGCCCATCAATACCACAGGTTAATTTTGGTATTACCAAGTCCACCAGATTCTGGTCCACCATTGTGTCTCTTAGTTGGGTGAGGCTCCTCCAGACATCTTCATAGGACGGTTTATCTTGGGAATGCTTCTTGGTCACCAGGTAGTAGTTGTTCCTCTGGTCCTTCTTCAGTTGTAGCACACCTCCAATTTCTGGATTCTGTTTTCGTAGTGTTTGGAGTTGGCCAAATTTCTTGGAGAACACCACAGCGATGCCCCTGGACATTCGAAGATCTTCTGCGACGCAGTGTGCTAGGGCGTAATCGACTGGCACTTTGAAAAGGTCCCGTGGCTCCTCTCGAATTACCCCGTGTGACACTTTCTGTCCATTTGAGTATAAGGACATGAATTTCTGGAACGTCATCGCATCCTCTGGTGGTCTGAGGGTGCGAACTTGGTCATGATTTCCAGCGTAAGGGCCAACCTGTTGAAATGAACGATCCTGGGTTTACCTGTGGGTGGCTTGTGGATTCGGTAAAGCAGGTCGTTCATCCTCTTGATGATCTTGTAAGGACCTTCTCATGAATTCCGTAATTTCGGTGACAGGCCCCGGCGACGCATCGGGTTGTACAGCCAAACTAGGTCACCAACCTGAAATCCTCCAGCATCGGCATTGATGTCATAAGTCGCTTTCATTCGGTCGCTGGCACTCTGGATGTTCAACCGGACTCGTTCGTGGATGTCTTCCATTCGCTGACGGAGTTTGCTGATGTACTCCTCTCCCGCGGTATCCTGTCCTGGTGGTGTCCCAAACTTTAGGTCGCAGCTCTGGGCCCATTATGATACTAGCAGGGGTTTGGCCGGTCGACTCGTGTACTGCAGAACGGTAGGCCATCAGGAACAAATGAAGATACTGGTCCCAGTTTCTTTGATGGTCAGAGACTACCTTGGACAAGTGGCCATTGAAAGTTCTGTTCATCCGCTCAACCATTCCATAGGACTGTGGATGTAGAGCTGTGGTTCTTGCGGATGTTCAGCAGTTGGCAGATTTCTTGGAATAGGTTGGATTCGAAATTTCTGCCTTGGTCCGGGTGCAGCTCCAAGGGTACACTGAATCGACATATCCACTCTTTCACCAAGACGTCCGCGACGGTGATGGCTTCCTGGTTGGGCAGGGCATAGGCTTTGGCCCACTTTCTGAAATAGTCCATTGCCACAAGGATGTATTTATTTCCGTGATCTGATACGAGGAACACGCCGGCGATGTCAATGGTGATTCTCTCGAATGGACTACCTACGTTATACTGACGCATCGGGGCCTTGGGTCGTGTCCGAGGTCCATTGCTGGCAGCACAAACATCACACTTTCTGCACCAGTCATTGACATCAACTTGACAAATGACCCAGTAGAACCGTTGCCTTACTTTCTGCAGGGTCTTCGTCACACCCAGATGTCTTCCAGCAACTCCATCATGGATCTCTTGGAGTACTTCCTGTCTTCTATTCTTGGGAACCACTATCTGACGTCTGTGCTTCCCACCATCTTCGGTCTCCAATACACGTTTCAGGACCCCATTTTCCAAGGTAAGGGAGTTCCATTGGGCCCAGTAGAATTTGATTGCTGGGGAATATCTTGCGATTTCCTGCCATGTCGGTCTTTGATTACTCTTTTTCCAACCGATGACTAAACCAAGATCTGGATCTCTTTCTTGGTCTTTCTGGACCTCATTGTCATTCCAGTTGTTGACAACTGCTGTGGTTCTACAAATCGCTGCTTCCTTATTTTCTGTGCGTCGGAAGTGTAAGCAGTCGTCTGGGCATAGTCTCCTTGACAGGGCATCTGCGTTCTTGTGGCCACTTCCTGCTCGATGTTCGATCTCGAAGTCGAATTCTTGGAGTCTTTCGATCCAACGTGCTACTTGGCCATCGGAGTTTTCGAACTCTAGAAGCCATTTAAGGGCTGCGTGGTTGGTCCTCAACAGAAATCTTCTCCCGTACACGTATTTGTAAAAGAGTTCTACTCCCTTGACAACAGCCAACAGTTCTCGTCTGGTAACGCAGTAGTTACGCTCCGGTTTACTGAGAGTTTTACTGAAGTATCCGATGACCTTCTCTTGCCCATCCTGAATCTGGGACAAGACAGCTCCAAGTCCCACGTTGCTGGCGTTCGTATCCAAAATGAATTTTCCACTCGAAAGGGGATAACTCAGAATCGGTGCGTTGATCAATGCCCCCTTCAGTTTCCTGAACGAGTCTTGGCATTCTTCGGACCATTGAAACTTTGTTTGTCCTTCCGTGAGCCTGGTCAGTAGTTTAGCGATGTTGGCGAACCCCAGCACATATCGGCGATAGTATGTGCACAAACCAAGGAAACTACGTAGTTGGTTTATGTCTCTCGGAATAGGCCACTCCTTCACTGCTCTGATCTTCTTGTCATCCACTGCTACTCCGTGCACGGAGACAACATGGCCAAGGTAACGTACTTCTTTTTGGAACAGGTGGCATTTCTTGCGGCTCAGCTTCAATCCAGAATTTCTCAGCAGGAATACCTTCTCCTGGTTTTTAACGTGGTCTTCAAACGATTTGCCAACTACAATAATGTCATCGAGATATACCAGACACGTCCTCCATGAAAGTCCTTTCAGAACCGTCTCCATTAATCTCGCGAATGTGGCTGGAGCATTACAAAGTCCGAATGGCATAACGGTGAAATGCCACAGTCCTGAGCCGATGGTGAAGGCTGTCTTTTCTCTATCTTCTGGAGCCAGTTCTACCTGCCAGTATCCACTCTTCAGATCGAGGGTCGAGAAAATCGTGGAGCCGGCCAACGTGTCTAGGGTGTCATCTATTCTCGGAAGAGGGTAACTGTCTTTCTTCATCACGTTGTTCAGTTGACGATAGTCTACGCAAAAGCGTGTTGATTCATCTTTCTTCTTCACCAGTACGACTGGAGAGGACCATGGACTGTCGGATGGTTCAATAACTCCATCTTTCCCCATATCACTGACTATTTTGTCAGCCTCTTCCTTCTTGGCAAGAGGAAGTCTTCTAGCTGATTGTCGGATTGGTCGGGCATCCCCAGTATCAATTTTATGTTGAACTACATTCGTTCGACCCCCTTTTCCTTGTCCGGTATCGAAGATGTCTTGGTACTTTTCGACTAGTTTTCTCAATCTGGGCTGTTGAGCTAGTTCAATGCCCTTGGAAGAGAAAGTAACCAATTTTTCCAATTCCGCTGTCAGGTTGTTGTCTTGACTAATAGTACCGTGTACATTCCTGATCACAGAGGAAATTGACGAGCAGTGCCCCAAAACAGTTCCTTTTTCTAAGGTCACTGGGTAATAATTGACATTCATTACCCTTACTGGCACAAATTTATCAGCACGCAACAAGGTCTTGCCTAGTGCAATCTCTCGTCCAATTTTCTCATCATGAAGCTTGGGCTCGAACATCACCACGTATCCATCGCTCGCACTTTCGTCCAAGCGAGCCTCCAGTATGGTCTCAGCCCTCTCGGGCACACTAACATCTTCAGCCAGCAGAACATGAATCATCTCCTCACTTCTTCCATGTAGCACCAGCTTTTCTCCGTTTACTCGTAGGATGCCAGCTTTGAAGTTCAATTCAAACCCTATGGAATTCATGATGTCCATTCCAATAATGGCGTCGTCCTCAATGTCCGCTAATAATGCCCGATGTTTCACTTTTGTGCTGCCTAGAATCAGTTCAATCGGTAGCTCACCATGTACAGTGGCCGGCTCTCCTGTTGCTGTGCGTAGCTTCCAGGATGATGATTCCATTCTGTCTGATGTCTTAGTAAAAGCAGGCCCAAGGATTGTCCTAGTCGCACCTGTACCGCAGCATTGGGCAAGGCTTGTTGTTGATGAAACCGTCTACGAAGGCTCCTTTGTTCTGTCGATGGAGGACAGCGACATATGCGTTGTTCACCCGGGCTTTCTGAGTATAGGCCGACGATTTCTCCTTCTCAACAACCTTCGTTGGTCTCGACCTCTTGAATGTTGGACATTGACTACGCACGTGTCCAAGTTTCCTACAGTTCCGGCATCTCACTAGTCTTCTCACAGACAACATCTCCTTCACGACCTTCCTCATGGCAGCCTCTAGGTTAGTAGGCTCCTGTGGGTCTTCTTCAATATCTCGGACTTTACTCTGGCTTCTGCAGGATTGCTTCGCCGCCTCAAATTCCAAAGCGCGTGCCAGTGCATACACGAGATGTGTTGGACGAGCTGTGTCAATGTTTGTCTGGTTTCCTCGTCACGGAGTCCATCTAAGAAGGCCTGAACTGCTAGTCGCTCCATTACCTTTTCCGGTGTAGCTGGGTATGCAAGGCGAACCAAGCGTGCAATGTTTGCATCAAACTCCTGTAGGGACTCGCTTGATTTCTGGCAGCGGTTTTTGAGCTGTGAGTGGAATACATGTTCTAGATGGGTCTGTCCATACCGTAATTCAAGATGTTCAATCCGCTGCTCGTAGTCCTTTTGTTCTTGTGCCGTGTAAGATATTTGTTGCTTCTCCACGCAACGCCAGTGTTAATGCTACAGCTCTTTCTCCTGCATTCCATCCATTCGCCTTTGCTGCAGCTTCAAACTGTCGGCGGTAATTTGCCCATGGTGTTTTTCCATCAAACTGAGGTGGTTTCATGGAGAGTTTTCCTGTTTCCGTACTGATTTTCACATCTTTCAAACCTTTCTGAACATCATCTAAGTTCAAACTCAGTTCCAGCATTGCATTTTCATTGGCAGATTCTGTGGTGTGGGTAGTGTCAATTTGCTCTTTCAACTCACTGATTGTTTCCTTCATTTTGCTGATTTCTTCCTCGATTCCGCCTCTGATTTCATCACTGATTGTTTCCTTCAATTTTCCCATCTCTTTTTCAATTTCATCTTTGATTTTCTCCATCTCTGTCTCGACAGTTCCTATTCTTCCTTCCAGTCGATTCGCCACCCCAGAAAGTTTTTTTTAAGCCCTCTGTATTTTCGAGGAGTTTGTCTTCCAGAATCTTTGAATTTTCTAGAAGCTTTTCTTCTAGATTCTTCGAACTTTCTTGAAATTCTTCCTTCAGACTATTGGAATTTTCTAGCAGCTTTTCTTCCAGATTTTTCGAATTTTCTAGAAGTTTTTCTTGAAGTTTTTTTTCCAAATTCCTCGATTTTCTCGAAGCTCT
Organism: Chrysolina oricalcia; assembly: GCA_944452925.2. Classification (NCBI taxonomy): domain Eukaryota; kingdom Metazoa; phylum Arthropoda; class Insecta; order Coleoptera; family Chrysomelidae; genus Chrysolina; species Chrysolina oricalcia. The sequence continues at coordinate 45,673,994 of OX101819.2, read as the reverse complement.
TCCTTTAATGTATTCGAATTTTCCAGAAGTTTTTCTTGAAGACTTTTCGAATTTTCTTGAAGTTCATCTTTCAAAGTACTCATTATGGAAGTCATATCCATTCCAGAAACTTCAAACAAAAATGTTTCTGGATCCTCGCCCTCCTGGATTAATCCCTCAGAAAGTCTTGCCTGAAGCACGGCTATTTTTCCTCGAACACATTTTGTCTTAGTCTATATCTCACAGTCTATTTCAGGGGTCACTAGTCTATTATTATTGTCTATTTCACACAGTCTATTTTCCAGACACCAGTCTATTATTATTATTATTGTCTATTTCACACAGTTTATTCCACGGCCACTTGTCTATTATTCGATTTAGAGAAACAACTAAAATTTTTTCCCTTGTTCAATAAATTTATATTTTATTATAGATATGTTGATGACACGATAGTCCTTTTTGATGGTTCTTTAGATGAACTCAATAGTCTTTTACTATTTTTGAATTCGTTACACAAATCTATTTGTTTCACAATGGAAATAGAAAACAATCATTTTCCCCCTTTCTTGGATTTACTTATTTCGAAATTAAATAATTCTATAGAATTTTCCATTTATAGAAAACCTACACATACTGACACGGTCATATCTTTCCACTCTAACCATTTAATCATAAAGCAGCTGCTTTTAATTCTTTAATCTCTAGGTTATTTTCCATTCCGTTATCCCCTGCTAATTTCAATAAGGAATTGTGTATTATAAAACAAATAGCACTTAATAATGGCTACCCTGAATCTTTTGTTTCTAAATTATATAGACATAAGTCTTTGAAAGTTTTGAATGCTAATTTGATCCCCCCACCTACAGGTGGTTATTTACCAAGTCTTACTTTTTTGGGTAAAGTTTCATAAGATATTAAAAATATTTTTGATAGATTTATTCCTGATTGCAAAATCTCTTTGCATACTAATAATAACTTAGGTTCCAATTTAATTAATAACAAAGACAAGATCCCTATAATGGATAAATCTGGTGTATACAAAATTTCTTGCTCACAACATGATTGTAATGCTACATACATTGGCCAAACAGGCCGTAAATTTTTTCAACGAATTCATGAACATAAGAGAGTCATTGATACCTATCTCTTGATGAAATTAATTCTTCTAGTTCTTTTGCCAACCATGTCGTTAATAATAAACATAGCTTTGATATTGTTTCTAATCTTGATATTTTACATGTTTGTAATAAAGGTCCTAAATTGAATATTCTAGAGATTTTTGAGATAAATAGAATTAATGAAGATGAAACCATAATATCTTTGAATGAACAGATCAAATTTGATTGTATCCCCTTTTTCAACGCTTTACATTTTTAAAATTCAAAAATAAACAAATTTATCAAATTTGCCAGGAATTACAGTTTTCTTCCCGGCTGGTGTGGTTTCTTCGTTATCCGAGTGTTCAACCTCCTGATAGCTGGATTCCTATAACATTGCTTTACATTTTGATTTTTGTTTTCGTTTTTCACTGATAGATGGCATCTAATGTCAACAATTCTTTATTACCGATATATTTTGATTTTCAACAATCAGACTCGTTCAGCTTTCTTTTTCTTCGACAGCCATTGCTAGAGTACATTGTCGTTGCAAATTTTGTATCAATTTTTTAAACTTTTCAATGTGGGTTATCCATATAATTGAATGGTCACCAACCATTCCACCTTAATATAGGTGGTAGGCCTTACTGGGCCTAGTTCAAGATTTCTTAAATATGTTTTGTTATTAATTTAAATTTTACTACGCCTCCATGCCATGTGAGTATCCATTTTGGTTTACAAGTCCATTCAAATTTTTCATAAATTAATTTTCAAATTGTAATTTTTATATTTGCTATTTCAGTTAGACCTGTAACCTTTAATTTCAACTGATGATGAGCATTTCTATGCTCGAAAACATGTTTTTGGTGGTATCATGTTGATACAACCACACTTTTGACAATTTTTTGCTGAAGCTGTATTGACAACAGCCCACCCTTTCCCTATCTTAGGAGTCAAATATATATTGTGGAGATGACTTCGAGTTTTACTTAGCCTCTATTTGTCTATTATTATTATTATTGTCTATTTCACACGCGAGAAGTGTATCCGTTTATACTCCGTTAATGCACACAACTGTCACTTCACGAAAAATGTTTATCAGTCTCTGTCTATTTTTCGCGAAAACAATTGTCCGAAGTACACAAACTGTCTACTAACACGAACACTATTTATCTTTAGAAATCGCACTTCTAACACCAACTGTTGTATATTTAAACTCTAAAATAATTTATTTAACAAAATACAATGATTCACAATGCTCTAATTTATATAACAATCACTCTACTATTTATATTCGACTTTCACTTCACTGACTGACTGTCTGTCTGCTGCGTCATTCTTTTTATATTCACTGTTGACTTCTCCGAATGCTCTAGAATTTTCCATCGAATCGTCCAGATTCATCGAATCGTCCAGATTCTTCTCGGTGCATAGCGTATCGAAGGTCATATGCGGCCTGCGTGAGTGTTCAGGCCCGGCATCGTCCACAGCTTCGCCACAATATCAAATATGCAAATTGATGTATAAAAAAGTCTCGGATATTGAAATTGCTTTGAAAATTACCAAGAATAAGACCAACAAATATTTCATAACCTGAAGTTATAGCTATGGTAGTAGCTAATGGAATAATTTTTAAATTTATGTCTACATCCACGCTTTGTCAATGATAAATTATTCTTCAGTAATGAAGCATATTTCGATTGAATGATCAACTTCATAGATATGATATAATACGTTCTATTTTCATCCAGTTATAGTCAACCTTGAAAATTATTTCCCATTTTCAGGGCGAGGTTATATATTCGTGGCATGACGGACATGTCGCCGAGTCAGACGACTACGTGGGAAGAATAGCCCTAATTGATAAATCGCAACAGCGAAATTATGGTCTTGCATCAATCAACTTAACTTCCATCCGAGAGACGGATACAGGATGGTTTGAATGCAGAGTTCTTTTCCCAAATAGAACACCGCCTTGGAGAAATAATGGAACCTGGTTTCACCTAACTGTAAGCGGTAAGCAAATTCATTTTTTTTTCCATATTGATTGAAATACAGTAGAGTAACATAGTATTTGGATAGCTCGTGATGGTAGTGATGGGGTACGACATCAAATGAATCAATTATTGCCTTTTGCATCATCTTTGAATCAGAAAAACTAACTAGTATTGAATTATTCTGCAATGGTTTATTGTTTTAATTGCCACATCGAAATGTCTTTTATCCTATTATCTTCTCTTTTTCAACATTTCCTATCTTCTGTGTCTCAAGAAAATGAAAATCCTGCAGTGGTCCTACATGCTGGACGAACTTCAATTCATATCCTATGAATATTCCTGAAAACTTTGCGTGGATTTTATTAAATGCAGTGAGATTTTCTATAAGTGAGTTACCAAAACTGAACATGATGCAATTGCAAACTTGCTTGATATTCCCAAACGGGATTCCTTAGGATAGTTCTGGTCCAATGAGAGTTCTTGCTGCCCCCGCTCTTGCTAGGGCATCTGCGCTCTCATTTTCCTGGATGCCCTTATGACCTGCCCGGTGAACATTCAACTTTACAATTATAAATCATATAATGGTTTTCATCAGATTTCTCATGCGTTATGTTGAATGAACTCAACCGATACGTAATTCAAAAATCGGTCATATTCATGACTATATGAAATACCAAAATTAAACCATTTTACGTCAAACGTTCGCCTTAACACATTTCAATTATGTTGCAGTTTTGATCAAATTAAACAATCAATACTGCAAAATCATGAAAATATCATTTTAATGATGATAACTTTGAAGATTGCATATAAACATATATTTTATTTACTTTATCACATACTGTCTCTTCAATAATTTGCAGACATCAAGATAATTATAAAAATATCTAACTTTTTTAAATATAATCGCATATACATCTTCGTCAATATAATCAATAGTAAGACCAAATAATAACTACATATTATCGCATATTTTGCTAGACGTAAGTTATGTGCCCCAAAATATATATACAGTGCGGCTTTTTTAGTCCCCCCCACCCTGTTAACTTTTGAACGGTTCGACGTACAAACATGAATAAAAAACTGTTTAGACGGTTTCACCGATACTACTTTTTGAAATAAAAGATATGGTGATGGGCACATCAATTCAAAATTTTTAAATGGCATGGGGGTCGAGTGTCACATAGTTGAAAAGAGAATACAATTCTCTTTACAATCATCTATTTTTTTTTTAATTATAAATGCGGATCTGAAAACTAGTCACACCTTGATAAATTTGAACGGTTTGTTGTGGAATAATGAAACCAAAAACGTTGCGAAGGGTATTACCGATACTACCTTTTGAGAGAGGAAATATTGCAATTACATTACAGATGGCGCTGGGAGCACATCAACTAGAAAATTTCGATAGACATAAAAATCAAAATTGGGTAAAAATTCCTCAACCAAATTCAAAAATATTTTGATGGTTGTAACGAAAATTGAATTCTCTTTTCAACGATGTGACACTCGAAAAAAATTTTGAGTTGCTGTGTTCCCCCGCCCTTCTGTGGAGCAATCACCATATTTTTTATTTCAAAAAGTAGTATTAGTGAAACCCTCCAAACAGTTATTTTTTCATGTTTGTACGTCGAACCGTTCAAAAGTTAACAGGGGGGGGACTAAAAAAAGCCGCACTGTATATATAAACACAGTGCGCGTCAAAATTATGGAACAAATTCGGTATTTCGTAAGCCATGTATTTTTGACAAAAATCCTGAAATAGGTCGATTTTTGTTTCAAAATGCCGATTTTCCTATGTATATTCTAATGAGGTCATGTCACTGGTATTGACGTGGTGACGTAATCGGTATTTTTTTTTAATTGGAATAGATTTCTTGTGACACCTCATCTGAAAGGTCTTTCAATACTGCATTCGAAGATAATAATTAATTGTTTTTTTTTTCTACAGGGTGAACAAAAATTAAAATTTTGTTTCAATAAGACAAAATAACTTTATATCTACATAGAACTTCAATTTCAAATAACCCCATAAGAAAAAAGAAAAAATCCAGGGGCGTAAGATCTGGTGATCTTGGGGGCCACTCTATCGGTCCGCGTCTACCAATCCACCTCCTAGGAAAACAGTCATTCAAAAACTCGCGAGTCAAAAACGTGCGAACATCACGTGCATAGTGCGGGGGTGCACCATCTTGTTGCAACCAAATACTTTCATTTGGTGAGTTAGGATTGTTAGCGTTTGGAAAAATATCGGCAATGTTAGGAATGAGTTTATTTCTTAAAAATTCCAAGTAAAGTGAGATTTCCTTCGAAAAAATACGGGCCAATAATCGTGTCGTTTATTATCCCTGCCCAAACATTGACTTTCTGAGTCAAGAATTTGTTTTATAAAACGTGGATTGGACAGAACTCCACACGGCGATCTGGATCATCATCATTTGGTTGTTGATGTAGCTGTACTTTGTATGGATGGTACATTTCTGCTTTTAGAAAACGTATTACAGAATTTTTATGCGAAAATATTTTTTTATTATTATTACATTATGATTATGAAATTCTTGTATTCTTGTCATCGGTCCGTGATATGTGTGACAAATGTCTGATTTTTCGGAAGATTGGAAGTAGGTGAAAAGGACCCCGCAAACACCTTATGGAATTTGGGTCCCGGTGGATTTTTTTGAATTTTTGGTATGATGTAGTCCATGTAATTCTCAACCAATGTTACCATTGCGCCAACCCAAAAAAATGAACAGTTTTGCTGCTAGGGGGCGTTGAAATCACCCCTTGCGCAGATTAGACTATTTATTTTTGAACCCGGTAACAATATTTTTACTTTTTCCATTGTTGCTAATGTTGCATAATATTGTACTGTTTTATAAAAAAAATTCTTACTCCCTTCCCTTTTCCCCCCAACTCCTATTACGGAACGCAAAAAAAAATACTTCTCGAGTGCCTTCAAATGTATCGTCGAATGTTTAAATATGCCTAAATAAGGGAAATAGCAGTTTTTTATGATTATCCCCCCACCCCCCAAATGACACAAAACGAAAAAATTTTGGTGGATTTTTCTGAATTTTTGATATGATGCAGTTCAAGTTATTTTGAATAGAAATAAATTGGGTGACAAACTTCAAAAATGAATAGTTTTGATATGGGCGTTGAAATCATACCTTGCTCAGAATGGACTATTCATTATTATAGGCGGAAATAATAGCTCTACGTATTTTAGTTTAGATTATGCTGATCAATTCTGTAATTTTTCATGAAATGAAAATCTAAAACCTCCCCCTTACCCCCTACCCTTAATTTAAAACACGAAAAAATGTATTCCCGACTACTTGTAAATGCTTTATCAAAATAAATGTTTTAATCAGCTCAAATTGAGGAAATCGTACAGTTGTTTAATATCACCTTTCCCTCCCTTCAGAAAAATATTGATGGAGTTCGCTGACTTTTAGTAGGGCGTCGTTCATGATTTTTGAATATCAATCAATTGGGCGAATATCTTGAAAATAAATAAAAATTAGACATCCACAATTTGAATTTGAGGTGGTGCCTGAATTATTTTTTTTTCGTGTTTTGAAATAGGGGTTGAGGGTGAGGGGGAGGTTTTAAATTTTCAATTTATGAAAGTTTACACAATTGTTCGGCATGAAATAAAACAAAAATACGTAGAGATATTGTTTCCGCCTATAATAATGAGTAATCTATTCTGAGCACGGTATGATTTCAACGCCCCGTAGCATCAAAACTGTTAATTTTTGGGGTTTGTCACCCGATTTATTTCTATTCAAAATAACTTGAACTGCCTCATATAAAAAATTCAGAAAAATCCACCGAACTTTTTTCGTTTTGTGTCATTTGGGGGGTGGGGGGATAATCATAAGAAACTGCAATTTTCCTTATTTAGGCATATATAAACATTCGACGATACATTTGAAGGAACTGGAGAAATATATTTTTTGCGTTCCGTAATAGGAGTTGGGGGAAAAAGGGGAGGGAGTAAGAATTTTTTTATAAAACAGCACAATATTGTGCAACATTAGCAATAATGAAACAAGTGAAAATATTGTTACCGGGCTCAAAAATAAATAGTCTAATCTGCGCAAGGGTTGATTTCAACGCCCACTACTTGCAAAACTGCTCATTTTTTTGGGTTGGCGCAATGGTAACATTGGTTAAGAATTACATGGACTATATCATACCAAAAATTCAAAAATATCCACCGGGACCCAAATTCCATAAGGAGTTTGCGGGGTCCTACTTCCAAGATATTATTACATTGTGAGTTATTTAGTTACGAGTAAAGATAATAAAAGCGTGTTAAAAAATGCAAAATTTCACTTTTTCAAGCCAATGCTCTAAACCTTAAGACTGCTCTGGCAGACTAGTGATTCAGTGCTCTGCTTATACCAATAGATCCTTTCTAAATATTAGTAGTTAGCTATTTCCTAGTCTACAATGAAAACAAAAGACAATCACAAATTAATGCCGTAATAAGCAAGTTAGTGTCAAATAAATGTCAGTTGAAATATCAACAAACATTCTTCACAAATTCGAAGTAAAAAGGTTCTGAAAGAAAACTATGGCTACTTTAAGTGAAACCCAACGCAGAGAAATTTTAATTTTCATTGGATGCGGAGATAGAACCAGAAGTCAGCAAGAGGTATGCGACTTGTTCAATGCGAAGTATCCAAATAGACCTATCAGTCGTTCAACAGTAAGTAAGATTCAGAAGAAATTTAGAGAAACTGGTCATGTCAAACATATTCTGAATGCTGGACGTCCTAAAATAGAAGAATACGTGAAACTTGATGTTCTATTGGATGTAGAGAATAATCCTCACAATACTTCACGACAAATTGCAGCAGACCTTGGCATATCTCAAAGTTCTGTATTACGTATTCTAAAAGCAGAAAGGTACCATCCATACAAAGTACAGCTACATCAACAACTCAATGATGATGTTCCCGATCGCCATGTGGAGTACTGTGAAATAATGCAGGATTTGTGTAACCGCAATCCACGTTTTATAAAACAAATTCTGTTTTCCGATGAGGCTACGTTTTGCCTAAGTCGTTCAGTAAATCGTCAGAATTGCAGATATTGGAGTAGGGATAATCCTCACTGGATGATGGACGGGCATACCCATCACCCTCAGAAAGTCAATGTTTGGGCAGGGATAATAAACATGATTATTAGCCCGTATTTTTTCGAAGGAAATCTCACAGGGGAGCGTTACTTGAAATTTTTAAGAAATGAACTCATACCTAACCTTGCCGATATTTTTCCAAACGCTAACAATCCTAACTCACCAAATGAAAGTATTTGGTTTCAACAAGATGGTGCACCCCCGCACTATGCACGTGATGTTCGCGAGTTTTTGAATGACTGTTTTCCTAGGAAGTGCATTGGTAGACGCGGACCGATAGAGTTGCCTTTAAGATCTCCAGATCTTACGCCCCTGGATTTTTTCTTATGGGGTTATTTGAAATCGAAGGTCTATGTAGATAGGCCGCAAAATCTACAAGAGTTGAAAAATCGAATTAGGATCGAAATTACCAGAATTACTCCGGAACTTATCAGCAATGTGCAAGAGGAATGTGTCCGTAGATTTGCTTATTGTCAAGAGACTGGTGGATGGCACTTCGAACATCTTATTTAAGTGTTCCATTTTGTTGGATATGAAGTTATTGTCTTATTGAAATAAAATATTAATTTTTGTTCACCCCGTAGAAAAAAAATCTAATTAATTATTATCATTGAATGTAGTATTGAAAGGCCTTTCAGATGAAGTATCACAAGACATCTTTTCCAATTTAAGAAAATTACCGATTACGTCACCACGTCAATACCAGTGAGTGGAAGAAAGCACTTATTCGTCTCTTCACTGAGTCCGAACCAGAGCTAACTTTGCCTTTTGACAAATAATGTCTCATGTTCACCATTTTTGTTCACCATTATCTGTCAATGAAAGCGATTATTATTATTATTATTATTATTATAACCTCTATAGAATATACATAGAAAAATAGGCATTTTGAAATAAAAATCGATCTATTTCTGTCAAAAATACATGGCTTGCGAAATACCAAATTTGTCCCATAATTTTGACGCGCACTGTATATATAATTATTGATCAAAATAATCAATGAAAATTATTATAACATTAATATACAGTACGATGCAAATCTATGGAATGAATTAATTATTTCTGAATATAAATATATATTGGAAAATTCCTCGAAAACGTCGATTTTCTTTTCCGATTGGCCAATTTTTGAACCCCACCCTATATATATATATATATATATATATATATATATATATATATATAGGGTTAACCGCATTCGAGTAAAAATATTTTTTGATTGGGACACTCAGTGTATTTTTCCATATTTGGTTAGGGATCATCATTTCAAATCCAGTCATACCAGGTTTGATGGCATTATGTCAAACGGCTGCGGAGATATGAGCACAAATTTCTCCATATGCCCAATAAGTGCGACAGAGACTTTTGGCCTTCCGAATCGTGTGAAGTCTCAGTGATACTCATTGGACATACGAGGAAGTTTTTTGCCCATATCTCCGCAGCCGTTTGACATAATCCCATCAAACCTGGTATCACTGGATTTGTAATGACGATCCCTAACCAAATATGGAAAAATACACTGGGTGTTCCATTTAAAAATATCACTAAAGTATTTTTCACTCGAATACGGATAACCCTGTATATTCAGGGTGAGGTTCAAAAATTGTCCAATCGGAAAAGAAAATCGATGTGTTCGAGGAATTTTCCAAAATATGTTTATATTCTGAAATAATGAATTCATTCCATACATTTGCATCGTACTGTATATATGTTGAGTGATAATAATTTTGAAAACCGAAAATAGATGTATTATTCATATGTGTTTCCAAGTTTTCCTGGCATCAGGTAAAATATGAATATTCTACATATTTCCTAATATAGTAATGAAAATATTAAATTGAATTCGATCCATTCAACGACCGAATAACTATGTATTTTTGCATACTTCGCCTGACGTACGATGAATGACTAAAGAATTATGTTCATTTATGTAATTTTGCATACTATTTCCAACGTAAGTTGAATACCTGAAATTATTGATATGCTTCCAAACATTGTCTCTCCAAATGTTTCCTGACATAAGGCAAATTATGAATATTTTACATATTTCGTAATATAGTAATGAAAATATTATATATGAATCGATCCATTTTATGAGCAAATAACTATGTAACTTTGGGTACTTTTTTACATACTTTGCCTGACGTGAGTTTAATATCTGAAGAAATTTGTTCATTTATTGATCAAAATAATCATTAACTATTATATCGTTCATATATCTCCTGGCTGATGATCATTTTGGAAATCAAATGTAAAAGTATCATTTATATATGTTTGCAAAGATTGTCCCTTCAAATTTTTCCTAGTATCAGACGAAATATGCATATTTTTCATTCCTCATAATATAGTAGGTAGTTATGAAAATTATTTTTTCCAATTGATACATTTAACGATCAAATAATTATGAATTTTTGCATACTTTGCCTGGCCTAAGTTGAATACCTTGAAAAATATGTTCAGATATTGATCAATATAATCAATATGAAGTATTCTACCCAACGATAGGTGTCACTGCTATTGAAGTTACGAAGCATCATCTCTGACCACGCACGTGAAATGAAATAAAAATGTTGACTGTATATCCAAGCGCAAAAGTACGTGACACAAAGAAATTGAAATTTTCGTACTCTACCCACACTTGTTCTTCTCGCGATCCTTGTCGTTTCGATACGCTCGGTTCTTGCGCATCTCGTACTTCAGGTTGGCCAACTTAGAAATTGTATGCGTTTTTTTGATTTTAAAGAAGATTAATTCGTGCGTAGACATTTCCGCCCACTTAAAACACATTGTGTTTTACTTAGAAAAAAAGAAAAAAAAAATTAAAGAAAAATGATAATTTTAAGGTAATAGTTTGCCTGGAAAACCCCAAATGAACTGTGTACAAAATTGGAAACAAAAATGTAATTTTAATCGTGAACCGGAACCGGACAGTTTCACCACTGGTCGGCGGTAAACTCCCGTTGCAGTTTTAACGTCAACCACCCTAACTACACCGTCAGCTCCCAGATACAGAGCTCTACCACTCTAGCTGAGGGCCACTGAAGCGGAGGCTTTGTTGTGGTATAAATCATTGGGATCTGCACTTTGTGAAAAGAGAGGTCTTGAATTGAGAATCGCTTCGACTTGACAAAGAAAAGTCGAAAACTCTTCGAACGTGAGTCGCTGCTCTCCTATCACACGCAATAAATGAGTCTTTTCTGACTTCACTCCTGCCTCGCTCAGACCATTAAAATGCCATGTAATTGGAGGAGACTCAGAAACTAGCTTTGAATATTTCTTAAGAAGATTATCTCCACCATGAAAAGTGGTAGCATTGTAGGAATAGACGTGTACCTCTCCGAGCTACAAAACGACGGAAACACGCTGGAGAAGCTTCAGAGGATAGATCAGAGGTTAAATCAAGGTAAACCGCCATTGTACTAGTACAAACAAAAACACAACAATACTATTTCAGAACCTTTGCTCCTGTGTAGCGACCAGGTAGAGTATGGAACGGACCACAGAAATCTATAACAGTATGCAAGAAACATTTTAATTGTGATACCCTCTGAATAGGTAAATCAGACATGAGTTGAACGTATGACCTTGGGTTTACCCGAAAACATTTCAAGCAATGAGATACAGTGTAACCGATAGCCCTTCTGGCTGACATAATCCAATATCTTTGGAGTAAAAGGAAACTGAGTGTTTTGAAACCTGGGTGAAGAAATATATTATGGGTATACTCAATAATAATAGATGTTAATCTATGTGATTTTGGCATCAGAAAAGGATGTTTTGCATCGTAAGATAATTGTGAATTCTTCAGACGTCCGCCCGCTCTGACAAAACCTCTCGAATCAAGAAATAACGAAAGTTTTCGAAATCGTTTAGGAAGTGGTCTACTGTGTTGCAGTTTGTCGATGATATCACAAAATTCTTGCTGTTGAACGTGTTTTCTAAGAAGACAAAGTGCATTCTCCAATACCGTAGGTGAAGGATAAGCAGATGTTTTAGAAATTATCTTGTCTTCAGAAAGAAATCTAAGGAAATACGAAACTAACCTCTGTAATTTTGGTAAAGATGAAATATTGTTCAGTAAGACATCCAAAACATTATCCGAGACTACAGTTCAAAAGACAAACAATTTGCGTTCCACTTGTGAACATTTCAGAGAAATTTCTTCGTTAGTTTCCGACCTTTCAGTCGGCCACTCAGATCGAGGAATAGAGGCGAATTCCACCATCCGTCACAATCGAGTAATTTTCGAGGCGTAACACCCCTACTACCAACATCTGCTGAATTTAATTCTGAGCAAACGTGATGCCAATGATTCGAAGGTAGGATTTCGTGAATGTGACTGACTCTGTTTGCTACAAAAACCTTCCACCGATGTGGAGAGGAAGCTATCCAATCCAATGTTACTCGTGAGTTTGACCAAGCAAATATTTCATCGAAAAGAAAAAAATTCTCGAAAGCGTTTTTCACATACTGAATTAAATCTACAAGAAGAACCGCTGCGCACAACTCAAGGCGCGGAAGAGAAACTGTCTTGAGTGGAGCCACTCTTGATTTAGCTGTAACGAAAGAAATGGAAATACCCTCAGGTGTAAGAAATCTGAAATATATTACAGCTGAAAAACCAATTAAAGAAGCGTCGCAAAATCCATGCAAGTCGCATCTTGAAAAATTATCAAGAAATGCTCGTCTTGGTAATTGAAGTGAATATAGCTCAGGAAGTTCGGACTTAAACTGATTCCAAATATCTATGATAGACTTTTCGGGAGGACTATCCCAACCCAATTCTTTGCAAGCCCACAATCGTTGCATGATATGTTTTGCCATCAGAGTGACTGGGCTCAAGAAACCTTGCGGATCAAATAACCGTGCAATTTGACTAAGTATATTTCTCTTTGTACAAGGTCTTTCATCCAGAACAACTTTGTATGAAAAAATATCACTCTCTGGGTTCCATTGACAACCTAACATTTTGATATAGGTAGGATCCTCCTTATCGAAACTCAAAGACTTTTGACGATCGACTTCTGGAATGAAAGAATTTCTTTCCAATTCGAGGCCCATTATCTTAGTTGAAACCCACCTGACTTTAGCAGCTCGATTAATTCTTGGTGTAAAGACAAACATGATTCAAGGTCTGCACTATTCCCAAAGCAATCATCGACAAAGATTTGTGAATCTAATAATTGCGATGCACGAGGATAATTTACTCTTTCCTGATTGGCAAGCTCATTCAATGTGCGAATACACAGAAATGGTGATGAAGATAAGCCATTAGTAACAGTATTCAACCTGTAAGTCTGAAGAGGCTGATTTGAATTGAAACGCCAAAGAATTCGTTGATAATCTCTGTCCTCTAGACACAATAAAATATTTCGTAAACATTACGTGATATCATTTATGAAAAATAAAGCATAATATCGAAATATAAGCAACAAACAACTAATATCCTTTTGTAATTTTGGGCCAGTTAAAAGTGCAGAATTAATTGAAATTGAGTTACTACCCTTAGCTGCTCCATCGAAAACAACCCTCAGCCTTGTAGTTATGGCATCTTCTTTTACAACACTTCTCAGGAATAAAATCTTCATTTGAAACCAAACTCATATGTCCTGTGTCAAGGTAATCTTGCATGAATTCTGAATATTCTTCGTATAAGGAGGATTTTTAAGTAAACGATTTTCCAGTAATGAAAATCTTCGAAAGGCCATAGAATATGAATTTCCCAAACTCGGATTAGAATCTTTGAAAGGAAGCGAAACAATGAAACGGCCAGTGGAATCACGTGACACTCTATCTCGAAAACATTTCTCACACATAATCCCGTCAGGTGAAAGGTGAACTTTGGAAGGAAAATTTTCCAATTGCTTGAAATTTTCTAAACACTGGTTTAAATTCTAATCAATCAAACAATTAGCAGGGAGGGGAGTCGAGCTATTTTGTGGAAATGAATTATCAACCTTTCCCAACAGAACAAAACTAAAAATAGTTTCCAAGGCACTAGGTTGTCCTACTACCAGTAATTCTAACCTCTTTTAAAGTTTGCACGAATAAATCCGAACCTAGCAATAAACTAACCGGACGACTTTCATAGAATTTTGGATCAGCTAATTGTGACTTTGGAATATGATCCCAGGTTTTCAATTGTAAATCGAAAGAAGGCAAGTTAGAACAAATCTTTGGAAGCACAATGGCATCGAAAGAAAGCATCGGAAAACAAGAATTTTTAGATTTAATTGTACACCTCGCAATCCCTTTTGAAACAGCTGTAGACAGATGATTGATTCCAGAAACTGAAATTGAAACATTCGATTTTGAGATTCCAAGGTTTCGGAGCATTTTTTCTGAAATAGAGTTCGTCTCACTGGCACTATCAATAACTGCACGAATCGGTTGAAAATTACCCCAGCAATCTTGGACATCTACCATTGCAGTAGCTTAAAGAACCATGTTTTGGTTGGTAAGTGTATTCAAATTTGTAGTCATGGTATTTGCACTATAACAAGGATCAGAAGGTTGAGTGGAACCAGAAATATTTTGATCAGAAATAGGTCCGTAAGCTGCAGGAAAAGGATCCATGTGGATTAATGTATGATGTGACAAACCACATGATCCCGCCCTACAACGGAAGGTTGAAATGCAATCTTTCAAGGAATGTGGAAAAAAACAATTGAAACATAAACTGTTATCACTAACAAATTGAAACCTATCATTGATAGTTTTTGCCTGAAATGAACGACATTTGGCTAGTGTATGATTCTGCTTGCACAAAAAACATTTGAATCCTGGACTTGTAATTTTGGAATTAGAGTTCTGGTTGTTTTGTGAATTATTTTGAGTTAAAAATTAGTTTGACGGCCTTTTACTCATATTACCTGAATAAGGAAACTTTAGTTTTTACTGGTACTGAAAACTGAACAGATTCAAGTGCTTTTCAATGATCTTGAAGAAAAGAAAATAAATCACTGTATTTATGAATTTCAACAGTACTAAATTTTGTCTCAAAACTAGTTCTCACGGACGTGGGAACCTTTTGGGAAATGAAATAGAATGAAAGACCAATGATCAACAGGAAAACCTAAAGTTTTTAAGTATGAAATTGAAAAATCGTGTTTACCTTAGTGTCATATGAAATTGACTCTGACAAACTGTTGAGAACAGCTTGTGATTCTTTAGCTGACTCGTTATCAGGATAAACATGGTAAATTTCTTAAAATGCATTTGTAGTCAAAAGGCGTTTATTTTGATAACGATCTGTTAGCGTTATGATAACTTAATCGTAATTGTCTGCTAATAAAGGAATTGATTTCATCAAATTTCTAGCTTCTCCCTCAAGATACGTGAGCAAACGTTGAAACTTTTCGATTTTGGACATGTCAGCCTTCTTATGTATAAAACTTGAAAACAAATCGAAAAATGTTGGCCATTCTCGTAAGTTCCTATTGAATTTTGGAATTCTCAATCTATCTAAAATAGCACTTGAATTTGTGTCAATACTTTGGCTAGCACTCTGTGGTTTCAAATAATCTGGTTGAAAAATTTCAAAGAAAATTGCTTTGGCTGTGTTAAAAAATGTGGCACATGTGCATGTGCATGCGCATGCGCATGTGAAAATTCATCGTAATCCCTTTCTAAAGATTGATATCTTGCAAAGAACTGTGAGTGAAGCTGTTTGTCAGCTTTTGCAAAAAGCGCTGAGTTATGTGTCTCTGTAACACTATTTGCATAACCTTTTCTCAAGGCTTGAAGCTTTTTAATTGTTGCCATAATGTAGAAAATGAGCAAAAAGTATTAAAAGAAATAGTGCAATGAAAATACTGCAATATTTTCCAACCAGATGCTTAGGATAATATTTTTAAACAAACTAATTACGCTCCAAATGAACGAAAACGAAAGAAAACTTCAAACTGTACAATTTTGTCGAATTTATAGGTAATCAGCTGTTTTCTGAATGTAAACAATTCACGTGAAGAATATGAGTACAAAGGTCGATTTCAACTCAACGGTGTTGGGTGGCCTTTACACTAAAACTGTACGTTTTTTTTTATTGGAACTGATAAAAATATCGTTTGTATGTTCCCTTTTTAAACGAAATGAATCGATCGTCCCCTCAATGAAGTCGAATGAATCGTTTTAACTAAACTTTGAAACTATTTATTTTTGAAGAAATTGAAATAATACGGCTCGGAGGACCACTAATGACCACTCACGTGAAATGACTGTTTTTCCAAGTGCAAATGTACGTGACACTAAGAAATTAAGATTGTAACTTTTTCTACACATACAAGACCATTATGGCGCTCACCTGGTGAATTTCTGGTTCTCAAACTCGATCCTGGGAGCTCCCACTGCGACATATTGTTGTGTTGAATTTTCTTCTCTTCACCAAACTACCACACAGAGAAATTATGCAAAAGGGTTTTTAACACTACAATTGAAATTTTCGTACTCTGCCAACACTTGTTCTTCTCGCGATTCTTGTCGTTTCGATAGGCTCGGTTCTTGCGCATCTCGTACTTCAGGTTGGCCAACTTAGAAATTTTATGCGTTTTTTTGATCTTAATGAAAATTAATTCGTGCGTAGACAATCTCAAACTCAGTAACAGTATATGAATACTATCAAAATCTTTCGTGAATTATCTATTAGGTATTGGACCCCGTGGGTAACCATGATAACATGCACAAAAGGCCTACTAGGCTGCTTAGCTTGTACCTACATTATACCATGATAACCATTTTTAGTCTTTGGACACTGGATTATGAAAATATGATCAATGAAGTATGACATCGATATATCGCCTCAGAAAGGACTGTAGTATTGGGAATATGACTTTTGAATCACTTACTTGACATATATTATGATATGTTCTCTGGACATTGTGCATAATACGTCATTTCAATGATGAAAATAATATCAATGAAATATGACGTTGATACAACTCTGAAAGTTGGGACTTATCGCCTCAGAAAAGACCGTCGTATTGGAGATATAAGTTTTGAATCAGTTACTTGACATATGTTATAATATGCTATTTGGACATAAAGCATGTAACGTCATTTTGATAATGAAAATATGATCATTGATGTATGACACAACGCTGAAAATTGGGCCTTATCGCCTCAGAAAATACGGATAATGGATACATATTGATGATGTCGACAATCAATCATAAGACGTTAAGTTTATGTTCCACATATGTAACAATTTGAAAAATGTTCACCAAGTGGTACCCAGACAAGTTTCATCCTGTCTGTGCTCACCGGTTTTTGAGGTTTTGGTGTGCCTCTCTAACCAGTGTGGAAGTGAACCTGCATGAACGCAGGGCTTTAATCGCCATCTGATTGTCGGAGAGAATCGCTATGGGTTGGTTTCTAGGACCCCTCCTTAGAATCTCTCTCGTGCAGATGGAGGTTGCCGTTACCTCGACTTGGAATATGGAGACTTGAGTACCGAGGCTTAGACTAGGTCTCTCCACGTATTCCAGCCCCTACTCCTTTGCTAGACTTTGAGCCATCCGTGTACCAGATTTGCTATTTCGACAGCATTGGTATGGCCATTGATGTAACTTCCCCATCTTCTATGATGGTGGTTATGTTCCATCAGAGGAGTATTTCGGAGTCATTTTGTACGACGGCATCTCAGACGTGTCGATTCTTATGACCTCCAGTATGCTGGAGTGGACTTGGTTATTGCCCCTCTATCGGCTTAGACATTTTAGCCTGGATGCTTCTATCCTCTCCTCTGCTGCAATATTCAAATGCAGGGGAGGGAGGTTACGGATCACCTCCAAGCTGATTGTCGATGTGCTGGACATAGCTCCAGTGACTCCGAGCATGGCCAGTCTTTGTAAACTAGCCAGCTTCCTCCTGGTTGTCACTTGTTCTACCATTGGCCACCACAGCAGGGCTCCGTACGATATCGAGTGCCTAACAATTGCTGTGTATAGCCAGAGAAACTGCTGGGGTCCAAGTCCCCATGTTTCGCCAAAGGAGCGTCTGGCCATCATTATTGATGTCCACTATTTCCAGATGTTTGTTCCAGGTGAGCTTCGAGTCCAGGTTCAGCCCCAAGTATTTCGTCTCTCCTAACATCTGTACACTTTTATCAAAGATTCGGAGAGCTCTGTTGGTCTCCAGGTTTCTTTTTCTGGTGAAATGAACTATTGTGGTTTTTTGAAGGTTGACCCTGAGGTTCCCCCTCGTGCACTGCGTCTGTACGTCTGTGAGGGCTGATTGCATCAGCTCCACACAGACCCCTATGTAATTCCCGTTGACCGTTATGACGATATCATCCGCATAGCCCTGGGCAAATACTCCTCTCCAATTCAGATCTACAAGGAGGCCGTCCACCACGAGAATCCACAGTAAAGGGAATAGTACTCCTCCCTGAGGGCAGCCCTCGTAGCCTTTACCTCCATTGTGTTCCCGAACAGGAAGGCTTGTACTACCCTAGAGCCAAGCATGACAGATATCCATTGGTTCAGGGCCGGATCAACTCATATTATGTGTTATCAAACGCTCCTACGTCAAGGAACGCTGTGAGTGCAATCTATTTATTCATAAGAGATTTCTCAATCCTGCCTACTAGACTAAACTGATTCGATAGATTGAAAATTACTTCCAAGTTTATTTTGTATAGAAATGAAAATTGTATCAATTTCAACAAAGGTTGTTCAACCTACTTCTTGGATACACCATGTATGAAATGATTTTGTAGAATTTGAGTTACGTCCAATTTCGCACGGTATGAAATTAAAATCAAACACATTTGACCTACTTTTTATTCAACGACCTGTCAGGAAGTTGTATTTCCTACGGTTTTCCTAGACAGACCTCAACTTTTTCATTTGACGTTTAGACCCATAGTTACTTTGGCGAAAATGAACCCTATCAATTTTTTTTGTCTGTTGGTCTATCTGTAGGTCTGTCTGTCGTGACAATCCAAAATGCTCGCATTACCAAACCCTTGAAGATATCGCTTATAAATTTGAATCATTGCAATAACTCAAGGACAATATTCGTCAATTTTTTTTGGGATCGAAAAGTTTGGAATAAATTTAACGTACAAGGATTTTAATGAATTACAAATTATAAAGGAAATCAATCCGGAAACACTTGGATTTGGGCTTTCTAATTTGCACGCAAGAGTCCATCTTACAGCTGTCCTAGAAGCTACAAGTGAAAACATGGCAGTTGAGAACAAAAACAGATGAAGCCGCTGTCACGCAAAAGGAGCTACAAATTCAAAATGAGTTTCGTTTAAAGATAGGCTTGATTGTGGATGTGCCAAAACCTGGTTTCGGTAACACAAATGACGGCAATACTAGCCGCAGGTTTTTTGCGGACTATGAATTGGCAGCCGAGATCACTGGCATTGATGTTAATTTGATATATCGCCTAAAAGTGATACTTGAAACCATATCAAGTGGATATAAGATAGACTCAGAATTGTTCTTTGCCTATGCCAAAGAAACTGCACAGCTTTATGTGAGGCTCTACCCGTGGCATCCTATGACTCCAACGTTGCACACAATACTCATATATGAGCCTCTGGTGATAGAAAAGGCATTGCTGCCAATATGTCTTCTATCTGAAGAGGCAGCAGAGGCTTGCAATAAGCACTTTCATCTATATAGAGAACAATTTGCACGAAAGTTTTTCAGGGTATCATGTAATATGGATGTTCTCAATCGGTTACTACTAAGTTTCGATCCCTTCATAACTGGTATGAGACCTGTTCTTCGAAAAAATAGCAAAGCCTTTTCGAATGAAACTGTGGCCATGTTGTGTGCAGCTGAACAAAATTTGGTTACGGTATCTGTTGTTGAAGGATCGGAGAACGATGTTATATCTGATAGGGAACATTGGAGTTATGTGATATCTCTTTTATTACTCCAGAGCAATTTGAGAACACATTTTGAAGGTATTAAAGCTCTTTAGCCTCCTATATAAGAAACGTATATCGCCAGATGGCAGTGCGTGTTCTCCCGATGGAATAAATACAAACTCCGCCTCACTTCTAACTTGGCGATTCTCGATAGATACAGGTCCGAATTAGATAATTTGGTGCTCGTTCTTCTAAATTACAAATCTAGATTAAAACCTATTTGTTTTCGTGGTAATCTGAAAATTTCAAATGTATGAATATAATGGAATCCAGTCACACAATATCAAGAATAAAAAAATTATTCAGCAAAATCTGTATGAACTATCTCGGAAATGTTTTGAATGTGAATTATAAGAAGTATACCGCAAATAGAAATAGATAATGACGTCTGAAATATCAGATAAAAGGTGATGTCAAATAAAACATGACATGCATGCAGCACAAAATAAGTATACAACGCTGACGTAAACAGTATATTCTATTTTTTTTATGTATTGGACCAGAATTACTTTTATGGGGAAACTTGTTTTTCTTATTACACGTTTCATACTAATTTGACCTGTATGCTTTATGTGGGTTGTAATATGGAATCGTTGAACAAAATTCACACTTGCAGGTTTTCGGGGTCGTAGATTATGAATCTTTCGTCAAAATCAATAAATTCAAAATGGCGGACGAGATTTGTGATTATGGTCCGATTTGATTCAAAATTTGTCTGTGGGTTTTTCTGGCTCAGAGATTATGAATCCTTTTTCAAAATTGATGAATTTAAGATGGCGGACGAGTTTTGTGATTATGTCCGATTCGATTCAAAATCGGTGTTTGGGTTGAGAGATCCTGATGATTTCTGTTAAAATTCGTGAATTTGAAATGACAGAAAAGTTTTATAATTTCTGGGCGGGCTCTACCCTACCTACGTAGTGGTTTTTCGGTTCGAAGATAATGATTTTTCCGTAAAAATTCAGGAATTGAAAAAAGCAGACGAGTTTCGTGATTCATGGTCGAATTCTTTACCGTGTGATACAGACTCATGGTACACGCACTTTTCTCCTTCGTTTCTGTAGCTATATTTCTGTAATTTGGAAAATTCAATATGCTCACTATAGGGCATTTTTTGACATATTAAAAAAAAAAAACAGTTTCTGGTTTTTCCGGAAATGACATCAAACCTTCGATTTTCAAATGGAACACCCTGTGAATTATTACATTTTTGAAATCTGCATAATTTTCTGAATCCAATAATACCTCATAGTTGATATTTCATCTATCAGAAATTTCGATACTGTAGCATTATTCTGATTATTTGGAATAATTTTAGGAAGGTCATGGCTCTCTAGATCGAAAAATAAAATGGGTATTTTGACGAATGAAATATCAACTATGAGGTATCATTGGATTAAGAAAATTATGCAGATTTCAAAAA
Organism: Chrysolina oricalcia; assembly: GCA_944452925.2. Classification (NCBI taxonomy): domain Eukaryota; kingdom Metazoa; phylum Arthropoda; class Insecta; order Coleoptera; family Chrysomelidae; genus Chrysolina; species Chrysolina oricalcia. Next base: position 45,652,462 of record OX101819.2, on the reverse strand, counting down.
TGTAATAATATACACGGTGTCCTAGTTGAAAATCGAAAGTTGATGTCATTTCCGGAAAAATAGAATTTGGATTTTTTCCAAATATGTCAAAAATTGCTCTATAGTGAGCAAATTCAATGTTCCAAATTTCAGAAATGATGATAATTAATTTTTCATCAAATTTCAATAATTCAAAATGGCAGCTCCTATTGGTTTATTTTGTGAGTTATGGTCTCATTCTGTTCAAAATTACTATTTAGGTGTATATGAATGCATTAATTTGAATTGATTCGAAAATATAGAATCTGATGTGGAATCATGAATAAAAAATTTTAAAATCAGTTATCAGATTTTGACTTTCAAGTTAGTTATTGAAAATAGTTACCAATAAGATCTGATCGAGATTTTCTTGAAAACTATTTTCCCGATTTGAATGTAATTTGTTGCAGGAAAGGTACATAGTTTAGGTACATATGTCTTATTCCCTATAAAGGGTGAAACAATATGAGACTCTGTGAAACATTCAATTCAACAGATGTGAATTAATACAACTGTTAAAAATAAATGATACAATGTTTTAGCTAGATGTTTTTCTAATATACCTGAATATTGAAAAATATTAGACATTTCTTTCTTTTTTACATTTCCTTCTCTACCTTGAACAACATTAGAAGCAGTTATCCCTAATTCTCATTCCTCTAGGAAGATGTCCGTTCAAAATTTCAAGTAGAATGCAATTTACAAAAAATGCTTTCAGCTTTGGAAGCATTATTGATACCCAAACATAAATGTCTTTGTCTTTTTACATTGAAATCATTTTTCGTATATATAACTAAATCGTAATATCTTCTTCTGGTTAAGTATATTGTTTTCCTTGAATTTGATAAAAATAATAAAATTGTGAACCTTCTTCAACATAGATTCATTAATGAAAATAAAAAAACGGAGTGAATACATTCGAATGATTACGATTCTCGATATAAATGCCGCCAAAGAAACAAAAAAGCCGTAACAATCACCTGGTATCAAGTCAATATGTTTCGATTGTTTACGTTGCTGCCACTGAAACATTCCGCTGTAGCTTTTCAACTTCAAAGGAACATCAAAAACGCCGCGCCGCCCAAATAAACCGTTGTATTGGAAACCAATGTTGAACGGAGTTCCCGATATGGGAGTCACAAGAACAAGTTATTAGGTAATATGCGTAAAAATATGCCACTAACTCCGAAATTCTCGCTACATAGCCCTGACGAAGTGAAGAGTGTATTTCCTGATAAATATAAATAAAAAAATGTTTTTAAGACAAGATTTTATTCAAATGCACGAATATTTTCTTTAGATCATTCGTAAATATTATTATTTACTTTCGAAAAACTCATCTCCTATTCTAAAAACTCCTAGAAACAAATTTGAAATAAAATCTGACCTTAAATCTCGAGGCCGCCATCTTGATTTTTTTTATTTTGACAATAAAAGTCAAAATCACCGATCCAAAGAACCCCTACATTCTTATTTTGAACGGAATAGGACAATAATTTATTCGTCCACCGTTTTGTAGCTGTCATTTCGAATTATCAAACATTGACAAAAAAATCATAATCTCCGACCACAAAATCCCTATACTAATACCAAACTCAAAATAGAATTATCAAAAATAATTATGACATCCCAAAGCTTCTATATACCAATTTCGAATGGAATCGTATCAGAAATCACGAAACTCGTCCAACATTCTGGACTTGGTTTTTCCTGATATTAAAATGTTATGGAGTATTGTGCCCCAAGTGATAAAAACATGTTGTTGAAAAAGCTATTAATTGTAAAAGTTATAATATTCCATAGTTTGGATCGACCAGAATGAGTTTTCTTTTTTCCCATTCTCGATCCGACCCTGTGCCAGATGTCATACTGGCTATATAATACTCTCTCTTTTCCTCACCAGTCGTGTGGGAGGAGCAACCTGAGGGGCGTTTCATTTAAAAGAAATTCAGTTCCATTTCTGAATCTAGAATTGTGAGTAATAATTACTTTTCACTGGTCGACGGCTGAACCAAACCTTTATTAGTTGACTTTGATAAAGCGGGATATTTCTCATTTCAAATGGAATAAAGCAAGGAAACCCATTTCGCGTAAACACACATTTTTGTAAAATTATTCCCAAAAAAAAATGAACATCTAGGAGAAAAATGAGAAAGTCGTTTAACTGGGCGAATAATAGACTTCGATACTGAAAAGAAACAACACCAAAATATTCGTTCGTTTTGATGGTAGAACTGAACGAAAATGCCCAAAAATGGGGGAAAATACCCTTTTCATTCATTTAAAAGTCAAAAAATATTTTTTTCATTATTTTTATCTTTATAAAATCAAACAACCCTTCTCTACTCCGAAAAAAAAAATCGTTTCTGACTCCCCCTTTTTCAGGGATGAAGACCCTTAAATCGAAAAATGATGTTGGCCGCTCAGATCACCCAAATACCTCTATGTGGTCGTTCATACGGTTCTAAATATATGCCAAAGTTGTTTTGTTTGCCAAATATTTTTTACTATTTGATAGTGGTTGAACAATCTTGTTGTCTAGTTTTTCTTGTTCGGTAACCAGTTCGTTGAAAATGTCCATTTCATTTTTCTGCTGCTTAGATGCTTGATTCTCAGTGCTGGATTAGATGTGATACTTCGTGGATTCTGATGGGTCTGGTGCCTCGTAGATGGATGCTATGGACATCCTCCTGGATTTATGAGGATTTCTCTCGTAAATGGATGTAACTCTTTTGTGAAAAAACAACTGGATTTGTGAGGGAATTTCCTCTTAGATTCAAGGGTATGTTATCTCGTAGTATGGATGTACCTCTGGGGATCCACTCGTGGATTTGTGGGGGTTCCTTCCGTGGTTGAGAGTGTGCTGCCTCGTAGTATGGATATACCTCTAGGAATGTACTCCTGGATTCGTGAGGGTTCCTCCCGTGGATTGGGAATCTGCTACCATTTTGATAATGTTTGGCTGTCAACTGGATAGTTGGATGCTGAGTCTTTGGGCCGATTAGTAGTGTGGACTTCTCCACCAAAGATTGCTGATTTTATGCTCGAGGGACCCTGCTATGATAATACTAATTTTAATTCATTCAGTTCAACCTTTTATATATGAATAACATAATTATGAACTGTACTAATTTACAACCAAATTTGTTATAGGAATGCGTTCAATGTTATCATAACAAGGTTAGTTTCTTTCACTTACATCTCTGATATTGATGGTTCGATAATTATATGAAGTTTTGAGAAAAAAAAAATTGGATTTGTTATGAAATGTAAATGTTGATCAAAAAACATCTTTTATCTGATGTGTTGGTCTGATTCAGGTGAAGCCAACATCGTCAATCGAATTTGATCGTTGTGTCCTTCGATATATTTGGAATTGGAATTCCACCGCTAAATTTTTCAGAAATCATCAAGAAACTTGCTAGGTTTGGACTCACCCTGTATATTGTTGTGGGCAGGGATTATTACACTCAGTGGAGGATCTTATTGGTTATGGATAATTGATGCATAGTTGATTTGGTATATATTGAAATTTTGGAAAAATTAACTTCACTACCTTGTATAATCTAAACCGTTGAATTTAGAGCTTCGGCGCAATAGATACAATTGATCTGTATCACTAGTTCTACAGCAAATGAAATATTCCAGAAAATATACCAAAAGACAATTTCCCATTGAATCAGTGCGAGGTAGCTATTCGAAACAAAATTTTCAATCAGTCTCATTACGTTAACTAATGTAATTTTTTGAAAACTTTTAGAAACAAAATCTATTATGTATTCAATTCTATTTTCAGGTGGAAACCTTCTAGCGATTCCTCCAATTAACCAGACCGTTACAGAAGGACAGGAGGCACAATTCGCCTGCCTAACAAAAGATGTTTCTATCAAAGTGAGATGGTTCAAAGATGGCATTCCTCTAGACGAATATCACGATCTCATAACCCGGTCCTGGATGAACAAAGACCATACATTGATAATCCGTCCCACAGATTCTGGAGACTATGGAGAATACGAATGTGAAGCTTCTAATTTGGAGGGAGATAGACAGACTGCCAGAGCCTTTCTCAATGTACAATGTGAGTTCGAAGATTATATAGGTACCCCATATAATTATTATACTTCCAGAGAAAATAACAAATGCTTTCAATGATAATGTATGACAATGCTACCAAATTTCGAACGTTCACCTACCTACCTAATATAGGTTTTGAATTATGAATAATTACTCATGTATACATCAGCACATAAATACTATTGTTTGAAGGTTGTAGACGATGTAGTAACTTCTCTCTCTCTTTAATTATTGTCCATTGGCTTCCATTCGGCACCATGTGTACATGCCCCGCTGTGAGAAATCCGGTCCATCCGGCCTTTAACCGGCGCAGACAGCGAGGTTTCATAGGGGGAATGCAGTTGTCTTGCTCTAGGCAATACTGCATCCCATATTTTCAACACTTTCTGATTTTTATTCAATTTGTCAATGCACGTCTTTAGACTGCGGACATCACACACATTAACGACTTCCAATACGAGACCGCCGACTGACCTCAACCGCTGCTGGAAGTCGAATATCATGTGTAACTTGATTACTTGCATTTCGGACTTCCATCGTCTCAATGGTTGTAAGATTTCCACTACTTTCAATTTTTCAATACGTTTTAATTGCTTGAATATGTAATCATCTTCAAATGAGAGAACAAAACAGAATTCAACAAAAATTGTATTAACGAGGTCCCACGTAAATGTGGGGATTCCTATATCGGAGAGACAAACGACCATTATCTGTCAGAATAGCTGAACGCAAAAAGTGGATTGAACGGGGGGAAACATCTGAATGGGGAATTGCCGACCACGCATGGACAGAGCATCACCGAATTCCTTGGAACGAGGCTAGTGTTCTTCATAGAGAGGAACATTGGTTCAAATGCAAATTTATTGAAACAGCCTTTATCGAGGCCAATGGTACCTGCAGTCAACCGAGCGTGAAAATTAAAAAAGTACGAAGACCGCTAATGGACCATTTTGGAGACAATTTTTACAGGCGATAAGGAGTTGATCTTGACAACTATTGAAAACATCGTTTTCTCCATAATTTTGAAAATGCAAAGGACCCCTCACAAATCAAATTAGGAATGAATCCCTGTCGAATTGTCTGAAATTTGGATAGGAAAAGTCTCCATGGGTCCGAGACCTGAGAATGGACAGTTTTTTAGGTATCGAAGGTCATGAGTTGCGACTAGTGCACATCTTTCACGAGATCGAAAAAGAATTTGCATCTCTTACTTCGGGTGGTCTATTCAACCACTCTCGTCTGCGTATGGCGATTTTACAATTGTCGGCATTTTCTTCTAAAAGCCGTATTATTCAAAATAATGCGATTATAAGAATCTTCAAGTCATCAGCTTTTGTAGAGACTCGACATTTATTGACAATTCATATATTGTCATTATTCCTGTCAAAACTGAACAAAGACATCGCCATTGAAAAGCAGGATTTATAGATTGTGTCGCAGCCACTTCCGCTGCCGTAGCCGTAGCCGCTGGCAAAATTACAAACAATTTATAGTTTTATTTTGTGTTCATTGAGCGCCAACTGTTTCCCTTCATGAATACATTTTTATAATTATTGTCCTTCAGATTGAATAGATGTGGAAATGATTCTAGTATGTTTAGGAATACGCCTATATCAACAAATATATTCTCCTCATATTCTAACATTTCTTAATCAAAATAATTTTTGCTTTCAAACTATATAAACAAATACATAACCTCAATTATGCGACCTTTCGTTAATTTTTGACAAGGACATTTTGAGTTTCATGTCATTTTCTGCTGCCGCTGCCGTCCAAGATAAAAGTTGGTTAACTACCGGCGGCAGTGACAACAGCAACTGCAACGGCAGCGGATATATAAAATTTTTCATGAGCAACGGCACATTTATCTTCTTACGGCAACGTCAACTGCAAAGACTGCGGCTGCGACTCCATCTATAAATCCAGCTTAAACATGATCGAAATTAAATGTGATTGCTTGGGAGATTTGCACAAGTTGTAACTTTTGACTTTCGATACCTGAGTAACTCACCATTTTTAGGTATCAGACCAATGGAGAATTTTGATCAGGAGGGTGAATCAAATTCAAAATAGAGAAAGCTATCACTTTTTGCTGATAAGCTGCTCAGACTGATTCGGATAGGGTGTGGGGAAGTTGCAACAAATGATTGATCAATAGTTGAGGCAAATCAGGTGACTATTAAACAAATAGGACGTGACTTGACAAGGTTGCTATATTGCCAATGACAAATCCGAAGAGAAAGAATTTGCAGAAACAATTACCAACTTTATTTCCACAAATTCAAGCAATAATCTGAAGGCAGGAAAGAATAGCTGAAGGTTACAAATTATTAAAAAAAAATAGCTGAAGGTCACAAACTTGAAGGAAACTAGCTGAAGGTACAATGATTGCAAATTTAGAGAATCAGCTGGAGGCTGTGAAAATTCAGAATATTTACAGAATGTGATTCAACCGAATATGGACCTGGTTGGTCTCTATACCAGGGCAGGGGTAGCTGGGTAATTCGCTAGTATGCGAAGCAGATGGAGTGAATCAGAATTATTACAAATTCTGATGGAGAAGGATCATAACAGTCAGGTAGTATCGACATTGTTCTCATGAAAACAAATATTCAGCGTACCTTCTTCACTGCCATATCTCAAGTTCATTCAAGAGTAAGATGCTTTGTCATTCGTGAATCAGCTGTCTAATAACACTTCTTTTTTTCTTGAACTCGATCGTAGATCATTCAGTCAGGTGTTCCTAATACTGAGTTTTGCTATTGGTTTACAGTAGGATGACACGTTTGCACGTTACAGCCTGAGTGAAATGCAGTGTCGAAGTTTCTAGACTACGTTTAGTTGAGTACTGTATGGAGTTCACCGACAGTGGTTTTGGTAATTTTTATCACCGGAGATATTGAACATTTTGTATGACAGTTATTATCAAACTTTCCGTTGGAGGATAAGCCTCCAATATCATTTCATCTTGGGAATAATGATTCGGAATGGTGCTTCTCTTAGGGAGAGTTGATTTGGCAACAAGGCATAATGATTTGATAAGTGGACTTGACTGTCATCTTCGAATTTTCTGCAGAGCTATCTGATATGAGGTTGTGAATTTGAAGAATTAAATTGATTCTGTATTTCATATTGGTGAGAGTGTTTTATCGTCATTGAATATTGAGGATTCATAATTGATGTTTGCGATTCAGAATGTACACCTAAGTATCATTCCTATTATGTTCGAATACATTTCTTCACTCCAAAGGTTACCTTCACGTTATTTCTCCAGAATATCAGAAGCATTTGTAAAAATTTGGATGACTTGAAAATATTATTTAATCAAATAAACTGCGAATTCTATTGCATTATATCAACCGAAACATTTAGAATATATGATGTTACATATCTTCAACTTAATAACTATAACTTATTTTATATTGAAGGGGAAATTAACAAAAATGCTTGAGTGATTGTGTGTGTATGTGAAAACAATATTGAAAACTATGTCGGAAATCTGCCCAATTGCATTGAACCGATAAGAACAAAATTACTCCTGAGTAATTTCCTAACAATAATAATCACTTCTGTTGATAGACCCCTAATGAATAATATGGAAGAATTCCTCCCAGCACTCACACTAGTTATGATTTCAAGAATTTGTAGATCAGGTTGAATATATTTAATTTATAAGTTCAAAGTAAAATATTGTAAAACAACTATATGGTATGAAATATAAAGTCAGACTGGCTCTCCGAAGGTTATTCTACCGGGCGTTGAGAAGAAAGCCTCGTCAGCGGAACTGCGGAGAGGATGCTGGAGTCGCATTTGCCAGGGACGTAACTCACTGCACCTAGAATAAACAATAAGCATATGAGGATCCACTCACTTCTTTGTTAGTGACTTGAATATAAATATAAAAAGTGATGATGATAACGTCAATGCGTACTTAAATACCCTCAGCCAGCACGGATTTGTTTCGCTGATAAATGAAATAACAGGGAAGGGATATATTTCTGGTAGTCGTATGAGGCACATTTTTTTGAACATAAAAATTAATGATTTGGAAAATGATTGTCTCTCAGCTACAGAAGATTTTGTAATAACCTATCACAAAGACTCCATAGCTCTAATTACCGTAGATTTTAATTTTGAAAATAACCACGCTAAACTGAAATGCCACACAAACTACAAAAAAATCAATGAATATTTTTCGAATCGTGAATGGGCACCAACTAAAAGATCCAAACAAAATTCTCGAATATTTCAGAAATTCACTAACAACATCACTGAAACAGAACACTGTAGCACAAAAGTTGAGTAAAATTATTAAAAAAAGAAAAGAATGGATTAATACAACAGGATTAACTAAATCAGTAAATGAAAAAAATTAAATTACACTCACAACATAAAACAAATCAAAATGATTTTGATATGAAAAACAAATACTTCCGAAACAAGAAACTAATAGTAAATAGACTGATAAAAATAGCAAAAACTAATTATTACAGAATGGAAATCGATATGAACAGAGAAACAGTATCAATACAATAAAAACGTCGACAGAAATAAAAAAAAATCAAAAATGAAAATGACACAGAACACTGTCAGCCGTCAGAGATAGCGAACGGACTCAATAAATTCTTTTCAAATATCGGAACGTACTGGCACAAAAAATAAAATATCGAACTCTCAGAAACCAAGAAGGAATATTGTACAAAACTCAATAAGAATAATGCCTACATCTTAAGAAGAAATAAAAAATATCATCAAAGAACTGAAGACAAACAAATCCCCTGGAATAGACGGAATACATGCAGAACTTCTAAAATTTATTGTAGACGAGATAGTTTTGCCAATATCACATCTCGTAAATGCTATATTCGCCACTGGAAACTGTCCTGATGGTTTCAACAAGACCATTGTTACACCTATATTCAAAAAAGGGGACAAAAATTACATAGACAATTACCGCCCAATATCATTAATAACAACGCTAAGATATTCGAAAAAGCCTTCGTGAACCGTCCAGAATTTGTTTTCACGAAATACAATGTTATTTCAAAGAATCAGTTCAGATTTAAAAAAAAATACATCAACGAGTGACGCGATCGCTACACTTACTAGTGAACTGTACAAGAACATCGACTAAAGTTGACCTTCATTGTGCGTTTTCCTGAATCTGAGAAAGACTTTCAACACTGTGAATAACACACACTTTCTGGAAGTTCTGGAGGATGCAGGAATCCGAGGTAAAACAATGAAACTTATGCAGAGCTATATTAAGAACAGAAAACAGCTAGTCAAAATACACGACTATGAAAGTTCGGAAGAGGAAGTGTATTGCGGTGTCCCGCAGGGTACCGTACTAATTCTATTCTCAATATGTATTAACAATCCACTGAGTAAACTCAACTGGGAAATTAAACAGCTCTGCAGATGATACTGTAGTCATTTACTCTGCAACCACCTGGGAATTATTGAAGAACAAGTACCAGAATGATATCTCGAAAGTTATTGACTGGTTCAGCCATATGCAACTAACAGCAAACCTTGAAAAACCGCATTTGGTACCTTTTGCAAGCTATTTGTCATCTCTACCGATATTCCTCATCTTGTCATTGGACAATCAAGGAATACCCTTCGACATACAATCTGCGAAATACACGAAATATTTAAGAACCACTATTGACTCCCACCTCAAATGGGACGAACATGTGAAAGAGGTAGCAAAGACGTTGAGAAAATGCTATATTCAAATGTCTACGCTCTATACTGGATCCGGCTCACCTGAAAGTTATATATTATGCTCTAGTTGAATCTCGCTTATAGTACTCTATTCATTCCGAGTTGGGAAGGAATTCTTCAGAAACATCTGAAAAAATTTAAAGTACTGCAAAAAAAATTCTCAAAATAATGTATGGTAAAAAATATACTTACTCCACAAAATTTCTCTTTGCCAAGGCGAACACATAGTATTAGACAACTCTGTTCAACGTTGCCAAATATATGTATAAGAACAAGGGATGTCTCAAATATATAGAACACCAATACTCCACTACATATCGAAATAGAGAAAATGTTTTGACAATTTTAGCAAAGAAAACAGCAGGACAGCGATAGTTCACTATAACACCGAAATTGTACAACTTTTTACCACATATGAACAAAACATATTTACGTACACTGAACTCATTCAACCTTTTCAAAAAAATATTCGAACAATTTGTATTTAATATTGAACCCGAACCGGTAGAACACTTGATGGGGGCTTGATTTTTTCTCATATTCACTTCAAATTCACTAGCCAGTTAATTAAATAATTGTATAATCCATGAACAAACCAGAAATGATTTGAATCGGCGACTAATATGTTTATTCATTCAGTTACATATATTCATATTTGAGTCATATTTCAATATTTATATTATATTACATAACATTATCATCATTTATTTTATTTGACTATTTGTATTTGTATATTTATAGGGTGTTTCTTAAGTACGTGTGGAAACTTCAAGAGCATGTTGCTGACGTCGAAATAGGAAAAAAAGTTCCCATAAATAGATGTCCGCAAGTTATTCGTTTCTAAGATACAGAGTGTCAAAGTTTAATTATTATATTCGTTTTTTTGTGAATAAATGCCAAAATATTTGTGATATTCGAGTAAAGTTTGGTATCTGGGATGATTTTTCAATGAAAAAATCAAATTTTGTGTTGATTGTGAAAAAAAAAATTTCTTATTGAATTTATTTTGAATTAAAAAATCTTGTCATTCAAAATCACTTGCATAGATTATTTCAAATCTCAATAACTCGAAAACAGTTGCTCGCAGTGCCTCTACCAAGAATATATTTTTCACACAAACTAAATAATAAATATTCCCAGATACCAAACTTTACCCAAATATCAAAATTATTTTGAAATTATTCACAAAAAATAAAAATAAGAATTCAACTTTGACACTCTGTATCTCAGAAACGAATAACTTGTGAACATATGTTTATAGAAACTTTTCTTTTATTTTGATGTCAACAATACGCTCCTAAATTTTCTACACGTACTTAAGAAACACCCTGTATATCTACTGTTATGAAATGAAACAATGAAAATAAGTAATTGACTTAAAATCCACAAAAATCCAAAAATTTTCATCAGAGAGCCCAAGCAGATACTTCAGTTTCACAGAAAGTATCTTACTTTTCCTTTAAAAGGCAATAGTTACAATCAAAAACATGCACAAAAGCCCATCAAAGTTAAGGATCCCGCAAACACCTTATGGGATTTGGGTCTCGGTGGATTTTTTTGAATTTTTTGTATGATGTAGTCCATGTTATTCTCAACCAATGTTACCATTGCGCCAACTCAAAGAAATTAACAGTTTTGCTGCTAGGGGGCGTTGAATTCACCCCTAGCGCAGATTAGACTATTTATTTTTGAATCCGGTAACAATATGTTCACTTGTTTCATTGTTGCTAACGTTGCACAATATTGTGCTGTTTTATAAAAAAAAATCTTACCCCGCTCCTTCTTCCCCCCAACTCCTATTACGTAACGAAAAAGAAAATATTTCTTGGGTGCTATTAAATGTATCGTCGAACGTTTAAATATGCCTTAATAAGGGAAATAGCAGTTTTGTATGATTATCCCCCCCCCCCCCGAAAGACACAAAATGAAAAAATTTCGGTGGATTTTTCTGAATTTTCAATATGATGTAGTTCAAGTTATTTTGAATCGAAAATAATTGGTTGACAAACCCCGAAAATGAATAGTTATGATGCTAGGGGGCGTTGAAATATCATTTTGCTCAGAATAGACTATTTATTAATATAGACTGAAACAATTTCTCTACGTATTATAGTTTATATTATGCTGAACAATTTTGTGATTTCTTATAAAAAAAAAATCTGAAACCTCCCCCTTACCCCCAACCCCTATTTTAAAACACGATATTTATTGTAAATGCTTTATCAAAATAAATGTTCAAATCAGCTAAAATTAGGGAAACTGTACAGTGGTTCAATTTCACCTTTTCCTCCATTCAAAAAAATTTTGGTGGATTCAAAGGAAGAGGGGCGAGATTAAATTAAACAACTGTACGATTTCCTTCATTTGAACTGATTAAAACATTTATTTTGATAAAATATTTATTTTGATAAAACATTTATTTTGATAAAGCATTTACAAGTAGTCGAGAATAATTTTTTTGTGTTTTAAAATAGGGGTTGGGGGTAAGGGGGATGTTTCAGATTTTTTTTTATAAGAAATCATACAATTGTTCAGCGTAATCTAAACTACAATACGTAGAGAAATAGTTTCAGCCTATATTAATAAATAGTCTATTCTGAGCAAAACGCCCCCTAGCATCATAACTATTCATTTTCGGGGTTTGTCAACCAATTATTTTCGATTCAAAATAACTTGAACTACATCATATTAAAAATTCAGAAACATCCACCGAAATTTTTTCAGTTTGTGTCTTTCGGGGGGAGGGGGGATAATCATACAAAACTGCTATTTCCCTTATCAAGACATATTTAAACGTTCGACGATACATTTGAAAGCACCCAAGAAATATTTTCTCTTTCGTTACGTAATAGGAGATGGGGGGAAGAAGCAGGGGGGAAAGATTTTTTTTATAAAACAGCACAATATTGTGCAACGTTAGCAACAATGAAACAAGTGAACATATTGTTACCGGATTAAAAAATAAATAGTCTAATCTGCGCTAGGGGTGATTTCAACGCCCTCTAGCAGCAAAACTGTTAATTTTTTTGAGTTGGCGCAATGGTAACATTGGTTGAGAATAACATGGACTACATCATACCAAAAATTCAAAAAAATTCACCGGGACCCAAATCCCATAAGGTGTTTGCGGGGTCCTTTAGGAACAAATTTTTACTTTACGAGTTCAGTCTTAGGAGAGTATAAAGCTCTTCCTAGAAACTTACTATTTCAATATTTGAAAACAAAACTTGGTTAGTTTATTAATTAAACTATAAGTCCAAAAAGGACACAAAAGTTGAAGAAAAACTATTTTTTTTTAATAAGAGTAGAAATTAAAACTAATTTCAAACCACCCAGTATATATAACTTTGTTGACAACCAATCACAGGTAGAATTTGAGTTAGGTAACAAGGTGGCAGAAAGGTCAAAAATATAGTCATGTCAGCAACTGACAAGGAAAACACCACACATTAAAAAAAATTACAAGATTTTGAATCTTTTTGAATTATTTTTCCCTATAGAGAATGCCTCAAAGAAGTGAATCAATAATGTGGTGGAAAATTTTTCTTATTTTTCGTTGCATGATAACGAATCATATGTATCACGCCAAGATTCACTTTGTAAAAGTTGACCAAAACGTGATTTATTTTTATCCCGATAATATCTTGAATAATAATAATAATTGACCCCATGATTGTGATTTGTGACCAACATATTGGAGTCGATTTTAACTATTATTGTGTTGTGGTCTGAGAAGTGATTGTCAACAACAAGTGAATATGCTTCGGCATTAGTAAAAATATTGTCGATTTTTGTACTAGAGCTTGATGTAACTCTTGTATTTTGATAGACAATACTATTGAGGCCGTATTCTGCAAATATATCGAGTAGTTCTTCTCGTTCATGTGTGAAAGTATTAAAATCGACGTGAAAGTCTCCTGTAATCCATAGTAGTGGGTTTACATTGAATATTTGTTCTAACATTTCCTGAAGTTTACTGCAGAAAGTTTGAAAATTTCCTGTTGGTGATCTATAAATTGAAACTATTTTGTGGGTTTTAAATTCACATCCACAGCATTCAAATTCATTTTCAACACCTAGGTTGATAATTTGTAGAGGAGTTGTCACTAATCTATTATTAGTACTCTAAAAGAAAATCCTCAGAGTTATGACTTTCAAGGGTCCCAGAGACTCATGTAGGGATATATTCTCAAATCTAAAAATTTTAACAGTCATCTCATTATATATATTTAATTGTGTATCTTACGTGAAGTCACACAATGAAAATTTCACAAGCAGAAAAGATTTGAGTCTAGTAACAGGATATAATTTACGCGAAAATCAGATGTTGTCGATTCCACTTCATTACTCATCTACTGTTTCAAGAGGTCCTCACATTATGTCTATAAAATTATATAATAATCTTCCTATCGACATTAGAAACCTCACAAGTCTGAACTCATTCAAAAATGGGGTAAAATCTTTTTTGCTGAAAAATCCATATTATTCCACTAACGAGTATCTTAATCAACACTAATCGATCTATATCTATGATGTGTATCTATATATAGGTCTAAAGTGTATATGTACATATGTGTATATGTGAAAATAGAGTGACTATAGATGTCACAAGTTACTTTCTGTTATATGTGTATATATATATATATATATATATATATATATATATATATATATATATATATATATATATATATATTATATGTTAAGCGGCAGTTTTGGGGACCTGAAAATACATTTATTTTTTTCTGTATACATCATCCCAGATGACGATATATAGTTCATGTATATAAAGATTTTTCCAAAATTTTCCCTCATTTTTCATATAGATACCCCTCTATATACTGGTATTTATTGGGACCTAAGAAAATTTGAGTTTTTCCGCAAACATTGTGATAATAGATTATTCGAAATTTTTAACTCATGAATAGAAAGAGTTCGAAATTAATCTCTCCTAACATCAACATATATAGTCTTGATGATGACTGATTATGACACATTATGACATATCTTCTTGTCTCAGTTACGATTTTATTTGATTGTTCACTATTTGCGTGAGTTTCTTGGTATCAAATTGAATGAAGGTGTTTGGATAAATGCAATATGAACAAAAATAATTAGGATAATCAACAGAAGATCATAACAGTCTCGGATTGCTTTGTTAAATTAAACTGAGTCCTTGTTATTTTCCGTTTAATCTTATTTCAACCAAATTTCTATGTTCATAAATATCTTTTTTTTTGTCTAAAAATTCAGTCTCCGTACTTAATCTCTGAATTTTTCCAATCTTCTGGATGCGAACTTTCCTTCGTAATAATTGTAAGGATTTCATGAATTCATGTTATGCATAGATACGTAAAAATACCTTTGAGAAAATCTAAATCCAGTTAAATTTTTCTCAAGAAACTGATTAAATCACGTGACATGTTTTTTATAGATAATAAGTATTTACGTTCATCGGAAAAACATAACATCGATATTAAGAGGGATTTAACCTTACAAGTGGCTGTTGGGAAAACAAGGAACGGGAGATATCAAAATACTCGGAGCGCAATGAATAAATTCAAGATTTCTGTTTACCATGAGATTCTGAAAGATTGGAAGTAGGCATCACTCCATTCAAAATCACACCGTCAAAACTGATTTTCGCTGAATCCCTGCAGACATAATTTTGAGCATTTTTCTTCACTGATTCGAGCGCCCTCACATAACTATGCACTTTTACAGAGATACTATGACTGCTTGAATGAATTGTGGATTAATAACACTGAAACTATTCAGGAAACTTTGGCATAGGAGAGGAGACGAAAACAATAGAAGTTGTAAATGGGTTTATTGAAGTTTCGAATAATACTATGCCGAATTGGGTACCTATAAAAGAACAATCATGGTGAATATTATCAAACTATAACTCCAATATATTTCAATTGTTGATGTTTTTTGTCTTAGTTTAAAGTTGAAAGCTGTATGTTCCATATTCTCACATTAAAAATTGTACTGAACATTTACTTTCTGGAAATGGGTGAACAAGTAAAAATGATTCATTGAAATATCGTGAAAACCTTCCATGTTACTCACCCCATTTGGTACTAATAACTAATAGTTATTTTCCTAACAAGTGCGCAAAGTGTTACTTTTCCGCACGCATTTACTTCGTATAAGTTTTCGCATGCGGAAAAGGCACTTTGCGCACGTGTTAGGAACAACATTTTTCCTACGAGCTTCATATCAGATAATAACGAAAATAAAAAAATTATAACTCATTGAATAATGTACAGTTAAACTTGATAGAAAGAACTATACAACAAACAATTACATAACAATAAAAATAATAATAAAAAAGTAATTTATTTGTTCGTAATATTTATAATGAAAGAACAATTATCATTGACATTTTGCAAATTGAGCTCGTCGCCAGAGCTGCTCATTTAACAGCTTTTAAACCTTTTTATGATTTGATGAATAGAAAAATGTCGGTGTTCATAGATTCTTGCTGACAGAAACTGAGGAAAAATCTGACATCATAATTATGTCAAAGTTGACCAGTGCACTTATTGTTGTTTGACAATATTATATATACATCATTATACAAGGTAATGAAAAAATATTAATTTTTTTTGTTTCGCTAAAATACAAATATCGGGAAATGCGATTGAAAGGTAAAAGGGAACACACTTGCAACGGCTTTTTACTCTTTCGTACTTAGTGCGGAAAAAAATCTTATCCGCACGGCGTCCGGAAAAGTGTAACTTTGCGCACGCAAATGTATGCAGAAAAGTACTACTTTGCGCACGGTCGTAGGAAAACATATTTTCGTGAACGACGGCGCCGAATTTTTATTATTTATAGAAATTATCAACCAATAAGAATAATAATAAGGTAATAAATGAGGCAATTGGATATTTTTATGGCTGAACCTCTATTAATTTATATTATGATCATCAGATTATCATATACTTAGTCAAAAACCATAATATGAAAACATGCAAACATAGATTCCAAGCAAATGCTCGAACACGGGAATTATTTTTCAACACAATTTTAAATTTTTTTTTATTCAAGAATAATCTACAGGGTGACCTACTTTCGAGTGAAGATAGGTAAGACCGTTTTTCTTTGACCTTTTTTTTGCTATCGGTTAGAATTCAACTATACCAAGCTTGATGGTAGGTATAATTCTAAGTACGGGTATTTTCGATTTCAAAGTTTCCATACCTATATCCAAATAGTGTGAAAGCGCAATATTCGACAAATCAAAGATCGAACCGCCTACTTTGTTACACTAATTGGTTATTATGAAAATCTGAATAACGGATACCTCTGTACTACTTTTAAATAACCATATCAAACATGTTATTCGATTTCCTTATGTTAATTTCTGATCGATAATGGAATGACATAGGAATGGTGTGTTCTATGCAAAAAAATAGTTTTTTCCATCATTAATATGTACTTTTTATTTCAGATAATTACCGAAGTGTTAGTAGCAAGACGGCATCGCGAGCAAGACGGGCAGTGCTACGCTTCGATAAAGTCGTGCTGGGAATAGCGGCAAACTGTATGGGATATTCATTTTATCACGTTTATTTTCGTCCGTGTTCGTGACATATTTTTACATCAACCTGCTGGGGAGATGAAACCCTATTTCATCTTCAAAGCACTATCATCAATAGCTACAGAGAAAATTGTATCTAAAAACGTGTTATTAGAGGATCGTAAGGGGGTCAAAAGAATGCTGCTAAATGAAATTTTACTATAAATGTTATGGATAATTTTCCAATGAAATAAAGTCTCATCATAATTATTAGTGAGGCCAAAATCATGATTCTTTTCAATTAGTTCGATGAAGAGATACAATTTCCTCTGTAGCTTTGAGGCTGAGATAAGTTTTCATGTCCCCAGCACGTTCATGTACAAATATTTCACCAAGACGGACGAAAATAAACGTGATAAGATGAATACCCATACTCTGCCGCGGTTCATAGCACGACTTTATACAAGCCTAGCGCTACCCCTCTTACTGGTAATGCCGTCTTTTCAGTTTTATTCTGTTCAAGAAATAGAATCTACCAAAAGTACATCAAAACCACACTCGAAGAGAGTTTCGCCAACAAAGTTAACATTTCCAGGAGCAGTGAAAGACTGTATCGGAATACTACATGTACCTCAAATGGGCATATTTAACCTAATTTTAATAACCTGTGCTTACCCACAGCCATGAAAGACCGCTCGAGTTTGCAAAATTTAAAATAATGAGACTCCAGCGATATCAAGAACAATATGTTATATTATAATATCAACGACAGTATCGATTGTATACGAGTACAATTTGAAATAGATTTAATCAAACTCTGGTGTAATTATAATCGTCTCCAGCTGATTGTATCCAAATGCAATATAATATCGTTTATAAAAATGTAATCAGACATTGTTCAAGTTTAAACTACAATGAAGGTTTCTCCTCTTCACAGTAAAGTCATTAGTTATTAATTACCAAGGAAAATGTTTGCCATCAAATCCACAGCAAGTAGAATAAAATTTATTCAGAGTAAGTAAATTCCAAAAATTAGGTAAACAATAAGTATAGGTAATTTGGTAATAAGTGCGCTAGATAAGTAGTAGAGCAGGTGAATTTGGAAAGAAACAGGTAAACAATTAGTTTATATTTGATGTAGCGATTCAGATAAGTAGTATAAATAGGAGTAAGTTAGAATAAGTAGTTTTTTGGCGAAACGCGCGTCGAGTACGATTTTGACGTAGTTTTAGTATTCCGGTAGTTTCTGTCTCGTGAATTATTTTCAGAGCAAAGGTTTAAAATATTAATTTATTCCAGTTTCATTCTGGTCAGTTAGTTACATTTTCAGCCCATTCCTAACTCGGTGGCACCCTTCACACCAGATGAATTATTTTCAGAACATCATCAGTTTTTGTTGAATTCTTAAGTATAATTCAAATTGAAGTAGGATTCGATTTGGAGTGAAATGCTATTAGATTTCCTTTAATATGCGGCTCCGCCTCAATCGGTCGGGGTTATTACTTCCTCCTCTACATCTCAAATTTACTTTGAACTTTTCCAGAACGTAAATCCCTTCTTAATAGACCTCGGCCCATACAAATATCTGATATTTGCCTCGTTAAGGTCAAGAGGACTTAAATGGTATACCGAGGGATTCCTTATGGCTCAATATCTTCAACACCCCTGTCTACCGTACTCGCGTGATGAGAACACCCATTTATTTCACATGAATGAATTTAACGTTTATTCTTCGAAAGAGAAGGGCTTACATCATTCGTAAGGATGAGAGATTACACGCATGATATAAGGATGAAATTTGTTATCAAATGTGCCAAGTCTCCAAGACATACGAAATAATACAGAATTCGGAGAGGACACCCACTTCATATATGAAAGCATCCAACATCTTCTTGATGCTGATATTTTTCTGTGTACTCTATGTGACAATGGAGAAACAGGAATAGGAGCATTTCTCTCCAAGGCAGTACCTCTTGTGAAAGATTACTGAACAAAATGACCTCAACTCTCTCATCTAGCATTTCATCGTACAGCTCCATGAGGACAATCCAATACAACACAATATAAAAACTCGAATACATTAGTTTATTTAAAAATCTGACCTTTGCTTTCCTCCGATCGAGTGGACTGAAGTCGGTGACCGACAGAGTCATAATTACCTGTAAGAATGGTGTCTATATCGGGCGTGGCACAGTGATAAGAGCGTCTGACTCTGAGCCAAAGATTCCGGAGTTCGGGCCCTAGTTGGAGATGGGATTTTTTAAATTTAATTCAACCGATTGAATTATTAAAATCTCGTGGCTCGACTGGGGTGAGTCTTGCACGATTCACTGTTGCGTTCCAATTAACAGTGCTGCTCCTAAGGTGGCGTATGGAGATAGTAACAAGGCCTACCCAGAACACATGTCTAATGATACCAAAATACCATAAAAGAATGGTATCTACAACACCATAGTCTACCGCAGTAGCATGATGGCCGTAGAGTTAGTTCCCTGACACTAAAAACGGATGAAACATTTACATTCTGAAATCCACAGATCTACGCAAATAATTCTGTTGATTCTGGTTACAATGGAGTACAAGCTACTTTCGAATAAAAAAATTATACCGGTTTGCCATAACACGGCTGGAATCTCAAAGAGATGAACGAGAAGGACGTTCATGTCATTTTGGATGTGGGGAGTGGCTGTTTTTTGACTACATTACACCAGCGTGTTCTTCGAACGGGTACAAGCTTCGGTAAAAACATCATTCTGGAAAATACTCTAAGATGAACACTCATCTGAGTACTCAAAGGCATAGGTTGGGGTGGAGGAAGGCTATTGTTATTATTAGCCGTAGAGCTCCTTGGCGACTTACTTTTTGATGGCGCATTTTCTTTTTAGCTGTGGGAAAATTACCAAATAATCTACAGTACCTGGGTGCCTATCGAATTCGACACATTGAAACGTAACTTTTGTTGTAATTCAAATACAGTTTCACCGTTAAAGTCAGCATCATATTTTTTTATTATTCAGTTATTGCAAATTTAGAGTTAATAAACTGTTTGTGCTTCGAAAATAATGCAAAATGTCGTTCACGATTTTTTCATATCAATCGGCTACACCTGGCAAATGTTCTAAAAAATTACTAAATGTTGTGTTACTTCTCAATATTTAGAAAAATACTATAAAAACATGTTCACTTTTTGGTTTCCTACTCACCACCAAATTGGAATCAGTCTGAACAAATTTGTTTGTTTCGTTTTCATAACCTTAACATTTTTCGGCCGATTCAAATTTGGTAAAATCTGAAAAGACCAGTTGAGATGTAAAACACTAATCTGCTGGAGGGATTTTTTCTGTTATAAAATGTTTCTGATTGGACATTTTCAAAAAAATACATGCCAAAATAATTATGTTATGCTTGATGCAAAGTGGCTCTAGTTCTGAATCTTCGAATTCATTTTCAAATCAATATACTTAAAGTTCTTGCTAACTTAATCTTCAAAAATTACTCTCCGGAATAATACTTTTTAATCAAGTTTTTACGCTGTGATAAGAATTGTAATAGAAAAAGAAATAATTATTTCATGATATACATTTAATAATTATTATAAGGCGTTTCGAATGAAAAGAACTATTACAACGTGGGTTGGATACCTACTGACTATAACATTCAGTTATGTTCTCCATCACGTTCAATGCAAATAACGGCTCGCCTGGAAACTTTGTTGACAGCATTTGATGAAAATTGAGGAGACATAATTAATACACGATCTCGAATTACTGTCTCCAGGTGGTTAACAACTCAAAATGATCGGCGCTTGTTAATGTTTTGCTTCAAATACCCCCAAAGGAAAATATCTAGTGGGGTGAGGTCTGGCGACCTGGGTGGCAGGAGTTGTTCCATATTACGCCCAATTACATTACCTCGAAATACTTAGTTCCAAAATATATTGTTTACGACTTATGAATATAAGAGAATATTTTGTATTTGTAATAATATATTATTGAACGTCAATTGTGTATAATTATGATCTTAATCTCGTAAATATAACACCTACAGTGAGTGTCAAAATGTTTGCACCACATGGGAAAAATTTTTATCATCAATTTGTCAAATGTGATTTTTTTTAAGTTGGTACATTGAAAAATTCTCATTGTAGGCATCAGATTTTCAAATTTCCAATCGGTATACAGTGAAAAATGAGAAAAGGAATTTTGAACACGAGTAAAGTATTCTTATTTTCGAAAACATCGAAAAGTTTTTTGAAAAAAGTTACAATAGAAAACAATGTTTGTAATCACAGCCGCCTAAGCAACAAAATATTTATCTCTGCCTTCTAAATTAACACTACGAAGTGATCGTATAAACTTGCAGATTTGTATTATTCAATTGTTTAGTTTATGTACATACATACAGAGTGAAATATTGAACAAAAAAACCTGCACAAATCGCAACCATTTCCGACCAACTTCGATAATCTTGTCCAAATAATAAATGGGACGAAATTCTGCATTGAAAAATTATTGATTCTCAAGATGTATTTGGGATACTAGAATTCTTTGTGAGCCAAAAAGAATGTTCGTTGCTTAGGGTGATTCCAAATCTAGATATTATTTTCAATAGTAGATAGCTTTTCTAAATGAACTTTTTTCGTACTACCGAAAATAAGGGTAATTTACTCCTGATCAAATTTCCAATTTTTTTGTTCTCCCCTATATACCGTTTGGCAATTTAGAAATGTGATGCAACAATTTTTTCTGACAAATGAATGATAAAAACGTTACTCTTTTGACACTCACTGTATGTCATAAAGAAAATATTGTACATTTGAAAATAATTATTCAGCATGGATGAAGTCAGTTTTTCTGTTCGATTTTCTTGCTCACATATCAATAACATTAAGATTAGTTGGTTAAATTATCGTGTGGTCGTAGGAAAAATGGTGTACATTACTTACGCGAAAGTAATTTTTCAAACTCGTAATGTAATGTACTAACATTTTGGTTTCAACAAGATGGGTAGGTGTGTAGGTCGAAGGAGTACAGTGAAATGGCCTTGGATATCTCCAGAAATAACACCTATACCCTTTTGTTTGTGAGGATGCGTAGGAAACGCTAGACAACCCAAAACATTAATAAAAAATTTATCACTCAGAAAAATATTGAAAGGATTTCAAAATAGGTTGGGTTATTGAAATAATTACCTAGTAAATTTAGATGTTACATCGATGAAGTCTAAATACCCTTCTCTCCACATGTTTCCATAAAGTTTCCACACATTTCCACATAGTGGGTATTTCGACTTCGTCGAAATTATTCGCTTCATTCATTTGGAACTCTCCGGTACACTTTTCGAACTTTGTTCGAATTCGTTGGACTTGAAATTACTTCTTTACCAAATTCATTATTTAACTTTTATTGACGTGTTCAAAGTAGCTCAAATTGTACTTGAAAATAGGATTGAAATTATAATGTTTTTTTTTTAATGATTCTGTCGGAGAAAAATGCTCAGGAACGGATTTAAAAATGTATAGGTACTTCATAATATTGAAATTGAAATTTCTCCTACAGGTCTTCGGTCAGATTCTAGTACTGTCGTTCTAATTTCACGTATTCTTCCATCAAAGTCCTGCTGTTACACGTTGATATGTTCTGTTTTATTTGCCTATTTTCGTTTCGATCAAATGAGTATCCGTCGACAAATTTCCTAGAAAAATTTATATACGGAATTAAAGGGCTTTCCAAGGACAGGGTGATGGTATGGGAACTAACGGTAATTATGAATATATAGAGAAAAAGTGGCATATTTCGGGGCAGTGATCTGGAGTCGGGTAGATGAATAGTTCAAGCAAGGTTGATTATATTAACAATAAAAAATGAATTGATATTCAGTTAACATTGTATTTGAATTGTCAAGTGTGTTGTGAAGTAGATATTGTTTAGCTGATTTTTGGTTTGAGCTAATAAAAGCAGTTAACTAACAAGTGTATCTATCACTTATTCAAAAACCCAAAAACTTAACATCAGCAGAAAACTATTTGTTGAACATAATTTTCGGAACATCTCTTTAACACTCACGAGATGGGTTTTGAAGTCAGTGTATAAGCTTTCCCAAAGCAATTATACGATACGATGGGGTGAGTTCGTACATGAAGTGACCGCAGAACTGAACTCAAACCACAATGGTTTTTCTTATTTTGAATAATATTCCAAATATCAACCACGTTCTGTACCCTAAGGTGTGCTTTGCTATCTAGCTTTCTTTCTCCTCAGTTGTTTCCATGTAGTGGTTGATATAGATTCATCTGACAGACTATTAATGAACGCTAATGTCTGGTAGGAATCCATTCTAATGCCAAGAATATCAGATACTAGATTAACGATTTGTTGGGAATAACCTCATGTCCAGTACAAAGCTTCGAGAATGGTAGAACCATTCATGCCTCTTTCTTTTCCAGAGATTCTTTACGAGCCCGTGAAACTAGAAACGAAAGGGCAGGAATGTAAAAGATATAAGTATGGGCTTGGCCAAAATTCTAGAAAAAAGATCCAATAACTTAATAGAATTCAACGCAAATAATAATCTAGCATGTGTTTTCTCCAGAAGAGCCTATATCGCAGTCCTCAGCATGTTCTCGCGAATTGAGTCATTCATTTCAGTATCACCATCAGCAATATCCTTCCTAGGGAAATCCATATGAGGTCCATTGCCAGAAGTGCCTCACAAATTCACCTATCAGCATTACAGAAAAGTTCTCTTTCTTATAGCTAATTGTTCCACCATCAGCAGTTTTATCGAAATTGGCCTGAAGAGTTCAATCTTCACTGAACGTCTCTTTCTCAGGGATTGTTATCAAAACAAACATCTAAAACTTGAATAATAATAATAGTACTCTCATAAAACTCGTAAAATTTACCCAAAGGCAAAGTCTGTGCGGGTAGAGGACGGCTTCTTTCTTTCTTCGGTGTTTATCGCTATGGTCATTTGCCACTATGTATTCTGGGTGGGCTTTGTTACTAACTCCATACGCCACCTTAGGAGCAGCACTGTTAATTATTAACGCAACAGTGAATCGTGGAGGATTATTCCCAGTCGACACGAGCCTCAATCATTTAGACATTCAAATCTGAAAATGAAAAATGCCCGCACCGGCAGGGAACCGAGTTATTATTTGACTTAGCAATGTAAGAAAACACCAATTTTCATCTTCGTTTCCTTGGTTCTCAAGGACAATAATATCTCTCTTTTTGACTCTTGGGAATTATATGTTTATTAATTAATCCATTTGTGTAAGTTATTTTCATCATTAATGCCCTTCATCCTATATATGAGGCGGGTTTTCCGAATAATCTAACATTGAATATCAAATGAAACGAAAACTAGATCAAAACTGAATCCGATGAAAAATAACGAATCTACAAAATGCAAATCTGTGAAACTACAGAATAGCCCGCATCTTGGTTAAAATAATCTCAGGCAACGAAATTAATTCAAAAAAGATTAGTGGAAGTTCTCCAAATCGAAGTCCTCATAAAAACCAATAAATCTTATGAGGACTGTCCTCACAGTATACGAATTATAATAAAGTTCCTATGAGGACTGTCCCCATAGAATACGATATACATGAAAGCTTGTGAGGTCTGACCTCATAAGCACCAAGTGTCCCCATAATATACGATGGGCTCCAAAAACCGTCCCCAAAACTGCCGCTTGATATATATATATATATATATATATATATATATATATATATATATATATATATATATATATTTCCTACGTAGTGTTAAATATGCCTTTTAATCTGTATGTGTGAGCAATTCGATTTTGTATTGTTAATTCTACTTTTAATGTTAGTATATTATAAGGACATTTGTAATGTATATTTTTATGACGTATCTGACGCATTTCTATGTTTATTTGTTTAAACCTGAAGAAATAAAGATGATTGATTGATTGATTGATTGATTTGTTTCTTTGCTAGATTTGTTTAAATTTTCTATAAAAAAAGTTTCTAATATTTTGATTTTCTACATAGTGCCTATAGCATCTAAAGTCGAACCTGCTAAATCCAACTCTGCTGGGCCAGAAATCTGCAGTATACAGTTTTTTTCGTGGGAGAGATCAGCTCCAATCATGAAGCATTTCAGTTGGTTTGGGGTCCGTTTGGAGTTCTTTGACTATCACATCACTGTTGTCTTCCCCTTCTGTTGTCTCAGGATAAAGCTTTTTTGTTATATAATTTCTAATTCTGGTTACTCAGTATGTATATAACCACACTGTTGGTTTTGTCCCTGTGAAGTCAGTTTTATCTTCACTGCTACCGATATGTTTTGTTGGGATTCCTAGCTTCCTTTTATTGCTAGTGTTATGGTTAGAGCGTCGATTGTTTCTATTCCTAGGGTAATTGAAGTCTTTGTCGTCGTCACGGTCACCACCATTCATTATCTGGGAAGTTTCTTTTTGATGGATGATTTCATTCATGAAATTAATTTGTTCTAATTCAATCTCACTTGGTGTTTCTGATACTCAGGTTTTTGAGGTAGATCCTGTTTGTTTACAAACTCTGTTTACAAATACTTTATTAGGTAAAAAACTCGCAGACGAAGGAAGAGAAGTTTTTGTCACGTTAAAAAAGGTTTTTTGTATATCTTTAGGTGTCTGCTTATTTATAATTTAAGTTTTTACACTCTAGGAGATGTGAATTTTGTTTCAGTAAATTGTTGTTTTCCAGTGAAAGATTGTATTTTTCATCTTTTTCCTTCAGCATGATTTTTAACATATGATTTTCGAGTTCCAAATTTTCACATTTGTTTTGTTTGTCCTTTTCTGCATCACTCTTGGGTATGGTTTTTTATTCAGCTCACAGCACTGGATTCTGGAGTCACATATTTTGTAGCATTTCAGTTTATTTTTAATTGCACAGGACATGTGAAAAACGTTTCCACACACGACAAAACTTAAAAATTTACTTGGTTTTGTTTGGCAGCATTTCATTGCATTTTATTTGAAAGTTTCATCACTTATTTCAATAACATCGTCTTCAAGCTGGCATTCAGTGTTTGCCATCTTGTATAATGTAATATGATAGCGAGTAGTAGATTCTTTAATAAAAATTTCAAACTAATGTTTTGTCTTCAGATAAGGCCAAAGTCGTATATGCTCCTCCAGAAATCCACCTTCCTTATGGCCGTTCTGCTCTAATCGACTGTCATTTCCGAGCCAACCCACCACTGACAAATCTGCGCTGGGAGAAAGATGGCTTTCTTTTCGATCCCTATAACATACAAGGTGTCTTCTACCGACGCAACGGAAGTCTGTTCTTCAATAAAGTTGACGAAACACATAGTGGTACATATACTTGTACACCGTTCAATGATTTGGGCAGTGCTGGACCTTCGACCAACATGCACGTGATTGTTCAAAGGCCACCTGTGTTTGTGAGGACACCTCATAACCTGTATCTGAAGAAGCTTGGAGAAACTATCGAAATACCGTGCGATGCAAAAGATGATGATGATGGGCATAAACCGACTGTCGTTTGGTATAAGGTGAGTGTGTATCATTTATTATTTCTTAGCCTTTCATTCTGACTGCACTAATGCAGTAAAGGTCCTATGAGGACACACGTAGCAAAATTTTTTTTTTCTATTTTGAAACCAATGGTTCATATTTTGATAAAACATCATAGTTTCAGTCGATAGGCGACGAAAACGTGTTTTGTTTCTTCATAACTCTCTGTGTTTGAGATTCGATTTTTTATAATCTTGGATTATAATACCCCTAACTGAAAACACTTGACACATCGTTTTTTACTAAAAAAAAATCATTTACTGCCAATGTTGATTGAACAAATTATAAGGTAACTTCCTGATGAATTCAGTTGTTAAATATTATTTTTCATTTAAATACAAGGTACGGTTACAAGTTTTTTAGGGTCAACCACAATGTTTTCATTGAATATCTCAAAAATCGTTCCTTTGAATTCGGCCTTATTTCAATCACACTTTTATCGTTAATTATAATACGTTCTTGAGTTTGCATGCATTGATGCAATCTTGTTGTTGAGTATAGTTTTTGTTGTTTATAGTATCGAACAATTTATTTGAGAAGGTTCTCTAAAGTTTTGTTTAATCGATAGTAATATACCCCTATGTCATAATATGGTAAACTTTGAAAATGCATATCTTATAAACATAACATGCAAAGCTGACAAATTTTTTATATATAATATTCTCAAGATAGTGTGCGTAAAATGTGACAAAATTAACAAACAGTTTTTGAGATATTCAATAAAAACAATGTGAATGACCTAACATAAAATGTAACGCGTATCTGAATGAAAGATAATCAACTGAATCCATCAGAAAGATGCCTTATCTTTTGTCCAATCAAGAGCAGTATTAAATTATTTTCTGTGTTAAAAACCGACCAGTCAATTGTATTCAGTAGGGGGGTATAATTGAAAATAAAAAAAAATCATATTCCAAACTGAGAGAGTCATCAAGAAACAAATTACGTTTTTATCAGCTGAGATATCTTGCCAAAATATAACTTGTTGGTTCTGGAATAGTGCTAAAATAAAAATCCCGAAAAACGACTTTTTGATTATTCCCCGTATACACCCTAATGTAATTTTATTATTGAGATTATAATTGGACTCATCAACATGTTTCGATAAATACATTTCCATCCTAAATTTGTCGTATTTCGACTATCAAAACAGTTTTTTTCTTTGTCAATCCTACCCAAGTACGACGTTTTTACGAACTTTGACCGCTTATATCTCAGAAACGACATATAGAAAATCATTTAAATTCACAAATAGAGAGCCATCCTACTAGAACATAATGAAATATCAGCTTATTTGACAAAGAGGCAATTTCCCAAATGTTTTCGTGCGGGGTACTTTGTCAAAAATTTGAATTTGCCTTGAAAACCTCGGCACACTCCTTTGCCAAAAACTCATTTCGAGCGTATCAATGTTGACATTTTTGAAGTTTCAACTCAATACTAAGTACAGACAATAGGAGACGAGTTAGCGATGCCTATGCACTGAAAGATAAAACTTCAGGATCGTTGTAAACACCCTTTTTCTCCACTACGCTTTCACTACTACGCTCCGAACCGCCTTTGAGATCGGACGTACTTTTATTGTAGGTTCCGTATACGCACATAGTCTAAAAAGCAGAAACCTGACTCGAAAACATACAATCCAGCAGCAACACCACTAGAAAACGCCTGGGCTCCCCTCTGGCTACCCCCATTCCTCATTCTCCTTTTTCACAGCTGAAGCTTGACATACTGAACCCCCCAAATGGAGGCACTGGACTCGCGAGACTGGGTTCGGTAACGGGCAGAATCATTGCAATCAGCAAACTTTCAAAAATCGATCAAAAATCGAAGGTATTGGATGACTCTATCGGCGCTCTCAAGAAGGCTAAGACTCCCCTGGAGTCACATCTGCCGTGACGCTCCTGGGTAATACAGAGATGTACAATTGTACAACCTTCAATGCAAATGAAGACGTGCATGCTCAATATTAATGGAGTTGATAACAAACTACAAGTTTCGTATTGATAGGCATAATAGACGGAGAGCTGAGGGACCAAAACTGCAAGAGTTTTATAAAAGCTGATATTTTGAGATAAGGTCATGAATGGGTTGAATATCAAGAGCCTGCCGTCAGTCAACCAGTTTCTGGGACAACTGGCGGAGGTGGTTCCAAACTTGTTAAAAAAAACACGTATGTTGCAACTGTTTTATAAAATGTGAAAATTTGTCTGTGGATAGCTAGGCAACCAACAAACTGTGTGGACATAGTCAGTCAGCACAATATTGGAACACTACGCATTAGCGGTCCGGCAAACCCGTCAAAAAAATGGGTTCGTGCAAGAGTTTTATAAATATGAAAATTATTCTGTGGATAGCAAGACAACTAACAAACTGTGTGGACATAGTCAGTCATCAGAATATTCGGACACTTCGCGTCAGCTGCCCGCTAAACTCGTCAAAAAAATTTGGTTCGTGAAAAAGTGTTAATAATATCTGAAAATTTTCGAGATACTAGTTCATAGTACCTAAAACAAGACTAAAATAGTGAGTCAGAAGTTTCATGGAACAAACGCCGTCAGCAGGCAATAGAAAGGCGCGCCGCGCGCTTAATTCAAATAGCGTGTTTTATGGCGCAAACTAGTTGTTCAATATTACAATACAATGATAAAAATAAATTCAATTAGAAACGATAGGAAAGAGATATTTAATAATGCAACAAATTATATCTATATTTTGTTCAACATGCAACATTCAAATGAACAATGGTACAAAATGTATTTGATTTTAATAATTTCAAATTGAGATGATTTGTAACGCATTTTGGAAATATCTTATGGATATTCCTCTTTACCATACCATATACAGGGTGTTTCAAAACCTAATAGTGTACTTCTTTATTTTGATTTTAGGACCAAACCCAAACTTGTGATATATAATCGCAAATAAAATAAAAACTATACCTATTGTTTAGAATAATAATAGTATATTGGGTGTTTCATAGATGTGCAAGGTAATAAAAAATTGTCACATTTGAATACTCGAAAATACAACGGATATAATAATTTAAATTATGCAATGATTTTAAGATTTTACATAGTGGATGGCGTAGAGACTTGCAACGAATATAAAACTGCACATTCTTGATTGGATACGACATCAAAATCACATTTACAAATTTTTTTTTACGCAGATTTAACATATTTTATGGTCTACCTTGGGTATTTTTACAAGCCTAATTTTCAGTAATGAATGTTTTACATTCAACGTCATCATGTTGAACTCGCCATTCTCTATTCTCTCATTTTGGTTCCCAAATTCATACAATACAACTTCATTATACTTGTTTGAATGTAGAATATTGAAAAAAATTGAAGACAAGCTTACATTAAAATGCACAAAAAAAATCAATGATGGATTCACTCGAGACAAAGCTTATGGCTCCTCTAGAATATAATAATCTACAGAATATGGCAGACTGAATAATGTATTGAGTATTGCATATTTCTGAATATAAAACCATTTTGCGGTCGAGCGCGCTACATGAATCAGACGCGCGGTGCGCCTTTCTATTGCCTGCTGACGGCGTTTGTTCCATGAAACTTTTGACTGATTATCATATTTTAGGTAATATGAACTACTTACAAGAAAATTTTCATATTTTATAAGACTCTTTTAAGAACCCATTTATTTTGACAGGTTTACCAGACCGCTGATGCGTCGTGTTCCAATATTATGCTGACTGACTATGTCCACAAAGTTTGTTAGTTGTCTTGCTATCCACAGACTGATTGTCAGATTTTATAAAACTCTTTCACGAACCCATTTTTTTTATGGGTTTACCGGACCGCTGACGCGTAGTGTTCCAATATTGTGCTGACTGACTATGTCCACACAGTTTGTTTGTTGCCTAGCTATCCACAAATAAATTTTCAGATTTTATAAAACAGTTGCTACATACGTGTTTTTTTACAAGTTTGGAACCACCCCCACGCCAGTTGTCCCAAAAACTAGCTGACTGACGGCAGGCTATTGATATCCAACTTATTCATTACCCAATATCAAAATATCAGATTCTATAAAACTCTTGCAGTTTTGGTCCCTCAGCTCTTAGACTATAAATTTGACCCTTGCGGAAAACACACTCTGACAAAACTGAACCTGAAAGGATATACTACCATTAGGGCAGCTTGCTCTAATACAGTGAAACGAGGCGGATTTGCTTTCCAGTCAGGACTGAGGTGGAGTACATAGTGATTCCAGGCCGAAAGAGCCACATCGAGCATATCGGTGTCGAGCTGGAGGATGAAACCTGTGTTTTTGCTGTATACAATGTCTCTAATCGGAAACTCTTACAGCTTGATTTGGATAATATGTGTGATGCAAGATGGAAATTACCACTTGTCGGTGATCTGAACCCAAGGAGACCAGAGTGAAATTGCTTCAACCAGTCCAATGCCAATGGTAATAAACTATTGGAAAGTATCATACAAACATGAATAGCGAGCCGGTAGTGGAGCACACTCAGATGAGCCAACGCACCACCCCTAGAACGAAACCACTGGTGATCAACAAAAATGTAAGGGATCTGGTCGACCTCAAGGTCATTTACGAACTGGCATCCGATATCGACCCAGTGATGTCAAGGTTGAGGAGAAGGGGCAAAGCAGAAACGGAAAAGTTCCGGTTCGACTATGGGAGCACCAACTGGGCCGAATATCGCAGGTACCCGAATAAACAAAAATCAAAAGTCAAATTATTCGGGAGGCCATCGAGTTGGAACCCAGATCCTAATTTCGAATATCTGAGTTGCTTATGATCTTAGTACCAGAAAAATCTAGGTCAGGGGAGGCCGAAATGTCTTGCCACCCCTGGTTAACGGGCTGATCGAACAAAAAAACGCCGAAAGAAAGCGCTGGAAGAGTTCGGGGAACCCTGTCCATAGGAAGATCATGCTCTTCATGGGCAGAGAGATAAATGATCTTGTTTGACAGCATACCGACAAGGTGTGGCGAGACAAACTGGAGAGGCTGGACGTGCAGGATAACTCACTGTGATGGATTAAAAAATGCTTCCAACCTGCGCCAGGTATAGTGAGGGGTTTTGGACATACATTGATGGATCCGCAAAAGGCTAAGATATCCAGAGAATACTTCAGCAGTGTACACCAAAAGGCGCCGAATGTCGATGAGGAGCAGGCGGAGTGCTCGAGGCGTGTAGAACTCCTTTGTTAGACTCCTGCTCCTCCAGTAAGACCCGATTTGTTCCCCAAGTTAATAGTAAGTAGCAGATCAGACTGTCGGAAACGGGCTACGAAAGTACCGATTCTGAAGCCCGACAAGGACAAGCATCAGCTCAACAGCTACCGCCCTATCTCGCTGCTCAGCGTGATTGTCAAAATAGTAGTTAAAATTATTTTCAAAATGCTGCTGAATCTTGAGGAGGGGCTGAAACTTACCCTGGATGTGCAATTCGGATTTCGCAGAGGTCACAACACGACCTCACAGGCAGTCTGGATTGTGCACGAGGTGAAGAAAGCCTTCAATCAAGGTCTTAACACAGTCATGATCCTGTTGGTTATGGAAAAGGCATTCGATACAGTATTGATCGAAGTTCTGGTGATCTCTTCAGAAATAAGTGTCATCCTGAAAAGTGTGAACCAATTCGTGAATGGAACTGGGGACAATCGTGAAACGTCAGACCGCAGCAGAACTAGCGGCACATTTTGCAGCGGACTACACAACTGGATGCCGCAAATCTCGCTTACTTTTGACTGACAAAATCTCTGGTTTACCTTCTTTAGTAGACAGTGGTGCCGATGTGCCCATTTCGCCATTTAATAAAAATAGAGATAAAAATGTCAATGACTTTGAGCTATTTGCAGCCAATGGATCAGAAATTTCCACTTATAGTCCAAGCAATAGGGAAAATCGCGTACAAAAATTAATATCCCAATAAAAAAAATATGAGCGTATAGGAAATTGAAATTCAGCATGAGTTTTTATTTCATGCGACTCGATCGGGATTATCGAACATAACCTAAAAAATTGGCAAAGTTGCGAAAAGCGGTTTTTTTTATAACTAAAAAATTACAGCTCCGATCGAAAAAAGTCAAATTAGAAAATTGTAGGTATTAGAAAGATCTAATAATTAAATTTCCTATAATTTTCCGATGTCATTGACACTTTTCGAGTTATATCGGAAAAACTGTGAAAAATCGGGTTTTCTATAACTCGTTAACTGCAAGGTACTCAAACTTGTTACTTACCGTTATGTGTAGCCTATGACAAGCCAAAAAAGTCTTCCTTTGAAGAATTGATGAATATTGATTATTTTTCAAAATATATGAAGTTTTCTCAAAAAAGATGCTCTCTCAATATGGCTACTCTTGCTCGGGGAATGATGCTACAGTAACGATTTATGGCTTATTTTTTTCTGTAAGAGTTGTTCTTTCATATTATCGAATCACTAGGATCCGAGATAATTTTTTTATTTCAAAAGAATCTGGAAGACGCAATAATCATCGTACAGCAGTCACTCTCATGGATATTAAGGTTCAATACCTATATTTTCAATAAAAAAATACTAGGATATGTCTAGTTCATTTGCAGTATTATTAATTGATAAATAAAGCGAGGCGTGCAGGCGCGGATCGCGATAGCTGTAGCGGGTGGCGGAGTGGGGATAACACTGAAACTTATTTCGTGCGTTCAAAGTAGCTTGTGCTTGAAAAATATTGAGTATCTCGGCTTGTTGTTCACATACGTGTTCTTTTGCAATGTACACTAGTACTTGAAATTGAACCAATAACTTTTCGTTTCTTCTTCAATAACACTGTCATGACGAAAGAGTCTTTATGTCAACAGTATTTGTATCCCCACTGCGCCACCCGCTAAAATTGCATCGCTCCGCGGGCAGTAGATGTTTTCTGTTGGAGACTTGCCGTCGTGACGATTTTACCTACTGTATTTATTTTATTTATTTATTTATTATTGAATTTGTATTACATTGTATAATAAATAATAAAAGGTTAAAATTGAATTCATAAGGTGATATATGATTACATAGGTTATGAGACCTGTGAGTACTCATATGATTTTTTCAATACACATATAATCTTATTACTAACAGAATATGATTTAAAAATTTAAATACAAAAATACATATAGGTAATTATATAAACATAACCGAATCCTCAGTCTTAAATTTCACTCAAATGCTGAATGACTTTTCAATATTTTCGATGTTCTCAATTTGTCCATATTTTTATACATTTTGCAAAGGATTTTTTACATAATTTTTTCAATTTCATCGGATTCAAATTAAATACTCTACACCCTATATTGATAGCATGATGCTGCAATAAAGTGTGAGAAAATTTTTGTGAATTTAGATTTTTGTTAGATTTTGATCTTGTGTTATGGTGATGGTTATTTGGTTGTAAACACGAATTAAAATTTTTGAGATAAGTACAAGATTTTTTATAAAACAAGGCTCTAGTCAAACTTTTGTATTTGTGAAATAACAATTTTGATGGGAATTTAAATGGTTTGTTAAACATAATTTTGAATACATATTTCTGAAGACTAATTATTGATTTTAAAGTATTAAAATATGTTCCAATCAAGCAATTATTTCATAAGACATAACAGATTCAAATAAAGAATAATAAAACATAAGTAAAAG
This sequence comes from Chrysolina oricalcia, assembly GCA_944452925.2. NCBI lineage: Eukaryota > Metazoa > Arthropoda > Insecta > Coleoptera > Chrysomelidae > Chrysolina > Chrysolina oricalcia. The sequence goes on along the minus strand of OX101819.2, from coordinate 45,617,883 downwards.
TTTTCGATCAATTATGTTCTTAAGTAATCGAAATTTGCAAAGCGTAATTCTAAATTTTTTTGCAAGTTTTGATATGTGAGTGTTCCATTTCAAATTTTTGTCATATTACATTCCAAGATATCTTATATAATCAATATTTTCTATCCCTTCTTCACATTTACAATTGAGTTTTCCATAATGTTTGATTTTATTTGTAAGTGTACATTTTGATTTATGAATTATGATTTTTTTAATACTTTTAGGTTGATTGGTCTCATTGCAGGAAAAGCGTAATAAAATTTGATTTCTTCAAATTTACTGTCAAAAGATCAAAATCGAAATTGTTTTTCAGAACAGAAACATCAGTTTCAGCATTCGACACTGCTTCTTCCCATGAGTTTCCACTAACAATAATGACAGTATCATCGGCATAAGAAATAATTTCACCAGAAATTTTCGTTTTCAAAATTTCATTAACATATACCAGAAAAAGTAATGGTCCCAATACTGTTCCTTGCGGAATTCCACAAGTCATCTGTAGACTATGACTAGTGGAATTAGCAATTTTAACAACTTGTTGTCTATCAGTTAGATAACTTCTAAAGAGTTCAAGGCACACTCCTCGAATACCATAATTGAATAGTTTTCCTAAAAGTTTGGTATGTGAAACAGTGTCAAATGCTTTTTTAAGATCTAAAAATATACCAATAGTATTTTTATTGTCATCTAAATCTTTACTAATATGATGAGTCACCTGAAAAATGGCATTATCGGTACCCATACTTTCTCGAAATCCATATTCCGAATAAAAAAGAATTTTGTCCCTTTCCAAAAATTCAATGTGTTTTGAGGCATTTTTTAATTAACTTGCCAATTGAGTTAATTAAAGATATTGGCCTATAGTTATTACAATTCCTCTTATCATCACTTTTGTAAATTGGAATAATTACAGATTTTTTAAAAATTTTAGGAAAAATACGAGTTGTGATACTTAAATTGAATAAAAATGTTAGAATATAAGAAATTTGATTGATGATAGATGAATTGACACATTTAATCTGTCAATTGACACATTTCATCTGTCAATTGGCACATTTAATCTGTCAATTGGCACATTTAATCTGTCGATTGAAACATTTAAACTGTCAATTGACACATTTAATCTGTCAATTGACACATTTTTAATCTGTCGATTGACACATTTAATATGAGGTGATTAGAGCATATCGATAATGAAAATTGTTTAAATTGATATTTCTGTCAACCTGTTGCACCCCTACCACGAACCACCATGACTTCGAGAGACTTGTGCAAGCTAGGGAGCAACCCTCACCCTTTAACGTGTGATGCCGTGCATGAGACCGATGACCATGCTGGGAATCGAACCCAAGACCCAATGTTTGAGAGGCGCATTCTCTACCAGCACGACCACCACGGAATGGGTAGTTTGATCATGACCAGTGAATAACCATGAACCAACTCAGCCTCAGATACTTTTCGATTGAGTTGAGCAATAACGGAAATTTGATTATTATTGGAATTACGTGATGGTGATTCGTACAAGAACACTGAAATAATGATTGAAATTTTTAAATTTGTTCTGGTGGAGAAATTATTAATATACTGAAACGCTTTTAACGATTGTTAATAATATCTGTAAATCAGGGCAGTTTTATGCATGAATTCGAAATGCGTGCAAGCTGTGGTTTAGTTGCAGCACAAAAAAAGTACGTTTGTACGTTTGGTCTTGAGCAACAGCGTATGAACATGAATAGGAGATTGAAAAAATCACTTGACAAATAAATGAGTAAATTGACGGATCAAATGTATCAATTGACAGACTAAATGTGTCAATTGACAGATTGAATGTGTCAATTGACAGATCAAATGTGTCAATTAACAGATTAAATGTGTCAAGTGACAGATTAAATGTACCAATTGACAGATTAAATGTGTCAATTGACAGATTAAATGTGTCAATTGACAGATTTTTTAATTTTCGCCGTGGCACCAGAACACATTCGTAGTACTGTTGGCTCTTAATGTGCAAATTATCATACCAGCAATTGTTGTACGCTTGTCCCGTGTTTTAGTCTGCGTTCCATGCCTCTTGCGAGATTAGGTTCATCCAACGAAGCTTGTAGTTAGAGAGCAGCGGGTTTTTAGACGCGATTACCCAAATATTTCCGTTTGGTGAGGTGAAAGTCCATGCCTCGATAACCCCAAATGCCAAATATTTTTCAAATCGTTCAGAGACCATTCCAGTACGAAAGGAAAATGTCTTTCTAATTTTTCGACGAGTTATATATGTCTTCCGTTTTATAATTTTGTTAAGAAAGTGACCAGTGATTATTTGACAAAGCGAAAACGATTTGGTTGTGTCGCATTACTCGAAACCTATTTTTGAAATATTGGGACCCAATATTGATCATCGCAAAAAAACGACGTCTCATATCTGCCTCATTTCATGTTTCTCCACTTTGTTATGGTCTTCTTGCATGGAGCTTCTTCAGTAGCCAGAAAACCGGATTTCCATAGGGAAGACTTTCTGGTAAATATTTCATCCCTCACCACCCCTTGGAATTTCCTCTATTTTCTCTGTTTATTTCTAGTAATCTTTTTAGTTTGAAAATTTTTGTCATCGATAATTCAGTGTATGAACTTTAAATAACTCACTCAAACTAGTATTTATTGATAATAGGAATATATTTCAACTCCTATATAGGGGAAAAGCACACAGATGAATGTAGGTAGATGAATGAATGCCACCAAATGAATTCTTTGGCGTTAGGCTCGTTACCGGTTGATAATAGTTATTTATTGTATAAGTGTTTTAGATAACATTTTATTTGCGCAAGAATGTTTAAACGAGAGAGCGATGCTCGAGCGTTTAAATTTTTTAAGCAAATGAAATGTATCTAAAACACGCATGCAATACAACGTTTTATTCACAATCACATTCATTTAGAATTAGAATCGCGGAAATTTTTCATCACAAAATGATTTGACGTTTTGCTCTGACAGCGGCTGTCACCTCCTCAAAAATCATTGAAATAACATACAAAAATATCGGGAGGTGTTGAATGGTTGCTATGTATTTTCGATTGTTTATCGACTCCATTTGTAAAAATTTGTGAAGTTGGTGAAAATAAGTAAAATGTGATTGATATTCAAGATTGCATTTTTCATTATTCCACTAATGGAATAAAGTTATTTTATTATTCCACTAGTGGATAAAGTGGTACTTTATACGGTTCATAAGTGTGGATAAAACTTCAATTATAAGGTGATTGTGGATAAATAAATAAAGTTATAAACAATTCATACCAAACAATATATGAATGAAGTTAACAACAGATATTTACATTTTTTATAATCAATGAGTAACTTTTTACCAAAAAACGTATTGTAACTGAGCAAACGTAAGAGAATTGATTATACCGAATTCATTTTTGATAATTTGTTGTTGAAAATTGTATATAACTTCACGAAGAGGCGATGTTTTTCGAAGCTCCCTCCTCGTGGGATGAGGGTCCGGGATACCTACGTTAGAGAATCGAACTCGGCGAGATACCTGGGAGTCCAGTTGGATAAGGGTATGACATTCGGTAAACACTTAACCCTGGCTATTCAGAGGGCAGGGGCTGCTGTCAAGCGAACCTACCCTCTGATAGCCAGAGACTCAAAGCTCAGCATGGAGAATAAATTATTAATTTACAAACAAATTATTAGACCCGCAATGTTGTACGCTTGTCCCGTGTTCTGCAGTTTGCGTCCTACGCCTCTCACGAGACTGGACAGGATGCAGAACAAGGTACTCCGTATCGTCACCAACAGTGACAGATACATTCGCCTAGATGACCTTCGGGAGTTGAGCGGCGTCGACTCTGTTCCGACATATACTAGAAAGTTGTTATACAACTTCTATAAGTACTTCCTACCAAAAAGCCGCTTTACGAGAAATCTCACTCGCATTAGGGAGTATGACAATGCCCCCCGTAAACACGGGGGACTTATCTACCAATCTCTGGATTTATTCCAAGAACGTTACGAAGAACCGGGCCTGTAAAAGGCAGCCAAGGTATTAAGTAGGAACAATTTCTCAACCCGGTTTATTGCTGTAAGCTTTTTCCAGGATTCTCCACCCACTAATGGCCACACCGATTAAGTTCGTCCAAACTCTGTATTGAATTACCGCATACCCTTGCATAAGCTTCGCAGGAGGCATGGATTCTGCCCGATATCAAACGTAGTTTCTGAGTATATACGGACCTGCCCGCCAAGACCGCGGGAGCCGTTCCAAGTGTCCCGCTGGAGGGACTAGGGTGCGGCCTAGCATTGTAGCTGAGTAATGCACTGGCGACAGTGCATTGCTCAGCATGCAACTGGCTGTCCTAATCTTCGGCCTTCCGAAACGGCACCGTGAAGACCGAAGAAATAATATTATGTACATACTCTAGGACCTCACATGTGCAAAATAGCTAATCAGAATTAAATCTATTTGAATTTGGTTGTGGCACATTACTCGAAACCTATTTTTGAAATTTTGTGACCCAAAATCGATCATCGCAAAAATACGACGTCCCATGTCTGCCTAATTTCGTGTTTCTTCACTTTGTTATGGTCTTCTTGCATGGAGCTTCTTCAGTAGCCAGGAAACCGGATTTCCACAGGGAAAGACATTTTGGTAAATATTTCAGCCCCCACCACCCCTTGGATTTTCCTCTATTTTCTCTGTTTATTTCTTGTAATCTTTTTCGTTTGAAAATTTTTGTCTTCGATAATTCAGTGTATGAACTTTACATAACTCACTCTTACTAGTATTTAATGATAATAGGAATATATTTCAACTCCTATATAGGGGAAAAGCACACAAATGAATGTGGGTAGATGAATGAATGCCACCAAATGAATTCTTTGGCGTTAGGCTCGTTACCGGTTGATAAATGAATAAAGTTATAAACAATTCATACCAAACAATAAATGAATGAAGTTAACAACAGATATTTACACTTTTTATAATCAATGAGTAAATGTTTACCAAAAAACTTATTGTAATTGAGCAAATGTAAGAAAATTGATTATACCGAAATCATTTTTGATAACTTGTTGCTGAAAATTGTATATTTAACTACTATAGTTGAGGTTATTTCTTTATTTCTTTTTCTCGTTGGTGTTTCGGCATCGACTGCTATGGTCATTAAACACGTATTTTGGATTTGCTCTGTTACTAACTCCATACGCCACCTTAGGAGCAGCTGTTAATTGGACCGCAAAAGTAAATCGTGCTGGACTCACCCAAGTCGAGCCAGAAGATTTTGATAATTGATTCGGTTAAATTAAATTCCAAAATCCCAGCCCAACTAGGGTTCGAACTCCGGACCTTTGGCTCAGAGTCGGACGCTCTAACCACTGCGCCAGGCCCCGACATAGTTGATGCTACGTTGAAGATTATGCACTGAATTATTGATGAGAAAAACCTTTAAATGAAAAATATTACCAGGCATAAACAGAGAAATTAGAGGGAATTCAAAGGAATGGGAAGGGGTGAAAAGTTAGCCAAATAGCTATTTATGACAAGTTCGTAAAGTAGGACTCTTTTGTATTAGCGTGAAGTTTTTTTAATGAGGCGCAGCCGAGTACAAAAAAGTACTTTACTAAAGTATTTCATATAAAGTTTTTTCTTCGACAGTTGTTATATTGCCAAATTATAGCAATTATATCAATGATTTGAATGTTTGATAATATAAACCTGTGGTAGAAGTCCATTGTATCTCGAAGTGGAGTTGTGTGGATTTACGATGCAGAAAAACAAAAAGAAAAACACACAGATGATCTCCCCTCCTCATGTTAATTTTATTGTCAAATCTCATTTTGGTGTTGAGTACTCGAAGTCTCAGTCAGTAGTCACTTACCAAATATTGTAGACCTTTTCGTTCACATGTTGATGCCTTCATTTCTTTCCTCTTCTCGTAAAAAGAGACATATAGGCTCTAAGCATCTACTTCCTCCTCTTATTTATTTAAATTAAAAACAAGTATGTTGTTGACTATGTAAACCTTTATTGGTACAATGTGGTGACACATACACTTTTTTACTCTTTTTTACTCTTTCTACATATAATCTAATTTAACAATTTTTTTCCTCCATGTAAGTAATACCTACTATATTGTACTAGATTGCCTTTAGTGATAATTTCTTCATTTATTGTTGAATTTAAATTAGCTGGAGATGAACCTATTTAGGTTCGAAACAAGTACTATCTATACTCTAAATAATACCGCTCAACTGACAGATAGTTGTCGCTGTACCACCTGATGCATAACCTTAACCCAGGTAGCACATCATTTCGGCTGAATCTTGGTTCCATATTGGGCCAATATAGATATATTGTAAATGATAATTCAATATTGGTCCAATATGAGTGAATATTCAAAAAACAATATTATATTAATAACATTGGTGGAATATTGGTTGAACTAGTTTTGAATGTAGATTATCACACGAAATATTGGGTCAATATTGGTTGAATAATTTCTACCAATATCGATAATACAATATTGGTTATATATTGTTTTCCACATTTAGAATAAATATTGCAATCCAAATATTCCAGTCATATCGATTATAGGGGAAAACACTATATTGTATTTCCAAGTTTGTTGAATATCATTTCCACTTTATTTGACAAATTGTAATAACTCATATTGAGTCAATATTGGTTCAATGATATTTACCAATATCGATAAAACAATATTGTCTTCACATCGTTTTTAACCTCTATGTGTTATGAAAGAAGCAGCAAACAGTGCCTTCAGACTGAGCCAAACAAAAAACTTAAAAGCGGGAAATCTGATTGGACATTTGAAGATATTGGAACACATTCTCCTAGAAGCCATTTCTAAACCGACAGATTTCATGCCAGTTAGGTACGACTTCGAAATGCAGTTTGAAGTGGTCATAAACAGCAACCAAATATGCACAGAGAACGGACCTCAACTGGGAAGGGATGCATCAGTGTGGTACACAGATGGATCTAAGATGGATGAAAGGGTTGGAGTGGGCGTTACAGGACCAAATTTAAGGCTCTCAAAACCCCTTGGTAACACCCCAACTATCTTCCAAGCAGAAGTACATGCTATAGAATTATGTGCCCAGGAATGCCTTGAAAGAGGCACTCGGAAGGGCAGAAATCTATATACTATCAGATAGCCAAGCAGCACAAAAGCTCTGAGGTCATACACCTGTGAGTCTAAGCTAACTTGGGACTATAAAAAATCCCTGAGACAACTGGCAACAAACAATCAGGTCACCCTGATGTGGGTGCCAGGTCACAAAGGAATTAAAGTTAACGAAGAAGCAGATTGCCGTGCCAAAGAAGGAGCAAATACAATTTCCCAGCCCAGAACCCTTCTGTGGACTATCCAAAGCCCACTTGAAAGAGGATTTCCGACGCTGGGAAACCGATTAAATGAAATCTCACTGGAATAAAGTGCCAGGACAAAGACAAGTGAAAAGACTAATGTCCTATCGCCAAAGAAAGCTAAACAGCTTCTCGAGTAAGACAAGAAAGACTTCAAGATGGTAACGGGACTCCTCACTGGACACTGCCCTCTGGGGTCCCACTTCAAAAAGATGGGTAAATCAGAGAGTGATAATTTCCGCTACTGCGAGAACTTCGCGGAAACTGCAGAACATTTGCTTTGCGAATGCCCAGCGCTTTTCTGCAAGAGGCTCAAGTTCCTGGAAGGGTTTTTTTTTAACGCCCTCCGACATCAGGAACTTAGCTCCCAGGAAACTGATAAACTTCACAAGAAGTCTCAGAATCCCGGACCTTGAATAGACCAAGGGTCACGCACAAAAGAACTTATAGGTCGAAGTGCTTGTGAGGCTGCACAGCCTGTACGACCCCCCTACAATCTACAATCTATGTTTCTTGAGAATACGCTTCACAGAGGTTTTCTTTTTATGCCGATATAATAACTAATTTCTTGGGTGGACCTTCTAGGATTTTCTACTACTGCTTGAAGTATGTCTGTTTGAAATTCTTCAAAATTCTACTTACACTTGAATAGCAAATTTGTTTGTCTGGATGCCGCTTATTGAAAATATTTGCAGCTTCGCGCATTGTTTTATAACCATCACTAAAGATTAGAACTAAATCTGCCATTTCAGTTAACGTTAATACTACTGGGCGAGGCATTTTTAATTAAGGACAAATATGAAAAAGTTTGACATGCAAGTTTCAAGACGCCACACTATCAAACTACAGTATTGTTTTCGGGCGTATGTGTTTTTTGTTCATAGCTATCCGCGATAGATTTTGGAGTGTATTTTAATATCTGTTCTAGTTGAGGCATTGTTGTCGGAAGAACAGAGATTTTATACTTTTATTGACAGTTTATTCATGTGAACATTAACTTGGTAAAGTTTCTGCCTCGTTAAAAATAGTATTTGTTTTATTCTAGAGTTCTCTTAAATATCGTTGCAACAAACATGAAGTTGACGGTCACCTAAAAAAATTCAAATCCAAGTAAATTTTACAAATACACTTTAATTTGATAAAAAATACTCCAACCTGATTTGATTGTGGCTACTTCACATACATATTAAATCAAAATAGTAAAAATATGTATCATGCGGGGGTAATTCAATATTTTCCAAACGAAAAAAAAATCGAATAGAAGGCCATGACTTTGTATCTGAATATAACTTCCAATTCTAAGCAACTTTTTTTTTTAACATATTTCTATATTTTTTTTGAATAAGGGTACTTTACTCTTGAACGAACTTTATATTTTTTGGCCTATCCTGTACGATGTTTGTCATAAAGCCATTTCAGGTACACTTGGTATAGTTTTGGAACATGCACCATCTTTTGTCAAGAATAAAGTTTTCTGAGAAATCGATAATAAACAATTCTCCCATTTGTTGCACACTTAGTGGACCACACTGTAGAGTGCCAGTTATCGTAATTGAGAAATCGCTTCGGAAAAATTTGAGTTGAATCGCACAATCATTTCTGAGCCATTATTAGGAAAATCACTATTTTCATCAGGAAGCAAGACAAACTGATGCTTTCAAGAAAAAAATGGTCTTTGGATAGCAGCAAAGAGATCATTCTGATTGAAAAAAAGAAAAAAAAAATTATTCCGGACAACCAACGAAAAACGAAGTGAAAACATATACCATGTTTGAATTTTGAATTTAATTGTTTGAAACACATTTTATTGAGGTGGTGTAATGATGTTTGGAATATTTTTGGGTTTTTCATCTTCCACAAACGATCAAAAAAAGGGAAACGACACGGAAGAAAGTGTTTTCTGAATATTCATAATTCTTTGTTATTGAAGCAGGTGTAAGAGTCTTCCATCAACAAGAATTTTTGTGTAATTTCTTCCTTTTTAGCAGACAAACATTCATAACTTCATTTGATTTGTTTTTTCTTTTTGTAGATTATTTGGGGAAGGTAAAAATCCAGAAAGGATGTCAAACTTAAAATATTTATAGTTTACTTCATCATTATCAAATGGACATTGTTAAAGTATTCATGTTCTATCTGCAGGAAGTAGACTCTACATACCTATATTCAGAGACAAAATGTGGAGTGGAAGAAAATAGCTGAAGAGCTAAACTCTATTGAGTAAAATATAGTCTATTTATTATTATATTTATTACTCGATGAAAATTCATTAAAATTTAACCAATTTTCAACATGGGTATCAAACAAATAAGTAGATCTAATTACTCTTACGAAAAGGCTACTGTTTCCCTGAGTTGATAGTTCATCAGAAGCTGATGAACTATATTTTTTGGTGAATCGAACTTTCACTCTGTATCACAGTATCACTGCTGTTTTTGCAAATAATTTGAACTTTTTTCTGAACGATTCGTAATTATTTGTAGCTGGTAAAATTACAGAATTTAATGTTTTATGTTCATATTTTGCATGTCTTTCACAATGACTAGAGATAAACAATTTCTGTAATAAAAACACTTCATCATTATACCAATACACTCTATTATTATTATTTGAATTTATAACCAGTGTATAAAATTCAAAATGAATCAAACATCTCAAACAATTTAAAATTCAAGGTAATGAAACAATAAAAACTGTGAGGAAAATAAATTCAGTTGCATTTTAAGATATCGAATTTACTATTTCCGCTGCAGGAAAGCTAAAAATTATTTTATTTTTATCTGACTGGTCTGCAAAAATATTGAGGTTTCTGTAAGGTTGACATTTTCTACTCCTTGATCTCCACAAAAATACTTTCACATGAAATGAGAAAAGAATATGCAACAAAATATAATAACCTTCTGATGTGTACACTCACAATTATTGTTTGTAAGCTTCAATAATTTACTGAGATGATGTTCTCATGAAGGTTCGTAAAAAATATTCTTGCCATGATACATAAAACACACACAACACACAAAGCTCTCAAGGTAAGAAGTAAATACCTACTCACAAGGGGATTTCACATTGCTAGCCATACAAATGATATCCAAAGAAGCTACAATGAAAAAAGGATACAAATGAAAAATTATCTAAACACTAGTACACACATAGAGTTTAACATACAAACTTATCATTCATGCGATAATATTTGCAACTTTCTAGATTTCTCAGCTATTCTATTATCAGTCTAGAAAAAGATTTAATGAAGGCACTGCAATACGACATAATTTATGTTTGAGCACAAGATTGTCTTTAAAATGTAGACTACAAATCCAGCTATTTTTGTATAAAAGTAATGGTTCCTTCAACATTACATGCAATTTTCCATTTGAGATCACGTTCCTTTTCTTTTGGGTTGGGAAACCGGGAAAAATCTTAAAATTGGCTAGGACAGTTTTTGATAGCACATTTAACGCCACAATTTCCACCCATTTTGGCCATTTTAGCTACTAATAAAATCGGCGAAGAACAAGGGTATGAACAACCTGTGAAGTTTCAAATTTTTGTGATCAAATTAGGAATAGGTCCAACAGTACAACACCTGAAACACACGTCAAGCACCAATATAATTGAGCTTTGATAAATTCGCTATCGTTTGATAATTTTTGTCAAAATTGATTGAGCAAAATTTGGTATCACTTCAGGTTTAGCTCTAAAAAAAAAGAAAATTTGACAAATGACGAATTGTTAATAGCAGTTAAAATTCAAGGCCAATCGCGAAATGCACCAACCCTTTTACAGTGCGCCATCTTTACTTATCTAATCTTTGTCAGAGCTCTCTTTGATTGATGGGTAGCAATAGTTTGAACTAGAAATATTTTAGACGGTACACGGTATCTTCAACTGATTTCTGGACTGCTCGAAGAGGTGTTTTTTTTTACGCGTAACATCCCGACGAAGAATACGATAGAATCTGCGGAACTTGATGTTGAGTGGAGAAGAACGGGCGAAGAATATCTACTGAGGTTGAATGGCTATCGAAATAGCATTAATAAACTCAGAAAATCTTGTAATTTTCACTGAGTCGTAATTACCCGAAGCTCCATCCTCTTATTCATGTCCAATCGGAGATGAAGGAGCCAATTGAGTATCTGATATCGAAGTCGATTAAATAGAATAGAATAGAATATAATTTATTCGTACTGCCACAGCAACCACCATAGGTATAAAGCTATAAGTTTAAAATACATATAAAAACTATAAATATAAGTCACATGTCAGTAAACAAAATCAATTTACAATACGAAAGCACCAGTTGCTAATATAAGTACATAAATATCATTTAAAATCAACAACAACAATAATTTCATAGTAAGCTCGATGCATAGTACTCATCGATGCTATAATATGCTCCCTTATCAAGCAATTGTTTCAGGGCATTTTTAAATTTACCTTTTGGCATATCTCTGATTACTTGAGGTGGATGGTTATAAAGCTTGATTCCTGTATAGTTTGCAGATTTTTCAAACTTGGACAAGCTATGTTTTGTTATCATAAGGTCATTGGCATTTCTTGTGAAGTAACCATGGCTGTCAGAATTTTTAGATAGTCTACTTAGGTTGTGCTTGATATGCAATAGAGTCTTCAAAATGTAGATAATGGTAGGATGCAGTTGTCTACAAACACCTGCCTGCAAGTACTACCAAATGGAATATCGAATATTAATCTTATTATACGCTTTTGTTTTTTGGCGTTCACAGAATTTCCCCATGAGCAAACATGGTACGTAAGGCGGCTGTAAACTAGTGAGTAGTAAATCTTAATAATAGTGTTCAAATTCAACGTGTTTTTAAGTTGCACAATAGCATAGTATGCGGAGTTGAGTTTCTTACCCAAGTGGTCTATATGGAAATCCCAACATATAAATTGGTCCACGATAACACCTAGAAACCTCACCTCTGACACACATGCTATACCAGGTATGCAGACAGCAGGCTCACCTTTTTTGCATCTGAAATGCAAGTAAACTGTTTTGCCAAGGTTCAGCTTTATACGATTTTTATCATACCATTCATTAAAAATATCGAAAACATATAATATCCTTTCTTGTAGCCCTTCAGAGGTATGTGATGAGACCACTACAGAGGAGTCGTGCGCGTACATTACCATTTGATCGTGGATATTGTCTGGCAAATCATTGACAAATAAGAGAAACAAAAGTGGCCCCATCACAGATCCCTGCGGAACACTCATATCTATATCATACATATCAGACCTTTCAGTTGAAATTTGCACATAAAAACTTCTTTCAGATAAATAAGATTCTAATAAGTCCAACATCGATCTCCGTATACCATAAGCATACAGTTTATCCTTAACAAATTCTCTTGTGATGCTATCGAAAGCTCTAGTTAAATCAAAGAAAATACCTGCCACATATAGCCCCTTGTCCAAATAACTATAGACAGTGTCCATGAACTCCAGGGTAGCTCCCTCAGTTGATCTTCCAGGTCGAAAGCCAAATTGATTACTAGCCAAGATTTTATTATTTTCTAAATACTTGATTATCCTGCTATGATATGCCCGTTCAAAGATTTTCGAGATTACATTTAGCAGAGAGGTTAATCTATAGTTGTCGATACATGTCGGGACGGCTTTTTTGTGTACTGGGATTAGTTTACTCAATTTTAAGTCTTGTGGAAATACTCCTGTTTGATACGATAAGTTGATTAAGAATGCAAGCGGTTCTGAGATCACATCAATTATATGCTTGATAAGTATAATATTAATACCATCATCACCTACAGATCGTTTATTCCTAATATCCTCAACAATATCTACAATTTCTGACTTGGTCGCAGGAAAGTAAGCAAAACTGCTTGGTGGCCAATTAGTTGAATAGGTGCATCTGTTAGTATTTTCATTGAAATAATGTTTTAATTCTCTAGTTTTATCGTTAAAGTTTGCAGCAAAATATTGGGCAAGTGACATACTATCGGTTATTATTTATTCATTCATGTTTAGTTGAATCTTATTTATTTTCTGCTTTCTACCAACAGTATTATTGACAATATTCCAAATTGTTTTCTGTTTGTTATCGCTGTTTGTAATTAGTAGATGATTGTGCTCTTTTTTCTTTTTGGTTATTAAACAGTTGTACTCTATTTTGTACTCTCGATAGTTTTCCCAGATGCCCTCATTATTCAGACTGCGAGCCCTACTATATAATTTTTTGGGTTGCTTACCTTTCTCATGAATCTCTTGGTCAAATCATTTATTTTTATTTGCATGTTTATTCACCTTATTACTGATCATCTGGCAATTCGAGTCAATGGCAAAGTTTAAGGCTTCCTTAAAACTATGGAAAGCTTCATTCATTCCTCTGTGTGAATGTAAATAAACTTCATCAAAACCCAACCTCAACAGGTCTTGCCTTAACATATCTAGATTTTCCGAACAGAAATTTTTAGAGTGGCTAATGTTTCTATTAGGGATGTCTAAAGTGGAATCATTTACAGTTATGTTGAATATAAGAGCCATATGGTCGCCAATATTGGGCTAATCAATATGACATGTAATATTGTTAGTCGCATCATTAGTTGCTATATAATCAATTTTTGTTTCGGTAAATTTATTCTTGTATGCAAACACACGGGTAGGTCTGTTGGGGAGACTCAGTCTGAAGCCAAATGACTGCAGCAGATCATTCAGTAAAGACTTTTCTTTACTTGGAATTAAATAATTAATATTAAAATCGCCACATAGGTATACCCTGTCATGATTCTTGATATACCTGACCAGTAAAGAATAACACCGATCAATAAATACATCGAACTCACCACATGGAGATCTATACACATTCACAATTAAAAATTTTTCTTTGGTAAATACAACAGATATTGCACAACATTCGAATGAGTCCTCAGCATACAAGTTGCTGCAGTCAATCACATTTGTTCTACACGCAAATATATTACTACCAAGTATTAAGGTACCACCATGTATTTTGTCATTCCTGGTGAAGCTGGTGAGAAGACTATAACCTGGTACATGCATGTTTTACATTTTCTTCTGTACACCAGTGTTCTTGGACACATACGATGTCAGGTTTTTTCTGTTGACAGAAAATTTCCAAGTTTAGCAATTTATTTGTTAAGCACTGTACATTAACACTGATTAATACTAGTGATTGGATATCAGTTCCAGTTTCCAAATTTTGGCAATTAGTTGCTCTAATAGGAACTAAATGTGATTCATGGTTTGAGGATTTGTCGCATCTGACAACATCCTCTTTTTTGCAAAAAAAGAAACTATCGCACCATTGGGCCAAGTTTCACGGGACCATGCTATTTTGAGCCATTGGCGATCTATAGTAACCTTCATGGAAGAGTAAATATCAGGTCTTCTTGAAGGGTGCTCCTCACATTTCACTCCAATAAGTTTATCTGCAAGAAACTTTTGAAGATCGTGTGGTTGAGTTCCAGGTTCTAATCTCGTAACATGTAGTTGTACTAATCTGGGAATTGTTTCAACCTCACAAGATGAATCAGTATTTCCCACCAAGAATCTTCTCTTTTTCTTTGCCACCTTCACCCATTCGTCGCCATTACTGCTCTCTGTATTTCCAGCTGGAGTCAAACTCAACTGTTGAACATCTCGCATCAATACGTGACCGCTTGCTTCCATTAAGGCTGCACCAACTTGTTGCGAAGTAATTGGCTTAGACCTGGGTTGTGACTGCGCTACGAAAGAGTGCTTTTCCTTCATCTGCGAAGTTACCGGATCCGGTACCGTGATCATAGCCACCGTACTTGTTCCCGCTTTTTTACCTTCATCATTTTCGTTTATTGTCATGTCGGAATTTTTGTTTGGATTTTTTTGAAATTGAGGAAGCGTATTTACCTGCTGCAAAAAGTTAACTTTTTCTTGCAGTTGCCGTATTATGATATTTTTATGATTTATTATGGTTTTTAAATAAGTTATTTCTCTGGCTAAAGGATCATCACTAAGGATTTAATCGCCTGTTATTAACGTGTCCAATACATCTTGGTTATTGTTTACACTTTCACTGGAAACTTGACAACTGACCATGCTATTTTCCGAGACTTTATTATTTTTTGATCTCTTGGCACAGCTTGGATGCACCATTGTGGCACAATTCACACACTTTACACCATAAGTAACTCTTTTATTACAATATTTACACAGACAGCCGAGCTCACGCCCCTCACTTTCGGCTATCTTGTATTGAATTGAATTGAATAAAAACTATACAGGAGACAGTTGTGAATAGAAGGTCCCCTGTGTATTCGAATAAATAGTGCGTTTTTTCTTAGTATAAAACTACTCAGGAGCGACCAAATTGTAACAGAACGTATTTTATGACCAGACTTAATAATTTATACAACCCCTAGTTTATCCTCTCAGGTCAAGAAACCGTCGAACACTTGTGTAGAAATAACGTTATCCTAACAAAGATTCTCAGAAATACAATGGTTACGAAGGAACATCTTTGAAACGAGTGTATCATATTACTTTTAAGATTCTTGTGAGAATATTTCCAAATGGGACATTTCAGAGTTCCAGGGAACTTTTCAATATTCAAATAGTTCGCATAAGTATATTATTTTTGTTGAGAGGCACATATTTTTATGATACCCCGATATGCCACCCATAAAGCACTTTGAAGAGAGGGAAGATGCAATAACTTCATTCATTAGTTTGCTGAAAATATTGTTATTGAAATAATTCAACTCTGTTCAACTCAAAATTCAATCAGGGTAATATCGTTAATTTTCATTATTTGAATATAGATAAAGTCGATCTTCTCCACCTGTCTCTAAAAAGTTGATTCTTCTAATCAACTTTTAATATTTGTTGTATTGGAATAATTTCGAATCTTTTGTTTTATCTTGTTGAATCATCAGTAAATTGTCTGGCCTCATTCACCTTTTTTCGGTTTAATTTAGATTATTAGTTAAAATCAGAAGTTGTTTCTTCATTAAATATTTGAGAAATGTTCCTAACACCTTTGGTTGTTATTCTTTATTGTGTTGTTAAATAGATATATGTTATGAATTCTGGCTTTTTATACTCAAAAGTTTACATTCCAGTTTACGAAAATCTTTTTGATTTGGGAAAAATGATTTTAATCAGGAGTTGAACAGAGTAAGTAAATTTGAGTGCTAAAGTGAGTTCCGCAACGAGTTCTCAATCCTGCATCAGAAAGAAAGAATGAATGGATCATCGAGTATAGAAAGTCAAGATCATCTGATGAAAAAGTGAAGTGAGTTAAAAATCTTAAATGCTGTGAGGTATGATTCCTGGTTCCTAGAAAATTAAGGCTCAACGTTCTCAATTCTTGGATAGCCTTTCTATGTAATTTTTTAGCAAGAATATTCTGTATTAATGTGACTTGATATCCATTGTTAACTGCTATCTGTTTTATAATATTTAATTCTTTGCAGAAAATTTCTTCAGCTATGGTATGCTGATATTTTATGTATATATGGATGTATCGAATTTTTATGAATGCATGGTGATGTCAGTATGGGAAGGTTTATGAAAAATACAACAATGGTGTTTGTTGATAGTTTTACCTATTGTCAAGTCTAAAAAATTCCTATATTGGTAAAATATTGGTACAATATTGTGAACATATTGGCGAAATATTGGAAATGCCATATTGGCGAGAAATAAAATGTGAACATTCGGCGATATTGGTCCAATATTACTTGAATAATATTGGCAAAATATTCTTGAACTAATATTGGCCTCAAAATGTTCGGCGATATTGGTACAATATCGCTGATACAATATTCTGACAATATTGGTACAATATTTAAAAGTTATATTGTCGAGAAGTAGTATGTGAACATTTTGCGATATTGGTCGAATATTGTTTGAACATTTTAGAAATAGTTTTGGTGGAATATTCTTGAAGCAATAATGGCCTCAAAATATTTATTGATATTGGTACAATATTTATCGATATTGGTACAATATTTATCGATATTGGTACAATATCATTTGGATATATTGGTGGATGCCAACTTGGCAAATTATTAAATGTCCTTTAGTTGATGAAGGTGACACCAGAGTCTGTCTTTTGATCGCCATAACCACTGAGTGAGCTGTCTTGAAAACAAGGTAAAGGAAGTATTTAATATACTTTCGTAGGTTTTAGAAGACGTTGTATATGTAGAGCCATCTAGCGGATTTTTATCTAAGTTTGATCATGATATAATTTCAATATGTTTCATTGAATATTCGGCCAATATTCAAATTTCATCTCAATCTAGATGTAGGAAACAATATGAAGACAATATTGTTTTAACGATATCGATAAATATTATTGAACCAATATTGACCCAATATTAATTCATGAGATTTGTTGAATATTGGCGAAATGATATTCAACCAATGTGTAATCACACTTGGAGATACAATATAGTTTTTATTCCTACAATCGATATCAGGGGAATATTGGGATTGCGATATTTATTGTAGGTGCAATGGCGGAAGGTTTAGCATTACCTCTAAGGCTGCAGTGGGTGAGTTTTTTGTCTGGCTCAGTCTGAAGGCACTGTTTGCTGCTTCTTTCATAACACATAGGTGCAATGGCGGAAGGTTTAGCATTACCTCTAAGGCTGCAGTGGGACACGTAAGTATTGCCCCTGTCATTCCCAGACAAGCTAGCCGCTGCACTTTCTGCAGCTTGACTTGTGCTTGTTGAATTTTTGGCCACCATACCAGTGAGGCGTAGGTGACCGTGGGTTTGATGATCGTTTGGTATGACCAATAAATCATTTTTGGTTTCAGACCCCATGTCTTACCAAAGACTCTGCGGCATG
Source organism: Chrysolina oricalcia (assembly GCA_944452925.2). Lineage (NCBI taxonomy): Eukaryota > Metazoa > Arthropoda > Insecta > Coleoptera > Chrysomelidae > Chrysolina > Chrysolina oricalcia. The sequence continues at coordinate 45,599,646 of OX101819.2, read as the reverse complement.
TCCAGCTTGCCGCTATAGCCCTGGATAGAATGTGGTTGATTTGGCAGTTCCAAGTCAGTTTTTGGTCTATTATAACTCCCAAATATTTCACCTCTTTGGAAAATGTTTGCTGGGTTCCATTCAAAGTTGAGGCATTAAGTTCGTACTTTCGCCTCTTGGTGAATGTAACCAGCACTGTTTTGCTAGGATTGACGTTGAGTCCCTCCTTTGCGCACCAGCTACTTATTGTGTTTAGGGCTAATTGCATGCGGTCGGACACTACTCCGTCATGTTTGCCTCTAATGGTGACGACTAGGTCATCGGCATAACCTTGAGTCGTGAAACCAGATTCGTGTAGCATTACTAGCAGGTCGTCGACAACCAGTGACCTCAGCAAAGGCGATAGAACTCCCCCTTGTGGGCAACCACTTTCTGCTGTCATCTTGACTGTCTCTCCCCCTAGGGTCGCCACAATGATTCTGCTTCTCAACATTGATTGTGTCCATCTGATCAGTGAGGCATTGATATTTCTTTCCTCTAATGATCTGGTTATGGAGGCATGTGAGGTGTTGTCGAAAGCACCCTCTATGTCAAAGAAGGCGCAAAGTGCCATTTCTTTTGCCACATATGTCTTTTCAATACCTTCAATTAGGCATTGTAGAGCATTAATTGTGGATTTTCCTGCTTGGTAAGCAAACTGTTTTTTGTGAAGCGGTCTAAACTCGAGGAGTTCACTTCTGACATAATAGTCTATCATTTTCTCCATTGCTTTCAAGAGAAAAGAGGTGAGGCTAATGGGGCGGTAAGACTTTGGTTCGTCCATTGGGCGTCTTCCAGTCTTAGGTATGAACGCCACTACAGCCTCTCTCCAGGTCTTCGGTATGTAGCCGAAGATAAAGCTGGCTTTGAATATTCTTTTCAAGACGGGCTCTATTAATTCAAGGCCATGTTGCAGTAAGGCGGGGAATATACCGTCCTTTCCTGGCGACTTAAATGTTTTGAAACTTTTGATTGCCCATTTGATTCTTTGGCTTGTGAAAATTTTCCCAGCTAGGCTTTTACTGGCTCTGTTGGGGTTGTGAACGACCCCTTCCAGTTGAGCACTTTGCTGTTTATTTTCCACAATCCCCTCGCACAACTGTCTCCATGTTCTCCTTTTCGATTTTCTGAGTTCTTTGTTGTACTCAGAAAGAGCTGTTTTGTAGATTTCCCAGTGACCCAGACTCTTAGCTCTATTGAAAAGTCTTCTGACTTTTGCCCGGAGTTTTGCTAGTTATTATTGCTTTGGTTACAGCATTTTGAAGTTGTATCGAGGCTGCATCAAGTTCCTCTATTGAATAGATGGATATTTGGTATTCCTCCATTTCCCTTCCAAGATGCTCTTTATAGGCATCCTAGTTGGTCAACTTTTGCATATCTCCGACGTCTGCAAGTCGAACCTAATGTGCTGATGGTCCGACATTGAAGAGTCGTCAGAGACATGCCAGTTGTTAATGTAATTTGTTATAAATGAATCAGCAAGGGTTAGATCAAGAACCTCTTTTCTGATTGCATTTATAAAGGTGGGTTTGTCACCTCTATTGATAATGTCGATGTTAGTGGCTGACAAATATTCTAAAAGGTACTCACCTCGTGCGTTAGTATCCGTGCTTCCCCATGTTAGTTGGTGGGCGTTTGCATCGCAGCACAGAATGAAGTGCCTGTTTCCTTTTTTGCACCTTCTGATGAGGCTTTCGACTTTCTCTGGTGGAGGGTATGTTGTCGAGTCCCCTGGGAAGTAGACTGAGGCGATAACTATCTGCCTCTTGTCCGCTTCAGTTGGCATTTCCACGATGGCGGTTGCCAAATCTCCAGTGATGAACTCTGGAACAGGTAAAAATTTAATATTAGGTGCGAGCAATAAAGCTGCTCGTGGTTTTTCGTGAGAAGTACAATAAAGTAACTTGCACGATTTAATGTTGAGTCCTTGTATACGTCCTACGTTAATACAGTTGGGGCATCCCTATGTGTAAGTTGCCTTCAATAAACCTCCTTCTAAACACACTCGTGGCTGCTTTTGAATGTTGGAGGTTTATTTGAATGCAATTGATCTTTTGGCTCATTTCGGGGGTATAGGAGGGGCTTTTGGTTTCCCCTCTTACCTGGCTCCGCCGGCATGAGGGCTGTCCTTGGTCCGAGGCACCTTTTTGCCTTTGTTAAGGTTCTGCCCTTTACTTGCCGATTTTGCAACATTTTTGGCAGCCTCCGGTCTGCTTCTTGTTGCTACCCGCACTTTGTATGGTACCCGATGTACCAGGTTCTGAGGGATCAAGTGTGGCCTATTTGGGTTTGCCACTCCTAGCCCTGAGGGTTGTGTTACCAAACTTATAGTTGATCACTATCCCTGTTATTCTCAATTTCTCGGCCGACTGAAGGTCCACCGAGACAGTGAGAAGTTCCAGAGGGCCTTCGGATGTTCTCCTAAGTACCCTCCAGTTTGTAGCAATGAGGTCATTTTGAGCCTCTATCAATCCATGGATTTTCTCCGTTGAAGTAACATAAGTACCATGCTTACAAACCTACATTCATTTGTACATTGCAAGAAAGAGACTATGATTTGAGATATGATTTTTCCATGTGGATTCAGGGTGAAATAGAAGAACAAAGAGGTTTTCATCGATGTATTCTGTTTGGAGATGAATCGACTTTTACAACAAATGGGGTTCTATCATCACAAAATTGCAGATGGTGGTCAGATATCAACCCAAATTTTATTATTGACAACAAAAATCAATACTATCAGAAAACAAACATTTGGTGTGGTATATCAAATGATACATTACTAGGTCCGTTTTTTTTTCGAGAGAATTTGAATGGTGAAAGGTACTTGAACTTTTTGGAAACTGAAATAGAAGAGTTTTTGGATGATATGGTATTAGAAGAATGGCAAAAAGTATGGTTCCAACATGACGGATGTCCTGCCCATACTACTAGAAATGTTTCTCGGTGGCTGAATAGGACATTTCGTAATAAATGGTTAGGACGAAATACCGATTCTCTATGGCCTCCTCGTTCTCCAGACCTTACACCTCTGGATTACTTCTTATGGGGATACTTAAAACAAAAAGTCTACAGAGATCGCCCCTTCAATAATGTTGCTCAGCTTGAAACTTCAATACGAGTTCATTGCAGAAATATTTCCGCTAATGTGTTGCGATCTACTGTAAACGAATTTAATGAGGGAACAATTAGATGCATCGAAAGAGAAGGTGAACATACAGAGACGCTTCGATAATTTTTATTGTTAGCACCAGTTCAGTTACCTACTGTAAGTTTCTGTACTATCGCTTATTGGTTCTTTTTTGTTTATGGCTATCCGCGATAGATTTTGAGAGTTTATTCATATGAACATTTACTTAGTAAAGTATTTGCCTCGTTGAGAAGGGTATTCGTTTTATTCTAGAGTTCTGTTAAATATCGTAGCAACAAACATGAAGTTGACGGTCACCTAAAAAAATACAAATCCTAGTAAATTTTACAAATACACTTTAATTTGATAAAAAATACTCCAACCTGATTTGATTGTGGCTACTTCACATACGTATTGAATCAAAATAGTAAAAACTTTTGTCAGGATAAATCGATAATAAACAAGTTTCCCATTTGTTGCACACTCAGTGGACCACACTGTAGAATCGCTCTGATTTACTTAACCCATTCATCCCATTCATGAATTCGTAGTTGGTTAGCCCAAGGTCATCGAACAAAATTTACTATTTCATTCATGAATGGGCCCAGAGTTTTCTCTTTATAACCTACTCTTTTACTCTGTGGTACCGATTATGAACACTTGATCCGTAGCGCGTTTGAAGTGGCTCGACATTCATTTAGATTTGAGCAGATGTAAAACCTAATATTGTTGTAGTATGATTTACTGACAGATCAGGAAACCGTCTGCTGGGCATTAAATAGCATTCTTGGTGTTGCCACAAGGCGCCTGGATGTATCTTTCGAATTTCTCCAGGTCTAGGACAAGGAGGGGGGGGCGTTTGAAAATCAGTCAGTTTGTGACCGTCTGCTGGTTTCACATTTCGGTGGATATGGTGCTGTACATACCTTTTGCAAAGTTTGATCTGCAAACGATGTCAATATACAGAGTTATGAGTTATGCCGGAAAAACCGCGATTTTAAAAAAATACGGTTTTTTGGGCATAACTCTAGACCTTGACCTCGTAAGTTGGTAAAACTTGGCAGAAGGTATATTCAGCACTACATCTACCGAAATGTGTGACCAACAAACGGTCACAAACTGACTGGTTTTCAAACGCCCCTCCCCCCTCATTGTTCTTGACCTAGAGAAATTGGAAAAATACATCCAGGCAGCTTGGGGCAACACCAAGAATGCTATTTCATGCCCATCAGACGGTTTCCTTACCTGTCAGTAGATCATATAGGCAGCTCTTTAACTATCTGTTCATGACGCCTCTCCTCAACCTCAACTCAATTCTAAACTTTATTCCACTATTCTCGATTCAGTGAACTTTCATAATTCCGATTTCGTTTTGAATACAATTGTTTTATCCCATTGATCGTGACAGCTTTTGTATCGAGAATTCATAATCAAACCCCAGATAGATGTAGGACGATGGATGAAATCAACTTTTGAATTGTTTCTAGAAAAATGGTGATTCTCTTCCGATGGGACGCTACTCCATAAATGAAGGCAATCTTACCATAGTCGATATCCAGTCTGACGACAAAGGCATCTACCAATGCTCCGCAACCAACAAAGCAGCAACGATCACTGCAGAAACTGAACTTTTAGTGGAGAATGTACCATCTAGTGCTCCTTATAACCTCTCGGCTGTATCATCAACAACTTCTGTCCATTTGACCTGGTTGATTGGCCAACAAAGAGCCAATATAGATTTCAGCATATGGTATAAAACCAGAGATAGTTCTGAGTGGAAAACTTACCCAGTGCCTACCACAAAAATTCTTGAAGCAACAATCACCAACTTGATACCAGGTAATTAATAAATTCTAAATCAATGAACCTGTGCATGCAATCAGTAATCACACGTCAAAGGGTAAGACTTCAAATCCCAGTCAACACACGGACATTCGATGGATATCCACTGGACATCAATTTTGGACATTGGGGATTTCCAGATGACATCCAGTTGATATCCGGTTGATATTTTATGGACGTCTGGTGGATGTTCCGAGTGGAACAAGCTGGACTTCCATGAGCTATCCTTCTGGGATATCCATAAGATATCGTTCAGGAATATCCATGAAATATTTTTCACGGATATTCTCAATATGTTGTTCAGGGACATCTACAAGATATCCACAAGGATATCCATAAGATATTGTTCACAGATATCCAAAAGATATCTTTTAGGGATTCTTTTGAATAAATAAAAATTACTTTGGTACGACAAAACAATAATAATTTCCATAAAGTAAAAACGAGAGGATGAAAAAATGTATTTATACTCTTATTGATGAAATAACAAATTATGATATTAAAAGAATAAAATTGTGAATATATTGTATTGTAATAATAATATATTATTTTTGGAACCAAGAATAAATTAAAAACAGGCCACTCAGAGAATGACAATTTTGGTTTCTTCTTGGAGTTTTTCCTGTTTTTTCGAAGTTAGCAGATGTCTTTCTTTAGCCATTCGTAGCCAACTTTTTATTGCCTCTTCTGACATTTTCCTATATTTGCTGCCAGACCATTGGAATTAGCTGCGTCTGAAATTAATTGAGTAAACACTTATAATAAAACCACATAAGTGAAGAAAATTCAAGCCGGAATAAGGAATTGATTTTCTATAGATTGGGAATAAAATCAAATTCTATTGAAGAATTTACTATGTGTATTCTTCATTATAGGCAGAACTTCATATGAAATACATTACATTACATTACCTAGTAAAAGTCAATTTGAGTTTTTTTTTTACCCATACCAGCTATATTCTGATGCAAAATCATTTGTTATATTGGATGAAAGACAACGTTTTATAAAATCATATAATAATGAACCTCCAAAAAGGTATTTATGATAAAAAGATAGGGAAAACATTAGTCACTCACAACAGCTCTGAATTTCTCCCTGTTGTCCAAATACTCAAATTGTTTGATTTTCTCAAGGAATCAATGTGGCTATGATCAAATTCTACAAATATCGATAAAACATCCATACATGGTGCAGTTATATTATTCATCTTATCTGTTCGCATATTTCATATCTGTTAGCAAGTCTATCAGTTTCATGAAAAGTATTTTCTGTAACTGAATTGAATACGAATCAATTATCCAAAGAGGAAACCTCGTCTGCAGAACTATCAAATTCTATAACAAGAGTTGATGAATAATCAGATTTATTATTTTCAATAGACATTATTTCATTATCAGGCTTGCATGATGTTGAAGTCGACCATTGACGAGATGGAACAGGCGTCATTAGTGAAGTTTGTAGACTCTTTAACTAATACTCGTTCGGATTCCAATTTTTATTTTTTATAAGTACATCAGCCTTTTTGTTTGATATTTCTTGATGTTATCCATTTGCCTAATTGGCACAAATGCATTGATTGAAAGTAGTTTAAATATTATATATCTACCACTTCCCATCAAAATTAATTTGAAGGAATGAAAAAACCAATTGCCCAAAACCAAAATCCTCAAAATCCACATAAATTAAGCCGGGAATCAGAGACATAACTTAACTATGTAATGGAAAATTAGTAAAACCACAAAAGTAAGCAAGTAAGGTTAAGTTTTTCTTTCGCACAAATCGCACAGCCAGCAATCGAACTGACGACGAATAAACTGCACGACATACGCGCTCTGTGATTGGTCACTGTCATGGCAGTAAGTTTAAATCACAAGGCATGAAGAGGGCAAACTGATTTAAAAATGAGTGAATCACCAGTCAACCTAACCTAACCTGACGTAGATTAATGTTAGCGATCTATCGAATATTCTTCCAAAATTGTTAATAAATGCAGCGTTGGTCGGAAGCTCTCATATAGTGCATTTTAGTACAGAACTTAAGAATGCAAAATCATTATTACATATTTGCTTCGGATATTTTATGGCCATCTGTAGAATATCTTTCAACGGTTCAGGAAAAAGATTATTTTCATAAAGATACAATTTGTGTAAGTTGAAGAGCGAAAAAAACATCGATATCAAAAATTCAGCTCGACATTTCCCAGATAACACATGGACATCCAATGGATATCCAATGGACATATGTTATGGATATGCGGGATGTACTATGGGCGTCAGGAAATATCCAAAGGATATACTATGGACGTCCAATGGATGTTCGGGGGGTACCAACCTGTACATCCATAAGATATCCTTCAAGGATATCCATAAGATATTCCTGAACTATATCCATAGGATATCCATATAATATATCTTATGGATATTCTCTACGAATATCTTATGGATATCCATTTCAGATCCAGTCGGAAAACGAAACATAAGAGTATTCTTGAAATGCTTATATTCGTGTACGAGCATGGAAGAAACTCAGAAATTGATAGTATCAAATTCAGTCTTGCAATTCAATCACATCCATAATAACTGTGGATATTTTAAGGATATCCATAGGATATTTGCTGAAGGATATCCATTTCAAATCATTCGATAGATATCCCATGAATATCCATTTCAGATCCAAGGATATCCCGACCAGAATTGGACATAAAATGGATATCCATAGGATATCGTGTGTTGTCTGGGATCAAATCAAATCAAGATATACTTCATTGTCAAAAATATCTGATTCTTATGTAGACCAATACAAATCAAGTTTCAGACGTTACAACATCTATACATATATACAGGACTGTAACGATTTTACGGATCGTCATCCGAGATCCACTACGCACCTCCACCGCCCGCAGTACCTAACTTTTGTTCTACCTGCGTTGCGGCTGCGGACGCAGTGGAGATTTAGATACGCCAAATCAACGCGCTTCGTCCTGTGCAGTCCGGAGACGACACAGGTCGAGGTACCATTTGCATATTACCAATGGTGAGGCCGTATACTGAAGCATACTACTGGCTCTGCATTGTCAGTGCCCGAGAAAATTTAGCGTTGCTCACCCGCCGAAGGAGGCGTTGCCTCCCACTCCAACCCTAAGGGTGAGGGCATTGGCTACCTCTACCGAAGTACGGTATTCTTTTCCATTGTCCTATCCAACGAAACTTCCGCCCCCTAGAGGCCAACACCGTATGGTAGGGCATCAATTTGCCTTGACGGGGCTCCCCTTCCCCCTAGGTGCCCATGTTAGTCTGATTCCTCCAACAACGTTGATGGGTCGCCGTCTGCAGTCGTTTTCACCCATACTGCATACCCATGTCAGGCTGGATCCCTCCAGCCTACGTTAGATGGGTGACCGTTCGTGACTTTCCAGCCGCTACCATGTTGACTGAACGAGGACCCACGGCTTTCAACCAACGGTGTTTGGAATCGCCGTGGGCACTCCTCGCCCGACGCCGAGGGCACATGGTGGATCCCCAGCCCATACATATATACAGTAAACTCAAAGTGAATTCATGGAATATAACCCTCAAAAATGTTATTTGAACATTTTGTCAAGTTTTCTTACCTATCAGGTATCGCTTTACAGGGTGTCCCACGAAGTTTTGGACAGGGAATATCTCGGAACTCGAAGGTAGAAGAGAATTGTAATTTAGGGGTTCTGAATTAAAGTAATTGTTGCAGATTTTTTTGATAAAATGTTACCCAGTGAGCCTTTTGTTTTCGGTCACGTGACATCTGATACAAAATCTTTAATAGGACACCCTGCATATTTTGGCATTTTCATGTTCCTACCGATGAAACAATTTTAACGAACTTGCACACTTAGACCACAAGTGTGCCACGAATAATTCAAGAAATACAGGTACTTCAATATCCTTTGTCCTACGACGATTTTTAATAAAATATGGATGATTAATTTAATTTTGCTATGTTTCAATCATGACATGAAATATAGGACTGCCAAAATACACAGGCTGACCCTAAACCTAAATAATTTGGCATTTGCTGGTTTCAGACGTCGTGGGACAGAGGATATTGAAGTACCTGTATTTTTTGAATTGATCGTGTTAGACCACGAGTGCGATAGTTTGTTGAAATTGTTTCATCGGGAGGAACATAAAAATGCCAAAACATGCAGGGTCTTCCATTGATAATTTTGAATCTGATGTCACCTGACCGAAAACAAAAATCTCACTGGGTAACATTTGCTTTTATTCAGAACCCCAAAATTACAATTTTCCACTACTTTCGAGTTCCAAGATATTCCCTGTCCTAAACTTCGTGGGCCACCCTGTATATACGATGAACAATACAAGATGAAAATCAGCAAATTTTCACGCATTGAAGAATATATGAGAAAATCCAAACTGGGGCTTTTTTTTGAACATCTCAATAAAATTGAAGATTTTCGAAATGATAAAAAAGATTTGAAAATATAGCAAATCTGCTGAGAAAAAGTTCCGACTTCCGAAACGGTACCTCTTATATTTATATTTTTTACAGAGCCCTGAAAATAGAGCCAAATCGGGAAGTATGGCTTACACGCGCCTTGCGTCACTCTGATAAAACAGTAGAAAAAAATCATATTAAATATGAATATGAAGGAATAAAAAAGTCATGCAGTATTGGGATACATCAATTAACGATAATCTGCTGTTAAAAAGTTGTAATCCCAATTCCTCCATAAATTATGAACTTGTAAATTGCCAAATTTTTCTAATCGTGAATTCATTCTTTATATGCTTACGAATTGATGGCCTTTGCAAAAATTGAGAAATTTTGATTTGCCACTTTTTTATTAACAATTGGAAAAAAGTAAATAACACTTTTTTAGCAACAAATACATATTTCTAAGGAAGAGTTATTTTTTAATCATACTTTTCATCGATAAATGTATCACAAAAAAATTTGATTTGCTCATAAACAATGTATTTGATCAAAATTTTTTGTAAATAATGGTGGTAAAAAATGTTGAACAAGTATTTCCATGTAGCTTCAAACCCGTGGAAACCGGAATAGTCAAAATATAAAAAAGATAAAATTTTATTTACTTTTCTTAATTTTTAATAATAAAAGAGTAGAAAATAAATTTTTTACAATTTTTGCATCGGCGATCTATTTGTAAGCCTATTAGGAATAACTTCACCAATTGAAAAATATGCTAGGGATTTGTTCAAGAAGTATCGGGGTTTTTATGTTAATATTCAGTTTAAAAAAAATTGTTAATTAGCAAATGCATAATTTAAGGAGAAATTGGGATAACATTTTTGTAATCACGGATTATTGTAAATCCCAATAGTTATAACATGAATATTTTTATTCCTTGATATTAATACTTTTGACTATTCAAGTGGTCACAGTTTGCCATGGAAAAGTACTATTTGGTTATTTTTCGCAGTGTTGATTGAATATTTTTGTGAATTTTGTAGACACTGAAGTAATTTTGAACATTATGCAAATTTTGCTGATGAAAAAGAGATAATCACATCGCCAGCTAAAAATGACACCCTGTATAATCAATAGATTCAAGCATTGAGATCTGGGAGTTTGAGAGTATTCTGAAACAAAATTTGATGTTCATTTTGTAATGAAAAAATCCCTAGTATGTTTTCCCCACTTTTTCACTTCTCAATTGGTCATAGTTAGCCGTGAGACACTATATAGTCATGGCTATGATATGACATCAATTAATATGTTCAGAATTTTGCGTTGAATCTAAAAATCTGATGATATAAAGAAGAAGGAGAAACGGACGAAATATCAAGAACTACTCCTCGAACTCCGCAGACTCTATCCAGACCATTCTGTAAAGATAGTGGATCCCTAAACCCTGGTGGGCTCCGCATTGAATGCGGCCATGTCGAAATTAGGACCTGCTAATTATAATTTATCATTACTTTCAATACTTTTGTAATTTTCCAAACTAATTCAACTTTTCCACCATAAAATGGTATGTAGTACAATTTATCATGTTAGTCTCAATTCGATTGTTAGTCTTTTTTCTCAAATAACTATGTTACCTACCCCTCTCATTCACTGACGATGAAGGATTGATCCTTCGAAACATAATTAATATACTATTATGTTTTAAAGAGAAACATTCTCAATTGAAAATTGAATCAATACATGATTCCTCTGGAAATGGAAAAAACCCCACGATATTATGTGTTTGTCTCTGGACAACGTTAAAGATTATTTTGGTGGAGTTAGACTGAAAGTTTTTCACCTACCCAGTTTTATACATTCTTGTTTTATCTGGAAACAGCTTCAATTACCTGAATCACATGAGTTTGGGTCAACACTAATCAAATATTTGTGGAGTAAACATTTTGCGGGAGGCTAATTATGTAAACACGATTTGGTCTTGTCACTAGGTGTAGTCATGCCATGTATATTGATGCACATGAGTTTATTCAATATTCTAACACCGTATATTAAATTTAAACATACTAATATTTGTATTAAAACTCAATGATCCATTATTTTCCTTTGCCAAATTTAATATTGTCTAGTAAAGGGCACTTTCCTTATGAAAAATAGCTTTCGGTTAAATTCCCTGAATTTTGGTTATGTTGTAGATCACTTCATCGGCAAAAGTGTCCATGGCCACAAAAAAATCGGTCTACTAGTTTCCGAGATACTGTCAAAGATGACAAGTGAAGCTTTCTGCTCAGAATTTTTAAAAATTCCGAGAATTGACAAGATACCCATTTATTTTGGGAGTACTCAAGCCTCAATGATGGTGCAATGTTACCTTGATCTCGCTTCCATAACACTTTTTCGTTCTGTGTTTTACAACAGGGTGAACAAAGAAAAATCCAATTCGATTAATTTTAAACCAACCAGTGTGAGTTCTCTTATTAGAATTGAAGATTCAAGTCAGCCTGAATGAACTCCCTCAATCTCGCTTAACGTTAACTGACATTATTTTTTCATACCGGGTGGTTCGAGAATAAGGGTACGTCAACCCCTCGTTTCATAGTTCGGATAGGGCAGAGTATGTCATTTATATATCAAATCTTCTTCAACGTTGAGTACGTCGTAAAAAGAAACGGTTTAACTTTCTTTAAAAAATGCAGTTTTTTTCAATAAATACCACGTATATCTAAAAAGAATCGGTTAATTTTCTTGTATTTTTGATATAATGTACGGTTTGAGGAGTCCGAGATGGGCCGTATTCATAAAAAAAGGTTATGCTTATACTTGCAGAATATAAAGGAAATCCTTCAGCTCGCATTCATAATATTCGGAGTAAAACCTTACTTATACTTATACTTATACTTATAGAGTATGAGCATATCCTCCACAAAAAGTATTTGGTTATTCATAAACGTTAACGTTTACTTTAAATGATAAGGATATCCTTCAATAATTTCGAGTGTTGTCAGTAGCAGACTCAATCGTGTCACAGCATAAGTAACAATCAGCACTGACACTCGGCCATGCCACCTTTGATGTTGAAAAGTATCTAGACGCCATGTTCGGAAGTGCTGTTGTGAGGGCAGGACTCGCGCAATGATTTTGGACAGATCCGCACTCGAAATTTTCCAGATCCAATTCGAAAAAAAAATCATAAATCTCACTAAATATATTAATGAATCCAAAATCAATAAAAGTAATTCTTGTGTCGATAATTTTCCTGGGCTAATAATGTTTTGTATTTGAAAACAGGTTGTTTTATTTTGCAATGGTATTCAGGGACAAGTTCATAATCAGCTTGAAGTATTATTTAAGTCAAATGTACGTATGATTGTGACTTCACTTTGAGTTGTAGTTCACCAAAGTCTTTTGAAATATACAGTGTGTTTCACTTCTCATGAAGACAAACTCGTATATTCCGTAATTTTTGACGAAGAATCATGAAATTTTCAAGATCGATAGATTCACTAGAAAAGAACTCACTATACAAAAGGGGTCATCCTACGTGATATACACTGCACGTCAGCAACGATGGAACCACCTATTTTTCCGGAAATTTAGATTAGGCGGCAAAAACAATAAAGGTGCATCGATATTACTAATGAAATGTATTCATTCCTAGGTATTTCGTTTGATGTAATAATTCGTGTGATTCATTTGTATATTAGGTTTTTTTCATTTAATAGATTCCCATTTCAGAAACATAAATTATCGAAACACAACTGAACTGTAATGAATCTAAGTAGCTTTTACACATTCTTTGTGGGGTGCTTTTTTAATATTCATAGAATCTGATCGACCCCAGAATAAAATATTTCAGTAGTAGGGATGCTGTCAGGTTTTCGAAGGTAGCCAGCTGATAGCAACTATCAAAGGAAAATAAAATATAAATACCAATAGTCAACAACTTCTTCGGGTTCTGAGTCTGACACTTCATTGTTCTCGGGAAAATCTGAAATTTTCAGCAATACATTACATCTGTATCTCCCTCACAATATTCACTTTCTGAATTCAACAAATTCAAACACAATATTCCGGGCCGCCACCTCGCAAAATGTCGGACTCATCGACGCAAAGGGTGTGCGCGAACTTTTCCCGCCAGTCAGAGTGTCAGTGTTGATTGTTACTTATGCTGTGATCGTGTAGTGATTAGTTGTAGCGATGGCAGATGTTGTGAAACTGGGAGAGATTGAACACTACAAGTAGCGTTCATTAACACCTGTTCGTGATTACAAAGACTTATACCGGTTTGAAGAGAAAAATATGCCTGCCAAAAGAATTTTGGGAATGAATAATGCTGAAACTCGACGAGGTGCATAGTGGCGCAATCAAAATACTGAATGAAGGTTCCATCTACCAACGAGTAACTTATAGATGCGAAAGAGTTATGGCAAAGCAAGTGTAGGTTTCCGACAGCAATTGGCGTAGGTGACTGTATCCATGTAGGAATACTAAAACCAAAACGATATGGTGATGAGTATGCCAACCGAAAAGGTCATCCCACACTGAATGTGCAAGCCACTTGTGATGCAAGAGAAATGTTCACTAGTATGGACGTTAGTTGGCATAGATCGGTCAAAAATATGGATAAATTCCTAATAAAGGGTTTATTAACAAAATAAAAACGACGTGCTACTTACTGATGACGGATATGGTATAGATAGAGTATTGGCTCATGACTCCATTCAGAAATCCCGCTTCAGGTGATGAACTAAATTGTAATAAACTTTTGAAAAAAGAGAGAGTATTTCCTTCTACATCTCTCATTCAATTGAAATGTTAAAATAACTCGAATATTTTTCAGAATTTTTTACCTTGCCGTTAAATTTTTCATGGGTTAATTAATTCATATCGTATTATATGAAAATCCAAAAAATTATTTAAAAGATTTATTAATTTCTGATGCATTAGTTCAAACCACCTCCTTAATCGCATTTTCCAAATTTTTTAATCTGTCAGTCACAGAAAAACGTGCACCCCTATAATAATATTATATCCTTTTCAGTGCAATCCAATGGAAGCTTGTTTTCAAAAAGTTTCTTCATATATATTTATTAACATTTTTTTAGCCAAAATTAATCAAATACATTTCAAAATCAGTTCTTTGAAGAAATGACCACAGAAAGTAGATATTTACCATCCGCGGACTATCTTGTAGAATTTCGGGAAGTATATGTGTCTGAAAAATACTGTTTTAATTCGGGAGTACCACAAGGATCAAACCTGGGCCAGTTACTTTTTGTTATTTTCATCACCGATCTTCCATCAGTAGTTCAAACCTCAAAATGCTCTCCATTCGCAGATGATTTCAAAATGCATAAAAAAATAAATACAGTTCGGGATTGCCGATATTTCACTGGAGCCAAGAAAATAAACTATGCTTTAATATAAAAAAATGCTGTATCATATCCATAACTCGTTCAAAGGACCCTATAATGTTTGATTATATGATGGATACCAATTTTTTGAGTAGACAAAATATTGTAAAAGATCTAGGATTAACTTACAGTGATAAGCTATCTTTCAGTGAGCACATCGTAAAGGTAGCAAAATCGGCAAACCGTATGCTTGGCTTTGTAAAAGACAATCCTAAAATTTCACAGATATTGATGCTATAAAAATGTTGTACAATACTTTAGTTCGTCCCAAATTAGAATATGCATCAATTATTTGGCACGGAGAACCGAGAAGCTCTGTGGACACAATTGAAAAAATACGAAACAAATTTTTGAGGTCTCTGTATTTCAAAAAATATCATATAAGACCTGATTTTCTCACTGTGAGATCGAGCGACCTGAGAAACGAATTCTCGCTAACATCGTTAGAGAGCAGAAGAAAGCAAAATATCATGTTATTTCTTTAAGTATTGAATAATCAAGTCATTTCCCCGCAAATACTCTCGCTGATACCAGTGAACGTACAAATGTCACAATAACTTGTTGACAATTTTGTTGGAGTTGTCGTTCATATCAGTTTTTGTGTTTTTCAATTTATGATTAGAAATTGCTGCAAAACATATTATACAAGAAAAAATAGAAATATTATTGATGGCTGTATAGCGAGAACTATTATGGCATGAGAGAAGTAGCCGAAATGAGGCATTCAACGAAAATTTTCATTTTACCACGGTGATAAATATATTGCAAAAATGTAAGAAAAACTTGTTCGGTGGGAAACAAATATGAAAGTGTTCATGTTAAGCCCGATGTGAATGAAGAATATATTATGAACAATGTTTGAATAACCATCACTGAGACACTAACATTTTCGACCAAAATTATGTCACAAAAGTTAGAAATATCTCAAAGCTCTGTTGGACGAATTTAAAGGCAAAATCACTCTCACCCATACAGACCAAAATATGTGTAAGTACTGCGACAATGGGATTGACACTCGATTTGATTTTTGTTCATGGTTCCAGGGGCTGTTAGAAGAAAATCGTGATTTTTCAAAAATAAATCAGTTGTACAATCCTACTCACAATCTGCCAAAAGCAATACTGTATATAGATTGTACTTACAATAAAATAGACAAAAACAGTAACTTTAGAATATTACGTCAATCTTACTGTTTCTACAAAAAAGAGCACCTTGTGAAACCAGAAATAATAGTAGCTCCCGATGGTAACACATTAGAAGTACGTGGACCATATTTTTCGGTTGCATCAAATAACGATGCAGCGATTTTGAACCATGCTGTAGAACATGATTTAAATGGAATTAGGAACTGGCTTCAACACGGTGACATCGTGATAGTCGATAGAGGGTATAAAGATTCCATAGATACATTTGAAAATCTTGGTATTCAATATTATATGCCAAGTTTCCTTCAACCGCACCAATATCAATTCACTACTTTCGAGGCTAACCAAAACAGAATCATTACGACTACTAGATGGGTATTAGAATCTAGAAATGGTCACTTCAAGGCAATTTTTTAATATCCACGTCGCATGCAGCTCATTTGAAAGAATTTTATCTCATTGCTGGTGCATTAGTAAATAGGTATCATCCCTTACTAGAAATGAGTGGAACACCTGAAATAGCTACTGAAATGCTGGACAAATTGCAAGAAAATAATAAAAATCTTTTACGGCGAAATGGTCAGTGGAATCGTTTGACGAACGAACATTTATTTCAATTTCCTCGATTAAACTTAGAGTATTTAACAAAATTAACTAGTCCCTACCAAATTCATTTAGCGGCATCTTACATACAAGATACTGTTCGAAAACAAAACCACAATTTGATTCAAATCGACGAATTAAATCAGGAACCTTATTGGCTGAGATTCAGAATATACTCTAGGTTTGTGAATGCTGCCAAACATACGCTTTGGGTTGTATATTATAACAACGTTAATGAGAATCGCGAGGATCCAATAATAGGATACTACTGTACCTGTAAATTAGGAGCCAGGACATTGGGTACATGCGCTCATGTTGCTAGTGTTGTATGGTTTTTAGGATATGCTAGACATCAGCAAAATTTCAAATATCTTTCAACCAAACTTTCAAATTGTATTGACGATTCAGGGGATAGGGATCTGCCAGAAGAGGTGCACATTGATCCTGAGGTGATTTAAAATATCAGTAGCTGACTACTTCTGTTTCAAAATATTTCTTCATGTAGAATCTCTCATTACCCATTTCATTTGTACATCTTTCAAATAGCAACTCTGCCTAAGCTGTATCAGATCTGCTCTGCCTTTTCACGTCACTTGTTCATTTCCTCATCTATCTGGTAACTGCACTCCACAGTTTCATATCAGTTATAAGCATTGTATGTACGTACCTCTAGTGGTTAGCTAGTGGTCGCTACTATGTTCTCTATCCTATAGAACCTTCTATTCAATTAAGGACGCACTTCTACCAAAAAAAATGTCTCAATTACGTAGAATACGCCTATTGGGGTAACCACTATGAAAGAAACGTACAGGAACCTCTACCTCTGTGGTATAGAGTTTAATGATTCAGATAAATTTTCTGATAGTATTTGCAATATACCTTTGGCATAATCTTGCCTGCATGGATGATCACAAATCAACATAGTTTTCTGCTAAAAATGCTGCATTCATTTAGCTAATAGCAAGGAAATGGCTATTATGAGTTTTATGACTATATAACTCGCTCTAGATGTATATTGTGACTCACCTGCCTATACGAAATAGGTACCCAGTATGTGAATAATACCTACATAAAAAAATGGATTATTATTAAATGTTCTTATATTTTCTCAAATGTAAGAACAAATATAGCACTGAATAATCCTATACACATATGTCTAGAAACATTCAATTCATTTCTGAATCCTATGAAATTGGAAAGTAGTTACTCCTAATTTAAAATAAACCTGATGCAACATGTAAATCTTCGAAATACTGTATTATTGTGAATATTTTAGACCTAATTATTAATATTATTTATCAACATTAGTTATTATTGTTATATTGTATGTAAAATTCTATAGATTCATGTAAAAAACACTTAAAATTGTTTCGTTACCAGCACTCTGGTGCTGATTAGGAACAAAATGCTTCGTAGATATTGTACCTATATCATAAAAGAATCATTAAATGTAAAATTATATTTGTTTATAAAGTATTGAATAAATGAAAAAATTTTTATCGTCATCTTTGTTGCCACGTGTATAAAAGCTTGTCGATTACTTATATCGGACAAAGATGTATATTTTTTTGGTAGGTGATTGTAACTAAATCACTTTGTATATTTAAAATTTTCACTGGTATGCATACTTGATGTAATGTTATACAGTTACTCAAAATTCACTAAAAAAATTCTCATTTCAATTATTTCAAAGCATAGTTATTTTTGGTATGGCTCACCCTGTACGAAAAATAATCATATTGACGTATTGCAGACTAAAAATTGTAAACGACTAGGTACTAACTTCATGGAATAATTTATCTGTGACGGAACTGTAGAATTTTGAGTATTTGCAAAAACCTATTGTGATTTATTCGTGAATAACCCTGTAACAGTAAATATTTTTAGCTGAACCTTTTCATGTACATCTAACCGAAACTCATATTAAACTCATACGCGCAACATAAAATCAATCCGTCTTTTCAATTTGAAGAAAAAACTGATAAAATCAGTAATTTTCCACTTTAACGCCCTGTATTTCGAAAACTGGTCATAGTATCGGATTCAGAATTCATACCTCTGAAGATTGTATAAAAATAAATATATATTAAGAAAATAGTTACATTTGACACAGGAAATTTTTGAATACAGGTTGTTCATATTCTATGTACTTTTCCCAAAATAGAATACCTTCCTATGAATAAACCACCTTGAATATTTTGAAGATTAGAGACACACATATGTTTGTGGTATTACTTTTCCAAAAAAAAAATGTTTAGTGGTTCTCTCAGTAAAATACCCTGTGTAAAAAATTTGTACTGTGCAATATTTTCACGTCAAAATGCTATATCGAAGAGAACATTTCAAAAATATGCCTCCCTGACGTCACATTAGAAAAAGTGAATTTTGGCAAAAAACTACCGTCATACATTCGTGAATCACCTTGTAAATATAAATATTTTTAATCATACGTATCCACTAATTCCATAACTAGAACATGTAGTAAACGTCTGCATGCAACAGAAATCCAACCTAAATTTTAATAAATAAAAAATAAATCCCGTATTTAGAGAACTAGCCATAGGATTAGGTTGGGCCCATTGACACTTTTGGTTACTGAGACGGGTACAACAACATACCAAACTTTCAGAAAATTTGACCGGTCGCAACTTTACATAAGAAAAGTGCTGGGTACTTTTTGTCAACTATAAAAATCTGTAATTTGTTCGCAATGAGCATGATAATGAATGAGAGACAAAATATCCTGACAGGATATTCCACTGCAATCCTATACAACTATTGTAGGAATTCTGCACGGAAATTCACCAGATGTAATTCAACGTTCGTCTTGGTATTAGCCAAGAAAGTAGTTGTTTTCTAAAGGATTTCCAACACAAATATTCCTATTGTATAGGATAATTTCAATGAGCTGTCCTGTCAGGACATTTTGTCTCTTGTTCAATTTTATGTGATTTAGACCATCATAGTTGTTCTCGGGTGATACAAGAATGTATAATTTTTCTACGTGAGGGTATAGGAATAACACCATCTCTTGACTTTTTTTAAATCTAATTCAAAATTGTTAGATGTTTTCCCTGTTGGATTCCAAATACATTTTCTCCATAAATTTTCCATATCTTCTGTCAAATTGACCCATTTTTCAGCACCACCGACAACTTTCCTGTGGATTCTTACCAAATCTTAGGTCACTTGATATACGTTGCAACAGATTTTTCAGTTGTCAGACATGCAGAACCAAACCACCAATAGAATCTTTCATAAAAATCAATAACAATTTTTGTTTTCATTTGTAACAAACTGTAGTGACGATTCAGTCGCCAGCACTTTGTATTTTTCCAGACATTGTTTGTAATATCAACAATAAATGCAAATCAATACAACTAATTTCAACTGAACGTCATTCCTAAACTAATTGAAAAATTGGGGAAGACCGAGTTTACATGTAGTAACTCAAATAATTCACAGTCGATGTTTCTCCAACCAATATCTGAAGATGAGCTGAATAGATTAGGGCGAAAAATAAAAAACAAGCAGACATAAGGTGATGATGAAATACCTATGAGTCTTGACTCAATTGCCAGCATTGTTTGCTACATTATAAACGACTCATTCAAATATGGCATTCTTTCACAACAACTAAAAATAGCTTTAGTGACGCCCATTCATAAAAAGGCGATAGTGAATTATTTGAAAACTACCGACCCATAAGTGTTTTACTTTCTTTTTCGAAACTTTTTGAGAAGGCCATGTGTGACAGACTCATGAATTTCATAAAACATTGCAATCTCTTGAATTCTGTCCGACATGGCTATATCAAAGGGGGGTCAGTGGAAACAGCAGCTATGCAGTTCACAGAAATGATTGTCGATTCATTTGAAAGCAACGAAATTTTCTGAGGAATATTTTTGGATTTATCCAAAGCTTATTCTTAATCATAAATACTTATTGACCAAACTAGAAAGATTTGGAATCCAACGAAATGTATTAGATTGGTTCGAATCATACTTATCCGAACGCCAACAAAGAACGGAAATTTTAAAGAACAGACAAATATTCAAGTCTGATATTAGAAAGGATAACATAGGTTTTCCACAAGGAACTATAACTGGTCCTATTTTATCAATAACCTTCATGTACGATATTCTGGAAATTTTCAATAATGAAAATAATGCAAGCCAAATCACTAATTATGCTGATGACACCAATCTGTTGGTTTCAAGCACAAAGTACCCAACTTTATTGAATAAAATGATGAGTAACTTTGATGAGTAAAACTGAACATTGATTCACAAATACAAATTCAATCTTAAATGTAGACAAAACTAACATCATTTTATTTCGAACATCACAACAAAGTATTGAAACTTCAAAAACAATTGAACTACTAAATAAAAAAATGGATGTACAAAACTCAGCCAAATTTTTGGGTATTCATATAAATGAAAATCTACGTTGGCAAACACATATTATGAATATAGGGAAGAAATTAAATTAAATATGCTACTCCATTAGGATTATCAGTAACTATATCGACGAAGTTTCAATGTCCAGCGTGGCTTTTGCCGGGGAAGTAGTTGTTTTCTGTTAGATATTACAAAAAAGTAACTTCAATTTTATCGTAGAGTTTTTTCCATTTCCAGAGGAGTCATGTATTGATTCGATTTTCAATTGAGAATGTTTCTCTTTAAAACGAGAATCATGTATTTTTCAAATTTGAATCGTTAGCAGAATTTGGAATAATATTTTGGAGAAGTCATAGTGATATATTATACATTTTTTGCATCCAAAAACGAGCAATGAAATAGTTATTTATGTATCAAGTGAGTAAAGTGATACTTTTTTTACGAGTAGGAAATGTTGACGCACGACGACGTAGGCGGAGTGCGGCAATTCCTACGAGTAAAAAAAAACACTTCACTCACAATAATTTTTCTACAACTGTCAAAAAAAGAAAATCAACCTTTTTTTATACTATTTATTACCTACTTTTCATCCTCATTCAATTTATTTCAAATTAACAACACAAAAAAAAATAAATCACAGAAATACAATAAGACAGAATCAATTTTTCCATCCCAGGGTTCACTTCGAAAAATTGATGTTGAAAACACAATTAATTGCATTATTGCCAATGGAAATTCTTGACTGAGTCGAATTATCTTGTTTATTTGACGATCTTTAATTTTTTTTCATTTATAATTGTTTCATTTACTGTTATTGTATTTTTACTCATTGTTTCTTCACTACTTGATGGTGTAGATGAATTTTCAGTTAGAATTTTTGCGGCACATTCCAGTTTTGTTTGCATGGATCCATCGACATACCCTTCCGCAACCGCACTAGACTTCCATCCTCCGTGTTTTTTCAGTTGTAATGAATCACCACCTGAATTTGCCAAAAGAGTCGCTGATGTTCGACGAAATTCATGGGTTGGGTAAATGCAGGTAATTTGCAATGAGTGATGGAATTTTTGAGAAGCTGTTTATTCCTACAACCTGACTTGTGCATTTACCTTTTCTAAATTGCAAAAAATTATTGGTGAAGATGTTTATTGGTCTATAGCTTCTATACTTTTTATAAATATCCAACAAATTTAGATTCTTTATGGATGATTCTCCGATAACTGTATATCGACGCTCAACATGAGTTTTTGTGTCAGGAATTGTAACAATCAAAACATCATTTGATTCTTTTATGTGCTCAGTTTTCATATTATACAATTCTTCGCGTCGGCATGCTCCCGCTATAACAAATATTAATGCAACCTAGAATATTTCATCAGTCTTAAAAAAACATAAGTACATTATATTCAAAATTTACCTTCTGCCTGAGATATATCTCATCACAAGCATCAAGCAAGAACTTATTAATCTCTTCTCTTGTAAAAGTAAGAGATTTTTTAGGCTTATAGCCGACAGATTTTCTTTTCAAATATGCAATCAATTTCGCGTATTTGCTTATGTCAATATTATTATGTATTAATATCTTGGACTTCAGTTTCGAATGGACCATAGAGATGAACATTTCATTTTCTTGGATTTATCTTCGAAATAGGCGAGCAATACTCTCTCTGTAAAGCTTCCAATCCCTTTTTTGACGCCATGTTAAGAAAGACTCATATTCTTTCAAATACGTCTCCTTCGATTTTTCTGGTAGCAAATTCATTACTGCTGCTTTCGCACTATCTACGATCTCCGCTGGTGTGGTGTTTAACTCATCTTCTCTTTCCATTTTCGTAGGTACTTGATTTGTAATTTCGAAAGATTGTGAGAGATACAATTTACTAATTTGAAATAAGTACTGTCACATTGACACATTCAGGATTTCGTTGTTATTCGAATCAGTTTGTCAGTGTTGTTGCAGACAACCGTTAAAAAAAGTGTTTTTTCGTGCAATCGCACGCGAAGTCAGTATTTCGCGTTCTCAGCACAGTCCGCGAAATTTAATTTCGCGGCCGTTACCCATAGCAACGGCCGCGAAACCAAACGTCACTTTCAATTTGTCACACCAATCTTTAAACTCGCCGTAACATTTTTCGTACTGCCGTTTAGATTTTTCGGGTATTAAAATGGAAAGCGCCGAATTTACAACGCTTTTGAGTTCAGGAGGAGTGGAAGGTACTGAAATATCGCTATCAGTATCAGACATTTTGCGTTTTGACAAGAACTGTCAAAATATTTTGTATATATTGAAACATATCATTTCCATAGCACACGGTGATATTGTTAAATAAATTGAACTGCTGTTGATTTTAGAGCAATAATATATTTATTTACAACTATCTATTTTAATAATTTTAACGATTGCACGAAAAATAGTGTCTATGCCATGGCCGCGAAACTTTTTAACGACCTCAAGATTATTTTGCCTCGGCCGCAAGCGGCCTCGGCGATAACTGTTCTTTCGGTACGTTAAAAAGGTATTTCGCGGCCTTAGCATACAAATAACAATTTTTTAACGCTTTTCCGTGTAATACTGAAATCGTAATTTGATATCAAAATATTCATATACTTTAGGAACTCAAAACTACACAAAAAAGTGCACTTTTTTTGACAGTTGTAGAAAAATAATTTTGAAAATTGAGTATGGTCAGTTCTGTCGAGGTTTGTTCAAATCAAAAAGCATCATGACAATATGCACCCCATATTTATGAATGTGTGGACTATTTTTTCAAAAATAAAAGCAAATTTTCAGCCATATCCCACTCGTAGCACAAAAAATGTGAACTACCTAATACATAGACTGATAGTTACCAAGAAACACCCATATATGCTTCATTAAAGTATTTCAATAAATTACCTGATAGTATTAAAACCTATGAAAGTCTCAAAAAATTTAAAAAATCCGTTAGAGGATCCTTAATTAGTTCAGAAACCTATTCTATTCATTGATATTTGGATGTCCAAATTAGCTATCTTTGTAAATCGTGTTGACGTGTTTCGTTTTATGTTTTTGTCTCTTATTTTCATGTAAATGATGAAAACCATTCTCTGATACATATTATTATCATTATTATTATGACGATGTTTACTTTTGTAAAAAATAATGAAATAAAAAGTATTGGAGTTGTCATATTTAATCTAATAGAAATATAAATAGGAGGAACATAAAAACCTCCACAGTGGTGACCCATACGTGATATTACTGAGGTCAAATTGTCTTTCAAGTTGAGAAAACCATAATGCCGGTTTCTCTGGCCAAATTGGCAGGGCACGCATCGTTTTAGCAATTGGAGTTGAAAACTCATTATCTGGCATAATAGTACGAAGAAACTAGCTACTCTTCTATTGATTCGCATCCTGGAATCAGTATTTTCTTTAAATCCAAAGAGACAAAAGTTCAGCATCGTTCATCTGTGATTCGGAGATGGCTGCAAAATTCAAGGATTATTCAACAGCTTCTGTTAGAGACAAATTATCTGCCACAACAATATGTTCTTTACCTAAGATATGTCTAATGTTAGTAGATAATTGTAAAATAGAATATCGAGATATTGTCGTAAATGTTGAATTTGAATTATTTTAGTGCATTGATTCATTCATCTTATTGTTTATTGATTCGTCCACGATATAGAAGTTCATTGTCATATGTGACCGACATTGAAATTAGCGAAGTCGCGTGACGAGCTAAAATCGTTGACCGAATGAACAAAATATATTTCCTTACATAAATACAAAAGGAATAGATTGAGGAGTTACTTGGTAATACACTCCTGTAGAGGAGAGAGCCCTAGCGCTCAGTTAGCATTATAGGCTAGGCACTTTTAGCCTTAGCTGTAAGTATTGGTTTAGTGATAGGTTTAGGTAAGAGTTTTATTTGTTCCCTATTATATTACTGAATGTCCCTTACTTTACAATGTGTATATAACTTTCCCCAGTATCCCTGTTGTTCTATAATAAATAGCCCTAGTCGCGACATTTCCAGTTCATTTCTCTCTAGGATGACTGGATAGCTATCAGTGTCTTAATCGGTTTTCACTATTTTGTATCACTTCAGTTTTTTTCATGAGAGGAGTACTGTATTCACCATACAGTCCCTAGCACTTTGTATATTTACAAAAAATTTTTGTGATATCGAGAGCTATGGCGATGTCCACTTTTGTAAAAAATAATAAAACAAAAAGTACTGAAGTTGTAATCAGCATTTGGCATGTCATTTTTAATCTAATAGAAATATAATAATGCGCCGTGGGTCAAAAACCGCAATGAGAAGAAACCCGTCTTCCGTTTGATGAGATGAAAGTCCATCCCTCGAAAACCCCAAATTCAGAAAAAAATATTCTAAATCGGACAGGGCCGTCTTCAGTACGAAGGAAAAATATTCATCGATCTTTTCGACGATTTATATACAGTTTGGGGCACCAAAAACGAGTATCTTCCAAACGCAAGTGTTGTGAATGAATTACAAAAACACTCGATTTTTAATCCATAACCTTAACTGTCATACCTCTTCCCTCTCCCCTTGGTCACTTCCACCCAAACAATTTGAATAGGGAAAGTAGTGAGTGTGACGCAACATCGAAAAGGTAATTTTATAAGGAATTTAGCTATGTCAATTTTTGCTACCTAACTCTTTAGCTTGGCGGCCTCTTGCAGGAAGAACAACTGTTCCGTATTCAAAATTATGATACTTCATTTGCAAGCTAATTCGACATATATTCGGTGAAAATGCATTATGTAATTTTTCTAGGTAAGGTAAAATACAAAATGGCGGCTCCAAAATGGCGGACAAGATTTGAAATTATGGTCCGATTCGATTCAAAATTGATATGTGGTGTTTTCTATGGTCAGAAATTATGATTTTTCTGTCATAGCAAAGAAACAAGATGGTGGTTTCAAGATGCCGGACGGAATTTGTAATTATGTTCCGAATCGAATCAAAATTAGTATGTGGGGATTTTCAGGGTCGGAAATTATAATTTTTTTGTCGATGAAAAAACAAGATGGTGGGTGAAATTTGTATTTATGGTTCGATTCGACCAGGCACCGAAAACTAATTTTTCAAAACACATGTGTTGTGGACGAAATGCAAAAACACGTCGGTTTTAAATCCAAGAGGATTCAACCTAACCTAACCTCGACTGTCATAACACTCTCCCCACCCCTTGGTCACTCATACAATTTGGATAGGAAAAGTACTTAGTGTGGCTCTGCATTGAAAAGGTAATTCCATAAGGAATTCAGACATGTGAGTGTTCGCTACCTAACTTTTCGTTTTGGCACCCTCTTGCGGAAAATACAACTGTTTCGTATTCCAACTTATAATATTTAATTTGAAAGCTACTATGGGCAATTCACAAAAACATAACAAAAATTAAAAACATCCACTTTGTATAAACCAACAAATTGGAAATTTGTTCATACATTACTCGAAAACGTCAGACAGCATTTCGAAACTAACTTTTACTCATGTATGGCAATCCATGGCGAACTCTTTGAACATCTACCGAACATCATCTGATTGAATTCGAATTTATGCAAGGTTTTCCAATTCTTAAGTTTATTCAATGTTCTATTTTTTTAGTTTTCAAAAGCTTTCATTCAACTTGCCTTCTAAGTTAGTAAGTGTGTATGTATGTGTGGTACAAAACAAATGTGTGAAATCCCTATATGCCAATTTAGAATCGAATCGAACCACAATTACAAATTCCGTCCGACATCTTGGTTCTTTGCATTGGAAAAATAATCATAATTGCCGACCCTGAAAATCCCCACATAATGATTTTGATTCGAATCGGACCATAATTACAAATTTCGTCCGCCATCTTGGAGCCACCATTTTTTTTTTTTTCATTGACAAACAAATCACAATTTATGACACTAAAAACCTTTTACATTGCACAATTTTGGGACCCAAAATTGTTCATCGCAAAAATTCGACTTCTCATATAATAATATGCATAATTTTCTGTACCATCACTTTGTTATATTCCTAACTTCAGGAAAATCCGAGTGAAAGACTTTTTCAGTTGGGCCCCGCCTCAGGGTTAATTGAATTAAAAAATTGCAGGACTCGCGGGAGCGGCTGAGATGACAGTGGACTATTTGAGCACTGGCTACCAAGACTCACACTATGTGATTTCATCAATCTCTTGTGAGCGAAGAGCACTCATTTGCAGCTTTGAGACCATATTTAGTTCTATTTGAGTTCATCATTTCTTCTTTAAGTGGAGCCATTTCAGGTTTTTAAATAATTTTTTTTGTACATACTAAGTAGTTTCATAAGAACTCGGAATATTCTTAATTTCCAATCGTCATATCATTTTTTTTTGTTTAATATCTTATTCAAGAGTCTCTGAAGTTCCCAAATTTACATTAATGCGTTAAATCATTTGTACAAAAAAAGTCGTTAGAGAAAAACCGAAGAAATAAAACCGATGACAGTTTCATCGAGGTTAGTTTACTCTTGAATTGATTCTCTTCGACCAATCCATTTACCAAGAAATTCATCATTGAGCCACTGTCCAACAAGATGGAGATCCACCATCTTGTTGGAAGTAATTATGATTTTCTTGCAAAATCATATTACCATCCAAATGTTTTTGATTTTCCAAAGAATGGTTAAAAACGGGTCTATTTTTTCAAGTAGATTCAATTAGAGCTCACCAGATAGATTTTCCTGAATGGATAAAGGTCCAATAATAGCATTTTCAAGAATTTGAATATCTCTGGATGCTGTATATCATCTTCCCGAAGAAGGAACGGATTTTCATCACTCCAGTATCGGCAATTTTGTTTGTACATGCTCAGTTGAAAAAACGTTCACTCGTCAGTAATTATTGCGCAAAATATTCTGGTTAGCATTCATCAGATCCGCCATTGTTTCACAATATTCAATCCTGTTGAAATCATTGTTGAAAAGCTGCCGTAGAACCTACAATTTATAGGGGTTGAATTTTTTCTGTTGTGTAAGACATTCCTACTTCAGGTGCCACAAGTGAACTGGTCGTTTCTGCAAGTTGTACAAAAAGTAATCAACTTTTCATATTGATGTTTTGAAATGACGTTTTTCACATTGACGTAACAACAACAAAATATGACATTTCAGTCCTCAGTGTCAAAAATTTGTTTTGTAAAATGGTGTTCACACTTCAACAAAGAACTGAAATTATTATCATTTATGGGGAAAGTCGAAGATGCGCTAAAAGAACGGCAGCAATGTTCAATGAACGATATCCGAATGATAATTCAAATCATAAATATGTCTTGGAATTGGTGGCTGTTTGATGAAACTAGTTCCGTTGCTAATAAAAAAAGAAGGAATCGACTCATTTTGGATGAACCTGCACAAATAGAAGTTTTAGGCTCATTCGCTGCAGAACCGACCACTTCAATCACTTCTTAGTATGGCACACGAAATAGGAATGTCTCACGAAACAGTAAGGAAAGCACTTAGATTACATAAATTCCACCCATACAAAATGAAGATTTTCCAGCAACTTTTTGACGATGATTTCGACAGAAGGATTGAATTTTGTGAAACAATGACGGATCTGATGAATGTCAACCAGAATATTTTGCAAAATATCACCTTCACTGATGAGTGTACATTTTTTTAAATGGGCATGTTAACAAACAAAATTGCCGATACTGGAGCGATGAAAATCCGCGTCTTTTTCGGGAATGTCACACACAGTATCCAGAGAAATTGAACGTTTGTTCTGGTATTCTGGGAAATGCTATTATTGGACCTTTATTCATTCAGGAAAATCTAACTGGAGAGCTCTATTTGAATCTACTTGAAGAAATAGACCCGCTATTAACATCAACTTCGGAAAATCAACTAGATGCGGATGGTAATATAGTTTTGGAAAAAAATCTTATTTACTTCCAGCAAGACAGCTCCACCACACTACTTTCTTCTAGTTAGACAGTGGCTAAATGATAGATTTCCTGGTGGATGGATTGGTCGAATAGGAGCAATTGAATGGCCACCAAGATCACCCGACTTGCTGCCTCTAGATTTCTTCTCATTAGGCCATCTGGATTTGGTTGTTTATAAAACATAACCTTGAGATTTGGAAGATTTGAAGAGAAGGATAAAAGCTGCGAGTAGAGAAATTCAGGTAGAAGTTTTTCGGAAAGTTAGAGAAGAGTTGGAGAGTAGACTGTATTACTGTTTACAAAATAATGGACAACATTTTGAACATTTGATAAAGTAAAAGTCTTTTTTTATTTTGTTTATGTTTGATTGCAAAACACTGTTTCCTAAACCTTTTTAGAGTTTCCACCTGATTTCTCCACAAGTACTATATAGAAATATCAAGTATGTAGTATTTTTGAATAGGTAATTGAACGGTCTTCAAAATGAGGTATCACTCGGCCCCCCTTTCTATTTAAGATTTTAGGGGTTGTTGTAAATTGAATGAAAAGTATCCTACAAAATGTCCCCAATAAAAATAAATTTGACGTGTTTTTTCATATTTTTAGATTTTTTGCGGGGGCTGAAATATTCGGGGTGGTACGTTTTCAAATTGACACACTGTATGACAAGTCGAATTTTTGCTTTGATCGTATTTGGGTCCCAAAATTGTGCGCCTCAACCAAATCGTCTTCTGCTTCCTCAGATGATTACTAGTAACTTTCTTAACAGAATCGTCATAACGGAAGAAATATACCGGGTGTCCCAGTAAGCTGTTCCAATGGATTATCTCAGACATTTCAAAAGATAAAAAATTGAAAATTCCAAGATCTTCAATTCGATCAAGGATCCTGCAACTAACAGAAACAATAATTATGAATCACTTCCGGCTTGACCGGAAGTTACTCTGACGTTTTTATTGCAAATAGCACCCTGTATATTTTTTGCAATTTTTGATTTCTACTTAAAATCATCCTTCCAACGATGTATCCCACTCTGTATTTCACATTTGATTTGATGGATAAAACGAAAATTGAAATTTCAAATCATAGAATTCTTAAATGAAAACCTTAGTGTTTGTAACTTTTACAGTTAATAATTCTCAATAGTTGTGTGCGGTTCAGAGAAACTAACATTCAAGAATAAATAACCGTGAAAATGAAGATAACTTCGTTAATCGAGAAAAATGATGCTGACTTATGGAAAATGCGAAAGTAATCGTCGTGATGCACTACGTGCATACAGAGAGAAATACCCTGATAGACGAATGCCAAGCGTTATGTATTTCACACGCTTGGCTACGATGCGCACTGTCTTTGAAAGCAAAAATGCTACGGACGAAGAGCATACTGTTGCAGTTTTAGGAAGAGTGGTGGTTGATCCCCATATCTCTATTAGAAACATTGTTCAGCGCATTCTCGATATCGCCAAATTAAAACCATTTATAATTATTCATCTGCATCATGGATTACTACCCACAGACACATTACGAGAGGAGACTTTCTTGCTTGCGTTTCTTGCTTGGTTACTACGGGACGTGAAGATATTGTGATCAGATGAGAGTCGTTTTCATAATAATGCAACTGTGAATCTACATAATTGTCATTATTGGTCAGAAAATAATCCACACTTGCTAAGACAAACTAGTTTTCAAGTTTTCTGGGGAGTCAATGTATGGTGCGGCATGATTGATGGATTCATTTTAGGATCAAAATTTTACGATGGTACGTTAACTAGTCGAATGTACCTAGAATTCCTGAGGGATGAACATCCTCATTTTCTTGGAAACATTCCTTTACAAATGCGTAAAAACATCAATTTGAACCCCCTCCAAAATGCCATAGCGGTGAGGATTCATTTCAATGAAACATTTGGTGAAAGATGGATCGGCACACACGGACCGATCAGATGGCCTGCGAGATCTCCAGATTTAACACCGGTGTGCTTTTGCATGAACATAGAAAAAATATTGTATGCAACTCGTACACAAATAATTTGTTGCACTCGACGTATTGTCTAACTCGGCCTGACGGCCTCGTCCGACAATTTCATTTCGAGTGCAATAAACACCTACTTTTTGCACTTGTTGCATAAATAACTATTATGTTCCACGACAGAACATTTTTAGCTGAATCAATATTTTATAAATGGCTCAATAGTACTGTTGATGTGATTACACAAAATATCGTAGCCTACTGCAATTCTTTCAATTTGAAATTTCATTTGACGTTTTCTCCATCAAATCAAAAGTAAAATTCAAAGTGTGATACATCGTTGGGAAAGTACCCAAGTAGCACACCTGTATTGGTACAATATTGGTACAAAAAAGTAACTTCAATTTTATCGTAGGGGTTTTTCCATTTCCAGAGGAGTCATGTATTGATTCAATTTTCAATTGAGAACGTTTCTTTTTAAAACATGAATCCCTTCCAAGAGAGGTCATCTTGTATGATGGAAAACAGCGACTAAAATCCAACTTTCAGTCGCAGATGATTCCACAACTGACTTTATAAACATCCTGTTCACATTTTCAATAAAATCAACATTGGTACAATGTTTTGAACATATTGGCAAAATATTTGAAATGCAATATTGGCGAGAAAAAAATGTGAAAATTCGGCGATATTGGTCCAAAATTATTTAATAATAATGGCGAAATATTCTCGAAGTAATACTGGCCTCAAAATATTTAGCGATATTGGTACAATATCGCTAGTATAATATTGGCAAAGTATTCAAACGTTATATTGTCGAGAAGTAAAATATAGAGATTTTGCGATTTTGGTCAAATATTGTTTAAACATTTCAAAAATAGTATTGGTGAAATATTCTTAAAGCAATAAGGTCCTAAAAACATTTATCGATATTGGTACAATAAATATCATTTGGATATATTGGTGAGAGAGAATATGCCTTTGTGAATTATTAAACGTCTTTTAGTTGATCAAGGTGACGCCAGAGTCGCAATAACCACTGAGTAAGCTGCCTTGAAATAAAGTTATTTGAAGTATTCAATATATCTTTGTACGTGTTAGAAGACGTTCTATATGAAGAGCCATATGAAAGGAATATTGGAATTGCAATATTCATTCTAGATATTGAAAACAATATGAAGACGATATTATTTTATTGGTATTGGAAAATATCATTGAACCAATATTGTCCCAATATGAGCTTTTATAATTTGTTGAAAATACTTGAAATGATATTCAACTAATGCGCTATCAAACTTCGAAATACAATATAGTTTTTTATCCCTAGAATCGATATGACCGGAATATTGGGATTGCAATATCTATTCTAGATGTTGAAAACAATAAGTAGTGCCACAAGTTTAACTTAGCTTTCGGCTTTTATAATGGCAACGAAGCTGTCAGCGTGACAGGGTGGCTCGCGACTAACTCAAGTGGAGACGGGAGTGGGTCATACAAAATGAATTGTGATGAGATGAACGAATGTGGGCGCCAGATATATGATGCAGGCTCACTCTAAATGATGAACAGCATACTGTTTGAAGAAGTATAATTATCAAACCTCAAAATTATAGTGAACTGATTGTACGGGTACGTTCTTACATAAAAACTTTATAGCTATATGAATAATTGATTTTCAAAATTGACCTTACAATTGGTCTACAGGTGCAGTTCAATGACCAAATATGTTTTCAAACATTAACCAACCTATAAGGTGAAATTATACAGACACTAGTACATAGCCGAGGTTAAACGTATCCAATATTAAACACAAAATATATCTACCGCTGTAGGGTAGGAGAAAATAATATGTCTTAACCAATCCGCAATAGTATGGTGCACCTTACCTTGGTTTACACATTAGCATAAGATTTTGATATGAAAAAGGATATCAGTAGGATACTTAGTGCTATTATCTGGTACTTGGAGTGCAATGTCGGTTCAACTAGACTGGTACCACCGAGCTGATAATAACTACAATGCTGCTTCTTCGACAGTCACGCTACCAGTATCTGAATGCCCTACTCAATGGCTATAGTAGGTGGAAGATGGTCACAAGGAAGACATACCATACATCTACGGAGTCATGGAACTTTCTCCAGGAAGGAAAGAAATATAGTGGGACAGAACTATAGTGCCCTATACATAAACCCTGAAATACAACAAGAACTTGTCATTTTGTTCAACAACTTGGATGACCTAATGAATACCTCTTTCCAGATCAGGCCTAGGTGCTACCACAGTAGAAGATGCTTTCGGTACGCTCTTTCAGATGTCAAATGAAAATATTCTAGTCAAAGGGTTAACAGCGGCACATAGGGTCAAGTACCCAAAAGGCCTAACAAATTAGATCCTAAAATACATGAAGAATTGCCAAATGATAGAAGAATACCATGTGCGAGACTTACCAGAAATAATTGGTTTATTTAATCCCCCGAAGGGTATGGTTCAGAAATATGCATACAGAGCAATTCAATCGACAAAACGAAAACTGAAAACTTTTGGCAGTTGCAAGATATAATCCATTCACGGACGATTCAAATAGAAATAAAATTCTTACAACTTATTCCCCAATCATATCAAAAGTGAAAAATCCAGCACACTGATGAAAGACGAGAGTCAAAACTAATTAATCTTCTTCTTCTCAAACTTTAGGTCAAAATGTCATATCCATGTGCATTGTTGCCAAGTACACTTCTCGAAGAGTATTACACTCTCAATTTATTATTCTTTTTCCACAAGCTAGAAAGATATTATGAAGCCCTATCCTCAAATGAAAGACGCCTGAGTATTGCTGCATGGCATAACCCATTTCGCCTCTTCAGCTATGAAACCAACAAAAGTCACTCTGTGCTACTCCAGCTGAATGCAGAAGAAACAACAACCACAAGTCTATGAAGAAGGAACTTTTTAATAGTAAATATCGAAAGAACTGTATGCATGCAGTTTCATTCAAGACACACGCCTATGACTGCTCAGCTCCAAGTAAGAATAAATGACGATATTATAAACATGACTGATAGTACCAAATTCTTGGGATCATATCTAGATATCAATATGAGTTGGGAAAATAATATAAATTACATTTCGAAAAAAATCAACAATGGTTATTATGCAATCTTGCAGTTGAAAAACACACTGAGAACTTCACAGCTTTTGAATGTCTACTATGCATTAATATATTCTCTCATATCCTATAATATCATACTATGGGGCAATTCATCACATGCCAAAAGGATTTTCATCTCTCAAAAAAGAGTCATTAGACTCATATTCGGTCTTGGGAGAAGAGACTCGTGCAAGACATACTTCCAACATTATAAAATCCTTACTCTGCCAAGTATTTACATGTATAAATGTATACTATTTATTGGAAACCATCTGGAAATGTTCGAAAAGAACTCGCAAATTCACAATTATCCTACTAGGCAGGGAGATCTAATTAGAGTACCAAAACTTAGAACATCTCTATTTGAAAACAGCCCTTGTTATATAGGCATTAAACTTCCCACTACCATAAAGATTGAGAAGAGACAAAGAAAATTTGAATCGATGTTAAAAGATTTTTTTTTTATCACCAAATCCTTTTATAGTGTTTCGGAATATTTTGATCATCAGAACTGATCATTTTACATTTATAATTTTATTTTATTCACTTTAACTTGTTTTCTTTAACATGTTGTATTTGTATATTTGTATACTCTGTTTATACATTGTGACGTTTCCAATATCATGTACATGATCCTAATGGAATAAACGCATTATTATTATTATTATTATTATTATTATTATTATTATTATTATTATTTTTTTCCCGTTGGGAATGTACCAGTCAGGCCCTGTCTCCGGTGCTCCGATACATCCGGAGGGCGCGCTGGTGTCGTTAACCCCAATAACCACTCCCTACGTCCGTAGGGTGAGTGACTATTGGGTCCGAGAATCATGTGCCCTGAGTAGACGGAGCGAACCAAGGATGACGGCCTTCTGCATTCGCGCTGCTAAGATTTCTGCCATATTACGGCAAGCAGGTATTATCTTCAAGTTGGAGAGCAGTGTGTCCATCATCAAGGACTCCTATGATCAGAACCACCATTTTGACAGAATGGTCCGGATATAACCTGCGGAGTTCAAAGAGGAGATCTCGATATTTAGTCCGTTTTTCCTCCTCTTTTCGAACGATATTCATTTCGCTTGGAGCGGAAAACTCCATGACGAATATCGTTCTACTTTGGTGGTCGAGGAGGACAACATCAGGCTTATTGGCTTGTATTTGCCTGAGGGTGGGGAATGAGTAGTTCCAATAGATCCGGCACCTCTCATTCTCCACCACGGACTCAATATCCCCCGGAACATAAGGCAACACCGGTGTCTCGTCTATACCGTACGAGTGTCGTAGATGGTAGTATAACACTCGTAGCGCCGCGTTATGCCTGTGGATATAGGCAGAGACCGCATAAGATGGGCATGCTGATAGCAAATGCATTACGGTCTCAGGTGCCCCACGACATGCCCTGCATCGGGTGTCAGGGACGTCTATACCCATCACGCGACTACGGTAGACGAGGGTGTTGAAGACACCATCCTGGCAGGCCATTATGAATCCCTCGGTCTCCGACTTTAGCTCACTCGACCTGAGGAAGGCAAAGGTCAAGCTTTTGGATAAGCCAATGTCTTCGATGTTGTGAAAGAAGACACCATGCAGTGGCTTATCCATATGTAGCTGTAGCAGGACCTCTGTCTCCGCAGCTTTGATGTGAGCTTTTTGCTGAACGGGTCCCAACTCGGTGACAGAGTTTGGGTTAGCCCGTTCAGTGTCGAATACGAGACCGAGTTCATCGGCCGCACGGGTTGCTGCCTTAAAAATAAATGCTCCAATCCCTGCTTTTTCATGGTCGCGGACCATGCAGAGAAGGGGATCTGAACTCCTGATGACTTTACAGGCCCCATCCAGAACCATTCTGTTATGCAGACACTCCAAACTCAAAAGTCCACGGCCTCCCCGTTGTCTGGAAAAGTATAACCGTGGAACGGACGATTTAGGATGCAAGCTCCTATTGAGATGCATCATTTTGCGAGTTTTAACGTCGAGTTGTCGCAGCTCTTCCTTAGTCCACTTCATTACTCCGAAAGAGTAAAGAAGGATCGGAACGGCAAGCATATTGGTTGCAGCAACTTTGTTCTTCCCCGACAGTTCTGATGACCAGATCTGTCGGAGTTTATGCTGATACTTGCCGCGGAGAGAGTTCTTAACTGTGAATACCTCTTGGGAGTGGCGTTGCTCCACCCCTAGGTAAGTATACGTCTCTCCGGCATCCAGATGATGTAGGATGCTTCCGTCTACGAGCTGGACATCCTCTCCGTATTCCTCGCATCGTCCTCTTTTAAGATGAACCGTGGCACATTTGTCGATCCCAAATTCCATTCCGATAGCATGCGTGTACTCTTCCACCACCCTAAGGGACTGATGTAGGTCCCTTTCTCCAGAGGCATATAATTTTAGGTCATCCATGTAGAACAAATGGGTGACTTTATGCCTCCGGTTGCTGGGGGTGCCGCAGTTGTACCCACGGGTATTCCTGAGTACAACGGACAATGGCAATAGTGAGATGCAGAAGAGAAGAGGGCTGAGGGAGTCTCCCTGAAACACGCCTCTTCTAATGATGACCTGCTCTGTTTGGACTGTGTCTCTACCAGATCTTATGGTGAAGCGAGTCCTCCAGAGTGGCATCAGTTGTCCAATACATTCCACTATTCGATCGGGTACCTCAAGACATCTGAGCAAATGCATGATTAACTCATGCGATGTTGTATCAAATGCCTTGCGGTAATCGATCGAGGCCATCGAAAGGTTACGCTTATACTGCACGGAGTCCTGCGTGATACATCTATCGATGAGCAGGTTCTCCTTGCAGCCGGCGACCCCTTTCTTTGACCCTCTTTGCTCATATGTCCGTTCGTACACCGGATCAACTGCGGAGAGAATGCGCGTGTATAAGATGCGTGTAAACAACTTATAACAAGCATTCAAGCATGTTATCGGCCTGTAATTCTTTGGATCAGACAAATCTCCGTTTTTGGGGATGAGCACGGTTCGCCCCTCGACAAACCACTCCGGAATCTGCTGCTCCCCATCTAGCCATGAGTTAAAAACTCTAGCCAGATGGCGGTGGGTTGTTGGAAACTTTTTCCACCAATAGTTATTCAACCCATCAGGGCCTGGAGCAGCGAAATTCTTAGAACCTTTTAGGGCCCTTCGAACTTCTTCCGTGGTTATCGGATTGCGCAGATCATTGTGCTCATGCTGCCGAAGCGTCCTGCAGTAAGCTTCGAACTGCGCTAGGGCTGGAGTGTCTACATTGAATGGTTGCGGAAACTCATAGATGTTCTTCCAGAAGGTTTCTACCCGATCAGCAGCCGGCGGGTTATCGACAACACGTAGAGGCTCTTGGAATAAGCGAGGTTTATCGCGGAACTTCATGTTTTCCGCGATACTTCTCGCCCGCCTCACTAGTGACTTCTTTGCAGCCACTAGCATTCGTATCCTATCAAGACAGTGCTGTTTTATGGTAAACAGCACGCCTTGATTCAATGTGTGGTGAGCTCGTCTTAGCTTTGCAGCAATTCGCCGCACTGCCGGCGTAAAAGGCCTATTGGCCGACATGTAGTCCACCACACACTGGATACGAGACGCGTGTTGTCTCGCCGACTTGATCTTAGCTTCCATCTTGTGAACGCGTCGCTCATGCCTCCCAACAAGAGCGGTGGTTTCCCTCCTCTCCGTCTGGGATAGAGCACGAGCGGCGTCGTACACGACAGAATTGATCTGCCAGATGGTAGCCTCTTCTGAAAGAACATCGCCAATCTCTGCATCCACTCGTGCCAGTTCTCGCGGCTTCAGGGGCTTCATATTGTGAAGCGCCCTGCGGGTTCTGATGTCCTCCATTGGTGGTATGTTGCGAGCCTCCTCTACAACCAGACCGACACGTGGCATATCTGCCACTTCTGCCACTTCGTTAATCGGCTGAGGAGGAGCTCTAACATAGCCTCGAGCCCGGAGATAGGAAACATAATCCCTGAGATTTTGGGCGGAAACGGCGGCATGCTCTGGGTGTCTTTCACACCAGAGAGCATGCATCCTTGCCATGTATCCTCTCCGGGCGGGCTCACTGCTCTCGTAGATATACAGAAGTCCGTCTCTCAATTCGTCCGTCCACTCAAAGCGTCCGTTGTCATTGCGGTTGTCATTTGGCAAATCATCGTTGTTGGCCCCACCACCTTGCCTTTGACCCCTAATCCGAGGGGGTCGGTTGAGGGGGCCTCTTCCCCGATTGTTTGGAACCGAGTATTAGGGTTTACTGGGGGGTTAACCCAGTAAACCCACGGCCGACACCGGAGGGAAATATGCCTTTTCCCTCCCGGATGCGCATGAGCTGCCGGTCCGATTTTGCATCCTTTGCTCGGGTAGGTGGTGTCGCAACTCACCAGGGCCTTAGGTGTTGGTTGACCTCCCTGCCTTATTATTATTATTATTATTTTTTTTTTTTTTTCTCCTAGGAGTGTACCAGTCAGGCCCTGTCTCCGGTGCTCCGACCCATCCGGAGGGCGCGCTGGTGTCGTTAACCCCAATAACCACTCCCTACGTCCGTAGGGTGAGTGATTATTGGGTCCGAGAATCGTGTGCCCTGAGTAGACGGAGCGAACCAAGTATAACGGCCTTCTGCATTCTTGCTGCTAAGATTTCTGCCATATTTCGGCAAGCTGGTATTATCTTCAAGTTAGAGAGCAGTGTGTCCATCATTCCACCAAGGACTCCTATAATCAGAACCACCATTTTGACAGAATGGTCCGGATATAACCTGCGGAGTTCAAAGAGAAGATCTCGATATTTAGTCCGTTTTTCGTCCTCTTTTCGAACGATATTCATTTCGCCTGGAGCGGAAAACTCCATGACGAATATCGTTCTACTTTGGTGGTCGAGGAGGACAACATCAGGCTTATTGGCTTGTATTTGCCTGAGGGTGGGGAATGAGTAGTTCCAATAGATTCGGCATCTCTCATTCTCCACCACGGACTCAATATCCCCCGGAGCATAAGGCAACACCGGTGTCTCGTCTATGCCGTACGATTGTCGTAGGTGGTAGTACAACACTCGTAGCGCCGCGTTATGCCTGTGGATATAGGCTGAGACCGCATAAGATGGGCATGCTGATAGCAAATGCATTACGGTCTCAGGTGCCCCACGACATGCCCTGCATCGGGTGTCAGGGACGTCTATACCCATAACGCGACTACGGTAGACAAGGGTGTTGAAGACACCATCCTGGCAGGCCATTATGAATCCCTTGGTCTCCGACTTTAGCTCACTCGACCTGAGGAAGGCAAAGGTCAAGCTTTTGGATAAGCCAAGGTCTTCGATGTTGTGAAAGAAGACACCATGCATTGGCTTATCCATATGTAGCTGTAGCAGGACCTCTGTCTCCGCAGCTTTGATGTGAGCTTTTTGCTGAACGGGTCCCAACTCGGTGACAGAGTTTGGGTTAGCCCGTTCAGTGTCGAATACGAGACCGAGTTCATCGGCCGCACGGGTTGCTGCCTTAAAAAGAAATGCTCCAATCCCTGCTTTTTCATGGTCGCGGACCATGCAGAGAAGGGGATCTGAACTCCTGATGACTTTACAGGCCCCATCCAGAACCATTCTGTTATGCATACACTCCAAACTCAAAAGTCCACGGCCTCCCCGTTGTCTGGGAAAGTATAACCGTGGAACGGACGATTTAGGATGCAAGCACCTATTGAGATGCATCACTTTGCGAGTTTTAACGTCGAGTTGTCGCAGCTCTTCCTTAGTCCACTTCATTACTCCGAAAGAGTAGAGAAGGATCGGAACGGCAAGCATATTGGTTGCAGCAACTTTGTTCTTCCCCGACAGTTCTGATGACCAGATCTATCGGAGTTTGTGCTGATACTTGCCGCGGAGAGAGTTCTTAACTGTGAATACCTCTTGGGAGTGGCGTTGCTCCACCCCTAGGTAAGTATACGTCTCTCCGGCATCCAGATGATGTAGGATGCTTCCGACTACGAGCTGGACATCCTCTCCGTATTCCTCGCATCGTCCTCTTTTAAGATGAACCGTGGCACATTTGTCGATCCCAAATTCCATTCCGATAGCATGCGTGTACTCTTCCACCACCCTAAGGGACTGATGTAGGTCCCTTTCTCCAGAGGCATATAATTTTAGGTCATCCATGTAGAACAAATGGGTGACTTTATGCCTCCGGTTGCTGGGGGTGCCGCAGTTGTACCCACGGGTATTCCTGAGTACAACGGACAATGGCAATAGTGAGATGCAGAAGAGAAGAGGGCTGAGGGAGTCTCCCTGAATCACGCTTCTTCTAATGATGACCTGCTCTGTTTGGACTGTGTCTCTACCAGATCTTATGGTGAAGCGAGTTCTCCAGAGTGGCATCAGTTGTCCAATACATCCCACTATTTGATCGGGTACCTCAAGACATCTGAGAAAATGCATGATTAACTCATGCGATGTTGTATCAAATGCCTTGCGGTAATCGATCCAGGCCATCGAAAGGTTACGCTTATACTGCACGGAGTCCTGCGTGATACATCTATCGATGAGCAGGTTCTCCTTGCAGCCGGCGACCCCTTTCTTTGACCCTCTTTGCTCATATATCCGTTCGTACACCGGATCAACTGAGGAGAGAATGCGCGTGTATAAGATGCGTGTAAACAACTTATAACACGCATTCAAGCATGTTATCGGCCTGTAATTCTTTGGATCAGACAAATCTCCGTTTTCGGGGATGAGCACGGTTCGCCCCTCGACAAACCACTCCGGAATCTGCTCCTCCCCATCTAGCCATGAGTTAAAAACTCTAGCCAGATGGCGGTGGGTTGTTGGAAACTTTTTCCACCAATAGTTATTCAACCCATCAGGGCCTGGAGCAGCGAAATTCTTAGAACCTTTCAGGGCCCTTCGAACTTCTTCCGTGGTTATCAGATTGCGCAGATCATTGTGCTCATGCTGCCGAAGCGACCTGCAGTAAGCTTCGAACTGCGCTAGGGCTGGAGTGTCTACATTGAGTGGTTGCGGAATCTCATAGATGTTCTTCCAGAAGGTTTCTACCCGATCAGCAGCCGGCGGGTTATCGACAACACGTGGAGGCTCTTGGAATAAGCGAGAAGGTTTATCGCGGAACTTCATGTTTTCCGCGATACTTCTCGCCCGCCTCACTAGTGACTTCTTTGCAGCCACTAGCATTCGTATCCTATCAAGACAGTGCTGTTTTATGGTAAACAGCACGCCTTGATTCAATGTGTGGTGAGCTCGTCTTAGCTTTGCAGCAATTCGGCGCACTGCCGGCGTAAAAGGCCTATTGGCCGACATGTAGTCCACCACACACTGGATACGAGACGCGTGTTGTCTCGCCGACTTGATCTTAGCTTCCATCTTGTGAACGCGTCGCTCATGCCTCTTAACAAGAGCGGTGGTTTCCCTCCTCTCCGTCTGGGATAGAGCACGAGCGGCGTCGTACACGACAGAATTGATCTGCCAGATGGTAGCCTCTTCTGAAAGAACATCGCCAATCTCTGCATCCACTCGTGCCAGTTCTTGCGGCTTCAGGGGCTTCATATTGTGAAGCGCCCTGCGGGTTCTGATGTCCTCCATTGGTGGTATGATGCGAGCCTCCTCTACAGCCAGACCGACACGTGGCATATCTGCCACTTCTGCCACTTCGTTAATCGGCTGAGGAGGAGCTCTAACATAGCCTCGAGCCCGGAGATAGGAAACATAATCCCTGAGATTTTGGGCGGAAACGGCGGCATGCTCTGGGTGTCTTTCACACCAGAGAGCATGCATCCTTGCCATGTATCCTCTCCTGGCGGGATCACTGCTCTCGTAGATATACAGAAGTCCGTCTCTCAATTCGTCCGTCCACTCAAAGCGTCCGTTGTCACTGCGGTTGTCATTTGGCAAATCATCGTTGTTGGCCCCACCACCTTGCCTTTGACCCCTAATCCGAGGGGGTCGGTTGTGGGGGCCTCTTCCCCGATTGTTTGGAACCGAGTATTAGGGTTTACTGGGGGGTTAACCCAGTAAACCCACGGCCGACACCGGAGGGAAAGATGCCTTTTCCCTCCCGGATGCGCATGAGCTGCCGGTCCGATTTTGCATCCTTTGCTCGGGTAGGTGGTGTCGCAACTC
Source organism: Chrysolina oricalcia (assembly GCA_944452925.2). Lineage (NCBI taxonomy): Eukaryota > Metazoa > Arthropoda > Insecta > Coleoptera > Chrysomelidae > Chrysolina > Chrysolina oricalcia. The sequence continues at coordinate 45,557,512 of OX101819.2, read as the reverse complement.
ACCAGGGCCTTAGGTGTTGGTTGACCTCCCTGCCTATATTATTATTATTATTATTATTATTATTATTATTATTATTATTATTATTATTATTATTATTATTATTATTATTATTATTATTATTATTATTATTATTATTATTATTATTATTATTATTATTATTATTATTATTATTATTATTATTATTATTATTATTATTATTATTATTATTATTATTATTATTATTATTATTATTATTATTATTATTATTATTATTATTATTATTATTATTATTATTATTATTATTATTATTATTATTATTATTATTATTATTATTATGGCTTACTCCGCTTATTGCGCACACCCCAGACGTGGAATTAAAAGTGTCAACATAGTTCCAAAAGTAAACAACTAAAGCACGAATGACAATTAATAACATTGAGATAACTTGAAATATGACATTACCAAAACATGATGACTTAAATGTAAAATGGATATACCTGGTAGTATTATGAAATTATTATGAGGCCGCCTATTTCCGGGTTCAATTGAGAAATAGTTGGATGGATTACCATTGAATACAATTTCGAAGAAGCAACATTTTGATAGCAGTATAGGTATTGTTAGTGTTTGAACATTATGAAATAAATGCAGAAGGCAAATAGTGGTAAAATACATGTAAAATATGATTAAAATTTCGATATACCTTGAATAGTTAATAATAAAAATAACGTTACAGTTGACAATATTGTATTATCAATATTGGAAAAAATTATTCAACCAATATTGACCCAATATTACATATTACAATCTACATTCGGAAAAGGTTCAACCAATATTCCACCAGTATTATTAATATAATATTGTTTTTTGAATATTCACCCATATTCGATCAATATTGTTTTTTCATTTACAATATATCTATATTGGCCCATTATGAAACCCAGATTCAGTCGATATGTGCTACCTGGGTAATTTCAAGAAGAAATCAAGAGTTGAAGAAAATATGCAGGGTGCTATTTGGAATAAAAAAGTTAGAGTCACTTCCTGTCAAACCGGAAGTGACTTTAAATTTTTGTTTTTCTCCGTTGGAGGTCATAGAATTTTCAAATTTTCATCTTTCGAAGTGGCTGAGATAATCCATTGGAACATGTATACTGGGACACTCGCTACAAATCGTCAAAAAAAGCAATAGACATTTTTTCTTCGTACTGGAGTTGGTCCTGTCCGATTTCAGAAATGTTCGGCATTTGGGGTTTTCGAGGCATGGACCTCATCAAACGGAAGACGTATGTGGGTCATCTCATCTAAACCTCCAAACAAACTATATGACGGACACTGTATATATGATTCGAATCGTAGAAAGCTCAGTCGTATACAATAAAATATCTTTTTCTGAGACAGTGCGTAAAGTACTACTTTTTCGCACAAGTGCGTAAAAAAATCACATGTGCGTAATATCATCAACTGTTCGTAAAGTAATCTTTTACACACTGTTCATACATTTATGCTTTTTAGAAAAATACAGTATTTTACGTCAAATATAACTCGGAAGTCTTTATTTGATAATAAGACGACAATTCGTAGCATCAAACATTCAAATTAATGATATAATTGCTGCAATTTGGCAATATAATAACTGTCGAAGAAAATACTTTGTATGAAACACTTTCGTAAAGGGCTTTTTTGTACTCGCGTGTTTGTTGAACTCGGCTGCGCTACATTCAACAAACTTCACGCTCATAGAAAAAAGTCTAACTTTACGAACTTATAGAAATAGCTATTTATTATACAAGTTCGTGGTCCATATAGTGTAAGATAAAATGTCGAGTGTGAAGTCCCATAAATGATGGAAGCTGAATTTTTTTATGTACGCAACTATTTAGAAATTTTATTGAAAAAATGTATTCTGAATTAGGTACGGAATATGAGTTCATGGTACTATGCAAAGACGATGATGGTGACGGTCTCTTCAGCAAGTTGATTTTGGTTTGGACCAAAGACTTAAAAGGAGAACCAGAAGGATTCAATGGACGTTTTCCACCTGTGGGATATCCTAGGAATGTAACTGTGTATCCAACAGATACTGGACTTATGGTGAACTGGCGAAACCCCGATTATGGAATGGAATTTCTCAAAGGTTATATAGTCAGGTGGACCAAAACGACAGATGACTACATTTTTGGATCTGCAGATACAACTGATACTTCTTATCTGAGTAAGTGCGTTCTAAAAAATCAGTAGTTTTGGTAATAATATCTTGCATTATTTGCGTTCATGAGTACTCGAGGGTCAGGCTTGCAGCTCATAAGTTCATGCTCATTGGTTAGAAACGTTCTATGTCATCTGCCCTTCAGTTTACATTGATTAACATCTCTCCTGAAATCATCTTCCGAATTAACATTTCTTTGGCCAAATTCCTTGTTCTTTCATAGGAAAAATATCCTGAGAACGAAATCCGTATGAAGTATAAAAGGGAACATGCGGATCAAAAGAAAGAGAGAAATTATTTTGATAAATATTTGAATTTGAGGACCTACTGCATGAAAGTTCTGGTGTGGATTAAATGAAAGTCAATGAAATATACCAAAACAGAAAATTCATGTGGAATATGTGAGGCTGTGAATAATCTTTTTGTAGGTTTGAAGAAGGCGATATGTTCTGCTATTCCAAATGATTCTGAATAATTTTTAAACAAATCCAATATTGATTATACAGAGTTACTCAAATGTATGGAACCGACCAATTTTCTCAGTCAATATGAGGGTTATCGAAAAAAGATCCGGCTAAGAGTTGAAGGGTATCTATGAATTCAAATATTATATATATATATATATATATATATATATATATATATATATATATATATATATATATACGAGGATTTATTGATATCTAGTTAGCCTAGACCAGTTCCCTGCTCAAACAAAATATTGCGTTACCATAGCAATAACAATAACTTGTTAGAAGCGTCAGTGTAAAGTTTAACTTTAAAAAAGTAAACCAGAAATACGCAATAAATTAAAAAAAAAAATATTTCCACCGAAATTGTGAAAATCGAAAAATTAGAGTATCGAGACATCATCAAGTACCTGTATGTAAAAGGGTTAAGAGGTGAGCAGATTTACGAAGATATGCTTAATAACCTTGGTGATCAATGTCCTTCGTATGCGTCAATTTGGACATTAGAAATATTGCTGCAAAATGGATCCCCAAATGTTTGAATGTTGACCAAAAGCGTGCAAATGTAGTAGCATCGCAATCAATCTGTGCTCGATTTGAAAACGATGTAGACTTCTTAAACCGAGTTGTTACTATGGATGAGACTTGGGTACATTTCTACGATCCAGAAACAAAGCAACAATCGATGGAATGGCGACACTCCGGTTCTCCAAGACCTAAGAAGTTTCTTGTCCAAAAATCTGCTGGAAAAGTTCTTGCTTCAGTTTTTTTGGATTGTCATGGAGTAATCATGATTGATTTTGGATAAGGGTAGACCAATAACTGGAGATTACTATTCGACATTACTGACCACTCTACGAGAAAAAATCAAAGAGAAAAGACGCGGAAAGCTATCCAAAGGTGTTTTGTTTTTGCACACAAATCTCATGTTGCCATGCGAAAAATTCGTGATTTAGGGTTTGAATTACTAGAACACCAGATTTGACTCCGTTCGACTATCATCTCTTTCCTGAACTGAAAAAAGGTTAAAAGGTCGTACATTTTCTTCCAACGAGGAGGTAATAAAAGCTGTGGAGGTCTGGTTTGCAGAGCAAGAAGAAATATTTTTTTTGAAAGGTCTAGAGACGTTGCAGGTTCGCTGTAATAAATGTATCCAATTAAGAGGAGAATATGTTGAGTAATAAAATATTTTGACATTGAAATTTTGTTTGGTTCTATAGTAGGCTAAGAATTTTTCAATATATCCTTGTAGTACTGATATTATTTCAACTCTTTCGATAGTTAGATATTTTTGAGCGATATGGCAATTTGATGCCGACAGTGGCATACGTAGGTTTTTATAAAAAATATTTTTTTCTGAAATCGTTCAAGAATGCCCACTTTCTCGGAGCAACTTCAGGTCTCAAAATACGCTAATCTAGTATTTTAGTCCGTTGCTAAGCAACGAACTTTCCCGGACCGTTTTCGGACCTAAACGATACGGGAATAGTAATTTACGTAACAAGTCCGGAAAATACTGTTTTTTTAGACGAGTAGACCTCTAGGACGAGCGCTAGCGAGTCCTGGAAGTCTACGAGTTTAAAAAAAAACTGTTTTCGGACGTGTTGCGTACACTATTTTTTCGGCAATCATGACGAATAACAAATCAATGAGACGCATTTAGTCTAAGAGAGGAAGAGAGGTCGACTTTCACCCATCTGTTAACCGGATGAAACGATTCCTAATTTTAATATTCCAGTTTTTATTTGTATTATATATTGAAATTTGAACAGAAGATAGGTACCAACAGAAACATTCTAATTCTTATTTATATTAATATTTGTATTAAAATTCGAGCACTTTCCGGCCTAGTCCTGGAAGTACGTACTTCCCGGACTAGGCCGGGACGTGCTATTTTCACAAAGAAAAGGTGTCCGGGAAGTGAACACTTCTCGGATGGTTGCCGAAAAAGTACTTTCCAGTATCGAAAACGATACGGTAAAATTTTTGCCGGCTTGTTTACAGTTTAGACAAATATTGAATTCACGCAAACAATATGTAGAATTCCTTAGTTTTTGATAATGCTGATTGCGATTTCAGAAAAAATAGTATGTGTACCTCGTAGTAAGAGCACATTCCCAGACTTCAATGCTTGTTTGCCTCGGCTTGACACCTCGGCCAACAATTTACATTGTCGTCCGGGAATGTATCCCTGCCAAAAATGTCTCATAGAGACTGATAAAAAATAATTAAGAGAATTTATTAGATCCAAGTTGGATAGTGAAACCGCAAATCCGTAAAGAGCCATATTCTATATTCATCAGTATTTAAAAGACATTACAGATAAATATTCCTTTAATTTCTAATGTGTTCTTAGACATAACTGTTATCCGTTTCTATCAGCGATTACTGGGATGGATGATACATGTTTCTATGAGGTCCTACAGTTTGAAAATGAATCAGAACGTATGAGACTTCATCGCAGTGACTTGATTATTAAAAAAAAAGTCATTGATATTCTGCGTGGTCTGCCATATTGTTCCTGGCACGTTCCATATGAAGATTGAATAAATATCCAATGGATTTTATAATTTTTTATGCACTTATGCATATAAAGAATGAAGTCATTTCCAAATTAGAAAAAATATGTAAATTACACATTCATTTCTAACATAAACGAAAAAGAGGTAGATCGAGTAGATCTGTGCAGCCAGTTTTAACACCATCTGTTACTCATCTGTTTATCACAACTCTCATCCTACCGTGGTTATATTTACTTACTCTGATCCCGCTCTATGAAACGTGGTCTAGGTCGCACCATCTTCCGAGTAGAGGAAGAAGCTCTCCGAGTAGCCGGATAGAGATTCATTCATTTCATACATTCAGATGTTGTATGAGGATTACCCCTCATACAATGATTCAGACATTCAGAGCTTACGACTCATGAAAGAACCATGCAGTTCATTCGAAAAGAAACGAAAACTGTTTATCATCGAATACATTTGACATGCGAGGGAAATAATGAGTAAATAAATTAATTCTCGATTATCCGATGATGACAAAAAAAGGATAATTTGCAATTGAAGTTATTTGTAGGAGTAGATAAAATAACCTAGGGTACATTAAGATTCTTCTGATATGTTTTGAAAATCTGGAGTAATATGATAATAATAATCTATTCGAATATTTCAGCAATGTTCTAGAGAGATTTTCCTGGAATGTGACATTTTGTTGATCTTGTGTTGATCTTTCTGAAATATTTTTAAAATATTCTGGCATGATATGATAATAATAATCTATTCGAATATTTTTAAAAATATTTTGTTTAGAATATTCCATTTGGTTTCGTAATGTTCCTACTGTTTTATCTTAGGGAATCTCATAGGATTCGCATAAAATTGGATATGGAATTCCAAATACAGATTGGACCATCAAGTCCTGAACACACTTTTTTATACGATACCGAATGAGACTATAAATTGTGTATAGGTTCTCAAGATTTTAAATGAAGATAAAACATTATTTTGTTTGAAATTAGAATATCTCATCAAATCGTGTATATAGTCTCTTTGCACCACTATTGCCTAAAACAAACTTTTATACTCTGTATCCTTGTTTTCTTATCGTCACTTGTGAATTCTCAGTGATTTTGAGTTGTTTGAAAACTTATTGAATTCGCATAAATTTAGATAAGGAATTCCTGCTCCAAACCATCACATCGTGATCCCACTTTCTCTACAAGATACCCAATAAAATTGGATACGGAATTTCTGATGCAGATCATCGAATACTGGATCCACTTTCTTCGTACGATACCAAATTAGATTAGTAATTGTGAATTTCCACACATTTCTCATACGTTGACAAGCTTGTGAACGAGCATATAATATCGTTGTAATTGAAAGTGGAATACCTCATCGAATCTCATAGTCCCCTCAAACAACCACTGCCTGATACAAACTCGTATGACATGTATTAGGGTATGCTTATAAATGACATCTACTTATAAATCCTCATACATACTTTCAAACAGTTTTTGTGCCAGGGATAACGTACGTGAAGGTTACAGACTTTCCACATAGATCCTTATGAATTTTCATAATTCGTCTATATTTTTTTATGAGATTATATGTGATATTTTTGGCAGTGATTGCTTTTACTACTAGATACACAATATACTATTTATGTGCTACAAATGACTATTTCTGTTTTTTTCTCTTGCCTACTAATTTCTATATAGAAAAAATTCAGGGTTGAGGCACTTCAAGTATTCTGGAACAAAATTTTCCATTAACATTGTCATATAGAAAAATAACTAGAAATGTTCTTCAAACAATTAATAAGCATATGAGAAACTTAAACATACGTACGCCACTGTCTGGGTCAAATTGCCATGTCGCTTAGAATATCCAACTGGCTACATTCTCCAATTGAGAAAAATATTGACCAAATTGAGCAATGGGTGGGTGAATTGAGGAGGAGGGTACAAAAATACGAAACACACTGTACCCATCGAGAGAATTAGAATAATGTTGGTACCACTGAGATGAAAAAAACAAGCTGTCCAACGATACCAAACATGACATATGGTTATATTTAAATAAATGTCAATGACGTCACTTCTTCACCAATGACATATCTAAAAATTAATTGAATTTATGAAAAGGTGCAGAGTAGATTACCCTTCAATTTTCATCCTAACGTTTTTTCATATCAAATGAGAAAAATGGGCGGGTCCATACATTTGACTTGAAATTATGATCATCCGCAACTTATGTAGAAAGCTGAAGGAACGTTTTTTTTAATACCTCAAAAGTATTAAAGATATAGGAATATAAAAAAAATCTGAAAAAATCAGCAAAGGATCCCGCAATAACCTTATGGAAAACCATTGCGCCAACTCTGTGAATGCTGGCGTTTGGATTCTACAGGGGTCAAAGTTTGATATTTTGACAATTTTTCAAAAAATCCGGAATTTTATTTTCATCGCATCGATCTGAATTTTTGTAATGAAGTAGTACACAATATGTACATCAAAAAGTGTAATTGACAAAAGTTTCTGGAATCAAAACTGGCGGTTATACAGAGGGTTAAACTTTGTTTCTGGTAATTTTTATCAAACTTTTTTCGAGAAAATATTCGTTTTCCTGCAGATCCATATGCAATTGATGCTGCTCACAGAACATGAGAGGGCGGTAATATTTTGCATTCGAACCAACCATCCAACTTCAAGTACCTATTTGACAGATACGGGGCGATCAAAAATATATTTTCTCTTTCGGAAAAATATCTCCCTTTGTGTAGTCAGCTTCCACCAATATATTCAGCTGATTTCTTTAAACCATTGTACACGAGTCTCCTTTTTAGTTTGGAATTCAGGATTACAAATATTGTTTTTGTTTGGGAGCCAACTAGCTCAGACGGTGTCAAAGATGAAAAATACACTACTCGTGACACTAGATTTAATAATAAGTACAATTTAGTTGGATAGAGTGGTTGCGACAAGTTAACAAGAACAATAGAACAAATAAAAAATGATATGCGGGAGCCATTACATATTCTGGGAACACCACACGTCCATTTTTACAGTGTTGACAAATGTATGTGAGTAGGCCGTGGCTATTGACCCGGCATAGGTGATTCGATAACACTCCCCCCCTCAAAAGTGTCGCAACCAGTACAAAATACTTTTCAATAAGTATCATAATAAAATGAAGTAAATACAAACATCAGAGTATTCCGACTAAAATCAAAGTAAAAATACCAAAATATTAAGATTATAGAAGTACATTAATGGAAATTAAAGAATCATAAAAGTTTTTTTCAGAATAAAAAAAAAATATGATGTTTCCTAATAGAATCAACTAGGTGCAAATGAGTGCATTATGTTTATAAAACACAAAAACGAAAGTATAAGTCAATCACATGTCTCACAAACAGTTTTCGGTCGATGTCGTTTCTCTATTAGTGACGGCGTCACTCTGGAAGGTGTCCAAATAGTCTTGAGTCGGCGTTGCCTCTTCACTGGAAGTGATATTATTCTAGGAGTCACAGATGTGGTGGAAGTCTTCACATGGTGTTGTTCCTCACACCAAGTACATGTTGGACGGTTTCGTTTTATTTTGACTGGTCTTCTACTGGGCAGAGAAGGAATAACTACTTGTCTTGGGGCCTCCGGAACTATTGGTGGTGTTGGGTTATGAGTAATCTCCTTATTTGTTACTGCGTCGGATGTATGGGTTTGATTTTTGTCAAAATCCATTGAGAGGTTGGATTCAACGATTTCATCATCCTTGTCCAAGGATGAATTTTTCGAAGGTACGTTAGTTTTCATAGGCTCATCATTTGAATGGGAAGTCGAGCTCATCAGATCCTCATCGAAGCCATCCAGCTGCCGAATAGGGTACCGGTTGTCCAACTCGGTGTTCTGTTCCACAGAATTCCTATCTGACAAGTCTTCGACAACACTTGCGTTGGGTAACAGCGAATTTGATCGGTCTTGGGTGATACATGATGCTGGAGATCGAATAGAGCTGGCCACTTCAGTCTCTAAATCTTCATTATCATCGCCTTCATCTTCCATTGGAAGTTCTAGTATTGGGACATCATTTCCATCTGGGGCAGGTCGCAGATCGTCTATATGCACGGTAATAATTTGTCCTTCGCGAAGGATGTTATACGTAACATCTCCTTTCACTTCAGTGACTTCAAAAGGACCAGACCAAACGGAAGCAAAGACATGTCTCGACTGCCTATTGTCACGAACCATAACATCATCTCCAACTCTGAATTTAACATGAACTGGTCGTGCAGGAGCATATTTTCTATGATATCGCGCTTGATGGCGTTGAATGCTTTCATGTCTTCTTATTACTTACTTCTTATTATTATTTGCTGAATTGTCGTGTTTTTGGTTGGTCGTGTTTTTGGTTGTAATATTTCAGGTAATTGCCAATCTCCTGGTAAAGGCAATTCATAGCCTAAGAGAGCCATACTGGGAGTCATGTTAGTAGATGCGTTTTTCCGGGTTCTTATAACAAACAATGCTTTCGATATCTGTTTCTGCCAATTACACCTTGGTTGATCTACGAATAGTGTTCGAATAATCTTTTTCAAGTCTTGATTTTTTCGTTCAACTGGATTAGCTCGTGCATGGTAAATTGGAACATGAAATATTTCAATGTTATTTCGATCTCCCCTTTGGAAATAAATATGACTAATGAACTGTGGGCCGTTATCCGATATAATAACTCTTGGAATTCCATAGCGATGAAAAATTTCATTTTCTAAATATTCGACGATTTGTTGACTATTGATATTTCGAATAGATCGAGCTTCAACCCATCGGGTGAAAACATCTTCAACGGCTAGAATATATTTATGTCCTCGATTTCCCAAGGTCTTGTGGGAGTATGAGAATGGAGCGGAGCTTTTATCTGTACTTTGGATTTTACAGCTATACAAATTGAACAATTTCGAACATATTGTCCTATGGTTTTTTGCAGAATTGGTCAATGATATTTTTGAATAATCGATCTAATCGTTTCATCTCGCCCTGGATGAGCTGATTCAATAGTATCATGACATTGGCATATGACATTAGGTATAACATGTTTGGGGACAATGAGTTTATTTCCTTCAGGCGTTTTGAACCACAAGAGTCCATCAACGACAATATGATTGCGCTTAAAAGGTTTTTCTTTACGGGAAAATGAATCATCATCACCGATCTGTTGAATTTCCTGACATTTCTTTTGCTCCTGGACAATTTGACTATATAAGTAGTACTGTGTTCGGATTTGATTTACTGCTTCAAGTGGAGTCAACATATTACAAATATTCGGGGTAGGAATATAAAGTCGTTCCTCTAGATTATTGGGCAATTCATGAGGTTCTCCAGGACCATGGGATAACAAAACGGACAATTCATTATTGTTTCCTGCAACATGTTCAATTTTAAAGGAAAATTCTTGCAGTAATAATGACCGTCGAGTTAGTTTGGTTTTTACGTCTTCATTTTTATCTAGCAATAATAATGCTCTATTATCTGTTCGCAAGATGAATGATTGATCTTGTAAGTAAAGTCTGCATCGTTTTATAGCCCATACCATTGCAAGGCATTCTTTCTCATTAATACGATAATGGGTTTCTGTCTTTGTAAAAGTCACACTAGTATATGAAATAATATGTTTACTCTCATCAGGACCTTCTTGGTACCATACACATCATATTCCCCTGTCACTCGAGTCTGTTTGCAAAATAAAAGTTTTTGAAAAATCTAGACGATGCAAAATTAACGGTTTGGATACTATTGACTTCAATCTATCAAAAGCTACAGCTTGTTCTTCCCCCACTTATATCTCACATTTTTGTGTAATAAGCGTGTAAGAGGAATAGTTAACTCTGCCATGTTTGGGACATATTCACGCAACCAATTACACGTTCCCAAAAAGGATTTCAACTGCTTTTTTGTCTTGGGATCAGGATAATTTACTATTGCTTCAATATGTTTCGTTTGCGGAAGATTTTTATGTTTAAAAATATGATGACCTAAATAGTCAAGATCTTCAGAAGCAATTTGACATTTGGTTGAAGAAGGTTGAAGTTATGTAGTCATAATAGTTCCAAAACTAAGGTAAGATGTTCTAAGTGAGTGTTAAAATCTGAGCTGTAAATAATTATATCATCTAGGTATACTTGGACGAATTTATGTATATAGCCGGATAACACCTCATGTGTCATCAGCTTCTGAAAAGTAGATGGCACATTTTTTAAACCAAGTGGCATAACATTGAAATGATATAAAGCGCCATCTGGAGTGCAGAATGCAGTATATTTTTTCGAATCAGGAGAAAGCTTCACTTGCCAATAACCACTTTTTAAATCGAAAACTGTGAAAATTTAGGCAGATCCAAGATCTTTTAAAGTATCAGAAATTTTTGGCTAATTTGATGTTTCATCAAGAGTAATTGCATTTATTGCACGAAAATCAGATCATGATCCTTGTTTATTTACTAAAACAATGGGAGATGAGTATTCAGAGTCACTTGGTTCAATAACTCAGGCTTGTAACATTTCTTGGATTTGTGAATACAGAACATCTTCAATTTTTGGAGAAATAGGATGGTGTACAAGGTAGTATTGGTAGTAGACTGTAGATTATTTTGGGAAAATGAATCCGTGAACTCATTAAAAAGTAGAATCAATTCGTCTGTATATTTTTCCGGAAATTTAAGATCTGTAGATAACGGTAATTTGAATGTCGGATCTATTGAAAAGTTTTACCAATAAAAAGTTTTACGATTTTTATTGCCTATATAAGAACATTTACGAGGATAATCTAAAATGACATTATTTTCCTCCAAGAAAGGAGCACCCAGTATAAATAAAATAAAATATTTTGAGAACAAGTTACTCCCGAACATTTCTCAATCAGACTTTGAGGTAAAATTGATGTTCTGATTATATTAACTGCAGCTCCCGAGTCAATCAAAGCAGATACAACTTGGTCACCAATACATAAAGTAAAACGTGGTAAATTAAAAACAGAACTAGTAGCCAGTTTGAAGATTGAAAAAAGGATTGCCATTTTCTGTGAAGTTTGATAAGAAGCTGAAATCATTTTTAGACAGTACAGAAACAGGGTAAGGATGGTATTGTTCTTCTAATGTAGGGCTTAATGATCGAGCTGAGCCGATCTCCACTGGCCAGTCTTGTTGCCAGCAGCCCTCTGAGAGTGTCCCGAATTATAAGGGTTTTGCGGACAATCTCGATGAAAGTGCATTTCTTGGCAATATCTGCACGGAGATGAAGGTAAACCATCGGTTCTTACATTTACTTTTCTGGAACTGTTTGGTTCTAAGCCACTGGCATTTTGATTTTGTCTCAAAAATTGATTTTTTTCGCTTTCCTTTTTATCAATTTCCACTCGGGAAGCTATGCGGACAAGTTCTTCAGTAGTAGAAAATTCATTAGGAAATCTTAAACTGGCTCTAAGTTCAGGTCGCAACTGATTTAAAATTGTTGAGGCTCTTATATTTTCAGGAGTATTAGGTACTAGCCTCTGGAATAGACTACATTTTTTTGTAATAAAAACTTGAGCTGATTCGTTGTCTTTTTTAGTTTCCCCGCATAATTTAGAAGCTATTTGAGCTAAAACCTGATTAGAATTGAATTTGTTCAAAAGTCTCTCAATAAAGTTTTCAAAACATGAATTCATGAAACGGTAAGGTTCAGCCCATTTATTCGCATCACCCCCTAGCCGATCAAAAGTAACTTCAAGTTTATAATAGTCCTCTCGAATATTCTGCTGTGTTAAATATTGTTGTAGCTGTGATATAAACCTAACGGGGTCTTCATGATCATATCCATGAAAAATATATGGTGATATTGGTATCCTATTCGCATACTGATGAGTCTCCGTCACTGTTTGCAAAGCATTTAGAAATGCCTGTGACATACCGTTTATAGTGTGTTCCATAGAATTACTTTGATCATGCAAATCTTCCAAAAATGGATTTACCCTACTATAATCAATATTGACTTCCTCTTTAGAAACATATGATGGAGAAAATGGATTTGTTTCAGAAAATACAAAGGAACTGATTTGTGGATTCACACATTTTTCCAAATGTGACGAAACACTGGTATCATGAACATCAAATCGAACCTGTCTAGGTTGTAACCCGACTTTGTTGTAGTTAATAAAAGTCTGCCAATTGTCCATTTTCTTCTAGATGGTAAACAGTCAAAATTATAGTACTCACAGTTTTTTCTCGAACCTACCACTGGTTTTCTCAGTCCATACCACATCACGTTAATTTTAGTCTATCGAGTTACAGTCAACATGAATGAATGACACTAGTATTCTTCGAGCCCCACGTTCCGGGCCGCCATGTACACGGGTCTCCTTTTTTGTTTGGAATTCAGGATTACAAATTTTGTTTTTGTTTGGGCGCCAACTAGCTCAGACGGTGTCAAAGATGAAAAATACACTACTCGTGACACTAGATTTAATAATAAGTACAATTTAGTTGGATAGAGTGGTTGCGACAAGTTAACAAAAACAATAGAACAAAAAATAAAAAATTATATGCGGGAGCCATTACATTTTCTGGGAACACGACACCTCCCTTTTTACAGTGTTGACAAATGTATGTGAGTAGGCCATGGCTATTGACCTGGCATAGGGGATTCTATAACACTATGTAGCTAATATACAGGGAGTCCAGTAAACCTTGTACAATATTGAAACTGGTGATAGACTAGATCATGACTGTTCAGAATATCGGAATTTTTCCTTAGTAAAAATCTCACTGTTTTCGAAATAATGAGCATTTTTTTAATTTCTGGAAAATCATTACCTCACCTTGGACTTTTTAATGCCATGTATACAAATTGGGTCGAATTTAAATATTTCTGCTGCTGAAGATCACTGATGAGTGGTGCTTTCAGACGTACGAAACAGTTTTTCAGAAAACAATACAATTTTTCAAGAAATGAGGGTAAAATGACAGATCAGAGTTACACCAATTTTTTTAACAACAGTTTGACATTATTGTTTGAAAAAGTATAACCAAGTGGAACTGGATATTCATTACGAAAGAATGCCCATTTTGTCCAGGCTTTACTATGGTATAAAACATACGATCATTATTTTTAGAAGGAGTAGAATTTCGATAATATTAGAGTGTGATGTTATTCTGAGCTAAAATCAACTCCATTAATTTCTGTCAGTAATGTCTTTTAATTTTATCCTATCAAGATGAAATGATTGAATAATTATGAGTAATAACGAATCAACTGCTTAGAAGCATTCAATGCCAATGAGGTAAATACTAATTCATCGTTTTTTTTTAATCAACATACACTATAAACCACCATAACGATTATTCAACATCGCACTGAATAATATTACAAAAATATTATGTTCCATCCACTCGTACGCAGAGATGACATATTTTCAAGAAGAACCTTTTATAATGCGTTATAGGTTATAGCCCCCAAATCAGCGATTTTATGAGCATTGTGCAATCGGATATAGTTCTGCATCAAGCGCTGCTGCAGCAGTAGCACTACCCCCACATTCACCATAAATGTTGTGCATATGCGCATATTCTCGGGGAGTATAACGTATGTACGGCATGACAAAGAAATAAATTCCACTGTGTCCCCACTTTCATCTAAATCACTCGTGAGCAGTGATGCCTATGTTCTCTTCTATGAGCAGGAAGGAACTTGATCAGAACTTTGTGTTCATATTTACTTAGTTTTAGTTTTATTTTATGTTTCATATTTTAAGTAATCTGTTGATTGAACTGTATTTGTAACTTTTAATATTGAATATTATACTTTTCTTACTACCAGGAGATATACTCTTTTGGCATTACCTAATGAAAGGCAAAATATGTCGAATAATTGGGTCACACATGAAGTAATAGCAGCCAAAAACAGACTTCTTCTTCTACACGCCTTCTCCGAAAGTCACCCAACTGTAACAAATGAAAATAAAGGTATATGGAAATATGAAAAATTGTCTGATAATGGAAAATTTCTATATTAATCTAACTATAATAAAAAAGAATGGCAAATCAGGAAGCAGTATGAAGGAAAAGGTAATGAAAAAGTGTGTACATTCCACATATGTGACAGTAGATGAACTAAATTCTTTCTTTGTGAGCAATACTGCTAGACTTGTGCAGGAATTAAATAAAACTGAGGTCTGCGCTGGATTTCTATTCGATAACCTGATGATGTAAGAGTTTTCATACAAGGTCTGAAGATCTAGAAATCAGAAGATATTGATGGTATATCTACGTTTATAGTAAAAAAAATTGTTAACTCTTGTACTAATCTATTATACTAAATAGCTGCCTCGAGCAAGGCATCTTCACTCAGAATTCATTTTAGGCAATATCGCCCACATTGAGAGAAGAATATAGAACGATTTAACATCCTACTTCAATTTCCACAATGTACTTATACCAGAACAGTACAGCTTCAGAAGACGACTCCCCATTGCAAATGCAATATTGTCGCTATGCAAATACATTGAGGATAGTTTTGAGGAAAACATAAAATGCGTTGGTATTTTCACTGATCTCACATGTGCTCTGACTTCATCAATCATACAACGTTACTGAATGAGATGAGCATCAGGGGAACATGTTATGAAATGTTTAAATCATATTTAACCAACATATCCTGGACAGTAGAGATTCAAAACAATAGGAGCCAATTTTTTTTTAAATCCAGAGGGTAGTAGGTACCTCAAGGATCTATCCTGAAACCTCTGCTATTTCTCCTATATATCAATGACCAAGCGGCACAGAATAATTGGGCCGTACTATTTGCTGATGATGCCACATGCACAATAATTAGTTTAAAGAAAAGTGAAGATCCAAAATAGCTCATGACGATATAATGCACCAAGCAGAAATGGGTCTACGACTGAATATACCATCCAAAAATATCCTGTCAAAAATATTCAGCCAAAAATCTTCTAACAAAAATCTCCTGTCCAATAATGTCCTAAACAATAAGGAGTAATTTTTTAGTCTGATCTTTCTAGAACAAACTAACCACACGTAGACACTTGGGCGCTTGGAAATTGAACATACATTTTGTGAGGAGGTTTTTCATTCTGATCTTACCAGAATGAACTCACCTTTGGTAAACATTTGGGATCGAGGAAATTCAGGATTTTATCGGTCAGGATATTAATGTCCGAGGATAATATTGGACCAGGGATTTTTGGCTGGATATTGTTGGCAGTATATTTCTGGACAGGATATTAAGTCATGTTACTAGCACAAACATGGTATACCAGCAACAATCTTGTGTTGAATGGGAGTAAGACCGTTTTCCTGAATTTCGATCCTAGACTGAGAAATGTGTATACTAATGAAATTAATTTTGGTAGTGTAAATATTCTGATCACTCACTGTGGTCACATCATGTGGACCAATTATGCTCCTAACTTGCTCGATCCGTTTTCGCAATAGAACGAGTTTGGCAACTCGTAAACCTGAATGCAGCAATACCCACTTAATATTCCCTTTCTTGAACACAGCTCCAATATGACATACTATTCTGGAGTAGTGATGCATATAAGTACATATAACAAAAGTACTCAATCTACAAAGGTCAGCAATCAGATGCATAGTTGAATCCAGTTGGTATTCTAGCTGCAGACCTCAATTCTAGGCACCATATATGCCATATATGCCATATATGCCCTGATAATATTTCATGAACTTCTACATGTGACAATAAATCGAATCCAATACAACTCATGAAGAGGAACACGATCACAATACTATAGTTTATTCACATTTCAAATATGTACAATGTAAACAATGATCAATGCATGCTTGTCGCCTGTCAGTACCTCGGGATCACCATTTATTGCAACGCCATTGGTCGTTAGAACATCAACCTGACCAGACAGTCCAGAATTTGCAGGTTGCTTGCATTACAATTATTAAAGTTTCGTTTTGTAGTTGCCGCGGTGATTTTTTGAATACATTATTGATTATTTACTTCAAATATTCGTTTAGTGTGGAGTTTTATGTTGGTTTCGGGTGAAGTTAAACATTCGTTGGTCTCAATTTACAACGTACCTACGTGTTATAAGCATAATACGCCTCTGTTCTAGTTTGGCGTTCACGTGCCTTTGTTGGCATCGTCAGTATCTTCAATGTGAATGCACTATAGAAATAAGGACAGAAAAATCACTCCATATAGAGGGTAGGAGAATCCAAAACTGATACTGATCTTTATAATATCGTGCATCTCAATTCCGTTACTTCCGTCTATTAAAATTTGTATCAAAATTAAAAAATATTTTGATTTCCTACTGCATATAACTATCAGGAGTTTTCACAGCTAATCATGCATAGTAGAGCCTTGTTCACTACAACATTACCATGTACACATTAAAGACTGTCAGATAACGACAGATTTTGCTGACTCATTTTATATTTTCTGGGATTTTAACCACTGGAAATTATGTCAGTGTTGAGACCGAAAAAAGGAAATTTTGCGTTCGGACGTGCGCTAGGCATATAGAAAATTCATTTTCCTTTTGCAGAAAAAAATTGTTTTTTTTTTCAATTTGCTCGTTTATATCATTTTAACACATGAATAGGGCGCAATACAAAACAGCGTGTGATGGAACAGCGCAAAAAAAACAGCGCGTAACAAAATAGCGCAGTAACAAAACAGCGTAGTAACTAAACAGCGCGTTACGAAATAGCGCTATAACCAGACAGCGCGTATCGAAAAAACCAATTCTTATTCGGATTACACATGTACGAAATTTTCATCAACTAAAATCTCATCACCCACTATACCGATCGAATCAGTGTTAATATTATTTATTATTTTCTAGAGTTACTTAAGGTTTCCCCAAACCAACGCGGGAATGCAAGAGCGGGAGCGGGAACGGGATGAATGCGAGACTAAATTCGATAGTGGGATATGGAAAAATACATACCGGTGTGAATATTCGTATTCCGGAATGCAGACAAGCAGAGAAATATATATGGTTTGCTATGTTTATTGTTTTTCTAGTAATTAGCACGGTTCCCATTTTCCGATCCCGCTCCCGCGTCCCGCTTTGGTTTGACGGAACCAAGTCGTTGATATGGAAATGTAATTCACGAATAGTACCATGGATACGTTATTTGCATTTTTAAATTGACAGCAAGCATCAATTTTCTGTAATCAATGTTATAATGATGGAAATTTCGAAAACTCATAAAAGGAAAGATTTACTTATGTATGAAGATTACAGACGCAATAAAGTGCATATTCTTTCCGAATCATGGAGATGCGTGAAAGCTGCCTACAAGGGGAGATTGGTTGTCACTTCCAGAAAGCCTAAAGCAACAAATGGTCATATTCATGGACCTGATTTGGCGGAAACTGAAGTTTATAAGGTGAAGGAGATAATTCGCGACATTGCAAGGAGCACGGAAGAAAGACCAAGAAATATCATCCATGAAGAAAGCGGTATTACGGAATAATATTCAGTTTCATTACCGACATATGATGGATGCTTCCAGGACACTCATACATCGCCAACGTCGCAGCGAAGGTATAATACAATCCACTTATAATTCCGAAAACGAAAACGACAAACTAATAGAAAGAGGAGACAGTTTTCTACTGTAGGGTTCTGGCACAGAAGACGCCGACAGAATATTTTTCTTTGGAATAACTGTAAACCTCTCGATTATGAATGAATTCAAGCACTGGAGTATCGATGGCACATTCAAAGTTGTGCTAACTCTTTTCTAACAGTTGTTTACAATTCATGTATTAGTCGATGACAAAGCCGTTCCAGTTACGTATTGCCTCATGCGCAATAAAACAGAAGATAGTAACAAGATAACTTTTTCCAGATTAGTCAATTAAGAGCCGCTTTTACGTCCCTCTACTATTATATCAGATATTTAATTAGCATCAATGAATTTCCGAAGGCAAAAATTGATAGTTGTTTTTTCTATCTTTCCCAAAATTTATGGAGAAAAATACAACAATCCAAACTGACCACAATCTACAGGTCGGATGAAAGTTTTAGAGTTCGCTGCAAGATGCTTCTAGCATTGAGTTTTGTTCCTGGAGCAACGAGCATTCCATGCATTCGCATACCATCAGGAATCCTCAACCCCAGGAGAACTGGCTCCATTGATGGAATATTGGAATTGAAACTACGTGGGAAGAAAACTGTTGAAATTGGAACCTCGATTTCCTATTTCTGAATGGAATTTGGTCGAACGCATGAAAAATGATTTGCCCAGAACAAGTAACTGGCATAATTCTTTCCAACATTCAATAGATTGCCAACATCCACCTATCCATGAATTGATCAATCATTTGAAAAAGAAACAGCATCAGGCTGATATTTTATATCACTCGCTTCAAATTCGGCTTCAGACAAGAAAAGAGAAATAACAGCAAATATGCATGTGCAACTGAACAAATGATTGAAAGATTAGTCAGAAATTATAACTTTGACCAAATTGAAGATTACTTGCAGTCTGTTGCCTATAAGTTGAGTATTCAATTGTTATATTTTCAGATTTACGTGTTATTGTCCAATAAACCATAGACGTGAATAGGGTTTTTGATTTTTAACCATCCTTTATGACTGGCGCTATTTCGATATGCGCTGTTTGGTTATAGCGCTATGGCTATTTCGTAACGCGCTAATTTGTAATGCGCTGTTCAGTAACTGCGCTGTTTTGTTACTGCGCTATTTTGTTACGCGCTGTTTTGGTCGCGCTATTTTATTACACACTGTTTTGTAACGCGCTATTTCGTTGCAGAGCCCATGAATAGGTTTAACAATCTTATAGTGAAAAACCAAAGCCATAAGGTTTGCACGTTCCTAAAGTTGAAATAGGGGCGCGATATTTAAAAAAAATAGTTGGTTGCTGATGCATTTGCTCGCTTAAGGCAATCAATAGAATGAAATTCAATATTGTTGGAACCCGAAAAAAAATTCCCATAAGCCGGTCAGCGGTCAATTTTCCTGACTGAGAATTTTGTGAACATTTTTTTAGTTTCCTGGCAAACTTCTTCGTGAACGAAATAATGTGCAATGAAAATTTGTTAATGTAAAAGTCAGTTTTAAGAAAAAGCCATAAGTCTAGTTTGTGCTCATCATACTATAGAAAACTGGAAAACTTTCAGGATGATCACAGGAACTTTTGTTCATTTTCTCCGTCATGGGAATTGGCATGTAGGAAGAAAAACTGATTTCAAAACCAGAAAAATTCGAAAATATGATTACGAAGTTTTATACAGTGGGGCCCTAAAGTAAAGGATACAATAATTTTCGATGTTATTATTTTTGAAGAAAAACCATGAGTGATGTCGAGTTATGTTTTCGGAAAGACACTGTGACATAAAAAGTTGCCTCTCCTTCACCCCCCTCAAAGTGACAGCCAGTAACCCAATTGTTTATTGGATTAGGCGGTCAGTTGAAAACCCTTGATGATATTCACCAATCCATTGTAGAACAGAATTTTTCGAGGTACCGAATATTTTCAGAAATTCCAAGATATTTTTTAGGGAAACCAAGAACGATGATCTAGAAGATCAGCCCAACTTAGGTTACTACGGTACCTGTATGTCCAGTGCTAGGACATGAGAGACTTGTGCACACATATCCAGTGTGATATGGTTCCTTGGATACGCAGGAACCAACAGAATATTTCATTTCCTTCTGTTCACCATTTGAATTGTACCAAAAATACTGCAAATCGATTTCAACATTGGTCTCCAGAACTAATTCGAATCTGGAAATGAGTTCCATTTTTCATTTTGACATAAAAGCAATTTATTATTGTGGAACTTTCACTTCTTAAGAGCAAACTAGGCCTAAAGGGGATGCCACTATGAAAAAAGGCGCCGGAAACTCTGCCTCTTAGGTGGTGAGGAAACGAAGTGTTGTTTATTATTTTCTCCAATGT
The DNA here is from genome assembly GCA_944452925.2 of Chrysolina oricalcia. NCBI lineage: Eukaryota > Metazoa > Arthropoda > Insecta > Coleoptera > Chrysomelidae > Chrysolina > Chrysolina oricalcia. Next base: position 45,536,393 of record OX101819.2, on the reverse strand, counting down.
GGTTATTTTTTTTACTGGAATCCAACATCAAAGTTTTACTTTTGAGCCCTAGGAACAGAAAATACCCCACATTGTGGAAAGTTATAGTGTACCTATAGATATTGCTTACTGCTAGTGACAATGTTAAACCTCATCAAAATTATGTATTCGGACACAAAATTTTTGGATTTAATTTTTGTTTTATTGCAAGATATTTTTACGATATTGATTTTTTTTATTTCTGACGTTATTCCGAAGAATATCAATAAATTACGAATATTTCACCACTGCTGGCCAATCCTATCTTGGCCGCAGTGTTCATCAAACAAGTAAACGCAAACAGTTTCCATTGGCAACTTCGAACCTCACGTTAGGATTCTTGTTCTATTTTTTACTAGTAGATTTGGATTGTTCACTTGATTTGAGTCAGAATTTCAATTTTTTATTTTCATATTGGTAGCTACATAAAAAAATATCTGGTCATTGAAAGTGGATAAAAACTCTCAGCATTATTGGTATTTGCATATCAAGTACAGAGGTGAAAGAAAACTCCTACCTCAATGGAGTTAAAACCCAAAAAATTTTTCAAAAAAATGTGGTTTCTGTGGATTTTTATGAGGTTCGTATTTTTTTATAACTGAATCATTCTGTATTCTTTGGAGTTTATGACTACATACTCTGTAAAAATTAAACAAACATCCTAACTCAATCCAAAAATACTCCATTGTGAATAGGTTCTATAATTATGGATCACCCAGTATAAATTATGGGTATTTCAGTTTTTTTCAAACAAGGTATCTAGTGAAAAAGATCATTTCGCAAACGCTATCGCTCAGGAACTGTCATATTTTATACTTTCAAAATCGGGCATGCTTGCAGTTGCGGATAACATTTATTTTGTCTATGGATTTGCTACATGGAAATGGAATAAAATGTTTCTCAAGAAGCACTGAAGTTCATTTTATTCTGAATCCAGTGGTGTATTCTGGATTTTGGATAAGAGTAGAAATTGAAAAGGTGGGTTGATTAAACGGCATATTTTTTTAATTTAATTCTCCCATAACTTTTTTATTGATGGACGAATTTCAACAAAAATCCAACAGAAACATAAGAAAATGTCATGAATCCAGTGGTGTAGTCAGATTTTTTCTCAAAAAATCGCTGATAAATCTATCAGTTTTTTACCTCGAAAAATAAAGAATAGTTGACCTTGCAAATGAAGATTTATTCATGAAATTTGGTGATTTAGTGGACTTTTTGATTATCTATCTGATGAAAAAAAAAGCATTCCAATTGGTTGAAAAAGTTTGTTTCATTATGGTGCTTCCATTTCAAATGGGCTATACAGTATAAAACATCGAAATCACTTATGGCTTTTTTTTGGTCTTGAAATACTATTTTCTTCTCACATGCCAATTCTCATCAACGAGAGAATGAAAAAAATTACACAAATTTTCCTACAACTTTACAACTTAGGGCTTTCCTTGAGGTACATGCAAAGCATATGGGAATTTTAATATGATGTTTATCAATCATCAAAGTCATATGGTTCAAGTGCCATAAAAGAAAAAGTTTGCCAGAAAACGAAAAAAAAAATTCACAAAATTTTCTGTCCTGAAAATATTGTTAGATATATGTTGGAAGATATCTCAGAACAGACACTAATGCTGTGTACAATACTTTTAATCAATGCTAAATGTACAAAATCAGTTAAGGTAATATAAAAATAGATCTCGATCATCTATCACTTTGACAATCTGAACTGCACCTAATTTTATATCTACATCTGTCACTCAATAATGAAATACAGGATGTAATTCTAACACTTCCCCTTGACATATGCTCATTTTTTCTACTTATGAAATACGTTCAAAACCAAATTTTTCAACACACAGCTAATGTTTTGATTTGGGCAGAGCCATGTTTTCTGTAGAGAGGAACTCTATTTTCAATAGATTTTTTTTCAAAGCCTCTCGTATGAAATGATATCGTATATCTATGTGCTTGCTCCTATTATGAAATGTTGGATTTTTGGCGAGTTTCTTGGCGTACATATTATCGTTGAAAACAATAACATCTGCCAAATATTCTAGTCCTAACTCGATCAAAAATCGACATAGATATATGGCTTCCTTTGCAGCTTCTGTCATGCCCATATATTCATCTTCTGTCGAAGATAATGCGACCGCCTTCTGTTTCTTAGATTCCCATGATATTGGTCCTCCACTAAGAATAAAAGTGTATCCAGTAGTATATGATCTATTATCTTCAAAGCAGCTACCCTAGTCTGCATCTACTAAATCATCGATTTTTTTGTAATTTTGTTCGAATGTCAAGCCCAAATTCATTGTTGCCTTAAGGTAGCGCAATACACGCTTTGCAGCTTTCCAATGTTCTTTTCCGAACGAGTTATTAAACTGGCCCAGACAACTTACTGCGAAACTAATGTCAGGTCTAGTAGTAACAGACAAATATGGTAAACAGCCAATCAATTTCTTACATGGAAGATTTTCCCCTTTCGAACTATTGGTCTCTGGGTTTCTTTTGAATTTCACATTTGGTTCCATCGGTGTACTGACAGGTTTTGCAGCAGACATTCCAAACCGCATTTATTTATTTATTTATTTATAAATTTGAGGCCACCCAACAGGCAGGTATTTCACTGCCCAATAATAGAGCGGCACAGTATTACAATTGTTTTAGCAAACAGTACTGAGTATGTATTTTACAATAAGATTTTTATAATAGCTTATAATAATTAAATGTGCTTAAAAACTAACAGTGATTAATGATTAATGTTTATGGAAGAATAGTGATGATATGTCTAGTTGTACAGAATTTGTTTGACTCTACTTTTAAATCCAATAAATGAGACACTGAATATGTCCGGATCATTATTTGATTTGTTCAGAGTATTAAAAGTTTTGATACACCTTGTTAATGGAGAATTGAGTAAAAAATTTGTTGAGCATTGGGGAACTTTCAGAAGTTGTCTATTCCTTATATTGTGCTGCAAGCTGTTAAGATAGCATAGTTGTAGGCAATATGGAGAATCTGTTAGATTATTTAATAATTTATATATAAAACAAATATCAAAAAATTTTCTTCTCAATTCCAAATGTTCTAACTTTTAAGTTACTTTCATAGGAATAATAGTGCCTTTCTTTGTTAAATCTAAAGTTCAATCGGTTTATGAATTTCTTTTGTACATTTTCTATTCTGTCAATGAAGCAGTTATAAAATGGATTCCATATAATGGATGAATATTCGATGATAGGTTTAACAATAGTATTATACAATATAGTAATAGACTTCCAACAACTGAAGTCCTTAGTGACCCTAAACATGAATCCTATGTTCCTAAGTGACTTTTGGGTTATGAATTCAATGTGTTGTTCAAAGGTTAATTTGTGATCTAAAATTATTCCTAGATCTTTTACAATGTCTGTCTTTCCAATGATGGCGTCTTTCAGTTTCAAGTTGTACGTTATGTGTTTGTTACTACGAGAGAAGACAATCTGATAGCATTTCGAAAGATTGAGATGGAGTTTGTTGAGTGAGCAGTAGTCTGAATAGATTGAAGATCTATATAGTCTTGGACAGTTTCAATGGTCGTGTACATTTTCAAGTCATCAGCAAAGAGAGTATGCTTTGTACTATGAAAACAGGCTGGCAGATCGTTGATAAAAATGTTAAACAATAATGGTCCCAGGTGTGACCCTTGCGGGACACCTGATGTAACAGGGCCGCATTTTGATTTAACACCATTAATCACTACTAATTGCGTCCGTTGATCTAAATCAGAGGTTAGTAGGTTCAAAAGATGCCCATGCACACCGAATTTTCGAAGTTTGACTACCAGAGTTTTATGGTGTACCTTGTCGAATGCCTTCGAAAAATCCGTGTACACGGCACAGGTGGCTCCTCCTCCTTCCATTTTCGTGAGAACATCTTGGATGTATGGGACCAAATTGGTTAAAACTGATCTTTTCGCGAAAAAACCATGTTGAAATGGGTTGATGGAAGTGCGCACTTGAAAAAATAAATCCTTGTAAATAATAGCCTCGAATAGTTTACCAAGCTGATTCAGTAGCGAAATGGGCCTGTAGTTAGCCATGTTGGATTTATCTCCTGATTTGTGGACTGGTACGACCATTGCAACTTTCCATTGTTTAGGAAATATGCCGCATCTTAAGCATTTGTTGAATAAGATGTGAAGGGGTTCAATAATAGAGTTGATGCATCTTTTAAGAAATAATGTCGGTATACCATCAGGTCCGGGACCTTTTTTGATATTTAGGTTCTGTATGGCATTCCGTACCTGTTCCCTCGTTATATATGATCTCCCAAAGTGTAAGAGGTTTTCAGAATTGTTAATATCGACGAGATAGGGAGAGTTATCTGATTCAAAAACGCTGCAAAAATAGTCGAAAAACAGATTAGCAATTGATTCAACGTCATCTGCATTTTTATTTTCAAAGAACATTTTGGCCGGCAATGATTTATTTTTCGACTTATTTGCGATGAATGACCAAAAGACTTTTGTATCATTGTCGATGGATCTTTCAGTTCTGTCTATGTACCTAGCATAGTCGGATTTTACGTTTTGTTTGAATAATCTGCGATAATTGGAAAATTGAAAGTAATCATTTTGATTATTGAACATTTTCCATTTTTTGTGACTTTTTTCTTTTTTCTTAATTAGAATTATCGTATTGCGGCTGTACCAGATGGGATATTTCTTTTTTGAAATGGTCTTCTTGGGAACATAGGACTCTATAAGTGTGTTAACAATTCCGTAAAAAATGTCAACGCAACATTCGACGTTTTGATGTGATAGTGTTGTTGTCCAATTGATGGTACTAAGCCTATTATTGATTGAGGTGTAGTCTGCTTTGTCAAAAAAAGTTTTTGTATAATTATTTCCTATCATTAACTTATTAGTACTGAGTTCCAGCGAGATTTCAAGTGAAACATGATGTGGATCTTCTTCAACAAATGGGAAAAAACTTTTTTTGACTTTGGGGTTCGAGACGAGTGACAGAATTAGATCCAATTGTTTGCCATGAGCATTTACGATATCAGAGTGTTGTTTTAGATTCAAGAGTGATATGGTGTCAGTGAAAAGTTCACTAAAGGCATCTCCAGTACTGAAGGGACAGAGTGATTGAAGTTCTACGTTATAGGACCAAACGATTTTTGGAAGATTGAAATCACCGACAACTAAAATTTCGTCGTTACTCTTGTTAATATTCATGACGATATCAGTCAGTTTTCGACTAAATATCTCAAAGTCGTTTAATTTAGCATGTGGAGGTATATAAATACAACAAATATGCAATTTCTTACCCTCATTCAGTACTACAGATACCCAGATGTGTCCTATTATACCATTTGTAATCCAATCGGGGACATTAAACGACACCAGGTTGTTCAATACCCCAATCATTACCCCCCCACCATCACTTTTTCTACTAGTTTGAGGATCACGGTCGTTTCTGTAGACATTGTAGGAGTCTGTGAAAAGTTCAGAGCTTAATACTTCTTCCTTAAGCCAGGTTTCAGTGATGCAGACAAGATCATATTTCAAGGCACTTGATGATTTGTAAAATTGCTCAGTTTTTGTTCTTAGCCCTCTTGTATTTTGGTAGTAAATTTTCATTTGCTTAGAGTCGAATGTGAAAATGAAATTCAAATACTTTATGACTGGAGAGTGATATTAATTTAAACGTTGGAGAATGTTTTCGTCTTTGATTTGTATGGCTCTTCCTTGATCTTCTTTTTTGATGAAAATTTTTAAGTCCTTCACCCAGCAGTATTTGAACTGTTTATCGGAACAAAATTCACGTGTTTTTTTATAGAGGAGTTTATAATAGGGTGAGAGGTGTTCATTAATGTAAACAGGCTGTTTAGGTCCCTCAATGTTGAAGTAGGTTGTGAACATTCTTCCGGTTTTTTTCTGGCGATATGCTTGGATAAATTAGTTACGTTTTCTCTGCGACGTAAATTTAACTATGATGTTTTTTGGAATATTGGTGTTGGTTGCGCTGGGATGTCTCAAAACTCTGTGAGCTTCTTCTACTTCGGAATCGTCGATGTTTATGTCCAGGTGAGCGCCGATATTTTTAACGACTTGCGAGATAATTTCACCCGTTTTTTCTGGTATTCCACTAATTTCGACATTATTGGCTCTCGATTGAAGCTGGAGAAGTTGAATTTCGGATCTGAGTTCGGAGCATTCTTTTTTCAAAATTGAGATCTCTTGTTTGGCTGCGTGTATGTCTTTCATCACGGCTTTGACAGTTTCCATTTGCCTATTAAAATCATCGATTTTGTCCCCATAGAATTTTAATGAGTCCATGACTTCGGTTTGTTTACCTTTAACACCAGCAATTTCTTAGTACACCAAATTCATTTTTCCATCATTTGATTCATCTGCGAAGAGGATATCCCCGCGTTCGGAGTTTCCTTGCAGTGTTTACAAAGCCAAAGCACACCTGAGTCAGCTGATAAGTCGGCTAGCCCAGAGGGCAATGACGCACATTTCAAGTGATAATGTTTTTTACAGCGACCTTGACACTGGATACCCAAATTTGAACGGCTTATCAGTAAAGCGCAAAGGCCACACTGCTCGGGCATGGTAAAAAAGGTTTTCGTTTTTGTTGTCGATTGTTCGAGGATATGCCGATTTATATAGCAAATTCGATCAAATTCCGCTTCTGGTGAAGAGATTATCACTAATTGTTTAACACACTGAATGCACAGTCAAATTCCGATCACCGTGATATTAATCACTTTATTGAGAAACCGGCGTTTACCGTAGAAAATTCGGTTTCAGTGGAGCGTTAGTAAACGTGACTTGTCACATACGCAGCACACACATCTCTCTAAAATATTCTTAACATATCATTTCTGTTATGGATGTTAAATCAGTTTTCACTGGTTTAGGCTTTTTAAAAAATTTATTAACTTTATTTACAATTTTACAACATTGTAAAAATATAAATAATATATTGATTCGAACACCGACGAGATTTGAATGACCTGTATGGCTTGAGTTTGAGTTTGAATTCGAATGGCGTCTCTTTTTGGGTTCTTGAAATTTATAAGTTCGGGAATGCTGACTGGATACTGCGTATTTCGGTTAGTCCACGAAGACCTTCAAACTGCACTTGGAATATCCTCTAGCTACTGCGTAGTGGCTGATGCAATGTTTACTGAATGTGTCGCAATTCTGGTACAAAGGGCTCATTCAGGATTCCGATATAACAACTCCCCCCTTGAAAAGAAAGTTGAAGCGGTGCTGCAACTTTCACATCAAGCTAGTGATTTACTGGAGTTCAATTCTATTTCTTCTTCTCTTTCATCTAAGTGAATACTTGGTCTTCTTTTTGAGGGTAAAAATCTTCGAAGGGATGCAAAATTTCTTCCAGTTCTTGGAGGTGGATCATTTCTTGATGTCAAAAGTCCAATTTTCACTGAACGTCTATTTTTACACGTACAAAATATGTAAAGTAAAATTATAAACACAATTATTACAATTGTAAAAATCGTAAACCATGAAACATGTTTTCTTACGAAAGGCTCATTAATAATTTGATCAAGTTGATCTGAATATTGATTTAGTTTGTGTTGACCAATATTCAAATTATCAATATTTAATTTGCTCAATTTCAAAGGTTTCAATTCTGGAAGTTTTTCTTTATTTGGTATGTCTTTACAACATTCATATGGAATCAAAATTGGATAACTTTTATAAGTTATATTCTTTTCTTGAATAAAGTATTTTGCATATACCATCGTATTTCCAATAAATGAATTACAATTTGGTTGAAGTTTCAAATCTGAATTCGTTTTTATTATTTTTGTAACAATATTTTGGTTTTGACAACTTATTGTAACAGGTAAAGGATCTAATAGAGTTATTAACCAAATATTCATTCGAATTTCAAAAACATTATAATCTTTTGCAAAAAGTAAAGAAATTGAACACACTCTAGGAAGTTCTAGCAATGGTCTTAAAATTTTAGCTTCACAAATTGCATTACTATCAATCGGATATGAAATAACATTTTTACATATTTGAAAATTATAAAAAAGTGGTTTGCACTTGTCTAAAGGCAGCGTACAACATAGAATCATCATCTTTTGCAATATAATTTTTATTTGTTGGTAAAATATGATGTAACCCTGTTCTGTTATCTAGGATAGAAATGGGGTACAATCGGTAAACCATATAAGTTTCTGGTTCAACTAATGGAATTTTTAGAACAAAAATTATGTTTGAATCTGCCTGAAAAGCCTGTAATTCAATGATATCTAAATATGTGGAAACTGATGAAAGTTTCGCGGGTAAAGGTAAATAATCTTTTTGAATTGTTTGAGATATTTCTCGTAGAGATGATACTAAATCATTGGGTTTAATAATTGAAGTGTGAATAATATGAAGTCTAGCAAATGTAATTGCATTAAGAATATCATTCAAATAATTTTCCAAAAATGTATATAACTTTCCAATAATTGTTCACAGATTTCAACTATTGCTAAATGGTCTGAAAGATCATAAATTGAAGTTTCAATTTTCTTTATATCTTCATTAAATGTTTTCTCAACTACTTGCAATTGTTGAATGGTAGAATTAAATTCTTTTATAACAGAGGTTGTAACTGAAATTTGGTTTTTTAGTAAATTTTCAATTTGGTGTTCATCCTTATGAATTTTATTTATACATTCATTGAAATATTCTCCGTCACTGGCATCTAAATTTCCGGTAAGTGCTTTCCATATTGATCCTACGCCATTAATTAATCCGCGTTTATATCTTTTGTTATAGTCATTCGAATCAACTTGAGATTCGTAATACTTTTCATCTACTTGGGCAGCAATTTTATTTAATAAACTAATGTGCATGCTGATTTCTCCGTTAAAATATTTCATTCTCAGATCATCAGTTTCTACAAGATAAACTAAGTCATTTAATATTCTTACATTATGATCGATTGCTTCTTTAAGTAGCGCCATATCTTTTACTACTAATAATGTCCATTTTGTATTTGAGATTTTAATCTCACCTTGCTCATGGTAATATACTCCTATTGAGTTATTAATAGGTGTCAGTACATACTGGGCGTTAATATTTTGGGTGACTGCTAACAGGAAGATAATCATTCTTGATCTGATTCTGGTTCTAAATTTTCTTGATCTGAAACAAAACAAGGTTTCAGTCTATCAAAATTTACTTTTGAATTTTGGTTTGTTTTGGGATTTCTCAACACTGCTGAATTTTGAAAGATTTTGATAATTTCGAAAGGTCCATTGAATTTATTTTCCAATTTGTTTTTTATTTGAGATTCTTTTACGAATACTTTATCTCCTTTTTTAAATGATCGAGGTTCATGATGTATATGTTCATCAAATCGTTCTTTTGCTTTTTGTTTTCTCCTTTCAGTTTTTTCATAAGCTACTTTATAATAATATTTCATTCTATTATTGAGATCTCTAATATATTTTGTTGAAAGATCTTTTTGATTATATGTGGTGTCAGGGGGTCTACCTGAGGTATGTCCAAATATTAACTCATAAAGACTAAATCCGTGAGTTTTATTTTTACTGTTGTTATAAGCAATAATAGCAAGGGGTAAAATAGATAAGGGATGTTCATTAGGGTTTTCTATTTTATGAACTCGTAACATTTCAATAAGGGTTGCATGAAATCTTTCTAGAGAGCCATTTGATTGTGGATGGTCTACACCAGAAAATGTAATTTTTATGTCATATAGTGTACAAAGGTCTTTTACTATATGATTGTTGAATTCTTTACCTGAATCAACATGGATTCTCAATGGAGTTCCATAGTGTTGGAAGAATACGAGTAGTGTACTCGCTACTGATTTTGCTGTTTTATCAGGCATTGGATATGCTTGAGTGAATTTAGTTAATTCGCATCTCATTGTTAAAATGTCATTTTGTACTGGGGTTTCTAAAATATCAACGTTTACTCTTTCTAACGCTGTTTTTGGAGTTTCAGTGAGTACAAGTGGATTTTCTAAATTTTGTCTACATATTTTTGATTTTTGACAAATTTCACAAGCTTTTATGAAATTTTCAAAATCTTTTGTGATGCCTATCCAATTATATTTTTCTCTTATCCTTCTTAATGTTTCGTTTATTCCACGGTGTAAATTTCTTTTGCCGTTGTGGTATTGATCTAAAATTATTGGTATTTGGTCTTTGTCGGGTGTTCGAACTACATCTTGACATATTTCGAATTTAATATTCTCGTTATCTGCTAAGATGTACGAAAGCATTTCTTGGATTGGTAAATCAACATTATTTTCGACATAATACGTTTTTGAGGGTTCAAAAATATGTTGGAATCGATATAAAGAACTAAACATGTATTCTATTGCATCTTCAGGGTCGAAAGGTAACAATATTAAATAGTGTTTTCGATTTTTTACAGTTCTACTAGAAACAATATTTATTTTATTTCCATAGAAGTCCATATCTTCTTCAAATATGTCATCAAATATTTTGTCATGTATTGGTGTTAATTTATTGTTTTGGGGAAAAACAATAATGTCTTTATGGCTTTTGTGTAAAAGTTGGTCATTAGTAAATTTAAACTTCGAATAATCTATTAATGATTTTGTCTTGAAAAGTCTAGAAAATTTTTTTAATTCTTCTAATACAGTTTCCTGAGCTATTTCAGTTTCTGTATCTGAAATTTCTTGTTCTTCACGGTTATCATTTGCCATTAAAATTTTTGATAAGATTTTACTACAGTCATCAAAATGATTTATTCTAATTCTAGATAGAGCGTCTGCATTTTTATGAATTTTTCCTGGTCTATAAATAACTTCAAATTGATATTCTTCTAATTTCAAACGCCATCTGGCTAATCGACTGCCTGGGTCTTTAATTGAAAATAACCATGTTAAAGGTCGATGATCTACTATAAAATTAAATTTTCTACCATATAGATAGGGTCTAAAATGTTTCACTGACCATACCATAGCTAATGGTCGAATATTTAGTTTCAGCAGGACATAATGTTCTAGATGCATAGGCAATAGGTAAGTCTTTTCCTATTGGTCCTTAAGATAAAACTGATCCAATTGCAAACGAGCTTGCGTCTGTTGTCAAGATAAAGAGTTCATCAAAATTTGGATAAATTAAAATTAGGGGTTGATGTTAAAGCTTTCTTCAATTCTTGAAATGATTGTTTACATTCTTCATCAAAGTAAAAGGATGAGTCTTTTTGTAATAGTCTCGTCATAGGTTTAGAAATTTTGAAAAATTTGGAATAAATTTTCTGTAATAACCTGCAAGTCCTAGAAATTGTCTAATTTCTTTTGCATTAGATGGTTCTGGAAATTTAATTATACAATCAACTTTTGTTGGGTTTGGTTTAACTCCATCTTTAGTAATGACATGTCCTAAATAGGCAACTTCTTGTCTTAAAAATTCGCATTTATCAGGTTGTATTTTCAAATTTGCACTTCTTAAACGTTTAAAAACAAGTTTCAAATTAAATATGTGCTCGTCTATAGTCGGGGAATAAATAATTATATCATCCATATATACCGAACATCTCTCGTTTCTAAGTCCGATTAAAATATGATCTAAAATTCTTTGTAGGGTACTAGGAGAGTTCTTCATTCCAAAAGGCATTCTAAGAAATTCGTATAAACCATTTTCAACAGAAAAAGCGGTTTTTTCTATGTCTTTAGGGTGCATTTCAATTTGATGAAAACCTGAGGCTAAATCAAGTGTTGTAAAATATTGACATTTTCCAAGTTGGTCTAATAAATCTGATATGTTGGGCAAAGGATATTTATCATCAACTGTCAATTCATTTAATTTTCGATAATCAATTACTTCGCGCCATTTTTGTTTTCCGGATGGGTCAAGTTTTTTAGGAACTACCCAAACTGGGGCTGACCATGGTGAAATTGATGGTCTAATTATATTTTGTTCTAATAATTTTGAAATTTGCGATTTCACTTCTTCTTTATGTACGTGGGGGTATCTATAAGATTTCGTTGAAACGGGTTGTGCACCATCTTTTAATTTTACTGTATGTTCTATTTCACTTGTAAATGTTAAAGGATCACCTTCTAAATAAAAGATGTCTGTTAATTCTAAACATAACTTCTCAATTAACTCCTTTTCTTTTTCATTAAGATGTTCTAAACGAAGTAATTTTTTTATTTCCTCTGGACGACTCTTTTGTGAAATTTCTGTTTCAGTTTCAAATTCATCTTCCAGTATATCTTCATAAAATTCTTCAAATTGTAAGTCAGTAAAATCAACTGATTTTTCAATAGCATTTATGTTTACTACGGTTACTAGAAATTCTCCTTTTTCATTGATTTTGACTAGGGCATTTGGAAGTTTAACTTTCTCTTTCTCAGTAGCTAACAGTATAGCTTCTGTATTTTTTTATTTTGATTTTAATTTAAAAACTTTTTCAACTCTTGGTTCAATTGTGATTTTATTTTCAAAATCTTTTTCAATAGTTTCTTCAAATTTTTCCTGAACGTTTTCTTGAATATTTTGTTTGAGATTTTGTTCAATATCGACTTTTACTGATGTTCCAGTGATTATTTTCTGAGCTGAATATAAAGGAAAGGTTTGATAATTCAAAATTAAAACTTTATTACCAATATCTACTATTCCATCAAATCTTTTCAAAAAATCAGTATCTAAAATTCCGTCAAATTCAATATCTAAATCGTGTATATAAACTTTATGCCAAACTGGTTTCTCTTTTGTACCAAAAGGTATCAAAACTGACTCTTTTACCATAACTTTTCCATCCGTGACTCCTGTGACGTATATTTTCTGAAAATCGTTGAGTATAATTTTCTACTGTTTTCCTTTTAAAAATTGAGATACCTGCGCCTGTGTCAATTAATATTCTAAATTTAGATGGGCTGATTAAGTAATATAAATCGCTATAGTTGGAAGTTATAGGAATTGCTGATCTGTCTTGAGATTGTTTACTCTAGGTATTGTTTTCGATTTCATTATGTGTGCGAGATTCATTTTCGTTTCGAACGAACGATTCAGCTGTTGTTGTTCTATTTCTGGATTGCCTGTGTATAGGGTTTGCCGAGATTCTGGGTTGGTCGTTGTACTGGTAGGTGGGTTGTCTAGCGATAGGGTATTGTGAAAATCCGTTTGAAGTTGATCTACTTCATAATAAAATTTTTCGTTATTGGGTTGTTCAAAATACTCCATTTGTTCTGGAAAATTATCGTTTTCTTCATAGTATGGTTCATTTACTTGTTCTGTATAGTCATAAAGATTTTCATTTTGATATTCAAAATCGGTATTTGAATAATATTCATCATGATCAAAAAGATGAGTTTTATTTATGTTGGGATTTCTTTGAGGATTTCTCTGGATTGAATTTGATTTGTTCATTTGATTTGGTGTGCGAAATGAATTCATATTTGTCTGAAAGGGTAACGGGTTCAACCTTTGCATTTGGAAATTTGGTTGTCGTTGAAAATTCGGATTTGGATTTTGTCTTTGAAAATTTGGATTTGTATTTTGAAAATTTTGATTTTGGGGTTGACTTATTTGAGGTTGACTAGATTGGGGTTGAAAATAATTTCTTTGAAAATTATTTTGTCTATTCATTGGTTGTCTTGCATTATGATTTATTCTTGCACTTTGAGGTTGTGTTGGACGATTAATTGATTTTTGATTTTCAAAGTATGAGAGCTGTATCTCACGCTTTATTCTGATGGAAGCTTCTAGCATATTGTGTGGATTGCTAGCTCGAATAATTTGACCAATTTTGGGTTCTAGGCCAGTTAATGAAGTATTTAAAACCATGTTTTCAATTAATTGTGATTGTGCTTCTTTTTGTAAGTTTGTTAGATTTGATCGATTTACACATGAATGCATTTTAGCGCTGTGACTTTGTAGTCGTGAGAAAAACGTCAGTGCATTTTCTCCATTCGCTTGTCTTATTCTCTGTAAATCCTGGATTAAAGATGTTAAATCTCGGGAATCACCAAAATGAGAATTTAATAAAATTCTGTTCTCTTGATAATCTCTTGGATTTCTAGAATTTATCAATTGAGCAGCTTTTCCTCTTAATTTGTTTCTAATATGAATTGTTAATTACAATTTTTGTTGGTCTACGGCCATAGCTTGTGCATGGTCGCAAGCGTTTAAAAAATTTCCTAGCGAAATTGAATCACCATCGTACTCTGGAATTTTTGAAAATATTTCTGAAAGTTTGTATGGCTCTAATGGTACTTCAGGATTCAATTCAATTCAATTCAATTCAATTCAATTCAATTCAATTCAATTCAATTCAGTTCAGTTCAGTTCAGTTCAGTTCAGTTCAGTTCAATTCAATTCAATTCAATTCAATTCAATTCAATTCAATTCAATTCAATTCAATTCAATTCAATTCAATTCAATTCAATTCAATTCAATTCAATTCAATTCAATTCAATTCAATTCAATTCAATTCAATCAAATCAATTCAATTCAATTCAATTCAATTCAATTCAATTCAATTCAATTCAATTCAATTCAATTCAATTCAATTCAATTCAATTCAATTCAATTCAATTCAATTCAATTCAATTCAATTCAATTCTATTCTATTCTTATTCTATTCTATTCTATTCTATTCAATTCTATTCAATTCAATTCAATTCAATTCAATTCAATTCAATTCAATTCAATTCAATTCAATTCAATTCAATTCAATTCAATTCAATTCAATTCAATTCAATTCAATTCAATTCAATTCAATTCAATTCAATTCAATTCAATTCAATTCAATTCAATTCAATTCAATTCAATTCAATTCAATTCAATTCAATTCAATTCAATTCAATTCAATTCAATTCAATTCAATTCAATTCAATTCAATTCAATTCAATTCAATTCAATTCAATTCAATTCAATTCAATTCAATTCAATTCAATTCAATTCAATTCAATTCAATTCAATTCAATTCAATTCAATTCAATTCAATTCAATTCAATTCAATTCAATTCAATTCAATTCAATTCAATTCAATTCAATTCAATTCAATTCAATTCAATTCAATTCAATTCAATTCAATTCAATTCAATTCAATTCAATTCAATTCAATTCAATTCAATTCAATTCAATTCAATTCAATTCAATTCAATTCAATTCAATTCAATTCAATTCAATTCAATTCAATTCAATTCAATTCAATTCAATTCAATTCAATTCAATTCAATTCAATTCAATTCAATTCAATTCAATTCAATTCAATTCAATTCAATTCAATTCAATTCAATTCAATTCAATTCAATTCAATTCAATTCAATTCAATTCAATTCAATTCAATTCAATTCAATTCAATTCAATTCAATTCAATTCAATTCAATTCAATTCAATTCAATTCAATTCAATTCAATTCAATTCAATTCAATTCAATTCAATTCAATTCAATTCAATTCAATTCAATTCAATTCAATTCAATTCAATTCAATTCAATTCAATTCAATTCAATTCAATTCAATTCAATTCAATTCAATTCAATTCAATTCAATTCAATTCAATTCAATTCAATTCAATTCAATTCAATTCAATTCAATTCAATTCAATTCAATTCAATTCAATTCAATTCAATTCAATTCAATTCAATTCAATTCAATTCAATTCAATTCAATTCAATTCAATTCAATTCAATTCAATTCAATTCAATTCAATTCAATTCAATTCAATTCAATTCAATTCAATTCAATTCAATTCAATTCAATTCAATTCAATTCAATTCAATTCAATTCAATTCAATTCAATTCAATTCAATTCAATTCAATTCAATTCAATTCAATTCAATTCAATTCAATTCAATTCAATTCAATTCAATTCAATTCAATTCAATTCAATTCAATTCAATTCAATTCAATTCAATTCAATTCAATTCAATTCAATTCAATTCAATTCAATTCAATTCAATTCAATTCAATTCAATTCAATTCAATTCAATTCAATTCAATTCAATTCAATTCAATTCAATTCAATTCAATTCAATTCAATTCAATTCAATTCAATTCAATTCAATTCAATTCAATTCAATTCAATTCAATTCAATTCAATTCAATTCAATTCAATTCAATTCAATTCAATTCAATTCAATTCAATTCAATTCAATTCAATTCAATTCAATTCAATTCAATTCAATTCAATTCAATTCAATTCAATTCAATTCAATTCAATTCAATTCAATTCAATTCAATTCAATTCAATTCAATTCAATTCAATTCAATTCAATTCAATTCAATTCAATTCAATTCAATTCAATTCAATTCAATTCAATTCAATTCAATTCAATTCAATTCAATTCAATTCAATTCAATTCAATTCAATTCAATTCAATTCAATTCAATTCAATTCAATTCAATTCAATTCAATTCAATTCAATTCAATTCAATTCAATTCAATTCAATTCAATTCAATTCAATTCAATTCAATTCAATTCAATTCAATTCAATTCAATTCAATTCAATTCAATTCAATTCAATTCAATTCAATTCAATTCAATTCAATTCAATTCAATTCAATTCAATTCAATTCAATTCAATTCAATTCAATTCAATTCAATTCAATTCAATTCAATTCAATTCAATTCAATTCAATTCAATTCAATTCAATTCAATTCAATTCAATTCAATTCAATTCAATTCAATTCAATTCAATTCAATTCAATTCAATTCAATTCAATTCAATTCAATTCAATTCAATTCAATTCAATTCAATTCAATTCAATTCAATTCAATTCAATTCAATTCAATTCAATTCAATTCAATTCAATTCAATTCAATTCAATTCAATTCAATTCAATTCAATTCAATTCAATTCAATTCAATTCAATTCAATTCAATTCAATTCAATTCAATTCAATTCAATTCAATTCAATTCAATTCAATTCAATTCAATTCAATTCAATTCAATTCAATTCAATTCAATTCAATTCAATTCAATTCAATTCAATTCAATTCAATTCAATTCAATTCAATTCAATTCAATTCAATTCAATTCAATTCAATTCAATTCAATTCAATTCAATTCAATTCAATTCAATTCAATTCAATTCAATTCAATTCAATTCAATTCAATTCAATTCAATTCAATTCAATTCAATTCAATTCAATTCAATTCAATTCAATTCAATTCAATTCAATTCAATTCAATTCAATTCAATTCAATTCAATTCAATTCAATTCAATTCAATTCAATTCAATTCAATTCAATTCAATTCAATTCAATTCAATTCAATTCAATTCAATTCAATTCAATTCAATTCAATTCAATTCAATTCAATTCAATTCAATTCAATTCAATTCAATTCAATTCAATTCAATTCAATTCAATTCAATTCAATTCAATTCAATTCAATTCAATTCAATTCAATTCAATTCAATTCAATTCAATTCAATTCAATTCAATTCAATTCAATTCAATTCAATTCAATTCAATTCAATTCAATTCAATTCAATTCAATTCAATTCAATTCAATTCAATTCAATTCAATTCAATTCAATTCAATTCAATTCAATTCAATTCAATTCAATTCAATTCAATTCAATTCAATTCAATTCAATTCAATTCAATTCAATTCAATTCAATTCAATTCAATTCAATTCAATTCAATTCAATTCAATTCAATTCAATTCAATTCAATTCAATTCAATTCAATTCAATTCAATTCAATTCAATTCAATTCAATTCAATTCAATTCAATTCAATTCAATTCAATTCAATTCAATTCAATTCAATTCAATTCAATTCAATTCAATTCAATTCAATTCAATTCAATTCAATTCAATTCAATTCAATTCAATTCAATTCAATTCAATTCAATTCAATTCAATTCAATTCAATTCAATTCAATTCAATTCAATTCAATTCAATTCAATTCAATTCAATTCAATTCAATTCAATTCAATTCAATTCAATTCAATTCAATTCAATTCAATTCAATTCAATTCAATTCATTTTATTTTCCATTTTGACATTTTACAATGTATAGGAATAGTCAGGTTGTAAATAAATAAATAAATACACACACATTCACGTACACACATTCACATACATAAACATATAAATATACATAAAAATAAGTATGTTTAGATAGAAACTTGTTCATTTCATGTCAAGAAATTCATTCAAATTATAGAAGCAGTTGTGCAATAAGAACTGCTCTAGGCTATTTTTGAATTTCTTTAGAGACTCACTTTTTTTTATTTGAATAGGTAGTTTATTAAATAATTTGGGGCCCATGTAATCGGGAGAGCAATAGGCAACTTTTTTGTTTGCTCTACACACACGAAGATTATCCTTATTGCGTGTGTTATAATCATGAATATCTTTATTGCACAAAAGCTTTTCTTTATTTTTGAAAATATAAACACATAACTCGAGGATATACAAACAAGCCAATGGTAAAATAGAAAAATCTGCAAAAAATTGTTTGCATGATACCCAACTCGGTTGCTTTGCTATGCATCTTATTACTCGTTTTTGAGCCAAGAATACATCGGAAGCAGCAGCAGCACTACCCCAGAAACAAATACCATATCGAAGTCTTGACTCTACTTGTGCATAGTACAGACTACGAATCTGATGTTTTTCTAGTACATCTCTCAAATTGATGAAAAGATACTTCAATGAATTGAGCTTTGGGACGAGTTTTTGACAATAGTCTTTCCAGCTAAGGTTTTCATCGAGATGAATTCCCAAAAATCTCACGCTATTGTGCGTATTGGTTGCCATTTCATTGTTTATATTTATATGTAGATCTTCAGCATTTTTTTGTATACTATGAACTCTTAATATTTCAGATTTGGTCATTTGTTTCGCGTGCTGATATGATGAAGGAAAAGTCATCAGCATATGCAGTGAAGTGATTATCACCGGCTATAGATTTCACTTGATTCGTGTACAAGGTGAACAACACTGGGCCTAAAATCGAGCCCTGAGGCACACCCATATTGACAGTTATAGAATCCAAATCGAATTTGAGTATTTCGCTTTTCATTCGAGCCTCAATTGATACAAACTGCTTACGATTTTTGAGAAAGGACGATATCCAAGATGACACGTTACCACGTAGTCCATACAGTTCAAGATTTGATAATAATATTTCATGATTGATGCAGTCGAATGCCCTGCTCAAATCACAAAAAATTGCAGCAGGACACTCGTCTGCATCAACGAATCTAATGATTTGCTTATAAAATGAAAATATGGCCGTTAATGTCGACTTCCCTGAACGAAATCCATGCTGATTTTCATTCAGTATTTCTTTCTCCAAAAAGTTTAGAAGCCTGCTCAAGAAAGCATATTCAAATATCCTAGAGAGACTACACGGAACCGTAATTGGTCTGTAGTTCTTCATTAGAGTGGGATCGTCTTTTTTAAACAGAGGCATTACCTTTTCTACTTTAAGAATTTGAGGGAATTTTCCAGATTCAAATGATTTATTAACTAAATAGGTAATTGGTGTCAAAATTATATCAATAACTTTTTTTATGATGAATGCGGGGATGTCATCGGCACCAGATGATTTTTTATTTTTTAATTCGATTTTTAATAAATCATGGAGCTCATTTTCCGTGAATGGATTCAGAAACATAGACCTAGTATTTAAGTCTTTGCCATAATTTGAAGGGAAGTGTGATACTGGTATATTACTCACAAGATCACTGGGACCATTAATGAAGAACTCATTCATTTCGGATGCAACTTTTACAGGATCTCTTATTAGATCACCGTTTTTCTCAATAACGATTTTTTTTTGTTTTTTGTTTTTATTTTTATTGGATAACTCATTTACCACATTCCATGACGTCCTATTACATTTTCCGAGTTCATTATGCGATCTTGATAATAAGTCTTTTTCTTTGATTTAAGCAACAATCGGTGATTTTTTTTCAGTGTTATAACTTGCAGTAAGTGACGAATTACACTGTTTCAGTGCAAATAATTCTTTCAAGTTTCGACTTGATGAAACCACTGTTTCATCAGTCCAATATTTATCATAATTTTTGCTAAGGTGACATCTCTGCAAAGGAAAATGAATATTGAAATTGTAGAGAAAGGCTTCATTGAAGAGGTTAAACGCATCATCAAAGTCCGTCACAACCAATCTTCATTTTTCAATGATTCTTGGAAATTGAAAATATTACTTTTATTGAAGTTTCTTTTTGTTTGAGTGACCTTGTGGGATACTCTACCATTTTTCAAACTATTTATTTCAGCTAGCACAATTCTGTGATCAGAAATGTAATTATCTATGACACAGCATGTATTGGAAATATGAGAATTGATAAAAATTTGGTCAATGACTGTACAACTATTATTTGTAACTCGGGTAGGCCACCTCACGAGAGGAGTGAGACCATATCCTGATAAAATACTGCACAACACGTCAAAATCACTGTTCTTGTATTTGTCAAAGTTAAAATCACCACATAAAATCAAGTTTTTGTTGGGTTCATACAGAAAGTCTAACAGCAAAACCAACTTGTTGAAAAATATATTTTTGTCTCCACAAGGAGATCTGTAGCATGTCAATAGTGTGTTGTATTGTTCACCACATTTAAAACGAATCCCACATACCTCGAAATGTTGTTCAGTGCAATAGTTTTCCATCTTTATTTTCGTTGTAGAAATTTTCTGATCAGCCCAAATACTAACACCACCACATCGCTTTGATGATCTATAATAAGAATGAATACTGTGTAAACTTTCATTAGAGACGTGATGTGACATTTTGGATAGATTTTAGGATAACAGGGCTAAATCAAATTTTGAAAATTTCGAAAAATACAAAGATACAGATAAATGATTCAATGCAGTACTTACATTAATTTTCTACTCCTACGTCTGGGTTTTGTCACTTCTTCAGTTGTGGTGTTTCTTGGTTTCTTGATTTCTTGGTTTCTTGGTTGTTTGTTGTTTGTCTTCGGGGTTTGTGGAAAGATGAAATCCTACTTCATAAAGCTCTAGCTCCAACAGGATGAGCAGCGTTCGACGACTTACGCGGGTTCCAAGAGGTGATTTCTTCACGACCTGGTGAGCAACGTTCGACGACTTATGCGGGTTTCTTGTTGTCGAAGAGACCGTCTTCTCCACTGGGTTCTGCTTTTGCGGTTCTTGGACTCGTTGGAAGTCTGGAGACTACCGCTGTTTCTTGTATTGATCACAGCGTTATCGAGATACGTACGACTGCGCCAATTTGTTAAATCAGTTTTCACTGTTTTAAGTTTTTTTAAAAATTCATTAACTTTATTTACAATTTTACAACATTGTAAAAATACAAATAATATATTGATTCGAAAACCGACGAGGTTTGAATGACCTGTATGGCTTGAGTTTGAGTTTGAATTCGAATAGCGTCTCTTCTTGGGTTCTTGAAATTTATAAGTTCGGGAATGCTGCCTGGATACTGCGTTTTTCGGTTGGTTCACGAAGACCATCAAACTGCACTTGGAATATCCTCTAGCTACTGCGTAGTGGCTGATGCAATGTTTACTGAATGTGTCGCAATTCTGGTACAAAGGGCTCATTCAGGATTCTGATATAACACGGATAGTGCATTGTTATGTCGTGTGATCTCGATACCTAAACAATATCCAACCTCTCCCGAATCTTTGATTTCGAAATGTTTGGAAAGTATGAATTTCAATTTCTTGGTCATCACTGGATCACGCGAAGCAATTAAGATATCGTCAACGTAAATTCAATGTTTATTGTCTGTGTTAGTAATAATTTCATTCAGTTCTTTACATATGTGAGATGAAGCACCACTGTCCAAACACCACCTCCTTTCATTGCCAGATAAACTAGCATAAAAAGCATCATCGATGGTATACAAGCAAAGATCTTCAGCTTCAGCACATTTTGCAGAATGGACTTTACTTTTACCTTTGTTCTTACACTGGGAAGCTTTGTCCTTGCATCGGTGGCATTGATATCTGAAGACTTCCGTACTTTCCGAACAAGATTTTCCATTAGATCCACACTTTTCATTTTTGTTACATTTTCGGTAATGATATGGATTTTTCTTGACGAACATCGCATTTTGATGATCACTTCTTGGTTCGTTTTTTCGTCCTTCACTTTCTTCTATTATTTTCAATCGAAGAACATCGGAAGAAGGTAACTCATCTCTTGACTCTATTGCACATCTGAAGTTCTCGAAATTTGTCAGTAGACTGTACAAAAGCATTATCCACTTTCATTTCGGCCAACTTATCGACTACATCGAAAAATTTACTAATATACTCGCGTACATCGTTGCCTTCTTCCATACGCTGCAGGGGAAGTTGTTCAAGAAGAGTTGCTTTTTCAGCGGGCCCTTTTGACTGGTAAATACTATCTAATTTCAACCAGACTTCACGAGACGTAACACATTTTTTCACTTGCGTCAGCTCTGACGGATTTATCGAGAGAATAATGTCAGACTTCGCCTTACTATCATTCTTTATCCAGGATTCAACAGGTTTTTTAAATGTGTCGTCGCCCACAACCAAATTAGGTTTCATACATTCGTCATTTACATAACACCAGGCATCATTCTTAACCAGTAATACTTCCATTTGCATCTTCCATGTATCAACATTTTCTTTGATCAGATTTTCAACTCTTGACACGTTTAAAATATTTATTTTGCAGCAATTGGTCTTGACACTTCCACCCATCAGAGACAAAATCAGTTATGTTCAGTGCCTGTGCCCATAACCTGTAAGATAAACCGGGTGGGGCACCGAAAACGAAACAGATCGAATATCTTCAAAATGCATGTGTTGAGAATAAAATGCAAAAACACGTCGATTTTTAATCCAAAGTGGACATCTTCCTGTCATAACCTTAACTGTTATACATTTTTCCACACCCCTTGGGCACTATCAACCAAATCATTGAAAAGGTAATTTCATAAGGAATTCAGCCATGTCAATTTTTGTCACCTAACTTCTTATTTTGGCGCCTTCTTGCGGGAAAAACAACTGTCCCATATTCCAAATTATGATACTCTATTTGCAAGCTATTTTGACATAAAGTCGGTGACAATGCATTAAGGAATTTTTCTAAGAGAAAAAACGAAATAGCGGCTTCAAAATAGCGTACATGATTTGCAGTTATGGTCCGATTTGATTTAAAATTGATATGTGATGGTTTGCAAAGTCGGAAATTATGATTTGTTTGTCAATGCAAAGAAACAAGATGGTGGCTCCAAGATGGTGGACAAAATTTGTAATTCTCGTCCGATTCGAAACAAAATTAGTATGTGGTGATTTTCGGGGTGAAAACTTATGATGATTTTGTCATTGCAAAAATCCAAGATGGTGGACGAAATTTGTAATTGTGGTTCGATCCGATTCAAAATTGGCATATGGGGGGTTTTTCAAGTTTTCAGTATGACTAAAATGAATTTTTGAACAAATTTACTAAAAATTAGATAATTTTTTTTAGATGTGTGACATAGGTTATTCTATGCGTAACAGAATCAAAATTTTACCTCGCAAAAATACCTATTTTGTACTCGCGGCAAGCTTTCGAATCGGTCACGCACAGAATAACCTACATCTAAAAAAAATGTTATTTCCTTTTTATTGAATTTGTATAAAAGCTTTTTTATCGATTTAATTAATTAATTTTAGTCATACTGAGAACTTGTAAAACCCCCATATGCCAATTTTGAATCGAATCGAATCACAATTACAAATTTCGTCCACCAACTTGGTTTTTTGAATTGACAAAAACATCATCAATTTCTACCCTGAAAATTCCCACTAATTTTGATTCGAATCGGACCAGAATTACAAATTACCTCCGCCATCTTGGACCACCATTTTGTTTCCTTGCATTAAGGAACAAATCATAATTTCCGACCTTGCTAACCAACACATATCAATTTTGAATCGAATCGGGCCATAATTGCAAATCATGTCCGCCATTTTGGAGCCGCCATTTTGTTTTTTCTAAATAGCTTGCAAATGCAGTATCATAATTTGGAATATGGAACAGTTGTTTTTCCCGCAAGAGGGCGCCAAAATGAAAAGTTAGGTGGCAAAAATTGACATTGCTGAATTCCTTATGAAATTATGAAATTACCTTTCCCTATTCAAATTGTTTGGGTGATGGTGACCAAGGCGAGGGGCAATATGTTTGAAAGTTGAGGTTACGAAAAAGCTTTTATACAAATTTAATAAAAAGGAAATAACATTTTTTTTAGATGTAGGTTATTCTGTGCGTGACCGATTCGAAAGCTTGCCGCGAGTACAAAATAGGTATTTTTGCTAGGTAAAATTTTGATTCTGTTACGCATAGAATAACCTATGTCACACATCTAAAAAAAATTATCTAATTTTTAGTAAATTTGTTCAAAAATTCATTTTAGTCATACTGAAAACTTGAAAAACCCCCCATATGCCAATTTTGAATCGGATCGAACCACAATTACAAATTTCGTCCACCATCTTGGATTTTTGCATTGACAAAATCATCATAAGTTTTCACCCCGAAAATCACCACATACTAATTTTGTTTCGAATCGGACGAGAATTACAAATTTTGTCCGCCATCTTGGAGCCACCATCTTGTTTCTTTGCATTGACAAACAAATCATAATTTCCGACCTTGCAAACCATCACATATCAATTTTAAATCAAATCGGACCATAACTGCAAATCATGTCCGCTATTTTGAAGCCGCTATTTTGTTTTTTCTCTTAGAAAAATTCCTTAATGCATTGTCACCGACTTTATGTCAAAATAGCTTGCAAATAGAGTATCATAATTTGGAATATGGGACAGTTGTTTTTCCCGCAAGAAGGCGCCAAAATAAGAAGTTAGGTGACAAAAATTGACATGGCTGAATTCCTTATGAAATTACCTTTTCAATGATTTGGTTGATAGTGCCCAAGGGGTGTGGAAAAATGTATAACAGTTAGGGTTATGACAGGAAGATGTCCACTTTGGATTAAAAATAGACGTGTTTTTGCATTTTATTCTCAACACATGCATTTTGAAGATATTCGATCTGTTTCGTTTTCGGTGCCCCACCCGGTTTATCTTACAGGTTATGGGCACAGGCACTGAACATAACTGATTTTGTCTCTGATGGGTGGAAGTGTCAAGACCAATTGCTGCAAAATAAATAATTTGAACGTGTCAAGAGTTGAAAATCTGATCAAAGAAAATGTTGATACATGGAAGATGCAAATGGAAGCATTACTGGTTAAGAATGATGCCTGGTGTTATGTAAATGACGAATGTATGAAACCTAATTTGGTTTTGGGCGACGACACATCTAAAAAAGCTGTTGAATCCTGGATAAAGAATGATAGTAAGGCGAAGTCTGACATTATTCTCTCGATAAATCCGTCAGAGCTGACGCAAGTGAAAAAATGTGTTACGTCTCGTGAAGTCTGGTTGAAATTAGATAGTATTTACCAGTCAAAAGGGCCCGCTGAAAAAGCAACTCTTCTTGAACAACTTACCCTGCAGCGTATGGAAGAAGGCAACGATGTACGCGAGTATATTAGTAAATTTTTCGATGTAGTCGATAAGTTGGCCGAAATGAAAGTGGATAATGCTTTTGTACAGTCTACTAACAAATTTCGAGAACTTCAGATGTGCAATAGAGTCAAAAGATGAGTTACTTTCTTCCGATGTTCTTCGATTGGAAATAATAGAAGAAAGTGAAGGACGAAAAAACGAACCAAGAAGTCATCATCAAAATGCGATGTTCGTCAAGAAAAATCCATATCATTACCGAAAATGTAACAAAAATGAAAAGTGTGGATCTAATGGCAAATCTTGTTCGGAAAGTACGGAAGTCTTCAGATATCAATGCCACCGATGCAAGGACAAAGCTTCCCAGTGTAAGAACAAAGGTAAAAGTTAAGTCCATTTTGCAAAATGTGCTGAAGCTGAAGATCTTTGCTTGTATACCATCGATGATGCTTATCAAGCTAGTTCATCGGGCAATAAAAGGAGGTGGTGTTTGGACAGTGGTGCTTCATCTCACATATGTAAAGAACTGAATGAAATTATTACTAACACAGACAATAAACATTGAATTTACGTTGACGATATCTTAATTGCTTCGCGTGATCCAGTGATGACCAAGAAATTGAAATTCATACTTTCATAACATTTCGAAATCAGAGATTTGGGAGAGGTTGGATATTGTTTAGGTATCGAGATCACACGACATAACAATGCACTATCCGTGTTATATCAGAATCCTGAATGAGCCCTTTGTACCAGAATTGCGACACATTCAGTAAACATTGCATCAGCCACTACGCAGTAGCTAGAGGATATTCCAAGTGCAGTTTGATGGTATTCGTGAACTAACCGAAATACGCAGTATCCAGTCAGCATTCCCGAACTAATAAATTTCAAGAACCCAAGAAGAGACGCTATTCGAATTCAAACTCAAACTCAAGCCATACAGGTCATTCAAACCTCGTTGGTTTTCGAATCAATATATTATTTGTATTTTTACAATGTTGTAAAATTGTAAATAAAGTTAATGAATTTTTTAAAAAACTTAAATCAGTGAAAACTGATTTAACAAATTGGCGCAGTCGTACAGATCTCGATAACGCTGTGATCAATACAAGAAACAGCGGTAGTCTCCAGACTTCCAACGAGTCCAAGAACCGCAAAAGCAGAACCCAGTGGAGAAGACGGTCTCTTCGACAACAAGAAACCCGCATAAGTCGTCGAACGTTGCTCACCAGGTCGTGAAGAAATCACCTCTTGGAACCCGCGTAAGTCGTCGAACGTTGCTCACCAGGTCGTGAAGAAATCACCTCTTGGAACCCGCGTAAGTCGTCGAACGCTGCTCATCCTGTTGGAGCTAGAGCTTTATGAAGTAGGATTTCATCTTTCCACAAACCCCGAAGACAAACAACAAACAACCAAGAAACCAAGAAATCAAGAAACCAAGAAACACCACAACTCAAGAAGTGACAAAACCCAGACGTAGGAGTAGAAAATTAATGCTGCATTGAATCATTTATCTGTATCTTTGTATTTTTCGAAATTTTCAAAATTTGATTTAGCCCTGTTATCCTAAAATCTATCCAAAATGTCACATCACGCCTCTAATGAAAGTTTACACAGTATTCATTCTTATTGTAGATCATCAAAGCGATGTGGTGGTGCTCGAAAAACTTTAAACATCAAGGATATAGGGAAATATTTCGTGTAAAAAAGTGAGGTTACCCTTGGATTAAAAATCGACGTCTTTTTGCATTTTATTCACAACATATGCGTTTTGAAGATATTCGACCTGTTTCGTTTTCGGTGCCCCACCCTGTACATTGGAAGATATCTCGGAACAGACACTAATGCTGTGTAGAATACTTTTAATCAATGCTTAATGTACAAAATCAGTTAGGAATGTGATACAGAAATAGATCTCGATCATCTATCACTTTGACAATCTGAACTGCACTTGCACCGGTTCAACTTAAGGTTACCTTATGACTTAAGTGGACCTTAAATTACGATTTTGGTTTGCACCGCTATTTGAGGACAATATAAGCCTCAGTCAAGATAAGCCTCACATGTTTCAAGCTTAGGTTCCACTTAACGACCTAACCTCACTTTTTTACACGAAATATTTCCCTATATCCTTGATGTTTGAAGTTTTTCGAGCACTTTTTCCTGGATTTTGCTGATGTGATTGAATTTTTGTGGGTATCTGATTGTATCAGGTTTGAAACAAAATGTTACGTACACTATTAGGTGATGACGACCTAGAATTTGAATAAAATTTTTCATAATGTGCCTAGACAAGTGTTCGTGAGGGTACATCATTTGCATGTTTGACGAACTTACATTTTTTCCGGGATTTAGTGCGACCAAACCTACAGCTCTATATATATACTAAACCGGATTGAGGCTGAAATTGAATATCCCTATGATGTGAAAGTATAAAAATAATTTTCAGATTCAACACTGTACCTATATCCTAATACAAAATTTCTATAGGTATATTGTTAATTTGTATTACTTACGAACTCAAAATTAATCTGTTGCTCTGTACTCGAGAAATAGAATGGCGAGTCTTTTCAATTTTTCTTATTCATCCAAAATTGTTAACAACATCTCCATGTCGTAAACATTTTGGATGGATACCATTTTTTACCTAAGGTAGGTCAGGTTAGGGTGGGTAATAAACTATTAACTACCCATTTTAACTGATGTGCACGCAGTTCCCTAGGCGAGATTGTGGCTAGTTTTCTGGTAGAGACAAATTTTCCAAGTCACATGCCTTCCTACCGTCAGCCTTTCAAATTAGACAGTACTGAAAGCTTTGTTTACCGTCTCGTCGTTGGTTACGTGACCATTTTTGCGCTGTTGCCAAACATTTCTAATACTCAGCTAAGGTTCAGGCCAGGAGTCAACGGTGCAAACCATTTTTACCTTAAGGTGTACCTCAAGCTGATCCTCCACTTAGCTTAGTTTGTTATTAAGGAGAACCGGTGCAAATAGCCGTTAACCCATTAACTCCCAGTGGTTCGTTTGCGCACCACTATATTATTATTTTTTAAATCTCCCAGTTAATAATTTTCTGGTTAATTTTTTGATTAAAGTTTGTCAACTATCATATTTTTCATCACCAAAAATTTTTTCGAGGTTTTACATACATTTTACATACAAGTTTTGGCCTCACCAATATGGAGATTTTATATTTCAATTTTCGTCGCATTTTTTATTGGCTCTTGTGAGTTCAATTATATATTTGATGTAATTTTTCAACATGCAATCAACTATTCAAGAGTTGTGAAGATCTACTCGCCACATGAAATCCTTCTCATGTTGATACAAAAGTGAGCAATGGCACTAAAAAGCACATGGTTCGTTTGCGAACCACTGGTAAGTACCATTATAAAAATTTTCAATTCAACTGGAGTGTGACGAATAATCAAGTCGAGACAAGTTGACAGTGGTTGTATAAAAATCGTAGTAGGGGTTGTTTCGTTTCTGTCTACATGAAGGTTATACGTTGAATAGTGTGTTTACTGGGTATTAGGGCTCAGAATGTAGTTCAGGAAATATTTGACTGCTAAACAGTTGGAAGCTGCTTTGGAGGATGCTTTGGAGGATGCTGTGGATGAAATCAATAAAGGTATGTCGATTACAGTTTACTTTGAACTAAAATACACTACCTAATACTCCTTATTTTCTCCGTTCTGCAAAACTTCCTACTTTATATCAGTATTCTTGACTGAAATGAAACGATTTATTTTCAGATGATCCAATCGACGTAGTTTATATACCACCTGACGTAGATTCACTAACTGATGAAGAAGAGATCGACGATGAATCTCCTCTAACTGAAAGGGATCTTTGGGGTGTTGATATTGCTGGAACTTTTGAAATGCATTAACCTGAGAATGATTCATCAGATGAGGAGTCGCTCGGAACTAAACGGATGAAACTAGGGGAATTCACGAAAATTCATGTCGTGAATGAACAGAATGGAGAACAGAATGATTCGTCTGATGAAGAAACTCTTGCCTCAAAACAATTTCGGATGGGTCCTTCAACTTCAAAACAACTTGAAGATTGGCCACAATGGGCTAAAAGTGAAATGCTGTATACGCATTGTCCAGTAAACACGAAAAGAAGTCTAAAGAGCGTCTGGAAGTGGAACTGGCCGGTAAAACTCCTTTGGAAATATTTTACATGTTTTTCGATGATGAAGTATGTGATTTGATTGTAGAATTTTCTGTGAAGTATGCACGTGATAATAACCGGCCCGATTTTCGTTTCACCAAAAAAGACCTGTTGAATTTCCTCGGGATATTACTCTTATCTGGTTATCATTCCTTGCCGCAAATACCTTTGTACTGGTCCAATGACGAAGATAAAGGTTTACATATAGTTAAAAAATGCATGAGTCGAAATTGATTTCAAGAAATAAAAAGAAATTTGTACCTATCAGATAATAATACTTTAGACGTAACAGATAAATATTCAAAAGTAGGACCATATTTGGATGAAATGAACAAAAAAAATTTGCAGTTGGGTATTTTTGAACACAATTTGTCCATTGACGAAGAAATGGATCCTTACTTTGGCCGACATTTTTGCCAAATGTTTTTGAAAGGTAAACCAGTTAGATTCGGCTTCAAACTTTGATGTATTTGTTTGTCAAGTTGATATTTGTTTCATTCTCTTCCGTACGGTGGTGCTTCTGATAATAAGAAATCAGATTTGGGTCTTGGAGGTGATGCAGTCAGGATCTTGCTATCTGTTGTACAGGACAATTTTTTTCTCTTTCAAATTGTTTCGTCATTTGAAAGAAAATGGATTTTTTTCTGTCGGAACTGCCCTAGAAAATAGAACAAGTACGTGCCCTTTGCCGAGTTGTAAACTGTTTTCAAAAAAAGAAACGGCCGTATATGATGCTGCCTATGATAGAAAATCTAAGACTTCTTTTGTACGTTGGAATGACAATTCAGTCGTGACTATAGACAGTAATGTTCTTGAGGTTCAACCATTACATCAAGTCAGGAGATACAACCGGAAGGAGAAGAAAGATGTAGAAGTTACTCAACCAAATGTGATATTCCAATATAATAAATATATGGGGGGTGTTGATCTCCATGATAATGGCATTGCCAATTATAGGTGTAGAGTTATGGGTAAAAAATGGTAGTGGCCAATTTTTTGTAATTTGTTAGACAGTACAGTGGTGAATGCTTGGAAAATTTTCAATATTGTGAATGAAAACAAAATATCCCAACTCGAATTCAAGTCATTTATTGCATTGCGGCTTTTACAAACAGATATAGTTTATATTCAGAGGAATATTTCTGAATCTATAAATGAAGTACGATATGATAGACAAGACCATAACATAGTTCGGCATGCAAATAAAGCCCGAAGGAGATGTAGAGTGTGTAAAAATCATACATTTTATATTTGTACGAAATGTAAAGTTCATTTACACATTTCTTGTTTCAAGGACTATCATCAAAAATAATTATATTATTCATTTATTTGACGGGAAAACCCCTTTAATTACAATGATATGGTATAAAATAACAGCTTAACAAGATATAAATAAATATATAAATCTACGGTAGTATAAAAGTATAAAGAAATTAAGTTGTAAAGAAAATGGAACAAGAGTAAAACAGCTAAGATCTATCCAGTACATATTTCGTTAGTGATTTCTTCAAAATGTTAAAAGGTACACCAAAAAGATTTAGATCCGATTCATTTGCTAACCTTAAAAGACGTGTCATAGGGCTGTTATAACCATAATTAGTAGAATGAGAATTCTCTAGAAAAACAGTTTTGACATCTCTAGTATCCCTTTGCTTAACTCAGAAATCAACACAGCTAAGTAGCTCAGGACATGACATACCAGACAGTAATTTAAAAAGAAAAGACAAATCATTTTGAACACGTCTATTTTCTAGTGTAGGTAAGTTGAGAAAATACAGTATATCAGAGTATGCATAGTTTCCTAACTGATAACCAATTTTATATGCTATAACACGTAAAAATTTGTTTTGTATGGATTCAATGCAACGTTTATAAAAACCAAATCCAGAATCACAGAATCATAATCTAGGTTTGATCGTACCAACCTACAGTAAAGTATTTTTAGAGTAAACGTTGAGAAATCTTTTCCAATTCTTGTAATGTAACCCAAAATTCGAAGTGAATCCTGTGTTACTTTAGATATATGATCACTAAATGCCAGTTTAGAATCGAAATATATTCCTAATTCTTTCACCACTTCAACCTGGTTCAGTGGTAAACTATATATGCAGTAATCAAAAGCAACTTGGGAGTGGGAACGATTGAAACACATCACAGCACATTCATCAATGTGTAGTTCCATACCATTTCTTCTACACCAGTCAGCAACACGGTTCATATCATCTTGAAGATGTTGGCAATCAAGAGAGGACTGAATAATACGATATATCTTAAGATCGTCAGCGAATAATAAGCAGCTGGAATTAGAAATTTCACTAACAATATCGTTTACGAAAAGATTAAATAACAGTGGTCCACAGTGACTGCCCTGTGGTACTCCGGAAAACACTTCAACCGAATCGGAAACAAAGTTATTAATTTTGACATATTGGATTCTGTCGCTCAAAAAACTTCTTATCCATGATAGTATATTACCTGAAAAGCCAATTGATTCCAGTTTCCTTATTAAAATTTGATGATTCACTATATCAAAAGCCTTTGAGAAATCAGTGTAGATTGCGTGGATCTGACAACGACTCTCAAAGGCATTCAATATATCTCTCTGATATAACATCAGATTCGTCACTGTGGACTTCCCCTTGGAGAAGCCATGTTGTTGACAATTTAAAATATTTTGGCATTTCCAGGAAATTGGTACATTTTAGGAATAACTGATGGAAGACTAATACTTCTGTAATTTTTTATATTGCATCTGTCGCCAGATTTAAAAATAGGTTTGATAAAACTTTTCTTCCAGAAAGAAGGAAATACTCCAGTATTTAAAGATACATCCATCAAATAAATCCTACAGTCAGATATATTGATCATATTTGAAGAAGAAAATTCAGGAACTTCACATTCGTCATTTGTGTAAACAGTCGAGAAATATATAGCAAACAAATTTACAATATCATGGCCATCACTACCTGAATTCTCATTATAGAACACAGAAGAAGGATATGAATTATTTTTATTATTAGCAAACCTCCAAAAATTTCTTGAATCAACCGAGATATTTCTCTCAATAGAGGATAAGTATTCTCTGTAATATCTATCTGATAGTACTTTACAATGAGATCTGAGGTGTGAAAATCTGAGAAAGTAAACACTATTTTCTTTTCCTTAATGCTTTGCTTTAGATCAGGTCTGTACCATGGTGGATATGTAGTTGTTTTTTAAATCTTAGTGGGTTTGAAGAGAGACATTGCAGTATAAATTACATCATGTTGTTATATCAATAGTACCAGTGGTTCGTTCATGCACCATTCCAAAAATGAAAATATATGGGGTTTTTAAATTTATTAACTATTTCATTTTTATACTATAAGTACAATCCTAAGAATTCATGTTAATTCGGTGTATTTTTATGAGAAAAATGTGATGTATACTAGATTTTCACAATGTATCAATTTCATGTTTCTTCCCAGTGGTTCGTTTACGAACCACCACATATTTTTTGTTACCTTTTTTGAGGAGTTGATATTTTGGCAATATTTTCATTAAAGAGTTCTGATAACTAGGCATTGAGTTTTATTAACTTTTTAGCATTATTTCTAACTTCGGTAGGAAATGGGTTAATTTGATATATGCATCTGTCACTCAATAATGAAATACAGAATGTAATTCTAACAAATGTACCTCAACAGCTGGCCGGTTTTTGGAAAATTGTTTTCGGGTTCCTAACGATATTAAATTTCATTCTGTTGATTGCCATAAGCGAGAAAATGCATCAGCAACCAACTGTTTTTTCACAAGTTCGCGCCCTTATTTCAACCGTTTAAGTACGTGCAAACCGTATGGCTTTGGTTTTTCTCTATTAGATTGTTATACCCATTCATGTGTTAAAATGCCATCAACGAGAAAATAAAAAGAAAAACAATTTTTTTCTGCAAAAGGAAATTCTATACGCCTAGCACACGTCCGATCTCTAAATTAAAATTTTTTTAGCTCAACACTGACAATTTCCAGTGGTTAAAATCCCAGAACCGATAAAATGAGTAAGCAAGATCTGTCGTTATCTGACGGTCTATCATTTTCACTTGATTAATTCTTTGCTCAACTAAGCTATTGTATTGTTATTCAAATCAAATCAAATCAAATCAAATCAAATCAAATCAAATCAAATCAAATCAATCAAATCAAATATACTTTATTGTCTGAAGAATATAATTCTTATTGACAAAGTCATTTATACATAAAATAAAATAACAATAATTATTGTGTTTCTACATATATATTATACATACATACACATACATATACGCATACATACCATACATGCACTCATACAACAAACAGGTACAAAATAAATAATGAATTAAATACAACATAATATGCGCAAAAGTAAATAAAATGAAATTGGTACGATATTTTTATCGTACTGGTCAATAATAAATAAAAATACATCATAATAGGCACACAAGTAATTAGAATAAAAATGTAGAGAAAATTTTCATGGTCAATAACAAAAATGTATAAATATAAGAATATGAAAAATATAGGAAAATTTATAAAAAATTATGGAAAATGCCAGTACAAAATAAACCTTAGAACAATTATCATAATACAAAATAGCTAAGATGGGATGACGAAGTTGAATTTCACAGCACTAAAGCTTCTCACAGTAGAATTCATCTAATGAGTAGAAAGCGTTTGCCAGAAGAAGATTTTTTACGAAATTTTTAAATTTTCTTCTATTGTTCTATTCTTGGTGTGATTTCACCTACAGTATGTACTGATCATGTAAGAAACATTATTTATATTTTGTAATCACAACCATAGTGTGTAGGTTTAGGAAACTGACTTGTGTACAAAATATTTATATTCTGAAGGCTAATAAAGATTGTATTTTATTGTATAGCACACTCTACAAACGTTGAATGGGCGTTTTTTCAAGACGATTTTAACCTGGAATGTGGCACTTTTCACACCGTCTTCCCACAAGTTACCAAAGTATGGAGATTGTAGAATATCATTCGATATCCCCACTAGTCAGCTGAGTTTGAAATTGAATGTTGGCACTATCAAATATACGGTGAAAAATTGTATTTTTTTATTGGCTCCTACAGAAGTCATCAATCGACAATATTTTTATTGGTGTACCACTCCGAGACACGAATGCAGCAGAAAATACTTCAGATGTAAGATCGCTTACCAATTCTATATGAGGAGCTGTGGTTGCAAAACTCACAAAAATTGAAATCTCAAACCAAGTAATTAGGAACGTGGGAATTTCACAGTTACAAATATGGCATCAGAAGACATGAAATTGTTAGTTGGAAAAGAGGGCACAGTGATATCTTATGCCATTTAAAGGGTTTATAACTGATTCAATAACAAAAATAACTGTGAAAAACTAGAAAGTAAAATAGAAAAAAAATACTATATTGAACTGGAGATTTGGTTGGAAAAGATGATTTCAGTTATGGAAGAATTTATTGAAATTCACGGGAAACTTGAGGGTTTGTCAGAAAAATGTTGAGGATCAATTAAATGTGCGTGAGGCATTTGAAAGTGAATGCTACAAACATCTTCCATTGGTGACAAAAACAATAAACGACCAAAACAAAACATTTCGGGTAAGGTTCGAACTGATTCTAGTATGATTGAAATTGCTGACATGAGATCGGTTAGCAATTCTGAAATATCTTATGTCCGTCTACCGCAGATACGACTTCCAATATTCAGTGGAAATTATGGAACTGGATGGTATTGAAAAACTACTTATGGATCAGTGATTTAGGAAATTCTTTCATTGTTGAGGCATTGTTGGGCGGGGCATAACAAGTGATACTGTAGCTTCGATAAATGAGCAACAGTGGGTAGGTCCAAGCATCCAAGATGATTTGGTTATCATTCTGCTCATATGCTGGTCTTACAAATTTGTAGATTGTGCCGATATAGCATGAATGTATAAAAATATATGGGTAGAACCGTAACAACGATCTTTACAAAGACTTCTGTGGAGATGTGACCCTAGTGAGGAGGTTGGGAAATATGAGCTAAGGTAACATTCGGTTTAGCGTCCAGCCCATCCTCAGCAGTACAATGTCCCAAACAATTGGCTGATGAAAACCTCTAGAATGTTCCATTGGCATCACATTTTCATGTTGACGACTTTTTCAGTGGTGCCAATAGTAGAGATTCTGCAACGAATTGAGACCAAAGCACCATTTGGGGATGTTCAATATGGAGACAAAGAAAAAACAAAATCTTTGGGATTGTTATGAGGATTTGCACATTTCTCTAAAATTTTAGGAAACATTATAAAAAGAACCATATTTTTGAAAGAATCTCAGATCTTTGATTCGTTCGGTTTGGTAAGTGCTTGGGTATTAATTTGATTTTAATGAATGATATTCCAGAAATTATGGGTCGTGATGGTCTCCAGGAATAGGGAAATACCACATTATTTATGCCAACAATGGGTACAATTACAGGAAGACTTACCGATGAATTCTTTGAGAATTGATAGGCATTTGATTGGAAAAAATCCAAAGTGGATTGAGATCCATGCATTTTTAAAGAGTTCAACAAAGACATATGGATATATTTGAGATCAATGAATGATAGAAATAATGTTTCAGTAAAATTATTGTGCTCGAAGAGTGAGGTTGCGCCAATAAAGACTTTGACGCTTCCTAAGCTGGAATTATGTGGTGCCTTATTCAAAAATGAAAAATAAAATTGTTTTTTCCGCTCACCAGCTGTCGTCACCTCACGAATGGCAGCACTAAAACTTCGAAACTTGTGCGAGCCAAGGATCAACGAGGTCTTACTTTTTAACGTGCGATTCCTAGCACTTTCTCGGGCCATCAGAAAAATTTCTGCAGTTGCTAGGGTTTCAACTTTCGACTGGCAGCTCTAACCACTCTGTTGAGAATCCCCCTGTAAATTCATAGTAGTAATTGTCATTGCAACAAACGTATTATTGATAAGTTGATGTCAGTTTTATGAATATATTTTTCCAAGTATTTCAACTTATTTTGAGCATTTCTTTCGAAGTATTTCTAACCGACCTTCCTCCATATTAGATGTTTTCGTTCACCGGGTAGGTGTTCTTTGAAAACGAAACACACTCGACTATCTGGCTACTCGATCGTGCAAGTTGTATACAGAGTCAAATCGGCAATCAATTGGGAATGGAGAAATATCCATTCACGGACTGATTCGACAGTAGTACTCAACTGGATCAGAACTTCAAAACATCAAACCTAGATTTTTATGTCTACTCGGGTTATCCAAATTCAAAATATATTATGACAAATATTGAAAATTGGCTTTATATTCATACGGAAAAAAACACATCGGATTTGGTATCACGGGAAGTTATGCCTTCAGGTTTATCTTATAATGCTGAATGGTCTCCAAGACCTGTTAACAGAAAAAGAGAATATCTGGATAGATTCTCGATTCGAACAAATATCAGACCTTCAAAGACAAAACGACAATTTCAGATTATTCTTGAAGTAAAAGTTGAATCAGTATTTGTTTAAGAAAATTTCTCAAGCTTCCAAAGAATGAAAAGGATGTAAGGGTACTCTATAAGATTCCAATACAGTTGCAAAAATGAGGAGTTAAAAATCGGCCCGTTAACCGTAGATGAATTTCAAGAATCATTTTTGAATACAGATCAATTTGCGCAGACTCAGAGAATTCTTCAAGAGAGTCAGGTTTTGAAAAAAAAAAATTTGATGTGTTTGGCAAGATAAATACATTCATAGACGACACAGGTATAATTAGATTAGGGGGGAGATTACGATTATCTCCATTCAATTTCTGCAAGAAACACTCAGTACTGTTTCATGTTAATCCTATTTTTGCAAAATTCGTTTTCAAATTTGAATATTATTGGTTGTATCACGCTGGCCTTCAAATACCGTCATCATAAATTAGAGAAAATACATGGCACAATTAACGGAAGAAATCTCTCAAAAAATAGGTCCTGCTTGCGTACGTTGTTTCAGAGTCAAACCTTGGTTCGAGGCTCCAATCATGGGGATGTTGTCACAGGATAGAGTGACACCAAAACCTCCATTTTTGTTAATGGGATAGATTACGCAGGACCGTTTTTGATGAAAAATTAACTGTGTAGAGGGAGTTCAACTTCAAAAAGTTATGTTGTGGTATTTGTTTGTTCCGCAACACATGCAATCAATTTAGAATTGGTAAGAGATCTCACCTCCCAAGCATTGACAAAAGACACAAAAGACTTTTTCAGACAATGGCTACACATTTGTAGGAGCAAAGTCAGAACTGATTGCATCAAGGCAGTTTGTACAAGCCAATGTGGATTTAGTAGATTCATTCTCAGATGAAGGTGTATCAAGGTCCTTCGTTCTTGCCTACTCACCCCATTTTGGATGATTATGGGAGTCGGGAGTAGAATCACAAGTTCCACTTTCAAACAGTGGTAGGGAAAATGAAAAATATATTAGAAGATTTTGGTACGAAATTGTGCCAAAACGAAGCGATCCCTAATTGTCTTTCCATTTCTAGCTTCCTTATCCAGCAATCCTTCTGATCTCGATGCATTTACGCCAGCTCACTTCCCTTTCCTAACTGACGTACCAGATTCATATGTCCAAGATACTGCCAACAATCTCGTTAACAGAATTCTCAAGGTCTGCAGCAAATGTTCTGGCGGAGATGGTCTCAGGACTACTTCGCTGAACTACAGAACAGAGTAAAATGGAAAATCTACAAACAAAGAATCCAGAATAATCATACGGTTTTGATCAATGATAACAATTTACCATCATTTTGTGTAATAGGTAGGATTGTACAGAGTAGGCCGAATTGGACAGTTATTTTCACACTTGATAGATGAAAACTGATGGCTGTGTCTGACGATCAAATTTTAGGACAAACTCAATGGTGAAAACCGCATATCGATATCTGTCGTTTATGAGTTACAGCGTGTTTTTGGAAAATGTGCATTTACGAAAAGTTGCTGTAACTTTTTTCCTGTCGAAACTTCCTTGTTTCTATTAAAACAGTTACGAAGCACTTTTTCACGTAGAATTTAATGGTGTGAGTGATTTATTTTTCAAAGTAACGTTTCGATAGTTGTTGATGTTTTTTTTTTTTTAATCAGACACCCTTTATATTCCTGTATATTTCAATGGAGCCTAAAATTACCTATCCAAAAATGAAGCACACTTGATATTTTGCTAGAGTCATCTTTGAAATACAGAGCTTTTCGATTTTTTCATCTAGACTTTGAAACAAACATTTTGAACAAGTAGGCTTTGGAGGACGCGGCAAGAAAACAAAAAGCA
Source organism: Chrysolina oricalcia (assembly GCA_944452925.2). NCBI lineage: Eukaryota > Metazoa > Arthropoda > Insecta > Coleoptera > Chrysomelidae > Chrysolina > Chrysolina oricalcia. The sequence continues at coordinate 45,497,374 of OX101819.2, read as the reverse complement.
ATCGTCTGCTAGTAGCTATCAAATGTTGAGAAGCTTCTCACAGCAGTAATTAAAACTCATAGTTTCAATAAAACTGATAACAATTCATATTATATTTACTAATAATAATTGAAACTTCAACAATGATAATAATAATGATGAAGAAAAACAATGAAATATTTTTCTTCACAGGAGGTGTTCGAAATGTCTACCAGCTTCTCCTACACATAAGCGACACCTTTTCTGAACGCTTTTTAACTAATTCAACTTTTTAATTTAATCAATTAGTTCAATTGGAGTGAGAGAAGCAAAACTTTGCATCACTGCCGCTTCCAATTCGTATCTAGAGTTGGTCGACAATTCTGAAATAAGATTTTCCAACCTTTCCCAGAGGTAAAAGTCAATAGGCGTTAGGTCCGGTGACAATTGCAGTGTTGTGAGGCGAAGCCCCGTCTTGTTGAAAATATATTTTCCTGAGCTCCATTAGTGGCAATTCATCAACAAGTGGTTCAATATTTTGCCTTAAAATTTCTAAATAACTCTGAGTTGTGAGACTGCCATAAATGAACGGGCTAATAATTCTACCCCTGAAAAAACCTGCCCACATACTAAATACTAATCTTCCTTGACTTCTCTGCTCCACAATTGAACGATGATTTTGTTTTGTCCAACTATAAGAATTGTAGCGCTTACATTTCCAAATACAATTTAACGAAAATTCACCCTCTTGGTTACAATTTTCCAGGAACCACTAGAAAAAATCAATGCGGCGCCGGCGTTCAAAATAACCTGATCTGAGTTTGTGAACTTTTCTGGTCCTGTATGGCTTGAATTTGTGTTTTCTCAAAATACGCCTAACGTTAATTCTTGATAGACTTGTTGATATTTTCAAATTTCGCGTTGACGTTTTAGGACTATTTTCAACAGCTCCTAAAACGACTATTTCTTCCATCTCTGTATCTCTATTTGATTCATATAATTTTGGTCTTTTCTTTTCAAATCGACCACCATCAATTAAGTTGTGACGGAATCATCCGAAAATGTCTTCTCACTGGATACCTCTCGTGGTACAAATTGCTTGCTGCTTCTGCATTTTCCCCGGTTTGTATAAAACAGAAAATCATGTCATAATTTTTCATAATTCTCATATTTCATTGCGAATGTGTTTGAAAATTGAGCAAAAACCACCAATTGAGTAGCGTCTAAACTGTTAAAATAAAAATTTGACAGCTACCAGTAAACATTTTCTTTTTGTTTTATCGCCGCATCGTCCAAAGCCTACTTGTTCAAAATGTGTGTTTTAAAGTCTAGATGAAAAAATCTGAAAGCTCTGTATTTCAAAGATGAGTCTAACAAAATATCAAGTGTAATATATTTTTGGAAAGGTAATTTAAAGTTCTATTGAAATATACAGAACTATAACCCAGCGAGCACAAACATCTCTGGGAGGTTTTGAGATGTTTCAAAAATGTATTCTCGCCGATGTTTCTTTGAGACGTAATATATACTTCCCAAAGAGGTCCCTGAAGGATATTCAATGTTCTGTTTTTGTTCTTCTGTGGCGTTTTTTCAAATGCCTATAGAAATGTATCGGAGATGTGCACAAAATGATATCTTGTGGATGTTTAAATTGGGGTAACATAGTTCACCTTTGAGATGTTCACCGAGAATATATCTAGAGTTCGCGCAATCGCAAATGTGTTCATGTGATCTCAGTGATGTTTGACTTGACTAAGAGTATCGCTTCTAGTTTTGACTTAATTTACCCAATTTTGTTTTCCGTTAAAGTAGTCGCTTCAGAGTGAAGTGAAACGTTTTGTCAAGACAAAATATCAGATTTAGTAATCAAAGTTGATCACGGACTGCAAAGTAAGGAATGAATTGTCGATATTCAGAAAATAAATAACCTCAAAAACATATTCCGGTTCTGACTTGTAAAATCATCATCATAATCATTAATAAAAGTGCATTTTGTATGTCTCAGGAACATCTCAAATAATGTTTTATATACAGTGATTCAATATAGGCGAAAAGCTTTAAAAATATTATGTTGTGTCTTATAAATGGCTTTGAAAAAAACGTGAAGAAATGCTTTTTGTGATGTCCGAGGAACATCCTAAAAATAGCACCTACATACACGTTCTATTCATGTATGAACAGAATATCGCACTGGAGGTTTGATGTCTCAAAAACTCTTACTTTTAACATCTCTAAGATGTTTTTGTGCTCGCTTGGAAGGGTGTCTCATTAAACTTTTTTTTCCATCAATTACTATCGAAATGTTATTTAAAAAAATAAATCACTTACACCATTGAATTCTACTTGAAAAAGTGCCTTTGAAATGTTTTAATAGAAACAAGGAAAGAGTAGAACAACTTTGGAATTTTTTTGTCCAGAAAATGCGAAAAAATTAAAAAACAGATTTTCAAATTTTTCTTCTTTACTCATATTTATTTTTCAAAATTAATAGTTGATACCTTTCTAGAATATCAATTTCGTGTTACCTTAATATGTACGAAGAATAAACTAGGACGTAAATAAGGATTTGATTATGAAAGAAGGGCGAAAGGAAATGAACTTCTGATGAGGGTAAAAATGGTTTCTCACAATTTGCAGCGAAAATTAACTTCCTGCAGAAAAAAAAAATTCTAAGAAATTGTTGACAATAAAAAAATCTACACCTTCAAATTTTCCGGAAAAATCAGAAAAACCTTTTCAATTTGGTTTAATTTTTTTAATGTATTAAAATTGTATGTTAGTCGCAAAATCTAGGGGAAATATACATTTTCATGTTCTGAATCAGAAGTTTTTTTTTGCAGCGAAATGCTTATTTTTCTCGAACCTCTTTGAAGTACTCGGAAAGCGGGTGGCTCCTAGTTAGGCTGGTGCCAAAACGAATTTTAATCGTCTGAAATAAGAAAGAGAGTAACAGGAAAGGACCAGATGGAGAATTTTATGGAGGAAAAATATTTACAATAACACTCAAAATGGTGAAATGGGGATGCAGTTCAGGTGTTGAAAACGGTTTTTGCGATTTGCGGCGAAATCTCAACACACAGCAAAAACATTTTGGGAAAAAGATGTAGATAATAGAAAAATCGTAAACATTTGTATTTTACACTTTTCGACATAACCTCAAATCAATCGCCAAAATGCTGGATAACCGATTTTTCAGTATTTGATGTTTTTCCTCGAGTTTGTATGATTTTGATGAAAATTTGCAGAAATGTGTCTTTTTTGGTGTAAAATGAGCAAGATTTTTTCAACAAGGACATAAATAAAAAGACTCCTAATTTTTTAATTAGGTAAATTTTTCTTGGTGATTTTTGTATTTTGAAAGTCTATGAGTGACCGTTCAATGGTTGAATGAACCACCAAGTTACATAAACCATTTAAAAGTAGACATTGCAACAATTAAAATGATCACTTATAGAAGATATTTTTCTTTTAAATATGTAGGTTCATAACTCGAAATCTAGTCGTTTTCTGAATTGCGAAAAAAGCATATTTTTACAAATTTTCATGTATATTACGTCATTTATACGCGAGAAAAAATTAGATACTGAAAAATCAGTGTTTCGCCATTTTGACGGTCAATTTGAGGTTATGCCGAAAAGTGTTGAGGACGATACTTTTAGACTTTTTCATTATCCACAACTTTTTTCAAATATTTTTCGCTAAGAAGTCACCCTTCGCCGCAAATAGCAAAACACCGTTATCAACCCCTCAACTGCATCCCAATATCACCATTTTGAGTGCACTCGTGTTTAAATATTTTGTTTCGTCAAACTTGGAACCTCTGAAACATTCTCCACCTGGTCCTTTCCCATTACTTTCTTTCTTTTTTCAGCCATTTGAAATTCGTTTTGGCACCAGCCTAACCAGAAGCCGCCCCCTTTCCAAGTACTTTAGAGAGGTTCAAGAAAAATTATAATTTTGCTGAAAAAAAACAAAATCTAATTTAGAACGTGAAATAGTATATTGTACAATAAGCATGAAATGACATACATTTCCCACGAGTAGGAATATGAAATTTTGTAGTTCGAGCGTAGCGAGTACTACAAAATTTCATATACCTACGAGTGGGAAATGGGTCAATTCATGCTCATTGTACACTATACTTTTTCTACGACCATCTGAATCATTAACAAATCTGTAATATTTTTAATAATCCTTTTAATCATAAACTCTCCTGCCGTCATTTTTACATGGTTTAGATAATTTTTTCTTTCTTCACCCGTTGAATGAAACATCTATTTTTTCTTTTTGTCCATGTACCTACCTACGTCGTGAAACAAATAACATTCAAAATTTTCAAATTTTGATAACTTGGAAATAAAAAAAAAACTTTATGCAGAAAAAGTCAAACACTAATCGATTTCATAAAATTAAAAAAAAATGTGGCTGCGTGGATTTGAACCCTCGTTCCCACCATCCAAAGTCTATGTGTCATCTGAATCAACACTCGTCGTTACTAGAGCACATAATAATTTGTTCAAATAAACTGCTATATAGAAAGTATCTGTCAACTATTCAGAAATATAGAATCCGATTGTATTCAATCTTTTTATTGAAATTATTCTGGTTTTATGAAAAGAAAATCATACCTTTGTCAGAAGATAGGCATTATCAGGAGCTTCTGATATAAATTTATTAATTTGAGTGTTAAATCATCCTCGCTATCGCTAATCATTTTTAATAACTTAATTTTTTCAATCGAATTTTGTAATTATCTACTGATGTGAAATGTCAAATTATTATATCATTTTTATCATTTTTAATAACTTAGAAAATTGGCGGCTGTCGCGTTTGAAAATACGAACTTTACCGGTGAAAATTAGGTCGATTTTTCGGAATTTGTAGACAAAAAAAAAGTAAAAATCTCTATTCCGCTACAAAAAATTCACAGCTCATTTGAATCATGTTAACACGTTCAGTGACAGTACTCATATAGAAATTCGACTTCGTGTGACACTAAGTACCGTTTTTTTGTGGGAATAGATTCGTTATTGCTTTAGGTAAGTGAGTTATTTGAAATTTGTTTTGAGAAAAAGTAAAAATTGTTTCTTTCATTACGTTTGACGACGCCGATCAGCGTTCTGTCACGATGTCGAAATATATTAGCATTTGTCTTCGCATGACGCTGAACGGCGTTATAAATGAAAACAAAAAATGTAAAAAAATTTATTCAAAAACAAAAGCGCGGAAAGAGTATTTTCTATTACCGCCTTTGGAATACTTTCTGTAAAGATAGAAGGCTTTCCAAACGAACACGTCCAATAAATGGAACAGAACTTTTTTGTACCATCCAAGCTTTTGCGTGGAGAAGAGTAAGTGGAAGTCATTTGATTACATCTATCGATCTCAGACGTGATCATTATATGTTACATCTTCCTCTGGCTTCACATATTCTTTTCCAAACTTGTTTGCCGTTGTCACCAAGCGTGGATGGTTCCGAGTTGTAATCACGAGAACATCTGTCTTGTCATTCCATTTAGAGACATATACGTATCCCCTGCGTTGCCATATATGTTCCCCCTTTTTAAGTTTAGATGCCACAACTTTCTGGGGATTGTTCTTTCGATTAGCCCTTAGAGTTCCGTTTGTGTGTGTCCTCAACGTCAAAAGCTTCTTTGAAAACTCGTATAGCTGTTGTAGTAGTAGTCCATGAAGATGTGGTGGCCTTTCATAATATAGGGATTCAGCAGTCTTAGTACAAGAGCGGTGGTTCAACTGACACTATCGTCAAGTGCTGCAGCCTGAGCTCCACTATACATTTCCATGTTCAGAAAATACCCATCTGAAGTGGTTACTTCGAAGAACTTGATGCCATATCTAGTTTTCTTGTTTTTTTATATACACTAGGAATCCTAATCTTCTACGAAAATGTGGGAGACTTTTGTCCAGAGAAAGTTCCTTGCCTGGACCGTAGACGCTCTGGAACTGGGCGATCAACATATCGACAAGGGGTTGCACTTTGTCTTTGGATCTTGAACCAGGAAGGGAACAGCAGATAACTCTGAGGATTTGTTGATAGCGCCTTCCATACATGGTGAAACTGAAGACTGCATGATAATGCAACGAATCAGAATAAGAAAAGTAGCGTTTCAGATTTTTGGTAGATATCTGTCCTTGAAGCAATCATAAGCCAAGAAATTTCTTCATCTCATCCATTGAAATGGGGCGGAAATTTGCGTCTATAGAATGTCTAGTTTTTGGTCTGTTGATGTTGACAAAGCTATTTCCATAGTCATTTGAGCATTGTAAAATAAATTCTTGTATTTCGAGAGTAAAAAGTTTTTCATATACCTGGAGTGGACTGGGGTTGTCATCAAGGGTGATTTTCAAACAGTTGCCAGCTTTTGGTATATCTGGTGTTGTGTACCCCAATCGCTGTCCTTATGGTTTTGAGCTTGCTGAACAAACACTGTCGGTAATGAACTTGGAGAAAGGTCTTGATCACTATTAGGGTCATTGTCAGTCTTCGAATTGGAGCTTAAATCTGCTTTTTCATTCTCCACATCTGATTCGGAAGAATTTTCAATTGGTATATAGTCCTGATCCAATCCATACTCTCCATCATCCTCATATGGATCCGATTCTTCATGTTCAGATCTAGAAGATAACTCGTCAAACAAACGTTTCAATCTGCGTTGCTCCCCCTCATCAGGATCGTATTTATAGCTATTACCATCCATCTGGAATTCAAATAAGTATTGAGCTATTTGGGAGTGTGGGCAATCAGGCAACCACTCCTGTGCATGGGTGGCTTGACATTTGCAAAAACGGACAAGAACATAACGTGTATTTCATGCTTTATTTTGTCTATTGTGCAAATATTCAACTGAAGAAATGAATTGAAGAACATTATCTCGATTATATAATCATAATAGATCAAGAATAATATTATGTAAGTAATAACATTTTCTGTTGCTCCAACAAAAAACTCTTTGTGAACAAACTCTCTTTGTAAACAGACACTACTCTAATTAGCAGTGATTTTCAAATAGCACTAAGATGCCGCATGGCGTAATGCGCGCCAAAAGCCAGGCTTACCGCGAAGAGGTGGTTAGGGCAAGCGGTAGGGGATAATTGTCTGATATATGACACTACGGTAAATATGCTTCCATGATACCTGACAGTAGAGGTTCAAATAACATCGGCTGATATGCTTATTAGGACGCCGTCCGGCGTTCTGGCACCAGATCATTTTAAAGCAACATAACGCCGTATGGCGTCGATGTTACTTAACGTGTTAAGTTATATTTCCACCAAATTGAGTGAAAATAAATTTGATTTTTGGGATAATAAAAAAATTGTAATCTGAGTAGCGTACTCAATGAACGATCAAACAGAACTCAATATTTTCTCTCTACTTAATTTGTTTTGCCGTTAGACTATGTATAAATGTAATTAATTATTGACAAACACTTTTTGTTATCATAGAGTTATCCGAAAACAGGTTTAAAACTGTTCCCAAATTAATTATCATTTTGGGAATATAAAAGAAGGACAATGTAATAGTATAACTCAGTATACTGCTTCCTGAAGAATCCATTGTATTTGCAAAACATATTTCGCGGTTTTTTAAACCAAAAGTGTGGAAATCAACATTGAAGTTTTAGTATAAACGTTCGCGTATTTAGTGTTGCAACATGGCATTTTGGCGACCATGCGAAGAACGTGAGGAACAAGACTCACAACCTGATGAACAATTCGAAGAACGTGAGGAACAAGACTCACAACCGGATGAACAATGGAAATTTAAAAACAAAGATCTTCATGTTCAGACCCAAAGACTTGTTCTAAATATACATAAAAATCTTAAAAAGGAAATGAACGACAAATGTGACAATGAAATTTTTGGAAGGATATCTCATCTCACCAGTTTGGGGCATTCAACTATTTACAGAGTGGTTAAACAAGGGGATGTTGTAGATCATTATCGTAAAACAAAACGGAGAAGATCAGAAATTAAACAAAGTCGATGAGGCCACAAACGATTTTCTTCGAAGGCAAATTTAAGATTTCTATAAACAAAACGAACTACCTACCTTGGAATCAATCAAAAACAAATTATCTGATTATTCTGAGTATACATGTAAGTCGCCCATTTTTTTTAGGTGTGGTTTCAAACCCAAAAATTAAATCAGCTAATGACAATAATGAAAACACCCCGGTTATTGATGAACTTTGTGAACATTCTGGTCATACACTTCTAAGGTTACCGCCGTATCATTGTGTTTTCAACCCCATTGAATTGGTTTGAGCATTTATAAAAAATAAATTGAGAAAATCTTCTCAATGTCCAAATCTAAGCGGAGAAGTAGTAGAAAATGTTAGGAGGATCTTAGGAGAGGAATATAAAGATATTTGGACAGAATGCATTTTTCATGTGATTTCAAAAGAACGTAAATATTTCCTTTTGCGATCCATTCAACCAGTAATCATAAACATGGGTGATTCATCTGAATCGAAGGATTATGATGTTTTAGTCTTGCCACGACTTTGATGTGTATATAAAATAGCCGTACCAGCAAATAAATGATCAATGTTTCCTGATGTTTTCTCATTCTATTTTTTTGAACGACTTGTTTTCGGTGTGTCAGATAACTTGTCAATAAGTTACGAGCAACGTCCCGTACCCATACACGCGCTATCTTTCAATTCTATTCATTATAAGAACAAGACACATATTCGCAATTTTTTATACAGCAAGCAATACGCAAAGTTATACCCAAATAAGAAAAAATATATCCGCCTAATTGTGTGTGTGTGTATTTACCTATCCATCGAATCGATTTGTCAATTATTTAAATATTACTACAAAACAGCACTTTCACTAATCTGAAACAATCGTAAACAACACAATACCACATAATACCATCAACTCGATCATCACCAGTGGATAATATAAGCATCATTATTGGAGTGAGAGGAACGAGTGGATGTGGAAAGAAATACCACTCTTACATTCCGGTAATAAACAGCTTTGGGAATATCCAGCGACGCCTTCAAAAAGAACTTGAAATATTACACAATTCATGTAAACTTTGTTGCAGAATTGCTCGAAGACAAAATTCATAAGCAGAAATGTTACACTTTCTGTGATGATGGCTTTGTGGTTATATATGAATATCCTGAAATTAGTATCACTACATCTGCGAATTTTTGACTCAAAATGAACATGTTTTGAACAAAAATACGAAATTATCATGAAGATGTACTTCACAGTGTCAATTTGAGACTTCGTGAAACCGTCAATTGATGTTACGTGTTTGCTCAGATAGTATTTTACGACATCAACGGCTAATTTTGATTTACCCATAGCTCAGCTGAAATACAGTGATCTACTATTGTTCTACTATTGTCTATTATAGACTATTGTCTTTTATCTCAGTGTATCTGCGTAACAATTACAACGAGTTTTTTCATAGGTCGTGTTCAAGGATCTTCAAGAATTTTCATTCAGTCATTCCTTGAACAGGTATAGCATCCATTGATATATCGAAATTCTATCGGAAAACATTAACGTTTTTCAAAGTTTCATTCGAAACTTAATGAAATAGAATTTATTTGACCTACAATTATGTTTTAGGCAAGTCGATCAGGTACAAAACGTTAGTTAATAGTCATTTGAAGTGCATCCCATTTTCGGTTTTCAAGGTACTTTGCTACTTTTTTGTGAAACTCAAGTTGGCATTATCAGATTTTGCATAACTGTTTCCGTTTATGAGATACATTGCGATTGTGGAAATTGATACTTTTCGGACCCCTCCTTTACCTCCGAAGTTATTAGAAATAATGCTGAGCTAAAGACTATGTCTGATACAGAATTCTGCGTAGAATTCAGTGGCGTACTAATTTTTTTTCGTGGTATGGTTTTGAAGATACGACACAAACCTATATTTCAATGGAACACTCTGTAGTTGAATTCGTTATTTTTTTTCCTTTCAAAATTATGTATAAGTACTATATAGGTAGGATGTTCAGAAATGCTAAAAACACTAAAACATCACATAATGATGATTTTTTGTTAGTGGGTCATGGATTTCCCATGTTTCAATAAGAGGAATATTACTTTTGATTATTTACAGTGGTAGGTCATGGATGATACGAACATCCTTGTTGTTATTATTGCTAGTATGCATTTGGGAGCATTGTTTTTTCAAGTAGGCATTGGAAAAAAATCTGATCTAGCTGTCATCGCTATGAATTAGTAATGTGTTTCATCGTGTTTGGGTTTGAAGTAATATTGAATATTGTAGAAACAATTGTTTGTAAATTTGTTAATTGAGAACTGATAATGGCTGAAAGAGATTTGGTTTTTCAAAACAACGAAAAATATGACATAATACAATGTTTCAATCAATGCAATGAAAACGTTGGCGAAGCTTTGGAACTTTATTTGAACAGGTATGTCGTCGAGAATTTTACCACAAGACATTTCCTTACATAGTGATTTGAAAACTTTCAGATATCCAGAGAGCTATCAACCTAGTCGAGCAACTATATTCAGAATAAAGCATATTTTACTGAATTATGGTGCATATTCTAAACCTCGACCCAAGGTATATAATAAAGAGTATCAAGATGTAGATGAAATTAATGTGTTTGCTAGCGTTCATGCCTATCATCAGACTACTTGTGCAAAATAAAAAAATGTAACTGGCATTTCCAGATCACGGGTACATATAATTTAAAAAAGTATAAGGTAAAACACTACAAAGTTAATATTGTCCAACACTTATATCCTGGTGATGCAGCAAGACGTTTGAATTTCTGCAATTGGTTTTTGAACCATGCTCAGAGAGACATCGATTTTGAAAAAAAGTTATTTGGTCAGACGAATCACATATAAGCAGTGCTGGTATATTCAACAGACAAAATACAAGGCATTGGTATGATGAAAACCAGCACCTAATTTTTGAACGACAATAACAGGGTCGATTTGGTTTTAATGTGGCATGACTCATATTGGGGACAAAAATCATATACCGTATTTTTGAAGGATCTCTTACCGCAAATAGGTACTTGACAATTTTAGAAGATGTGTTACCGGAACTACTGGAAGATGTTCCCCTCGCCTTTCGTAATTCCATACATTTTCAACAGGACGGCGCCCCTGCCCACAATTGAAGATTGATCGGGCGGTTTATAGAAAAAAATTTCAGGGTTGTTGTATTGAAACTCATGGACCCATCAGGTGGCCTCCAAGTTCACCTGATCTGTCTATATTAGACTTTCTCTTGTGTGGCTATTTGATAAATGAAATATACAGTAACAGACACAACAGTCCCGAAGAACTTCGTGCATCAACAGATGCATCTTTCCAGAATTTACAAAACCGCCATTTTAAAATATTGAGTGCATCCCTAATAACACCATGAAGTCCGATGGTAATCCATAGCACATCCTCTTAGGACGTTCGGGACGTCCTTATGACGTGCAGAATTGGTTCCGCGGACGACCATTGGACATCCGTGGAAAGCACCAATGTCTCGACTTCGCACCAAAATTGGACGTTCTTTTAGGATATCCAGTGGACATCCACTTGGGGTGTTAATTGGACGTCCCCGAAATACATCAATCGAAAGTACATCTGGGACGTCCTTAGGACGTGCAATATTGGTACATCCTTAGGACATGCAGTATTGGTACCGCGGACGTCCATTGAACATCCGTGGAAAGTACCAATGTTTCGACTTCTCACCAAAATTGGACGTTCTATAAGGATATTCAATCGACATCCATTTGGGATGTTCATTGGACTTCCCCGAATTACATCAATCGAAAGTACATCTGGGACGTCCTTAGGATGTGCAGAATTATCACATGTGTTTGTTCACACATCTCTTTCAGAACTGTGATTATGATATTGTTGTGGATTACTGGAGATACCAATTTGAATGAAACCATGCAGATGTACTTACTAGGTGAGTTCAACACCCTCTCAGAGTCATTCAATCCGGTTTGGAAACATCAGATACATCTGAATCAGTCGAGACTTTTCTATTTAAAGTTTCTGACGATCATTTAGCGATTCTATTGCGCTGGCGTGTTGATATATTTCATTTTTGTTTGTACATGTTTGAAGGATACACACAACTCTACTTACGGAAACATCTTTTTCAAAACAGTGTTGAATAGGTTAGTAATAACTATTGAATAGTTGAACAAAACTTTTATTTTCATTTATAGATATAACCATACTGAATGAACACAAAATAACTTCCACGACAGTCACTATACTCATATATCACAAAAGATGATAGAAACGCCGCAATAGCTGGTAAATACTCAACAATTGTCTGTCGATTCGTCAACACTTCACTTGAACACAGAACACAAAACACAGAAAATAACTTTACGCACAGAATCCATACATAGAGGAATTGTTCGGTTTCAATTCGTATACGAACAAGAGAGACAAACAAAAGGAGACTAAAATTTAACAAGGGGAGTTTAATCCCCACAAGACAGTGGGGACACTAGTAGAAAGAGATGAAAGAACATTTGTGACGAAATGTGACGTAGTTGGACGTGTCATGGCCGCCGTTCTCTATAGACACTTGGTATATGAGAGTTACTGCTGACAGTTTTGTTGCTTGGTTCGAGTTCGACTCTGTACTCGTATCCAAGTACGTCACTATGACGCGTTGATGCTACAAGATTCTGATTGGCTAGAGCTTATTAAACCCTCCTTGGTTGTTTAGTCTCTTTGAGACAAACATAATTTTTTTTTCATTGTTGTGAAACAGTGAATCTTATAGGCTTACGCACAAACTCGAGAATATGACCCCTGGTGACCTTATTGATAGTGAAGGGTTTTATTTCAGATGGGTTGTTTTCGCTATATAGTTATGCCCTATTGTAAATATGCGATCCATTTCATACCTCTTCTGTAAAACCTCCGAGCAATAAAAGATATAGAGATGCCATTTCCATAATCACAACACACATTTGTTATGAAAGCTCCATAACACTATCCTTTATTACAGATTGTTGGTGAGGGGTAAAACTCCGAGTTCGGTGGGGGAGATTTGTTATTGTTATGATATTCGGACGTAATCGTAGAACCAGTGGCGTGCTAATACATTTTCTCATGTTTCATTTTTAATTAAAAATATGTATAATTAGACACGATAGGTGCAGAGAAATTTGTTCTCACATGTATTGGTATCGATAGGAGACCTCATGCCTGGTTAGAAAGCACGTGTGTTATCAAGATGTCAATCCTGACGTCTAATGCTTGGCAGAAGAGCTGTAGGTTTCCCTAAGTTAAAAAGTGAATGCGCTACCAATAATTTCTAAGTCACCCCAGAGCGCCACGCCAAATAATAGCCGCCATGTACCCTCACAGGCTAGAGAGTAGAGAGTAACATATTTTATTACGATGAATAGGTACAAAAATAAGTGACAATTGTAAATGACGTGAGAAGTGTTGAAACGCCGTGTCTACTATCATGGCATACACTATTTTTTCTACGATCTTTCAAAAATTGACTTTCATTTGTCAATTGTGAACGCAGAAAGATAGTGATTATTGCTGTGTGGCAATAGAAACTAAATTGCTTCAAAGCAATGAACACTTACTTTTGATGGTTCGATCAATTAAAAATACTGTATTGTGCAAAGAATCAAATAATTGTTGATAAAGCATAGAATAAGGTCATAAATACTGAAAAAATAATTGAAAGTGCTAAAGTAAAATAGTCAAAATATCCAAATCTTTGAATCACAATAGTAAACTATACTTTACATTTTATATACAATATTCACGAATTATAATACACATAAGAATTTACTCATAAACTATAATACATATAAGAGATAACATTCAAATTTGTGATGAAAGTGTATAATTGAAATACGCATTCCCAAAGTGTAGTACGCTAGTAGCTCTCTAACACTTTTTTGATATTTTTTTCTGAATTCAGGTTATTGATATTCTGAGGGAGATGATTGAAATTTTTTTAGAGTTGTCAAAAAGTTATTTCTCAACTTGTGTGGAGTTAGGGTTAGGGCGAGATCGATATTACAAGTCTGTCGGTAGAAAATCGATAATATCGTATATAGTTATTATTTAACTTCTTGCATCTCCAAAAAGATTGAAGAAATTCAATAAAGTATCTCCCAAAATTAGGAAGGAGTATGGGCTCCCTAAAGAGATTAAAATTACTACTCAATTAGATTTCAAACCTGCGATGATTCACAGTGTTCCATTCACAGTAGAAAAGTTTATATCCACGTCCGGTCTTACCAGAAGCGATACGTTACTGACAACATTCCAGATCGATTATTTTTATTGATATATGTGATATTCCGTGTATATAAAAATTTATTCAAATGGGAATATCGAAAACTTCTGATGAACGGATTACCTACTTGATAATTCCTGTGTGTCAACAAAACATTCCAATACCCATTAGATATAGCTAGTGGCTTATGATTTGAATTTGGTTAATGAAGAGTTGAGTTTGCTTACATACTTACTTTTTAGTATACCTACATTTCAACAAGTTTTTTTCCTAATTATTGATAGGTGATTACAATAGTAACATAGTTTTTAACAGCTATTTCAACATATAGTGTATTTTTGTCTCAAAATCGGGATAAAAATAGCAAATTCAATAAAAATTAACTTATTAATACCAATAAAGAGGTCAGCTATGGTTTATGCCGTGATAACCATTCTGCGACGCCCATGGTTTGATTTGACAAGATGACAAATAAGTCGTAAACGGACGTATACAAACATGATCGCCAAGTTAAGAGTGAAATACGGAATTCCAACCTGATCACCAAGTGCAAACGAATATTTCCAGCAATGCCCTTTTTAAAATGAGTCGGGCTGAAATGTTTGTAAACAACGTCGGGTATGTTGCTTTCGAAAAAGAGACAGAAAAGCCCTCTCTATATCTTATTGCTCGGAGTTTAAAACCAGTAGCCGGGATGTATATACGGGTACTGGGTACACATGGAGGCCTGATTATTGTAACTGTTTTCGAATTTTGTTTTATTTTTATAACCATCCATCCTTCATCTTTGCCTGGATGCATCTAGGACACATTCTGAAAATTGTTCAATTCAGGACATCCCAAGGAAATCCTCGCAGGGACATTTTCTGAAATTTACTGATTGGGACGTCCGATGTACATCCATCAAGGACGTTCCAGAAAGTCCCCATACCAGGACAACCTAAGGAAGTCCTTTCGAAGACATGCCAAATACATGCCAACCAGGACATCCAATGGATATCCTAGAAAATTCTACAAAGTATATCCAAACCAGGATATCCCAAGGAAGTCTTCGCAGGGAGATATTCCAAGATTAACCAACTGGGACGTCCAATATTCATCCATGCAGGATGTTCCTGAATGTCCCGTACCAGGACAACCATGGGACATCCTTTCAAAGACATGCCAGAATACTTACTAACAAGGACGTCCGATGTATGTCCTAGGAAACATTACAAAATATATCCGGTCCAGGACATCCCAAAGACGTCCTCTCAGAGACGTTTTATACGATGTACCGATTGGGACATCATTGGGATATCCATAGGAATTCCTTTGGGGAAATTCATGAAAATGCACTGAATCGGACGTCCCAAGGACAATGATTTTAAGTCCCGGACATTCGGACATGATTTGTAACAAATAGGGACGTACCTGGGACATGGTGTGCTATTAGGGCACTCAGGCGTATTGAAAAGGTTTGTCAATTATGTATTAGGGAAAATGGACCGCAATTTGAACAGATTAATCAAAAATATTTTATGTAATGTTGAAAATTTGTTTCAATGATGAATATTTTATTAGGTATTTTTTTGTATCTAATTTGAATTATGAATTATTGTATTATTTATTTGTTGCTATTAGATAGACGTTTTGTTTTTCATGTGAGTAATGAGTATTTTATCTTTATTTGATTACTCTTCTATAAAAAAATCACAGATGAAAATTATCCCATTTGTTTCTTCTTTTATATGGGACATCCATGGCCCACTAACAAAATATCATCATTATGTGATGTTTTAGTGTTTTTTAGCATTCCTGAACATCCTACTTATATACTATTAAACATAATTTTGAAGGAAAAAAATTAACGAATTCAAGTAATGAAATACAGGGTGTTCTATTGAAAAAAAATATAGGTTTGTGTCGTATCTTCAATACCATACCCCGAAAAAAAATTGAGTACGCCACTGGATTTTACGCATAATTCTGAATCAGATGTAGTTTTCAGCTCAGCATTATTTCTAATAACTTCGGAGATACCACCAATCATTCATATAATGTATAATATTTAGTTTCATAGTTCAGTTCACATGTGTGAATATATGTTATTTGCAGAAATACTATCCATGTAATTAGGTCGTCAGGCCTGTATGGAGATTATTCAATAAATAAATAAATAAATAAAAGAGAGGTCTGAAAAGTATCAATTTCCAATTTTCCAATTTCCAAAATACCTCATAAACGGAAACAGTTATGCAAAATCTGATCAGGCCAACTTGAGTGTTTCACAAAGAAGTAGCACAGGATCGTGAAAACCGCAAGGCTCTATCTAAAGGTGCATTTAGTCAACATCATTTTAAAATTGTACTTAAATATATGTCAAAAACGAAAGTTGAATCTGTTATATCAAATGGCGCCATTTATACAACAATGTTTAGTTTATGCTGAAAACCTCTGATGTTACCGCTATGTTTATGATAATGCTTGAGCTAAAGTTGACTAAATCCACCCTTAAATAACAAGCGAGAAACTTGGCTGTCTCACCCAAAATGAGATGCACTGTACACTTAAAATAACACTAACAGGTATAACAATATTAAAAATCGAAACAAGAATATGGCTTATTGTCGAAATTAGAGTCACGACACAAGATTGAGAAGTGGGGGCGCTCTCAGATATTCGTCGATAGAGTAAAAACAGTGAAACAGTATGTGTCGTTTTAGTTTCAATTTGAAACAATTGTAATTGAGCATCTTGAACTCTTGAGGCAAAAAATTGTAGAGTCTAACATTCAGAGAATTCATCTGAGATTTGTTGGCCTATATCGGGAATGCCTCATGTCGTTCGCTCCACGAGTTTGATAATCGTGAAAACCAGAATTGGAATAAAAATTATTTCGTTTTAATGACTCATTGTTTGCTATGTGTTTATATAATAGGTAGCTTTACAATCACGCGCGATTGGACCGCCACGTTCCGATCGCGCGAAAGAACTTAAGTGTAAATGCTAATAATCACCCGGTTAAAACCTGCATGATAACGCAGTGATTTTGTGCAGTTGAGTTTTTTAAGTTGTTTTCACTACCACGCGGTTAGTATGTTTGAAGGAGAAACCAAATTCATCAGTATGCGAAATGATTCTGAATCCATTCGCAAATAAAGATTGAAATCCATTAAAAATTTTACACGCAACTCATTTATCAAAGGCATATGACCATATTTGTTCCGATTTTCCATCTATGCTTTTTTTACCCAACAACTTCTTTTTTGACGATTAAAAGGATTCAAATGGGCCAGTTATCTTTCGTTTTCGGTTTTAAATTTTGTTCATTTTGGTCAAACTGTCTATAAAACTGTTGAACAGCACGAGTGAAGCTTGACACTTTTTGATTTACACTAGCAGTTTTATCCTCTACGATTAACGTTACATGCCAAAACCACGTGATTGGAATGTTGCAATTTTAAGGAAACAAATTGTACAACGTGACACACTTGGCCATGCGAAGATACGTGCGATTGGAACATGCTCCAATCGCGCGTGATTGAGCGTAAATGTAAAGCTACCTAATTACCAAATATTAGATCCTAAGGTATTTTCCAGTATCAACAAAGTGAATGAAAATGTTTATAACGTGTTGTTCTTTTTTTTTTCAGTAACAGATATAACCGAGGGAGTCGAATACGACATAGAGGTGGTTGCATTATCTGTGGACGATCAACAGTCAATCAGTGACAAAATCAAAGGAGTTTTTCCTGGATACAAGAGCATAAAAGCTGTAGCAACTGGCATCATTGCAGGATTGGGATTCTTGGGAGTTGCTTTCCTTGCTGTATATTATGTCAAGAAGAAGTGGTTCAGGCCTTATCACCAGCCCGTGATAAAAACTTGAGGATCCCTTTCTAGTGATTTATGCAAGAGGGCGTGCTGCTTTTACTTCGTAGTCATTACAGCTATTGCACAGAAAATGTTCAAATTCTAGTAGTACAAGTAATAATTATTCTAGTCATATAAATAATATTAATTGTTTTATGGTCGTTAATACCGTTTCAGTTTTTGTTATTATCAACTTCTCATTTCCTGAGCAACTACTCATTTCCTAAATATATCCCCACTGTATGATCTTTTAAAAATCTTCTTTGATAGTTCACACCTGTCTTCTAATCGTACATCATCAGTATATAGAAGTATTATTATTATATTCTGCAGGTTGTGTGTCTCAGGGAACATATTCCTAGGCAGAGAGTTCCAAAGTTTTGCCGTTCGTTGTAAGAACGAACACTGGGAGAGAATTGTTAGGTATGTCTCTAAAGTGGCGACATGTAAAGTATAAGCTCGTGTTACGGATTCAGTATTTTTCACAAGTATTTTCAGCGTTCTGAAATGACAATCATATTGATGAAATGATAAACAAATAGAAACTGTCAATTTACCTGTCCGTAGAGCCAGTTTAACTTATATCGCATCAGTTAGGTTTTGGCATCAGATACTCATTCGAAGCATATTGTCATCCTTATTCATTATAAGGTTCTCTTCCTTGAATAGAGAAAAATTCACCAAAACCCTATATAATATTGCGGAGGCAAAGATCGTGGTACGTTTATTGGTGATGAAACCAAAGATATTCCCAGAAATTCAATTTATGACAGAGACAATGAAATAACCAAGTTGAAGTTGTCATTTGGACGCCATCTACAGAAATTCAGATTACTTATTCCATTCTCAAAGCCAGTCTCTGTAGAAAGCCTTTATTACACCAATAAAGAAAATACTCCAGACATACAAATAAAACAATTATTAAAAAAAATATTTAATAAAGTAAGCAATTTTCGTTTGCAAATATCAAAATCAAAAAAATAATATCCAATGAAGTAGCAATTTGTGTTTGCAAAGCCAAACAATTGTAAAAAAACTAATACTCAATAAAGTAAGTAATTGTTGTTTGCAAAGCCAAAATCAGGGCTTGATGAGAGTTTGAAAACGTCTGAATTGTTGGTAACTTGGTAATTAACAGGTTAAAGTGACAACATTTTATTCCTAGAAGTACCTAGGTATACGTTATGTTATTCAAATGATCATATCAACTTACATGATTCTGAATACTGGATTAAATGCATTTAAACCTCACATACTTTTCCTGACCAAGAAGTTAATGTACTCCTGATTCAACAACTTCGTCTCTTGTAGTTAGTAGATTGTCTTCCTAACCCCTCTTGGAACGTTGACAAATTCAGCTCTCTGAATTCTCCTGATCCACCACCTTGTTCTGGACACCTGATTGTGTGTAAAATTAAGCCAGTTGTGATAGCAAATACAGAATGGTTCATTGACTACTGCTGTTTGATCCAATAATTCGTATCCCTTTTATTGAATTTATTCTCTCCTGGTCTATTAATCGGCCACACAAATCATCGCTTTTCTAATAGCGAGAAAAAGACTCTGTATAAGAGTCAGGAGTATTTAAATTTAAATACTCATCATTGGTTATCGATTTAATCGATTCAAATGGTTTTTCGATTTGATCGATTCATTTATTTTAACTTGAATCTTTGAGTTAAATGATTTTTAACTTAAATAATTTTCAAATTATTTTTCCTGGCAGACCTCTCTTAATAAGCTGTTTAACTTGACACTAATTATCAAAAATAATTATTTCATCACCAGCGAAGTTCGTTCAGGAACAGAAATGGACGATGGAAAACTTTGTGTTTCCTTCTGCCCCAAATTGAATTTCAAACGGAAATTCCGTTTTACTTCCTGCTCCCTACCAATGTAACCAATTGTTACATTATTCAAGAAACGCCTTGCCATATTCAGAACCTCACTGAAATAGACGAGGAAAGTGTGTCGTCACAAATGTTATACCCGTCAAAAACTGATTCCAAACAAAGAATTTTAGGTGACATTCTCTGTTGATGATTTTTTGATGTGCTTATTAGTTTGTTTTTGGTTGTTTGGATTTTGAATTCTCAGGCAGAAGAAGTTGAAAAACAACAAAAACAATTTCGGACAAGATGAATCAAATCCGACTGAGGTTTGTTTGGAGTCAGTCCCTGACAAGAATGACACCTGTGACGTCATTACTTTCCTCGTCTATAGAAGTCAACATCTGACCTCTCTCTTTCTCCTTGTTTGTGAATTTCAATAAATACTTTCAATTTCTACTGAGCAACCTATTAAAACAGATGTACCCATTTTCAACAATCAATTAAGAAAGAAGAAGGAAAGTCATTTTGACTATGTCAGTGGGTGACAGCTATGATTAACCTACAATATAATAGGTATAAACAATACAATCCAATCCATTCAGAAATATTGAAACAAATAAGAAGGCTGTTTAATTTGAAATCCAAGTAGGGTGATCAGAAGGATTCTTCGAGCTCTAAAATAAAATGTTTAACAACAAAACAGTGCTTGTCACGATCGGATTGAAAATCAGTTGGTGTTTTTGGTATCACATGCACACTTCCCTGCTCAAAGGCATAAATGAACGTTTGGAGAAATGCAAACGTTGTATTATAATTCCTTTAGATTTTTTTTTCAGTTTTTCTAATTGGTTAGGTTAATATCTAATTTTGTAAATTTCTATAAAAGTAAACAAAACATAAATAACACCAGTCTTCTATTGCAACTAGACTTCTGCTGCCTGTCATTCCTGCCTAATCTATACTCAGGTACTTGTACTCGAGTTTTACTACATTTGTGAAGAAACGCAAGTTAGAACTATTGTTTCAGAAGTCCTGCATTTAGCAACTTCCACTCGGGTACTAAAGACAACCCTAGAATAGCTACTTTGAAAGTAGAACTACTTGCTCCGCATGGTTTACTTCATCTTAGGATCTCACGTTTACGGGCATCAAGCTGTACCGCAATATGAGGTCTTCTATAACTAGTTCAGTCAAATTCTAATCATAGCTAATCATAGTGTATTTCTTCTAACTCGCAATTGACAATTTCCTCTGAGCCTGTGAACCAGTGGTAAGCATACTGAAGGTAATTCTTTGTAACACATCTATAGCTGTTTTTTTATGTTTTTCCAACGACTGCTATATGGTCATTAGCCATGTCTTCTGGATAGACCTCATTACTCTCCATACGCCACCTCAGGATCAGCACTGTTAATTATTAAGGCAACAGTGAATCGTGGACGATTATTCCCAGCCGACACGAGCCTCAATCATTCAGACTTTCACATCTGAAAATGAAAAGAGCCCGCACCGGCTGGGAACTGTACCAGGAACCTCTCGGTAACTAGGAGGGCACTTGACCACTGCGCGAATCCTCGCCCCATCTATAGCTGTCACTCTTATTTTTGGTATTTCCAAAGTGTAAACATTCAATATGTCAATTTTTCATTTATTCGCGATCACCACGGAGTGGAGACATCTACATTTTGGAATGTATACGAATAACTCCGGGAAAACAAACCTTCTGCAATAAGATCTCATGTTAATGAATTGTTGATTATTTCGTTATAGTTCTATTTTTCGTTGAATTTTTCTTATTTAATGCATAAAGGCATATCTTTATTATGACTAGTAGTCGAGAAAAATAGATCAGTGCCGCAGTGCCACTCCCATTTCAGTAACCAGTAAGACATGGGAAATTAAACAGAAATTCGGAAAGCCTATTAGAAATAAATATATGTATGTTTGCAGTGAACATCTCATTTAGGAAGATTTCACACCAAGTAAGAGAATTTTACTCAATATTGACTTACATCTTTCTAATTATTTTCTAGACAGAAGAGGCATGACATTAATTACAACGATTGATGAAAGGAGCCAGTCCTTCTCAAAACCAGTTCATCGAGGTGAAAGAATGAACTTTCTCTACGACTATTGTATTCTACGTTCATTACATATTGATTTCTAATTGAAGAATAAAGATGATTCCAAGACACCGTGGATCCTAACTCATTATTCAACGGCACTCGGCCAATCAAAGGTTCAGAATTTTCAGAATCCACAGGAACTGAGAGGTTTAACAAACAAATTTCTCAAGAAGGCTTTGCTTGATTGAACTTTTGTCACAGCTTGGCATCCGCGAATGTCAGATTGACTATTTTCTTAGTTTCAACTTTTATCTGTGTGACAAGTACCTAATATGAAAATGAATAGAGCGGATTGGGAAAGCAGTGATAGTGAGGAAGATGAAATCTATCTTGCAACAAAGGTATGTCAAACAATTTTTACTTGAACGTTCCACACTCTCTCAGTTCTTGGTCAGAGTTTCTCTAGAAGGTATTTCATTCACAAATTTTCGAGTGCCTGTCATATCTCAGTTGGTAGAAGCGTGTACATGAAGTAAATGTATACAGGGTGTCCCATATAAAACTCCGCGGGAAAATATCTGGGAAATGAAAGATGATATCCATATTTTGTGAAAGCAGATGATATTGATGTCGAAGGATCCTCTTATTTAGGTAGATATCCATCACTGGGCGTCATTCGTAAGGGCGTCGCGACACTGACGCCAATTTTTTCCAATGGCATCCCAGACTTTTTAATGCTTTTTTGAATTTTGCCTAAAATTCTGAATTCAGGCAAATAGCACACTCATGGTTTCCCTTGAATACTGATAAAATACAGCAACTTTATTGCATACTATAAATAGGGCCATGAAAGCGCCAAAATAAATGCAATAATGTATTATGTATTTATGGCGAAGAAAGAAGGAATGCAAAAGAAGCAGTGAGAATATACGCCAATCGGTATCCTGACAGAAGATTACCGTCAGACAAAACATTCACTAGCTTAGCCAAATCTTTGGCACAAAATGGATGTTTTTATCAACGGAATCGACAAAAACAAAGAACGGCTTCAGATGAGGATCACACTGTTGCAGTGCTAGGTCAAATGGTATTGGAACCACATAGTTCTACCAGACAAGTAGCAATGGACTGTGATATTTCTAAATCGTCAATACAACGTATTTTGTCAGAAAACAAATTCTATCCCTACAAAATACATCAGGTTCAAGAACTACAGCCAGGTAATAATTTTTATATTTTATTGTTCATAGCTATAATATATTCCCATATTTAGGAGATGCTGATAGGAGATTGAACTTCATTGCATGGTTGTCCACCCGTATTCATGATGGTGATCAGTTTCTGAACAAAATATTATGGAGTGATGAAAGCCGCTTCCATAACAACCTTATAGTAAACAAACATAATTGTCACTATTGGTCTGACGTGAACCCTCATTGGATTCAAGAAACGAGATATCAGACTGTGTGGGGGGTCAATGTTTGGTGTGGAATCATTGATGGTTATTTGATAGGACCTCATTTTTTCGAAAGAAATTCTTAATGGAGAGAGAGGTATTTGCTTTTCCTCCAACTTGTATTGCCGAATCTCTTGGAGAATTTACCAATACAAACTTGAATGAATATGTGGGGGCAACAAGATGGGGCACCTTCACATAATGAATGATAGAATAATTACCCAATATTTGGATGAAACTTTCAATGAGAAATGAATTGGAAAAAAGGATCCAACACCATGGCCAGCTCGAAGTCCAGATATAACTCAACTAGAATTTTTTTGTTGGGATATATAAAAGACTTAGTTTATATGCGACGTCCACAAAATGTAGATAATTTAAAAAATATTATCACAAATGTTTGTGCTTCCATATCGCGAGAGACGAATCGAGAAAAAATAAAAATATACAATATGTGTATTCTACGTGAAGGAAGGCAGTTCGAACACTTACTGAAATAATTCATGCTATCACTTTAATTTTTTAGTTATTATCATTATGTTTGTCGATTTTTGGTCAAATTGAAATATATTTTGGTAATTCGAAACATTTATTATAGTTTGTATTGTCTGCAATTTTACAGAAACACACAACTAAATGAAACTGAACAGGCAACGCAATTATCACTGATAGATCAATTTTATCAAACTCGTGTAAGTGTTTTTTTGACTCATTCATGGCCCTCTTTATAATATGCAATAAAGTTGCTGTATTTTATCAGTATTCAAGGGAAACCATGAGTGTGCTGTATGCCTGAATTCAGAATTTTATGCTGAATTCAAAAAAGCATTGAAAAGTCTGGGATGCCATTTGAAAAAATTGGCGTAGGTGTCGCGACGCCCTTACGGATGACGCCCAGTGATGGATATATACCTGAATAAGAGGATCTTTTGACCTCAATATCATCTGCTTACTCAAAATATGGATGTCATCTTTCATTTGCCAGATATTTGCACGCGGAGTTTTATATGGGACACCCTGTTTAGGCGTGAGTTCGAATTCCACTCTTAGAATTTTTTTTTAATTATTTTCAATCAAGGCATTTATTCAATCATGAATGAACATCAATTATTCATGTATAATTGTTATTCTACCTTATTCGGGGTCACCACAGAGTGGGCGACATCTACATTTCGAAATGTGTATATATAACTCCGGGAAAACAAACATTCTGCCATAACATCGCGTGTTAATAAATTAGTGATTATTTCTTTAACATTCTATATTTGGTTCAATTTTTTTGATTTAATGAAATAAACATAGCTTTGATGTGACATGTAAGCCAAGAAAAAATTGTCCAGTGCCACAACGCAAGAATTATTCGTCTGCAAATGTCTCAATGCACTCTTCTCCCAGAAATTAGCTAAAACATTGGGAATTAAACTGAAAATCGGGAAACTAATTCATAAACATACGTGTGTTTGCATCCGTGAACAGTGTGAACTCTTTACTTTGAATGTTTTCACATCTAGTGAGAGAATTTTGGTTTATAACTGGCGTAAATCAATCCATTTATTTTCTAGACACAGCATTAAAATATTTGATGAAAATTGTCATTTCTTCTCAAAAAATTGCAGAAACGAGTTCACTGAGGCAACGAAATAGAGGAATAAATGGAGTAATACAGGATTTTATAATTGTAATTGTGTTTGTTAACTTCAATACTTGTCAAGGTCAATCAAGGTTAGACGCTGTTGAAGTTTCAGGATCACGGGCCATTTTCCGTTCAAACACTACTGAAAAATTGCAGCCAAATGAATTTTCACAACAAGCATTTATAAAAAAGCACTCCAAAGTTGAGGTAGAAGTAAAATTCCATAATTAAAAAAAATATCAAAAAGTCGTCAACTGTCAAGAAAAGATAATTAAATGACATTTGCTTTGTTTTCCTTGAGTTTTGGAGCGCCTCCTGGTGTCAATGGTGATCTCGAATATAACTTTATAATATTCACTCATTTTCATAAATAATATTTAGAATTCATTAAAACTCTGACTATCGTATAGTCGTAGATAAAGTATAGTCTTCTACTCGCGTACAATGGCTATTATTTTTTGGATAATTCCGAAACTCGCCTTCGGCTCGTTTCGGAATTTTTATCCTCGAGAATAATATCACCATACGCTCGTTGGAGAATATACTATTATAGACAAAGTCGATCATCAACAATATACCTCGATGAAAAATGAATACTGCGTCCCCTTTAACCACAGGCAATTGTGAAGTAGCAGACAAAGGTTGAGAGTTAGAAGTAAAAGTCCAATAATCAAAAAAATATCGAAAAGACGTATACTGGCAACTCATTGAACTCATAGATGAAATATGACGCTTGATTTAATTTCCCGGAGTTTTGGTACGCCACCTAGTGCCAATGATGATCGCGAATCTCTTCCACTCTTCTTATTCTTTTCCTCATAATCCTGGTACCCAATTTTTGAAATCGTAGGAATTGATTCTAGATTAAATTCATACGTGAAACAATGGAACGAGAGAACCGCTATTTTTGAACAACAAAGTTATTTCCTAGGAGCTTAGTTTTGCATGCGATCGTAAAAGAATTTTGTTTGACCAATTAAAAAATATGATGTTTGGGGACACAAATTTGAATTTGACGTTTGCAGATACGATTTTCGCTAGGTTTTGTCATAACTTTCTAGAAATAGACTCCAAAAGTAGATTTATAAGCAGCGCTCGAAAAAAATTAGGACTGCAGAAAATGATGCAGAATGATGCATGGCCAGGTAGCCAAGTGGGTGAAGCGACATTGTTTCAATCACTTTGGCTGCCAGTCAGCGATGGTTCAAACCATGGCGACTGCAGAATTCTTTTTGATGGCCCAAGAAAGTGCTAGGAATCGCACGTGAAGAGGTAAGACTAAGACCTCGTTAATCCTTGGCACGCACAAGTTTTGACTTCTGAGGGCTGCCGTTCGTAAGGGGACGACAGCTGATTAACGGAAATAACAATTTTAACAACAACAATTTTTTTTACAACAATTATTTAATTTAAAGAACTTTTACTCATAATATCGCAAAAGAAAGTTGGAATAGTATTGCCATCGAATTGAATGCCATTCCTTGGGAACACAAAACTGGGGTTCGCAGGAAAAAGGCATGTTGGTGGAATCATACAAAAAAGATAAAGTTAAGCAAAATGTTCCCATCGTAGAGTTGGCAGATCGGAGAAATCATGCAAATAAAAAGAATAGGGTCGCAAAAACTAATAACTAAACGAACCGGCGGAGGGCCACCAAAAACATTACCACTGATAATGAATGAATAATGAATTGAAAGAAACAGAGTGGTCTATAATTCGCATCTGCATGGGATATCCAAGGCTATTGAAAGTTTTGTTTATTTTTTCATTGCGATAACTCGACATGGAGGTTGCATCGATTTCTAACAAAAACTTCTGAAATGTGTCCTTTCTAAATCTGAAGTGTTTCACAAACGGTCGTTCACTTGAATTGCGGAACGAATTTTGGTCTTGCAAAAAATTGTGTCGTGATCAGCCATTGCAACCTCCAAATTGTTCAAAACCATCCCTTGTACAATATCCATACCTATACCTACCTGAATAATAATAATTTCATCTATGCATAGAAAAAATCTTCGAGTTTCTCTAAATTCCTAGAAGAATTTTCGAATTCTCTTGCAGTTAGTACTAGGAATTTCATCTGTCAATATCAAGAGAAATATTTCTCTGGTGATATTTCAAAAATAGATATTGCTTCGAATTGAGACAAAATTACGTCATATTTCTCTAGAGAACCAATTCCGACAATTCAAAAATTGTGTCACTGGTGGTTACTGTCACGCTTCGTGTCTTCTTCTCTTGGAACCCTTACTTCTTCTGATTCTCATAGTTTTCATATGCGGGTAGCTACGGCTACTGGAACCATCAGCCCTTCTTCACATAAAATTTTCCCCCTCTATATTTCACCACTTCCTCATTTACTTTATTCATCATAATTAAACTTGTTCACTTTAATTACTACCCTAGTTTTCCCTTTCCAAACCATATCACTCAACCTAGCCCTACCTCCACTGTTCAGAAGCTGAGCTTAAAAAAAAATTCTCGCTTTTCCAAGTTGCCTCAGGAAAGAAACCCGACGGGGGGTCAGTCTCGATGGGACCGCTAACGGTGGAACGATTGATGATATTTCGGAAGAGCATCGTCCATGAACATATTATTATCTTCGAAACAGAGACAGATCGCTAAACTTCCTGCGGTGTTCCGGTGAAGTAAGTGAGCTTGTAGGCGCAGCATCACGCACGAGACAAATGGCTCTTTTTTGGACAGAAAGTGTGTGGTTAGGATCTGTACTCCATATTTGGAAACAGTATGGGAAGACAGGTCAGATCTCTGCCTTATAAACTATCATTATCAATTGATATGAAGTGAAAATTCCGAATTCAGTATTATGTTTAGTGGGGATGTCAATAAACTGCGACCTATAAAATTTATTTAGTCTCCTTCTGCTGCTCAGCCGTTTAGGATGTCTCAATGACAGGAGCAGTTCCTCCAGTCCTGTCAAAGTAAAAAAACTCTTGGCACGAAACCGATAATCAAGTTTTATGATGCAGTTTTGGCAATAGATCTCACATGGCTTCCCGTGAAAGGGAACAGCTGATGATAATACCGAGCATCGAAATGGAGGACTTTATTGGTTCGGATACTCCTGGCCTATTAACGTTGGTCACTGTGAGATCGCTTTCTACTGATTTTCTTAACTGTTAAGTAGAGATCATTATGAGGATTCAGATTTTTTGGTAAGAATCGAATATGAAATGTCTTAGCGGTATTTAGTGCAAGGCCATTATTACTACAATAGTCAGTCCCCTAATTCCTTTGAAGCTTTATTTCCATTAATTACTAGTTGCTCATTATTTGTACTAGACATCAAAATATTTGTATCATCTGCATAGAGAATGATTTGATCTGCTGCAGCACACGTTCCTTTCATGTCGCTTGTGAAGATTATAAAGAAAAGAGGACCCAAGATGGAGCCTTGAGGTACCCCTTTATGAAAACTTTTTCTTGAATTGGATTTGATAGAATCTAACACAACAGTTTGTTTTCGATTAGCCAAGTAAGAGGTTGCCCAATCCAGGGCTACTCCACGAACTCCCATAGCTTCTAATTTAAGTGTTAATAAATCATGATCTATTGTGTCGAATGCCCGGCTTAGATCATAGAAAAGACCTATGACATTGTTCCTATGGTTGAGGGCCCTATAGATGAATTCCAAATAATCATGGATTGCAGTATTGGTTGATTTTTTTTTGAAATCCATTCTGAATACATGGTATTAGTTGAAAGTTTTCCATAAAAGCTGTCAATCGTGTTGAGTATGATGCCTCAAAAACTTTGGCGATTTGACTCTGTAGGCAGATAGATCTATAGTTTTTCATTTCGTTCATGGAACCTTTGTTTTTATAAACCGGGATACATTTAGACTCCTTGATGTCAGGGAATTTTCCTGATGTGAATGAATCATTTATCAATTCACCTAATGGCTTGGCAATAAGTTTACCGGCAGCCCTTATGGCCTTACCATGTATGCCATCCATACCTGCAGCAGGTTTAGATGTTGTCTCAGAGATTATTCCAAGTACTTCTTCAGGAGTCACTGGAGTCAAAACAAAACTATTATGGAACCTTTGTTTTGATCAAAGTTTGGATCAGGGCAATTTTGAAAAGAGTCTATGAAATAATCATTGATATAGTTACTCTTTTCTAATGGATCAGTTATTAATTCACCTTGTTATTTTTGTTTTCATTAATAAATTTCCAACTCTCTCTCATCATGTTGTTTGATTTAATTAATCGTGCGTCGTGTCTTTGTTTCTGAAAACGTATCACATGACTGGTGTACGTTTTTTTAAATGTTTTGCATCTTTCAATATCTTCAGGACGGTTGGATTTCATTCTTTGACTTTCCATTTCGCAGAGTTGGTCGTGCATTGTTTTAATTTCTGGAGTATACCACCGTTTTTTGGTTGATTTAGTTTTTGTTTTACCGATTGGAAATGCACAGTTGTAATGATA
The DNA here is from genome assembly GCA_944452925.2 of Chrysolina oricalcia. Taxonomy (NCBI): domain Eukaryota; kingdom Metazoa; phylum Arthropoda; class Insecta; order Coleoptera; family Chrysomelidae; genus Chrysolina; species Chrysolina oricalcia. The sequence continues at coordinate 45,467,837 of OX101819.2, read as the reverse complement.
TAGAAATGTATCGTAAAATGAGGAACATTTTTTATCAAAGGTACTTTGGGTATAAACTTCAGTCCAACTTTCACGGGATATATAACTCAAGAAATTTTCTATATTTGTGTCACTTTAAACCCTTCTATAATTGCATCCAATATTTCGAGATTCAGAAAATATTACGTTGAATGAGCATATTTGGTAGGTGTGGTCTGATAAAAAAGAGCTATGTACACTAACATTTTCAACATGACTGTTCGAAAAAATATTGTCTATACATGTAGCGCTTCTACTAGTGATTCTCGTAGGCACCTGAATGTGATGTCTTATATTAAATTCACCTAATAAGTTTATCAGCAAATAATTTTTTGAATTATCAACAAGGAAAATTAAATTCATATCCCCACAAATAATATAGCAATCGTCCTTATTATAAATATCATGTAGTAGTAATTCTAATGTGTTCAAGTAAATACTCAAGTTACTGTCAGGAGTCCTGTAGGAAGATATTATGTATACTTGCTTCTTTCCGTCAATTCTCATCTTAGCAATACACACTTCAAAGTCTTTTTCGATACTGTAACTTGATTGGAAAGCTGTAATATCAAGTTCTGTTCTGGCAAAAATACAAGTTCCCCCTCTTTCATGTTTAGTTCGTGTGAAGCTGGTTCTTGGTCCAAAGTCACTTTTGATTTTTCTGCAACTGGTTTGTATTCGGATAGTTGTGGTTTCACAGTTTTTGTTGGTGGACAAGATTTATCATTGGCCAGTTTTGGGATAATTATTTCTGGTGATTTCTAGGGTCTAAAAAAGAACTCGGACGTGAATCCACTCCATACTTTTCATAATATAGTTTGAAATCGAACCTTCTGAATCCAACTCCTCTTGGCCAGAATGAGGGAACATGAAACTCGTCTTTGAGATTCAAATCCCCTGCTACCATGAATGTGAAATTGAATGGACTGGTACTATTTACAAATGCGCTTCACTTTCTGATTCTCCTGTATGTCAAAAATAATACAAATCTCACCAAGTTCCAACATTAATAGAAATCATACCTCAATAATATTATTCTTACTAATGAGTTACGGTTCATATGGAATGGAATGCTAGAAAAAAAATGCGTTAGTTGATTCCGTAGTATATACTTTTCACAAAAAAAATAACCAAACTCTATCTAAATCATGAAGAAAAACAATACACAGAAATATAGAAATATCTATAATTCAAAATTCAACTCCAATCCTCTGGACAGCATTTTTTTCGCGGGGAAATCAGTACCTATCCTGAAGATGCCAAATTCTGTAAATCACTGAATCCATCTTTCTGAATTTCTACTCACCGTTCCGGTCCTTGAAGGGATACAGTTCTTGGTAGAAATAATAATTGGGCAAAGTTAATCAACACATTTGATTCTACTATTGAAATAAAAAGAATCAAACAATACACTACACACTATCAGCAGTAGGTACCAATAGAATATTTGAAGAATGGCGTCAACCAAATACAAATTCTACTTGACTCTGGACTCGACAAACAACTGTGGCCATTTTGTGTCGTGATGGTGATGTCGTGCTCAATTTTGTTATTAGCCTAATTCCTTCTATACCGACAAAATCGCAATGAAACCAAAATTCATGTTAATATGCTTTGCAATTTTATTCACATTATCTGCCTCGAAGCGACACTAACGAGAAGGAAATTGTGAATAATTCATAACATTTGGCATCACTAAGTGGTAACAGTGATGTTTAAATGCAACTCATTTTGTTACCATAATAATCAAGAAAGCTACATCTCCTAGATATTTGTGTTAACTGGGCAGTGTTGGTACTAAAAAGGATCCCTGTGGAAAGCCAGCATTTATAGGTAGAATGTCGGATGAAACTCTATCAACCACTACGTGGAGAGATCTACCTAAGAGAAAGCTAGATAGCAAAGAACACAACTGGGCATTTTACTACGAATTCACCTAACTACTCCAACGAAGATTTGAAGAATAAACATTTTTCAAGATTAGCCGTTAAGTTAGCCGCTTTCGAAGGTTTAGCAATTTCATTCAATTATTCAATATGATCATCTGAAGTGGAGCTCACTTCAATCAAATCATGTACAGATACAAATACTGGGTGATTCACAGTGTATCCGATTTTTTTTAATATATATGAACTTTTGAATACTAAGTGTAATAAACTTTACAATGAATTAAGAATTTCTTCCACTTTACTACTTTTCTTGTTTTCTTTTACATCAAAAATTACCATAGCAAAATATATGAATTACTATATCTTGAATATTTGACACAATCAACGACAATATACAGAGTCATCAAATAGTTAGTACAAAGTCCCTCTCTTCAAAACTCATCACTGTGATGAAATTTTCTTAAATTTGAAACATGTGCCGATTCCAAATCTCCATTATTGTCAAAATTAACATAGGTTGCTATGCCGTCAATGTATTGAAAACTTTTATGACTACAAATGGCCCTTTTGTTACATTTTCTTTTCCAATTCTTCCATATCTAACCAAAATACTGCCTCCCTCATTCAAATTAGGAGGATTCAATTTTTGGTTTTTATTAGCTTGATCTTGAATTCTTTGTATTTCAACTGCTTCTCCAATGATTTTGGATGCTCCCTTAATTCGAGATTCAGACCCCATAAGTTATCTGCCTGTAGAACATCCCACTTTCCGTTGAGCTTGTACGCTGGTGAACATTCCAAAAATTCACTATGTGATTGATTATGATGCCGAACAGCAGCTTCTAAACAATTTTTCCACCCTCCTGAAAACCTTTCATAGCATTTCATGTAAACTTTTATATCCCTTATAGCTCGTTCTGCAATTCCATTACCCGCAGGATGATAGGGAGTAGTATTCTTGATTTTAAATCCCTTTTGAATGGCTCATTCATAAAATTCTCCAGATTTAATCAACTTTGCACAGTCAGTAACGATAGTTTTAATTTTGTTCAAGAAAGATAGTTGGTGATATAATTTTTCAGAGCTTTTCCATTTTGCTTCATTGCTTTTGCAACGATATGCCGGGTGTTTCTAAAATATGTTCATCACTATAGTGTTGCCGCTTGTATAAGAAAGTATTAGCTACTTTGTTATTTCAAATAGAACACCTCGTATATTATATAATTTTTGGAATCCTTATAAGATTCCTCAAAACTTTCTCACATAATTCTCTATACCTATGACGGTTTCCGAGGTACAAATTATTTTGTCCATTTTTGTGCAAAACCTGACCATTGAAAAAAATCAATTTTTTCCCATTGCAAATTTACAAAATATTGCAATTTGGGTTATAGCTGCATAAGACCATCAAGTATTCTGTCGATGAACTGGATCTCAGTTTCGGCATGCAGGGAGGCTCAGAAGTGAGTTCCTTCCGAGGACTCATGAAAATGACTTAAACTCCGTTTTTTTTTTAAATGAAACACCTTGTATATTATTACTTATTTGAAAAGCTGTAACATTTTTCAATTTAATTGAGTATACTTTCCCTATACCTATCTCGTACAGTTTGTTAGTTATGATCACTTTTGTTATGAATTCGTCTTCAATAAAATAAATATTGGATAGTGATTTAGATAGTAGGCTATGAACTTCATTCTGACAGAGAACTAACATGTTATTCCTTCATTGTCAACCTGTATTCAAGTTGCATTGGTGTGAAAGTACTATGACAGAAAATAATTACTCGAATGTGGTTTTGATGGATTTATTCATCATTTATGGTCAATGTAACTAGAATGTCAGCAGAACATACAGAGAGTTTAATGAAAAGTATGCTGATTTACCTCGAGTGAATTCGAGAAAATATATTAGATTGAGTAGAAATTTTAAAATGTTTGTATCATCATGAAAAGCTAAAAGTATCAAAGTCTAACATGTGTATTAATAAATCTAGAAAGATTTAGTGGTTCTGAATCATTTCAATAAATGTTCAAAATATTTACAATTCAATTCCAAACACTTTCTTATGCGAACATCAACGGCATCTATTGTGGCTCTTTGAATTTCATTTGGATCTGATTCCTGAAACGCTAGAGTCACTGTATTTTCTAATTCTTTCCTTGTGTTTGCTTGAAAGTGCCCCACAAATGAAAGTCTAGGGGTGTAAGATCAGGGGATCCATGGACCCAAACGTCTATTCCATCGATCGTCAAATATACGGTCCAATTCCAGCCCGACTTCTGCAGTGCAATGAGCAGGAGCTCCATCAAGTTGATACCAACATGATCGATATTGTTCTAGTGTCAGTTCTTCAATGAAATCCCCAACCGTTGTCCTCAAGATATTCAAATATTTTCTAGAATCAAGGTTTTCATCATAAATCAAAAAGTGCAGTTGATTGTCCATAATTAAACAGAAAACGTTGAAACTAAATTTTTCTTGAAATCCCATTTCTCTTGTGACATGCGGATTTTCGGTTGCCCAGTAATGAAGATTCCTCCTGTTGAAAATACCTTCCCTCGAAAATTTTGATTCATCAGCCCATATTATCTTCTTGAGAAAAATCTTCGTCTACTTGTGTAAGCACCATCATCATTTCACATAGTTCGATCCTTTGCTGAGCGTCTTGGGGCTTAAGAGCTTAAACTTTATGAAATTTGTTATCATGCATTCCATGTTCCTTCAGAATCCTATGAACTGATGAAAGTTTCACACCTAAATCGTGAACCGCACTACGAATGAAAGCTTGAGGATTCCCGTGGAAGTATGCCAAAACATTTATTGCGTTGTCCTCTTTACCTGTCACAAGTCTAGGCAAGTTTCTTGTTACTTTCAAAGAAGATCCAAATATTTCAAAATTTCTCTAAATATATTCTAAAATGTTTCACTGCCTTAAAAACGGCTAGACATTCTTTTTCTGTAACAGAATAGTTTATTTCACATTTCGAAAAAGTGTAAGAATAGTTACTGATAACCCTCAACTGTCTGGTTTAAATTTCTTTAAAGTCTCTCTGATAAAGAATTGCTCCACAACCATAATAGGATGCATCTAGATCTCATATTGTAAACAGAGATCAGGGATCCTTAGAATAGGTTTTGAATTAATGGTATCTCTCAGTTTTTTGAATAAATCTTCACACTCCTGGGACCAAACAAATTTTTGATTTTTTTCTTTTCAACTTCTCCAGTGGTCGGGCAATTTCCCCATAATTCAAAATAAAACTCCTGAAATGGTTAGTCAGTCCTGTGAAACTCTGAAGTAATTTAATGTTGAAAGGCATTTTCATATTTTTTTTACTTTTTCAATCGTTTCGCCTTTCATTATTTCCGTGTTCTCATCTATTTTTTTTCCCAGAAGAATAACTTCTTTCACACAATACGAACATTTCCTGTAATTTATTTTGAAATTATTTTCATTCAAATTTTTATAAACTCTCAATTTTATTTCTTCGCGTTCTTCTAAAGTATAACCTCGGCACATGATATCATCAATGAAAGCTACAACCTTCTCCTACACTAAATCTCCAATAACATCCTGTATTATTCTCTGAAACTTTGCGTTTGAATTCTTCCATCCAAATGGAAGCCTGCGAAATTCAGAGTCACATTATGTAACAAAATCAGTATATTTTGTGGTATTTTCTGTGAGATTTACATTCCAAAATCCATCTTTCAAGTTTATTTTGGTAAAATACAACCACCAAATTTTTCAATAATATCGTTTATTATCGGTAATGGGAATTGGTCTAGTTCTGTCTCTCCACTGATTTTACGATTATGGTGATGCATAAGGTGAAGATGATTTCATGGTTTCAATTTTACAATTTTCGAATTTTCCTTTAATGCGAAATTCTGTTTCATATTTTGATGGTTTGTTTTCTAGGTCATTCATAAGGCTTGGAAATAATTTCTCTAAGTGTCTCTTGGAAAAGTTAACTTCATCGAATTGAACGTTCCTCGTAAATATTTGTAGGTTCTTCAATGTTTCCTTCCCTAATATCATATCAAATGTTAAATTCTCTACAATAATTGGGTCGATTTGTAAAGTTTCATCATTAATATTCAGAAACTTCTTATTTGAACTTTGGTTTCGAAAATGGGTAACTTCAGTTTTTCAACTACAACTTTGTCGATTATATCAATGTCAATCAAGCATATAATATTTTGGATTGAATTCCATTTATCATTAATATTTCAATATTATCTATAGTTTTTGATTCAGTAGAGACGTATGAATATGATTCAAATTCCTTTATTTCCCTATTTTCTAAACTAATTTCATTACAATTATTCAAATTACACTGTTTCATTTCTAAATTTTCGTCAATAAGTCTTGTTGCCGATAGCTCCTTAAATTTTTCATTCCTTTGGTTGATTTGGGTATTAAATGGCTTATTTCTGTATTCTCCACTGTGTCTTGAATGGTTGAGGTTTTGTAATTCCATCAGTTGTCTTGCATGCTTGGTATATTTCAATAGTTGCAGAAGCTCCATTTTGGTACTGTTGAAATATACCAAGCATGGAAGAAAACTGATGGAATTACAAAACCCCAACCATTCAAGATACAGTGGATAATACAAAAATATGCCATCTGATACCCAAATCAACCAAAGGAAATGAAAATGGATGGAGCCATCGGCAACAAAACTTTTTGAAGAAAATTTAGATATGAAACACAATAGGTTCACCTTGTATCCGTTAGACCTGTGATATTGATTATTAAATACCGAACCAGTCAAGGAAAGTATGTTTTGCGCATTAAGTACGTACCTTTGTGTTCGATCACCAATAGGTGCAACCTATGCAAAGGATAGGCAGGCCTAAACTGGATACACCCTGTATAGTTGGCTTGACTCATAACCATCCGATTATCGAAGGGTCTGACACTCCAGTTCATTGCATAAGGTACTGGGGTTACGTTTCTTCGTGTCAGGGGATAACTAGTTCTACCTGAACTGTGGAGGTTACCCTCAACCCCATCTATAGCATAACAACCTCTGCCTGACAATAAGCAATAGTACGTTTTGCTTGACAAGCAGCTGTACCGATTTACTTGACTGAAAAAGGTTTTAAGATATGATAATGAAAATGCTTCGTTGCTTCTTCAAAAACTTACTTACAGTTAAATTCATGTAAGTCTGACTGACTAGGAGTATGCAGGGATAGTGTATTGTTTATTAGGGTTTGTAACTAGCTTCTAATTCCTCAGCTGAGGGTGAAAACCACCCCATAACTTCATTTGCATTGTTAGGGCGTTTAGACACATGTTTCATCAGTTTTAAAACATCACTGAGTATATCCTATTTTTGCTGAATACAAATCCGTTGGAAAAACTCAACATTTTCCACTAATAAAGAAAATACTTTGAAATTCCGCTGAAAAAACCTGGCCTTGATACCAATCCTAGAAAAACAAGAATTCATGTTATCTTCAAATTCCCATTTCTTACTTCATTCTGGTGGGGACAGAGACCGTTTCTTGCCGCGTTTCTTGTGGATTTTCTTGTTGAAATCTAAAATATATAAATACCAGCCTCAGCTCATTTTGAAGATTATTCCTTTTTGATTCCGATTCAAGACTCTCATCCTGATTCTATAATTTTGAAGTTCAGTTTATTCATTAAATTCTTGCTAACCGTTGAAATTACTCAGCAGTTCGCTACGTCTAATTAAATAGTTTGTTTGCCAGTAAACCCTAGTTGAAAATATCCAGTAAGTACCGATTCATTTGGTTGAAGTGTTTCTATTTTGTTCATCTGTGAGTGCCAATTTAAAATATTCCGTTCTCTTGATACTTGACAGTATTTGACACAAAGCCGTTCCTAAGGTGCGTTTCAATATTACGTCCGACGTGCGTCCGACGTTTAACTTTTCTTATGAAGCGTTTCGATATTAGAACGTCATGTCCGAAAACTTCATTCTATCGTTTCAAAATTCTTGAGTGGAACGTCCGACCGTCAACTATTTACCCCACGATTTAGGAGAGCGTTTCAAAATTCAATCTGACAGATATCGCCCGACGAAACAACTATGACGTCATACATCGACCGTTACCGGACGACAGACGTTAAATTGAAACGCACCTCTAAATTTACGATAACGTAACTTTGCTAAATACTGTTTTAGCATTTATTTGACATTTCATGTGGTTTTCTGTTAAGTTTAGAATCAGTTCCATTTTATTAAGTGAAAAATTCAAATTTGCCGTATTAGTATAACGTTCTCTTGAATTTCGATGATCAAAGGTAGCTTTCATTTTCCACAATTTACCGAGGCCGACCAATTAGTCAGTGTTCCGTAAGGTTGACAGTCATTTTTGAAGAACGTTCCGATTCTTCCCAATTCCGCGTACTATAATTACATTCAAACCGACTTTTCAGTTCTCTGTTGCGGGGAATACTAACTTATTGTTTATTGGGTGTTTGCGGGTCACTGACCTGATTGCGAATAATTTTCATTAGAAAATTTCGCATATCTATCAGCGACGCCGCTTACCGGGCCTACAATAAGTTTGGTTTTTCCGAGAGAGAAATTTACAAGGAAGTAACAACTCAACTCTTACCGTGTATTCCGGAAAATCCGCGAATCGAAGATTTTTCAGTTCTCTGTTGCGGGGGATACTAACTTATTGTTTATTGGGTGTTTGCGGGTCACTGATCTGATTACGAATAATTTTCATTAGAAAATTTCGCATATCTATCAGCGACGCCGCTTACCGGGCCGACAATAAGTTTGGTTTCTCCGAGAGAGGAAGTAATCATTCAATTCGTACCGTGTGCCCCGGAAAATCCGCGAATTAAAGATTTTTCAGTTCTCTGTTGCGGGGAATACTAACTTATTGTTTATTGGGTGTTTGCGGGTCACTGACCTGATTGCGAATAATTTTCATTAGAAAATTTCGCATATCTATCAGCGACGCCGCTTACCGGGCCGACAATAAGTTTGGTTTCTCCGAGAGAGGAAGTAATCATTCAATTCGTACCGTGTGCCCCGGAAAATCCGCGAATTAAAGATTTTTCAGTTCTCTGTTGCGGGGAATACTAACTTATTGTTTATTGGGTGTTTGCGGGTCACTGATCTGATTACGAATAATTTTCATTAGAAAATTTCGCATATCTATCAGCGACGCCGCTTACCGGGCCGACAATAAGTTTGGTTTCTCCGAGAGAGGAAGTAATCATTCAATTCGTACCGTGTGCCCCGGAAAATCCGCGAATTAAAGATTTTTCAGTTCTCTGTTGCGGGGAATACTAACTTATTGTTTATTGGGTGTTTGCGGGTCACTGACCTGATTGCGAATAATTTTCATTGGAAAATTTCGCATATCTATCAGCGACGCCGCTTACCGGGCCGACAATAAGTTTGGTTTCTCCGAGAGAGGAAGTAATCATTCAATTCGTACCGTGTGCCCCGGAAAATCCACGAATTATAGATTTTTCAGTTCTCTGTTGCGGGGAATACTAACTTATTGTTTATTGTGTGTTTGCGGGTAACTGATCTGATTGCGAATAATTTTCAATAGAAAATTTCGCATATCTATCAGCGACGCCGCTTACCGGGCCGACAATAAGTTTGGTTTCTCCGAGAGAGGAAGTAATCATTCAATTCGTACCGTGTGCCCCGGAAAATCCGCGAATTAAATATTTTTCAGTTCTCTGTTGCGGGGAATACTAACTTATTGTTTATTGTGTGTTTGCGGGTAACTGATCTAATTGCGAATACTTTTCATTGGAAAATTTCGCATATCTATCAGCGACGCCGCTTACCGGGCCGACAATAAGTTTGGTTTCTCCGAGAGAGGAAGTAATCATTCAATTCGTACCGTGTGCCCCGGAAAATCCGCGAATTAAAGATTTTTCAGTTCTCTGTTGCGGGGAATGCTAACTTATTGTTTATTGGGTGTTTGCGGGTCACTGACCTGATTGCGAATAATTTTCATTGGAAAATTTCGCATATCTATCAGCGACGCCGCTTACCGGGCCGACAATAAGTTTGGTTTCTCCGAGAGAGGAAGTAATCATTCAATTCGTACCGTGTGCCCCGGAAAATCCACGAATTAAAGATTTTTCAGTTCTCTGTTGCGGGGAATACTAACTTATTGTTTATTGTGTGTTTGCGGGTAACTGATCTGATTGCGAATAATTTTCAATAGAAAATTTCGCATATCTATCAGCGACGCCGCTTACCGGGCCGACAATAAGTTTGGTTTCTCCGAGAGAGGAAGTAATCATTCAATTCGTACCGTGTGCCCCGGAAAATCCGCGAATTAAATATTTTTCAGTTCTCTGTTGCGGGGAATACTAACTTATTGTTTATTGTGTGTTTGCGGGTAACTGATCTAATTGCGAATAATTTTCATTGGAAAATTTCGCATATCTATCAGCGACGCCGCTTACCGTGCCGACAATAAGTTTGGTTTCTCCGAGAGAGGAAGTAATCATTCAATTCGTACCGTGCTACCAGCCTTCTTCGTTGTGGAAGAGGAAGGTGGCAAGGGGTTCCTTCTATAACGATTCAATGCCAGGCTAATGGGGTGGGTGATTGAAATGAAAATCGAACTAGGTAAGAGTGTGTATTGCGCTTCACAAGAGGGCGTTGATATTTTGGGTAATGGTAGTAGTCGAGTGGCCCGCAAGCCTGAGCGACCTGAGGCCGTTTTGATTTTAAGAAGAAGAAATGGGGGAGGAGTTTAACTACCTCCACTTGACAGTTGATGTCTCGACAATTATAAACAATATAAAATTAATGAATAGAAATGACCATAATAATTATAGTTTATATCACAGTGGTTCAACAGAACCCATTTCTGATACCTTTTATATGATCGACCATACAAGAAGTGCACACGATTCTATAATGATAGTACAGTAGCAAAATACAAGCGAATAGCTATTTCATGCAAAGCAAGCGTCAATGATTATGCAAATAATAATAAGCAAGCAATGAGTGGAAGGTGGTAATAAAGCTTATCTGAGTTGTGCAGCAGTCCTCCAGCTCCTCGGGTTGCTCTCCCAGGCACGCAGGGTTTCCGCGACATTCAGGAGAGTAGGGTTCCAGCACTTCTTTTTGAGATGAAGGGGGCCCCAAGGTTCCGTGTAATGTCGGTGTCTGTACCCCTTTAGGGATGAGGTGTACCCGTTGGGGGAATGGGTGGTGGACTACTAAGAAGTTGAAGTGTTATACGTGGGAAATAAAAAGGCCTGAAAGGGTTTCAAGATTTAAACTTGGCGTGATTTCAATATCCCAGGTTAGTAAACATAGAGAGCGAGTTGAAGAATGAAGGATGGTTAATAAAAGGAACTAGTGGTGAGAAACTGAGACATACCTTGGCTGGGGTGTGGCCTTCAAGTGGTTATGAAGTTGCCAAGAGAATTTTAGGTAGAATGACCAAATCCACAACGGTGTGTAGCCCTGTATTCACAAGCTACTTCGAATTCTACTTGAAATTCAACTAAAACTGGAAGAAAATCCGCAAAGTGCGATTATGAGCCAACACATGGACCTCAGACGACCTTTCCAGTTGAAAATCTGCGGCAAAATGACCGAGTAAGATCACAGAATCTCAATCTGTCAACTTGCAATTATCAGCCCTTTTGACATGATGATTGATGGATTGCTTCATGGAACCTGACAACTGACATGTTTACATCTGTTCCAAGCCCAGGATATTGTGTAAATATTGTTTAAAATTCGAATGATAAATATTGGAAAATACAGGGAGATCAAGAAAATAAGGTTGGATGGCAGCTACATTTGCTGTGAACGGAATTGGCGCTTGGAATCTCCTGAAATTGTTTCTGGTAAATCAGAAATTACTGTGAGACACATGGGAGATACATGGGAGATACATGGATTACAGCGTAAAGTCTGGGCATAGCAGGGAGTAGTCAGCAATACAAGAAGCAGAAGGCTGGAAGAGGATCGTTGACCCGCTGCAGTGAACCCTGAGTACCTAGAGGTAACGTAATATATATATATATATACATATACAGAGTGATTCATGCACCACCACTAATACAGGTTTTCTTTATTTTCCAGGTTTCACCGTAAGGCCTGCTATGGACAACTTATGATACTTCGAAACTTCTGAATTTGAACTGTGGCTCCATACTAGCAATAAAACTATTAATTCATTTCTTGTCTTCGTTTTTGAATGTATCATAGAATTATTAAAGTGCCAGAATGAATGATATAATGAAAGAAAGATTTATATAATTCGATCAATAATACTCGTAGCATTTTGAAACGTAACAACACCCCCCTTTCCTAAAATAAGTTTTTTTTTTGTACCAAAAAAAAAACTTTACTTACTTCTCTACGCATTACTTCAAATCTAATAAACAAAATGGAGGCGGAAGATTACCTTGCGAGTACATATAACCATAATTGTAAGTAAATTTTCCCCAAAACTTACTTATCTACTCATTACTTCAAAATCTAATAAACAAAATTAACCTTATTGTAATTAAATTTAACAATTTTCCTCTTCTGAAGAGTTCTCATCCGGAGGTGGATGCGCCTTTAGATCTTTGGCATGCCAGACTCCTCGACTTTTTCCAAACGAATCCACTAGTTCATAAGACCATGGAGATGCAATTCTCGCGATGGTTAGAGGTCCTTCAAACTTTTTTGCAAATTTAGCAGTGAACCCCTTGGTTGCGTCTGAAAGCACATAGTTCCGTTTCCAAACCTTCTGGTTCAACGTATACCTATCATCCCTACGTCTCAAGTTATATCGTTTACTAGAGCTTTGGAATGACTTTTTGAGCCTGCTGGAAATTTCCCTGAATAGGTTGGTGAGGGCTTCGGATCGAACTACCGGATTATACGTCTCGTGGTCAAGTGTGGGTGCCAAGGGGTGGATATCCGTGCCACATAAAGTTATTTCCCTACCAAACATAACGAAATTGGGAGTTACCTTCGTTATTTCGTGCCTGGAGGTTCGGATGGCACAAGCCACTTGCTGTAGACACATATCCCATTTCCGATGATTTGAGGCAACGTATGACGTCAGCATGGTCTTGATGACTCGGTGTGATCTTTCGACTGGATTGGCCTGTGCATGATAATTAGAAATATGGGCCGGAGAAATATCGAATTTTGATAACACTGCAGCTACCTCCTTGCTCCTGAATTGTGAACCGTTATCCATGATGATTTTCTGTGGAGCTCCGAACAGTAAAATTACATTTTCTTCCAAGATAGATGCAATTCTTGGGGCGGTGGCCCGGCGCAAAGGGAATAAGACGATAAATTTGCTAAATATATCTAGGATGGATAGTATGTAGCAGTGGCCCGCACTGGATCTGGGGAGTGGTCCAACTAGATCCATACTAAGGACTTGCCATGGCTTATTCGTTGTTGGAGCATTGCTGAGCATCAGTCCTCCTGGAGGTCTCTGGTCTGGTTTTGTACTCAGACAGACGAGGCAACGGCGGATGTATTTGGCTATATCCTGCCGCATCTTTGGCCAGTAATACTTTTCGGCTAAACGGGCCGTTGTTTTGAAGACTCCTAGGTGCCCGCACGTGGTGGGCTCATGGTGAGAAGCAATGATTTTGGCTCGTTTCTCCTTCGAAACGACAATTAGCCAACTTTCGGATTCATCTCTCAAATCTGGATAGGGCCGGTTCGTATGCTTGAAAAGCATGCCATTCTCCAGTCTCCACTGGGGATAATTTTCTGGATACCTTTCGACCTTCGAACACATCTCTGTGTACCATTTGTCTTTGGAATTTTCAGGGGGGTGGTCAGACTCAATAGCATCAATGCATGGGACAAATCTCGAGAGGGCGTCAGGAACAATATGTTCCTTGCCCTTACGGTGTACAATCTCAAAGTCGTATTGCTGGAGTCTGACCGCCCATCTGGCAATTCTTCCGACAGGATCCTTGATATTGTTTATCCACTTAAGACTGTAATGGTCGGTCACCACCGTAAACCTAGTGCCCTCGACGTACGGACGGAACTTTTCGATCGCATACAGAACGGCCAGACACTCTTTCTCTGTCGTGCTATATTTCCTCTCCGCTCTGGTGAGGGACCGGCTCAGGTAACAAATGACCTTCTCGCCGTCGTCGCTCACTTGAGAGAGTACAGCACCGATACCAAAGTCAGAGGAATCCGCCTGTACGAGGAAGGGAAGATCGAAGTTTGGGCAGGTCAAAATGGGAGCCGACACAAGGTGGTTTTTAAGATTGTTGAAGGCTTCCTCGCAGGCTGCGTTCCACTCAAACTTCTGGTCTTTCCTCAAGAGGTTGCTGAGAGAGGATGTGATAGATGAAAAGTTCGGTACGAATCGGCGATACCAAGAGGCGAGTCCGATAAGCCGTCTCACATCACTCACGGATTTGGGAGTTGGAATTCTGAGGATGGCCTCCACCTTTTCAGGGTCTACCATCAGTCCACCTGCACCAACTACATAGCCCAGATACCGTAGCTCCGGCTTACAAAAATGACATTTCTCGCGATTCAGGGTAAGACCGGCGTTCTTGAGACGAGACATTACTTCACGTAACACCTCAAGATGTTTTTCGAATGATGGCGTGCATATTATAACGTCATCAAGATACACGAAAACGAATTGTTCCAAGTCGTACCCCACCACACGGTCAATAAATCGTTGCCAGGTAGCCGGGGAATTGTGTAAGCCCATTGGCATCCTTCGAAACTGAAAGAGGCCTCTATTAGGTACCACAAATGCTGTCAAAGGTTTCGAACCTTCCGATAATGGAATTTGCCAATAGGCAGATTTAATATCTAGCGTTGTCAAGAAGCGAGAATTCTTCAGCTTATCTAGGGTGGCACTCACGAAGGGAAGGGGATACGCGTCACGGGTAGTAACCTTATTCAGTTCCCGGAAGTCTACCACAAATCGATAACGTCCGTCACTCTTTTTGATAAGGAGAATCGGCGAAGCCCAAGGAGATTGGGATGGCTCTATCACCCCACCCTGCAACATTTTCTCCAGCTCCTCATTGACTTGAAGTTGAAGGGCTTGGGATAAGGGGTAATGTCTCTTTCGGATTGGCGGGTGGTCGGTGTGGATTACATGCTCTACTAGTTGAGTACAGCCTAGTTTATTCCCCATGGCTTCAAACGTTTCTTCCATTAACTTATCCAATGCAAGTCTCTCAACTGCAGTTAGAGAGTCAATTGAAGCTAAGGCGGGAGAGGATGGAACAAGGCTATGTTCATCATCCCTAAAACACCATTCACCTGAAAACATGTCTGGGATAATCCCCATCGTCCGCCAAAAATCCATGCCCAAGATGAGGGGTTGAGGCAAAGAGGGTACTACTAATGCCTCTATCACTCTGACGCGTTCACATAGCTCAAACGGAGCTGACAGCGTACCCAATATTGCACAGGTTTGCCCGTTTGCAACAGTGCAACTCAGTTGCTTGGTTTTCCTCAAGGTACAACATGATTTGAGGATGTCCCACCCAGGGCCTCCGATGATAGTACTGGTGCAGCCACTATCAAGTAGTCCCAAAAATTTGCAACCATATAAAGACACCTTCAAGTATGGCCTTGTATCATTCTTAGCGTGTGCCATTACGTAATTCAATAAAATTTCAGAATGGTTCGCCTTTTGGGGAACTTCCGACAACAGCCGGCTTACTGTTGACCCCTTTTTCCGTTTTTTTGGCAACGAGGACAGGAGCTGGCAACGACATTTTCCCAGCCACATTTAAAACAAAACCTCTTACGAGTTTGGATGCAGGCTCTGAACCTGTGCCCGGAACTGCCACAGTTCCAGCACGTTGTGGTTGATGAGGTCTCGGGGACGTTAGCAGTTGGTCTCAGAGTGGGGATTGTATTATTCGCACTCGAGCTAACTACTGCTACGGACGGCTGATTTTGGGGTTGGTGGTTTTTCCTATAGGCCAGCTCGGGTTCCAAGAGATTACGATAAGAGGTGGGGGGAGGAACAAACTTTTGATTCCTCAGCTCTGTTTCCTCAATGGTCCGACTGAGCCGCGTTAGATCTGCTATAGTACTTATCTCTTGGAGAGCCAGTTGAGTTTGAAGCTGTGGTAGGAGATTTCGTCTTATTAGGCGGACTCGGAAGACTTCATTGGGAAAACCATCCAGTTTGCGGAACAGGTTTTCCATGGCAGTGATATACGTCAACACCCTCTCTTGTGCTCCTTGAGTTCGATGTCTTATCTCGTCCCAAAGACTGAACTCATAATCGTACGGGCGGAAGGCTGCTCGCAATTGAGCCACCAAGTCCTCCCAGTTCGAAAATCTTCCAGTCCTATACCACAATAGCGCATCTTGAATAAATATTTCTGGAGCAAATCGGAAGAGCTGTGCCTTGGGAATACCCCGAGCAACACGAATCTCCTCTAACCGCTCCAAGAAGTCATTCACACTGGTTCTTCCATTATACTTCAGATTCCATCTACTGATGTCCCTCCAGCGATACTCTTCCTCTCCACCAAAAAGAGTGCTTTGCCAAGGAGACACGTGCAAACGCTCCATAGGACTGACATAGTCCTCCTCTGGCTGCCTAAATCTCTTTTGAGTAGCAAGGGAACTATGCGGCAGAGGTGTGACTTGGACATGAGTGCTTGACATTTTGTGATGATGATCACCAAGTCGATGATAATAGTCAACCTTATTATGTTCGAATGGTGGCTGATCGTATAATTGTTGAAACTGATCATATTGATTGGGATAGACGTCGATAGGTTGCTTGTGATGGTCACGGTTCTGCGGAGTTAATTTGGACGATGTATCTTTCTTCTGACCTTCCAGGTCTGAACGGATACTATCGCTTTTCGCAGACTGACTGGTCTGTGCCACGTCATGTCTGGGCGCTTCCAGAGAAATCAAATCGTGGACTACGACAGTATTCTCTCTTTGCTCCATTACGGGTTCGATTAACGGAGGATTAGGGTTATCCAGAATCGAATGCTCCGGCCTCAGATAATTTCTGAGTGAGTGCCGTTCAGTATCATGCCTCTCTGTGGTATTAGGGACCTCAGAGTTATCAAAACGGTCAGCATTTTGAACGTCTCTAACCGACTGATTGAAATTATCTCCCCTTCCAGGGATACTTGCATTCAGTCCATCATTCAATAAGGTAACATTTCCAATCAGGCGCGAGCATTTGTTGACTAATGTCAGTCTGGCTCTTTCCTCATCGACTTCGCTGCCAGTGAAGCGGTTCAGACGACCGGAGATGTGAAGTAACCGACTGAGAATTCGCTGAAATTCATTTGCTTTGTTTTCGAGATCAAAACTTAATATATCCTGTTCTAATGCGTTGAGTTTTTTCTCACACATTGAGAATTCCATAACATTGTCTAAGAATACCTTTGGGTACCTCCTCGAACTGTCTCTCTTCTCTTCTTTCAAATTCTCCCGAAGGGTAGAACGCTTTTCGGCAACAGTGTTCCCGATTGGAAACCCCCGAATATAGAGTTCATATGAAAGCTCATCGCCCAATAAACGATTGACTTCCATCGTGGAAAGAAAAAATAATGATCTCAATGCAACCCGACCCCTACAAAAAAGAAGACAAGAAACTTCAAAAGCGCAAATCTATCAACATAAAGACTAGGAAGAAAAATTAATCGACTATCATCGATGTCTTAAAATAATTCTTCAAATATAAAGTATATTTCGTAAAAATTTGTTTCGATTATCAACGTTTCCCCCAAACCTTACAGTAATGCAGGAAAAATAAATTGCAAAATTGATTCACCCTGTACCATAAAGTAAAAAATATTAAGAAAGTGATCCTGCTAAGGACCTACCCTGTATAGAATAAAATTTTAGGAAAACACCAAATATTCTTACCTACCCTGTACAAAACGCAAATGAAGGATACAGGTATATATTTCGAATCACCTTGTATAAATAAAGATTTTTTTTTTTTTTTATATAATCTAAAAAAATTTGTATCGAAGTTGAAGTCCCATATATTAATCCTTTTTTTTTTTGTAAGTATTAGTATATAACCAATAAGTATATGAATCACCCTATAATGCTCAAACTATCAATTATAAATTCATTCTACCGCATAATCTAATCATAACTCAGATTCACCTTTTCCTTCCAGATACAAGTTAACGTTTCGACTTGAACCCGTATATACTGATAAAAATCGCAATACTGGTATTCTGTCGAACAAACAATATTGTACCTAAAAACGCATAAACAAATCTAGAAGTTCCAGATTACCTCAAACTTGAAAAATTATTGAAATGTGATAAATAATCTTGCAAAGCGCATACACACACCCTGTATACAGATTTTTCAATTTATAAACCGAGTTGGGCGCCACTTTTTGCTACCAGCCTTCTTCGTTGTGGAAGAGGAAGGTGGCAAGGGGTTCTTTCTATAACGATTCAATGCCAGGCTAATGGGGTGGGTGATTGAAATGAAAATCGAACTAGGTAAGAGTGTGTATTGCGCTTCACAAGAGGGCGTTGATATTTTGGGTAATGGTAGTAGTCGAGTGGCCCGCAAGCCTGAGCGACCTGAGGCCGTTTTGATTTTAAGAAGAAGAAATGGGGGAGGAGTTTAACTACCTCCACTTGACAGTTGATGTCTCGACAATTATAAACAATATAAAATTAATGAATAGAAATGACCATAATAATTATAGTTTATATCACAGTGGTTCAACAGAACCCATTTCTGATACCTTTTATATGATCGACCATACAAGAAGTGCACACGATTCTATAATGATAGTACAGTAGCAAAATACAAGCGAATAGCTATTTCATGCAAAGCAAGCGTCAATGATTATGCAAATAATAATAAGCAAGCAATGAGTGGAAGGTGGTAATAAAGCTTATCTGAGTTGTGCAGCAGTCCTCCAGCTCCTCGGGTTGCTCTCCCAGGCACGCAGGGTTTCCGCGACATTCAGGAGAGTAGGGTTCCAGCACTTCTTTTTGAGATGAAGGGGGCCCCAAGGTTCCGTGTAATGTCGGTGTCTGTACCCCTTTAGGGATGAGGTGTACCCGTTGGGGGAATGGGTGGTGGACTACTAAGAAGTTGAAGTGTTCCACGTGGGAAATAAAAAGGCCTGAAAGGGTTTCAAGATTTAAACTTGGCGTCATTTCAATATCCCAGGTTAGTAAACATAGAGAGCGAGTTGAAGAATGAAGGATGGTTAATAAAAGGAACTAGTGGTGAGAAACTGAGACATACCTTGGCTGGGGTGTGGCCTTCAAGTGGTTATGAAGTTGCCAAGAGAATTTTAGGTAGAATGACCAAATCCACAACGGTGTGTAGCCCTGTATTCACAAGCTACTTCGAATTCTACTTGAAATTCAACTAAAACTGGAAGAAAATCCGCAAAGTGCGATTATGAGCCAACACATGGACCTCAGACGACCTTTCCAGTTGAAAATCTGCGGCAAAATGACCGAGTAAGATCACAGAATCTCAATCTGTCAACTTGCAATTATCAGCCCTTTTGACATGATGATTGATGGATTGCTTCATGGAACCTGACAACTGACATGTTTACATCTGTTCCAAGCCCAGGATATTGTGTAAATATTGTTTAAAATTCGAATGATAAATATTGGAAAATACAGGGAGATCAAGAAAATAAGGTTGGATGGCAGCTACATTTGCTGTGAACGGAATTGGCGCTTGGAATCTCCTGAAATTGTTTCTGGTAAATCAGAAATTACTGTGAGACACATGGGAGATACATGGGAGATACATGGATTACAGCGTAAAGTCTGGGCATAGCAGGGAGTAGTCAGCAATACAAGAAGCAGAAGGCTGGAAGAGGATCGTTGACCCGCTGCAGTGAACCCTGAGTACCTAGAGGTAACGTAATATATATATATATATACATATACAGAGTGATTCATGCACCACCACTAATACAGGTTTTCTTTATTTTCCAGGTTTCACCGTAAGGCCTGCTATGGACAACTTATGATACTTCGAAACTTCTGAATTTGAACTGTGGCTCCATACTAGCAATAAAACTATTAATTCATTTCTTGTCTTCGTTTTTGAATGTATCATAGAATTATTAAAGTGCCAGAATGAATGATATAATGAAAGAAAGATTTATATAATTCGATCAATAATACTCGTAGCATTTTGAAACGTAACAACCGTGTGCCCCGGAAAATCCGCGAATTAAATATTTTTCAGTTCTCTGTTGCGGGGAATACTAACTTATTGTTTATTGTGTGTTTGCGGGTAACTGATCTAATTGCGAATAATTTTCATTGGAAAATTTCGCATATCTATCAGCGACGCCGCTTACCGGGCCGACAATAAGTTTGGTTTCTCCGAGAGAGGAAGTAATCATTCAATTCGTACCGTGTGCCCCGGAAAATCCGCGAATTAAATATTTTTCAGTTATCTGTTGCGGGGAATACTAACTTATTGTTTATTGTGTGTTTGCGGGTAACTGATCTAATTGCGAATAATTTTCATTGGAAAATTTCGCATATCTATCAGCGACGCCGCTTACCGTGCCGACAATAAGCTTGTTTTTTCCGAGAGAGAAATTTATAGAGCCCTAACAATTCAACAAAGTGAATAAAAGCGCGACCAAACCTCCACGGAAACCTATCAAACGTACCTTCGTAACTCCATCCATCCGAGCGTATACGTACCCTTCCCATGGGAACGCCTTCCGTACGAGTTCCGCGA
Organism: Chrysolina oricalcia; assembly: GCA_944452925.2. Classification (NCBI taxonomy): domain Eukaryota; kingdom Metazoa; phylum Arthropoda; class Insecta; order Coleoptera; family Chrysomelidae; genus Chrysolina; species Chrysolina oricalcia. The sequence goes on along the minus strand of OX101819.2, from coordinate 45,447,238 downwards.
AAAATGACAATTTGCTGATATAACGACTGTCAGTCCTTCCGGACGGTCGAGTTTCACTTGGACGGTGCACTCCGGTGTATTTCTGGTAAAAGTAAACTCTAACTGTCACCACTAGTAAGCCAACGATTCCCGTCGAACTCTTACAAACCGTCCTTTAAAACCATAGTAACTTTCATTTTCCGGGTTGGTATTACTGCACGTAGTTCCCTACTCCAACACTGTTAATTCTTATTATGTGTCTAAATGTTTAGTTAGACTGTCATCTGTCACAAATTACAATTATTTATTTATTTTTAGTATTGTTGATATTTTGTCAGGAATAGTTTATTTGTTATGACTGAGTAAAATTTATGCTGGAAAGAAAACCTGTGCTAAAGAGAAACAGCTGAGAATAAACAAGTTATTGTGTGGTTAATTTTTGGCTATTATTTTCCGCAATTTTCATATTTCAGGAAGAGTCGCCGTGTGTGGAATCAAAGCTTATAAGTGAATAAAGCAACCGGTATTCAGTTTTCCGAGTGGTGCGATTAAAGCCCGCATCAGCTCGGGGCTCTAAATCCAGGTCAAGACAACTGGCCCCTGGAAGACCGTATCTCCATCTGTTGCTACCCAGGTTGTTGAATTTGGGGTACTCCGAGAGCACCCCAACCTACAACCCCAAATTAAGAGCCTTACACTACCTACTTCTTATCGACCAATTTCTCAGATCATCGTCAAATACAAACCATAAAAAGGTAGATAGAATTCAGAACAAGGCCATACGACTTTGTTTAGGAGCCGTGAAATCAACCCCCTGTATTGTAATTCTGGCGGAAGCAAATGAAGCTCCATCATGTCTCAGACGCCAATATCTTGCTAACAAACACATTACTAAACTGAGAACATATAACTCGTCATTAATTAATCGGGTAAATTTGCTAAATACAGAGGATTTGATTAACTCATATTGGAGAAAAAATAATCCCCATTATTGTCAGCTGCCTTTTTTTTCACACGAGTTCAAGGACTACATGAAGCCTTTAGAAACTTTACCAGTATTTCTCATTGACTATAATACAATTTTATGCAATTCTACAGTTAAATTCCCTCAATACAATGATATACCCTCCTATAATCATAAATTGATATATTCGTTGATAGACAGTTTGGATATTAACTTAGTTATGTATACGGACGGTAGTAAGGATTCACAAGGAGTGGGTGCTGCCTTTTGTATTCCAGACAGACAGACAATTTTTAAAAGTCGAATACCTGCGGTGTGCAATATCTTCAGCGCTGAAGCGTACGACATTGAGAAAGCCCTTTCTTGGTGCTTGGACAATGACATTACTGAATCAGTTATTGTCTCTGACTCAAAATCAGTGTTAAAGAGATACATCTCTCACAGAATATGTACAGAAACCTCAATGTTTGTAGGATAGGGTACTTACTATATAAACTCTCGCTCATTAACAGCAAAGTTGTTGTATAAATGTAAATGTAGAATGAACGCGCTGGTTGCAATTCTTTTCTTTAATGAAGATATTTTACAAAGATGTAAAGTTTGACAATTCAGAGAAATTGAATATATTATTGACATTATTTGACTGCATTTGTTATCCGTCGTCACGTTCGCCAGGAGCAGTCATGGGCGCCGACTTGGGATGGAAACTGGACATGCCCCCCACCTTGAAAGAGTGGCCTTTCAACTCAGCTTCAGCGGGACAGCCTCACGAGACAGAGGTAGAGGACACAGGTTAGAGATGGCTCTTCGAATTTCACCATTCACCGTACGTAAAGCAGCAACCCGCGGAATGTTATCGGAACCAGGAAACAACTGGATGACCCTACCAAGCTTCCATTGTAAAGGACTTAGGTTGCAGTCTTTGATAATAACCAGGTCGTCAATGTTCATTTGTGACTTGTTTTCTCTCCATTTTTGTCGGCCTTGAAG